>VDFB02000017.1:456242176-456283429 GCA_007258455.2 Sequoia sempervirens
TCCATGTGTTTTAGTTTGATTTAGTAGATTAGTTGATGCTTTTCATTGGTGGTGAAGAATTCTGCTATGTTGATGCCCTTCCTTGTTCATGTTTTTTGTTTTTTATTGATGATAAACTATAGTGTAAATCAAGTCTGAACATTATATGAATGTTGCACTTAAATTCTATCTCTTGTTCATGCTTTATGGTGAATGGAAGTTTGAAAATCTGTAGGCCTTAGAAGATTGCACTTGTTTCATGAGACTGTGAACTAATTTGGTTAAGTTGAACTAAGTTTTGGGAAGGTTGTCCACTGTAGGGTCCTCCATTATCACTGCTCATTGCTAGTTTCAGGTCCAGGAACTTCCTCCCTTCCCTGCCCTTTTGACTTTTCTTCTAAATAGTGACTATGAACAAGGTTCATTACACATTGTAAAGCCAAATTTGAAGTCAAAATAGGAGTTATAGACTGTTGTTTGAACCTACAACAATTGTGCAATAACTTTCCCATCTTAAGAACTCCATTGGAAGACTTGATTCTCCTCCAACTTAACTTATGTAAGTTTTCCCTATGATTACCAGCAAGATCACATCAAAACAACTAAGACATTCCAAGCAAGTCATGACCTGACACCCGAGAGACCTTGGGGTAATTTTCAACAACTTGATGTTGGAGATTGCCTTTCAAGAGAGGTAGTGCACTTATGCATTGCCTGTGTTGAGAGGTGCAAAAACACCCATCAACATGTCGGTTAGTGGACTTATCGATGGCTCTCGTCGGTAGCTCATGTGACTCTTTTAAAGTCAGTTGTCTAGGCCCTTCCTATTTATAGATGCTTTGTGTAGGTTGCTCCCTCATGCTTTGTCAAGGAGTTTGATTCTCTTGCTCACTAATTTCTTTGGACTGGCAATTTGTCTTCTTCAAAATGGATCCTTGTGAAGTGGGATTTTGTTTGCAGGCCAAAGTAGGAGGGTAGTCTTAGTCTCAATTTTGCGGGTTTGAGTGGCTAGGTCTTAGCTACTAAGTTATACTAGTGCTGGTGCACCTATCAGGATCAAGATTGGGCTAGAATTCTCACTCTTAAGTACCTTTCGGGGGGAAATTCTATTGAGGTTCCTTAGTATAGCCTTTCGAGGAAGGGATCTATAATTTGGGATACCCTCAAAAGGGAAGCAATGCTTATCAAGAAGGGTCTCTTTTGGATTTACAATGGTGGCTTTGATGCTCTTTTTTGTCATGATTCATGGGATGGACATCCCTCCATCTTGACTGAGTTTCCTCATCTTCAACCTCTTTGTGATAGTTTGCTTGCTATTGGTTGGAGTAAGGTGGGGGATTTTAAAATGGTTCAAGCTATGGGACAGAAGCCCATAGGAATGGCCGCTAGGTAGTTCTGAGGAGGCTCGCCTTGAGCTTGCAATAATTTTGGATAGCAGGTTATGTAACTCCCTTTTTGGGAGGGACATTTTGGCTTGGGGCCTCGATCTGAAGGGAAAATTCTCAGTTGCCTCAAGCTACTTGGAGTTAGATAGAAAATTTTATGGGAGGGTCAGTGTGCCTTGGTGGAAACACATTTGGAACAAATTTTCCTGCCCTAAATACAATTTCTTTTTATGGTTAATGGTTCAAAATCGTTTCCTTACTTGGGACGATTTGCAAAAGAGAGGTTTCTAGGGCCCGTCTATCTACTTTCTTTGTAAGAGAAGTGAGGAAGATTCCCCTCATTTATTTTTCCAATGCCCTTTTGCTCAAGAGATTTGGCACCTCTGATGGGAAGCTTGGAACCATGTTTATGTTCATGCTACTTTGATTGAATTTTGGGAAAGTATAGGTAGACCTCCCACTTAGACTTTGTTTATGAAGATTGCTTGGATTATTGGTCGCTCTTTTATTATTTGGATTATGTGGATGGAAAGGAATTATAGCATATTTCAAGGTGTGCAAGTGGGTGTAGCTTAATTATGGCAAAAGATCCTCAAAAGGATCCAGGAGACCATTTAAAATGTGATTTGTTTGAACCTGGGTCTCCTAGTGATGCAAATATCATTAAGAACTTGAAGTTGGAGGTTAGTGGGTTAGGTTCCCCTTTTGGTAGAAATCCAAGTCGTACCAAATAGAAGGTTCAGTGAGAAGGTAAGTGGATCTCCCGCCTAGTGGATTCCTGAAGGTGAATACTGATGTTTCCTCTTGGGGAAACCTTGGGCATGCAAGGGTTGGTGGCTTTAGTAGGGACAATGAAGAAGGTATAGTGTTTTTCTTTTCGGTGTATAAAGGGAAACAAATCAATAATCTTATGGAAGCCCTTGTTATTCTTTATGCGATGGAACAAGGGTACTCCCTCGATTGGAGGAAGATTATTTGTGAGTCTGATTCACAAATTGTTGTGGATATGCTAAATGATCAGAGGCTAGAGGGTGCTAGTTGGCAACTAGCTATGGTAGTTAAGAAGGTTTTGAGATTGTGTGATTCTCTGGAGTCTATCTCCTTTCGTCATATTCCTAGGGAATGAAACAAAGTGACAAATTGCATGGCTAAGTGGGCGTTAGAGCCTGAGGAGGGGTGAGATATTAAAGATTGGGGCCTTTTGCCTTTGGATTACATGGAGACTTTAGAGAAGGTTATCTTGGAGGATAGGATATGTAATTGGTTCCTTTTGGAACTCCCTTAGGGAGCCATTGTTGTTTCCTGGTTTTTATGTACTTCTTTCTGATTTCTCAATAAAAATTTTAACCCTCCTTTTTATAAAAAAAATAATTATAATATATTATTATCTTGTATTTTTTTTTTTAATTCATAAGAGAAGGATTTATATTAATTTTCAAAAGAGAGTACAATTCGTCTGCAAGCGTAGGGAAATATTCAGAGTGTTGCCTAGTCCCTGAAAACCAAAATTGCATTTACAGGCTACCAGAAACAAAATCTCTACCCACCCGCAACCAATAAAAAGAACCAAAAAGGAAAATGGAACACCATTAAACTTTTAACAGACAAAAACTATTAAACCCCACCAAACATACCCCTACACGTATCACCACACCTAGATGACAGAGCTTGGCTAAAAGCCGTTCAATTTGGAAAATTGGTCGAAGACCATCATCTAGTCCAAAACTTCCGCCACCTCTAGCCCGAGAAACTTCTTTAGGAAACTGAGCCCATTAGCCGCTATCTGGCAATGAAGAAATAGGGCCAAGCCCTTGAGGTCTAGAAGCAAAGGGTAAACATGGATAACTTCACCCACCACTTTGACCAGAGGCAAATCCCGAGCCCGTGACACTCCCCTCCCCACCAGTGTAGATTTTAACACTTCGTCCAGGCCACCCAGAATCTCATCTTTGAACAGCTTGCCAATGATAACCTTTGATTCCACCTTTGGGGTTCTTACATCCAGTATTGACACAAGAAAATAAGAAGCAATGTAGGTGTTTACCCTGAAACCCTCACGGTTATGCAAAAATTCTTTGCCCAGAACCATTTTTACTGCCATCACCACTTGAGGGTTGATTCTTAGAAGAATCCTCTTCAGTTGTTGATCTGTGATGTGTTTGAATGCCATTTGCTGCACCTTGCTGTCAAGTTGAATTGGCGTGTCATGCCCAAGACTAACCACCACCTCCGTTGCAACCTCCACCACAAATTTAGAGTGTTCCGCCATAGCTGCTACGTAGAGCCAAACATAGACAAAGTGAAAGATGATGAACAAAATGAACCTTTGCTAGCTAGATAAAGGAAGAAAGTTGACCCTGCGATTATTATTCTATGCTTTAACCTACATGCCTAACCGGAATGTTTGCCCTCCATCCATCATACCCATGCCTGGCTAGCTATACGTTGTTTGATGCCAACTAGGGTACGATAATGAAAAGCCCAGAGCTCTAGGCGATCATTTCATGATGTTCAAGGCCACCAACCTATGGCTTTCCAAACAATGAGATTGCCTTCCTTCGTGTGGTCGTAGGATTACTATCCCACCATTGGTTTCCATCGAATGGAACCCACCTCGGCAACGTGGCAACTTGGTCCACCGATATCCATGTTGTCCATTAACCCCCCGACGGTAGTCGCGGTCTCTCCACCCTGTTGGGGAGAGACGCCCACCCAACCACCCCATTATTATATCTTATATCTTATTATAATATTTTATTATATATTATTATATTATTAAGATAAGATTTAAATTATTTATATCTTATTATAATATTAACCATTAATATTTTAATTAGATAATATTAATATTTTGATTAGCTGAACTTTTAGGAAACATTAAAAAAAAAAAATTTCTTAATTATATAATGATATTAATATTTTAATTAGCTAAAATTTTAGGAAACATTAAAAAAATGAAAATTCTTAAAATTTCTTTTCTAAAAATCAAATAAAGATAAGAATAATATATTTTTATATCTTATTATATTATTAAGATAAGATTTAAATTATTTACATCTTATTATAATATTATTCTATTGATATTTTAATTAGATAATACTATATAGTGATAGTAATATTTTAATTAGCCAAAATCTTAGGACATTAAAAAAATGCAAATTTTCTAAAAATCAAATAAATATAAGAAATAAATTATTAATATAAATACATGTACTCCATTAATCAAAGATATAATAAGATATAAAGTTTCTAAAATGAATAAAAAATCTCTTATTTATCATATTTTTTATATGTGGCAAAAATCAAAGATTTAAATAATTTTTAAAATAAAAAACAAAAATCAAAGATTTAAATAATATATATCTTATCTTTTAATCTGTGGCAAATATCCTAAAGTAGACATAATTGTTAAGTTTCTAAAATCAATTAAAAAATTTGCTTTCCTTTTAATAAATTTGTAAATCTTTGATTTTACAAGCAATTAATATAGATACATGTACTCCATTGTTACAATTCCAAGTAAAGTTTTTTCAAGCACAATTTCTACTCTCATTTTGCAATTATAGTTTTTCTCACAAGCATAGTTTCTGCTCTGATGATCATCACAAGCACAGTTTTGCTCTCATCAAGGCAAGCACAGTTTTTATGCTCATCATCGAAACACATTCTGCCCTCACTTTCTTCAGGTATGTAAGCAATACAATTATTTTTGTTTGCAAATTAATTGTACAATTTTATTGTATCCAGTTGTCATAGATTGTTGTATAGAAATAATATATTTATATAAAATATAGATTGTTGTATAGTTTTTATTTCGAATATTCTATATATGGATTTTTATTTGGTTTTGAGTATTATTTGAGTCCACAGTTTTCTTTAGCTGGAGATAACCTCTTTTATATCTTCTTCATAATTGACTCTCAAAGGTTGGGACTCCAGAATTGTTAGGCATATCTAGATTTGATTTCTCTTTGTTTCAGTATAGCATTTATTAGAAATCACCATTACCTTCCTAACTAACTAAAAATTCATAATTGGTAGCTTGAGAATTAAATGATAATTTATCTTCGGTGAAAATGATCAATTTTATTGATTATAATGTAAGTGGGATTACACATTTTGTCCAACAAGGAGGAAGGTGCATATTCAAATTTTAATAATATATATTCACCCTAAATTATTTGTTTATCAATAATAAATAAATAAAATCTTCTTTTTATTTGGCCTATTTTCATAACAAACAAGAGCTCAGAAGGAGCTAGAGTCCCGTCCAAGGGCAAAAAGTTTGATTTAAATATTTGTCTTTATTGAAGTACTATAGTATGTATATATACATTGTATATATATATGTGAATGTATATAAAGCAATACATATATGGATATAGTATGGATGTGCAATAGCATACAATTTTATATAAATTTATATATATGTACATGCATATAGAAATATATGTAGATACATATGTATGTATATACATATATATATATATATATACACACACATCCTTACATAGATAGTTACATACATAGATACATGTTTAGATATTATAAAGAAAAGGCATTGGTGGATTTGAAATAAACAAGCTAGAATAGGCAAATCGCATGAGAAATAGGTGGGCTTATCAGTGGCAACAAAAAATATTGTCAGAGCTTTGATTGATCAATTTCAAGTTGTCTTTGCAATGGGAAAGGTAACTGGGAGAATCTTAGCATTAGGTGTATGATTCGTCTTGTAAGTTTTTTGTCTTGATTACTCATATTTAAGCATGTGGATGACAAACAATGTATGGTCTTCAAAGAGTATGAGATGTGGACATTATCTATTCTTAGCAATACTTAGAGTAGCCATAAAACATCTTTCCAACTAAGCACTCTCATGGAATGTGTAGATTTGGGAAACTATTCATTTTGATTGCTATGAGACAATCTTTTCAATATAGGATGTTGATCATGACCATTTCTATATATATAGATGCACATACATACATACATACATACATACATACATACATACATACATACATACATACATACATACATACATACATATATACATACATATATATATATATATATATATATATATATATATATATATATATATACATACATACGTATACATGTATAACACATCTTGAAATGTATTATCGAAAACATTATCCAAACATTTGCATCAATGGTAGGTTATGTTTCTTGAATCTTGTCACATCAAAAAACAAAGCTTGAGAATGATTGAGGGAGTGAAGCATATTTCTTTTTCTTTATGTGAAGCGTGAAATGGTGTTCTCCAAAACTTTCGCTTTGATATATGTATTGTAAAGTGAACAAATGTAGATTAGTTATGTTGACTTGTCCACCATGTCATTAATATTTGTTGTTAAATTACATGTTTAATTATAGTAGTAGGCTAGAGCCAGACAATATGATAAGCATATAATATTGATGAAGTTTCCTACTTTGATTCATACATAATTTAATTTAATATTTATGTCTAATTTTGATAATATTGATGAAGAAACAAAAACAATCTTTTGCGCGACAGATTTAAGACTTGACACTGTAAGCCATTAATGAATTGCAAATGCACATAAACTATAACATAATATTGTGAAAGATATAGGGATGTATAAATGCCTTGTTTTTTATCCATTTGCAATGAATAAAAAGTAGATCGAAATAGAAACATAATGTTGTTAAAGACATAAGACATGTTAAATAACAGATTTCAGTATCATCAAACAATGTGAAGAAATGAGTAGAGAACACAAGGAAATGACAATGTTGTGGGTATAGGAAATTACAAATGCTTCATTGTTTGTGTGTAACACAATAGACATAAACTTTTCCAATAGTGTCTAAATTAACTCTTGTGAAAGAATCAAAGCAAATGGAGAAGAAATACAAACAATCTTATGCTGGACAAAATTAAGAGTTGACAGCTTAAGCAATTAATGGGTTGTGGATGCATATAAACTAAATAATAAGAGTGTGAAAGATATATGAAGGTACAGAGTCAGCAAAAGACTAAACCAGTTGATAACAGGAGATTTAGATTGTTTATCAGAATTTCTATATGATTATATCATATATTTAGTATATATAATTCTCTATCTTCAAAAATTGGCCATCAAATTCAGGACCTAAAGATATGAATTATGAACATAAATTTGTTAAGATTATTGTTCGGTTGATAAAAGATACAAGTGTCTTGTTCCTTTATATTGTTATGCCATGAAAAATATGAGGCAGATGCATGAAAGCGGTCATACCCTGTAGTGTATGCAATCAAAAGTGTTATAAAATTCATGGTAGTTACCATGAATTTTATAACAATTTATTGCATTTTGCAGAGCAAAAAGAGCTATTTTGTTTCTTTATTTTGCCAAGGTTAGATGCAATACGTGTAAGAATCAAGCCAAACTTAGATGCAAAACATATAAGAATCAAGGAAAACTAAGGAAGCATGAACGAGAATTGAGAAGCACTGATCTGACAAGAATGGGTGACATGCATTTGAATAAGGGTCACAAACAATGTTTTGTTGGAAAGAGTTAAGAATTTACACCATAACCCATTAATGAATTGCAAATGCATATAGACTATAAAATAACATTTTGAAAAAAATTCGAGGGTACACATGTCTTGTTTTTTACCCAATACCAATCAATCAAAATTAGACATAAATAAAAGCATTTTGTCATTGGACACAAAAGACATGTTAAGTAGCATTAATAAGTATAATTTATTTTGAGATGAAATTGATAGATTGAAACTACAGTGTAGGTTTTCTAAATTTAATCAAAATAATATGTTTGTGGTGTCTAAATATCCGCATCGCCCTAGTGATTGACTTATGAAGATTTTCGAAAACATTTTTGAAATCACCCAAACCTTCAATATTATATTTAAATTAAAAAAATTCCCAACAATAACACCATTTTGTTGGGTCTTGAAATTACCACTCCAAAATCCTAGAACATAACTTTACCTTCAAGGGTAGGGGTACCTTTAGGAATGTAATACCTGTTGGACACTTGGAACACTAAAAGGGGGGGGGGGTTGAATTAGTGTTTCACAATATTTGATATTCAAATAATATCTTAAACTATCAACAACAATAAATAAACCTTCATTAGTATTCACATCATATAAACAGAAGGAAATATGCATACACATGAAGGAACACCATAACACCAAATTTTTTACATGGAAACCCTGTTAGGGGAAAAACCACAGTGGAGATTAATCCACAAAGTATACTCAGTTAAAAGTATAATAAAAGGCGAATGCACTTGCATTTAGGCTCACTGCCTAGAGCTCACTGCTCAAAAGAGAAGGCTCACTGCCTTACAAAATATATTTGATATTACAACAAAATGTTGAACTGGGAATATAGCATCTACATATGCCTGGATTCAGTTCTAGTGAATTTCATAATCAGATTCTGGATCTTTTAATCAGATCGCACTTCTACTCTACTCTGCTCTCCTACAAAAACCCTTATGTAGCATAAACAAAATTTACTCAACAGATCTTCTGAGATTAACCCATATAGCTGCTCTGCACTTTTTTCGCACACACTCACTTCCATCTTTATCTATTTCAAAATGATTTTCCGATCTCCTTTATATATCCGCTAACAAGAATTTTTATTATATGTTGGCTTCAAAACAAAATATAATATTCTTGCTCATGTCGGCTTAAATCACTAATTAAAATTGATGTGTACCCTCACAAGTCAGCTAGACTATTATAGGGACCCAAACCAAAATTCCAAACATAAGAAATAGCTAAATATTTACTCCTTATACATTTGCGACACACCATATACACAAGGTCGGCTAGAATGAGAAAAATAAGTAGTAAATCATTCTATTGAATCTCTTAGCTCGTACTCCGACTAAAGAAACACCATAAAAATTTCCAATAGGATGCTAAACAAACTTCCCTGGGGATCCACACCACAAAATAGTGATTTAGTGAAGTATTTAGATTGACTTGTCAACCAGATGCCCTGTTCTTCATTCATTTTGCCGGTAGATTATAGACTCTTACTTATCTTGTCGGTGGGAGAAACTTCAACACTACGGACCAAACAACTGACTCTAGTTGCCATCAATGACAACACAAGAATCCAAAAACAATCTTTCCAAGCCATATGCCAACAATCTCCCCCTTTGGAATTGATGGCAACACTTAGCGAAAAATGACTAAGTGTCAAAACTCAGAAACCAAAATTACTGCTCCTTCCTAGGATGTCGAGGCATTTTTCATTGCATTCTCTCCCCCTTTAACATCAATGACAAAGCTTCTACTATATTCGCTACACTTCTTTCCTTCAAAAATATTCTATTCTCCCCCCTTTAGCAAAATGGAGAGTTCGATCAAAATTTGGAAAACTGTTGCACAAATCAGAAGATTATTTTATACTTAGCTTTCATTTCCAGAAGAGATTTCTTCCAAGAGTCCACTGCAATCCCAATAGCTATAATCAAGTTGTTATTCTCTGATGTCCTATTAATAATCTGGACAAGGGATTTAGGAATTGTGATGGCATCATTCAAATTTTCTCCTTTCTTTATAATTTCAATCATTTGCTCTAGCCTGCATTCGGTATGATCTTTCACTTTCTAGAAAACATCCATAAGAGTATTTCTGGCAGAGTGAACATTTGCATGCTCAACCTGTAGACCATGAATATTTTTCTTAACTTCTTTGTCCTTGTCCACAAGCATACTATAATCCTACCCAATTCTGACAAGCTCATTCTCAATTTCCTGCAACTTGACCTTGTATTTTCCAACCACATGGGGCCACCTAAGACAATAATTAAAGATCTTATTGGCTGAATGAATGCACTGTCTCAATTTGTTCATTTTCTTCTTCAGTTTAGAAAGAGATAGTCTAAACTACATCTTCAGATGAGAAATGATTCCTTTCTCTTTTCTGTCTAGAGGCAGAAAGTCCATAGCCTCCTTGATACACTCAATCAACTCTTCTGGAAGAACATTATGTAGACTCTCTAATTCAATGTTGTTGTCAACAAAGTATCTTCCCAGAGTGTCTTCAATGATATAATGCTCATAGGATGGTCCATTCAACCATATATCAGTTATCTTTTGCATACTGTCTTCATCCTGAATAATCTGCAATATCTTAGCTTTAAACAAAGCACCTTCTTCATCACTCCCATCTGCAATTTCCACAACTGGTTCAACTAGTTTTGGTTCTTCTCTTCGAGCATATTCCTTAAATTCCTCATTGGATACATCCACAACCATTTGTTCTTTTCCTTTTACCTCAACTTTTGTTGACTTGGGTACCGAAGGGGTGACATCAGTCAATTCTCTTTCTCTCTTTTTCCTTTTCTCTGCCTTACCGGAGGATGATCCAACTTCAGTTATCTTTACCAGAAGAGGAATAACACTTGCACCAAACTTCTCTAACAAATTCCTAAAGAAGTTCTCATAAACTCTTTCACCATTTTAAAAAGAGTTGAAATGTTCAATAATTTGCTTGTAGACTGGTACATTTTCTTTCCACACAATATTGTCATTCAGAGGCAAGCAATTCAGGATATACATCATGATGCATGTAGCTAGGGTACCAAACCTGAAAGAGTAGCCTATATCCTTGGTCAACTGTACTTTCTCTAACAATTTATCTTTCATCAAACCACATAGGTCAAAGTCTTCATCTTCAATTATCATTTTGTGAGCGATATATACCGCACCTGCTGAGGTTGATCCTTCTCTATTTCTAAAGAAGATCTTGTATGAGATTCCATGTGCAACATACCTTGATAAAGGTTCTTTGATCGTAGCAATTATCAGAGCCCTTTGATCTCCTGTTATTCTGGTTAGGGCTTCAACCTCAACATTTTGAATCAATTTCTTTTTTGGAACATCACCAACCTCGCACAAACCTGTTAATTTTCTAATTACACCCTTAGAAATCTGATAGGGTTTATCCATAGTAAGGATATCTCCATCCAATCTATTTAGGATAAACTGAACTACCTCTGTATTGATGAAATGAGGGAATTCATTCTAGATATCCAAATTCTTATGCTTCGATCCTCCAAGCTTCCTTAATTCGGCGGTAGACAACAAATTTCTTTCATCTCTAACTTTTTGACTGCTATACTCATCCAGATTTATTGTTCCTTTGATGTGTTTCATTTTTTGTACTGAGCAGGGTTCAACCGATCACCAAATAAGTGAGAATTTGTTGAGCAACAGGAATACTTGGTGAATTCGCTGCTCAAATGACTTTTCACTTCTTCAAAATTTTGCTAAAAAGGTTCTCCAATTGTTCTTCTTCGTCCCACGGTGACAAATTAGGGTTCCAAATGCCCTTTTATAACTTCACCTACTTAACTTCCTTCCTCATTAAATGCGTTGCCCTAGAAGTTCTGGTTACACTGTGAACTCAGACAGTAAGTGAAAAATCCAACTTCAGACTTCCAACATTTCATCCAACACAACAAATGATTATAAATACATTTTTCAAAGAATAGCACAACTGCTAACGACATCCAATGATTTAGAGCCAACTATACACAGGGGGACAAAGTATTTTTCATGAGAAACTCCCCCTAAGCCTCTGGCCTGAAATCAATTGTCGGAAGAGTTACCAGAGGGAGCTTCTGGTACAACCTTATTGCCTTCATCAGATTCACTTTTCTTTACCCATGTCTTCTTCATCTGATCTCTTATCTCTTCTACATATGGCATTTCCTTTCCTTTGTTGTCTTTTTGTGAATTTCTCCTTTGATAAACCAAACCTCTTTTATTCATGTTTTTGTTCCTATAGAATCTTGCAATGTGCCCAAGTTTGTTACAATTGTAGCATACTAGATTTTTTTGTCTAAACCAACCATTCCACTGATTTCCTCCTGATCTGCATTGATTAGCAACATGTCCAACTCTTCCACAGGTATAGCAATTAATGTTACTTGCACTGACAGACATACTTCTGCATTCTAATGACTTATGACCAAACTTCTTGCATTTAAAACACTGACCAAAAAATGATGGGGTGCTAAAGTTTATCTTTCTTCTACACTGAGAAGCGATATGTCCAAATTTATTACAAACAAAGCAATATCCATTAAATTTTTGAGCATTGGGTTGCCTTATCAGATGTCTTGTACCTTTGTTCTTCTTTTCAAGGTTCTTCTGTTCGGATCCAGAGCTCTCTCCCTTCTCATAGCCAAGGCCTTGCTTATCATTTTTCTCCTTTTGTCCTTTAGTTATCTCATCAAGCTTGGTAGAACTTATCCTAAACTTCTTAAATTCATTTGCAGTAGTAAGCTCATTTCTAAGAATAACTACCTATCTCTCAAGTTCTTGTTCATTGTTTCTAGATTGCTGCAATTCAATCTCTAGCCGAATGAATTCACTATTAACTCTGCTACATTCTTCAAATTTTTCTTTCAAGGACTGGGCCAGATTCTCCTCTTTCTTCTTTCTTTCTTCAATCTCTTTGGTTAACTTCATCACCACAGATTCCATTTCAAGCTTTAGAGCTGCATTGTCCTTCTCAAGCTTTTCACATTCTTCTGTTATTTCCCTTAGGGTTTGATTCTGATGGACATCATCCAGACCTTTGCTTTCTTTCTGTTTCAACTGATCACACAGTTTCTTCCTCTTTTCCCTTGACTCATTTATCTTATCCTTCAGTAATTGAATGAATTTTTTTCCAGCCACAAGATTTGCTTTTAATTCCATGACCTCTGCTTTAGATTGATTAGGATCATCAAGTGCCACCATAAGCTGTTGTTGAAGACCACCAGTGTCCTTTGTAATTCAAGATCCACCTCAAGCTGTTAAACTTCAGAAGAGGAACCTGCTATGATACCAATTATTGGACACTAGGAACACTGAGAGGGGGGGTGAATCAGTGTTTCACAATATTTGATATTCAAATAAGATCTTAAACTATCAACAACAATAAATAAACCTTCAATAGTATTCACATCATATAAAAAAAAGGAAACATGCATACACATTAAGGAACACCATGGCACTAGAATTTTTACGTGGAAACCCTATTAGGGGAAAAACCATGGTGGAGATTAATCCACTAAGTATACTCAATTAAAAGTATAATAAAAGGGGAATGCACTTGCATTCAAGCTCACTACCTAGAGCTCACTGCTCAAAAGAGAAGGTTCACTGGCTTACAAAATATATTTGATATTACAACAGAATGTTGAACTGGGAATATAGCATCTACATATGCCTGGATTCAGTTCCAATGAAGTTCATAGTCAGATTCTGGATCTTTTGATCAGATCTCACTTCTGCTCTGCTCTGCTCTCCTACAGAAACCATTCTGTAACATAAACAAAATTTACTCAACAGATCTTCTGAGATTAACCCATATAGTTGCTTTGCACTTTTTTGCACACACTCACTTCCATCTCTATCTATTTCAAAATGATTTTCCGATCTCCTTTATATATCCACTAACAAGAATTTTTATTATATGTCGGCTTCAAAACAAAATATAATTTTCTTGCTCATGTCGGCTTAAATCACTAATTAAAATTGATGTGTACCCTCACAAGTCAGCTAGACTATAGTAGGGACCCAAACCAAAATTCTAAACATAAGAAATAGCTAAATGTTTACTCCTTATACATCCATGACACACCATATACACAAGGTCGGCTAGAATGAGAAAAATAAGTAGTAAATCATTCTACCGAATCTCTTAGCTCGTACTTCGACTAAAGAAACACCACAAAAATTTCCAATAGGATGCTAAACAAACTTCTCTGGGGATCCACACCACAAAATAGTGATCTAGTGAAGTATTTAGATCAACTTGTCAACCAGATGCCTTGTTCTTCATTCATTTTGCCGGTAGATTATAGACTCTTACTTATCTTGCCGGTGGGAGCAACTTCAACACTACGAACCAAACAACTGACTCCAGTTGCCATCAATGACAACACAAGAAGCCAAAAACAATCTTTCCAAGCCATATGCCAACACAACCAAGGTTCATCTATACATTACAAAGGTTTCAATTCCAAAGAATAAGAGTGAATAATCTCTCTTACACTATGGTCTCAACTAAAATATAGGAGGGTGTTCCTAGAGGTATGCTAAACACAATTGAGAGTGTTGAAATATGACAATATATGAATTTTAAAGTTGTATCCAATGTAAGTTTAACTCCAAATATTGTTATTAGGTTAAAGGCTAATCAATTACGCATATGACCCCTTATATATTTGATAATGACATCATTTCAAGAAACACAAGATGAAAGCAAATATACATCATCTAAGAATATTCTCCTTATTTAAACTATTGAATCACAAATTATAAATTTAATCTAATTGATTATAGATTATTTGTGAAGGATTTATTTATTTTATAAAATGTGTGGTTGAATCATTTGTTTCCTATATTAGTGCCTAGCCAAAGGGTTATAGAGTCGCAATCCATAGAAGGGAAAAATGTAATGAATATAAGCATAAATGAATAAATATAAGCATAAAATATATCAAGAATAGGTATTAAATATAGAAAATACTTAATCATCCAATAATATATTGCACAAATACACATTTGATAAAGAAATATTCATTTCAAGGCTTGCAATGTTTTAAAAAAATTATTACATTTATCAAATCTATATTACATTCATATCAAGAAGTATGATAAGAGGAAAATTCAATAGAATGCTAGAAATTCCCTTGAAAGATAAAAAGATAAACTTGGAGACATTCAATATCTGGAACCTGTTATAGTATTTGGAACTATATATAGATACTTCAAAAACCTAATAACCTTTTAAAACTAGATAATAAATAATTTAAATGTAAATTTGCATGACAAGAAAATCTACTAAAGACAATAATGGTCAACCCTTTGACTACATAATAGACATACATATATAGCACTTGTCAAATATCATACTTAAATACATGTGGAAAAATGAAGGGGATCACAGTAGTGGGGGAATGAATACCTTCCACATGAAAATCTCATGAGATTAATGATTGAGAAGAAAACCTACCCAAACTAGATGATTTGGACAATGCAAGGATGATCTAGTGGATGATGATCCTAGAATCACATTCATGGTGTTTTTTGGGTAAATGCAATATACAAGGGGCTAATGGTCAGTTGAAATATCCTTCGTATGCCACTTTTTCCAATGGTCTCAGGGCCCTCGATTTGCTTCCAAAAATATAACACATATATATTATGATTGCAAGATATAAATGCACAAAGTTGACTAGGATGACATTACCTAAAGTGCATTATCTATTGGTTTAGCTAATACTCTTTGATGTGGGAAATCCTGATGTATCAGGTTTCTCGATGAATCGGTCGAATCCTGCGAGCGATCCATTTATTGAAGCGATCCCATGGGTTGGAGCGGTTTCTATCAAGTGTTTTTCTCTTGAGTCCAGTTTCACATCACAAGGAAGATTTTTGAGAATACTACACATGGAAGACTTTCTAAATATAAAAATTTCTTCAGGACTGAGATCTTCCAAACATAGAAATTTCTCAAACTACTTATTTGCTGCTGTTAGTGTTTCTATGTTTGATGGAGTATAAGATACTAGCAAGAAGAGCTTGTAGTATTGACAAGATGTGAATAAAGGACACCCCCATTCAATTAATTTGTTCCAAGGAACAAATGGGATTTTTGGGGATAATAACAAAGCGCAAACTAGGAAATGATTTTAAAACTCATAGCCCAATGCTTATCTATGCGATTAAAGAAATTCTAGTTAAGTAATTTTTGGAGGAATACAACATAGTATGTAAAAGCACCAAGCATTTAAGAAGATATTTTCCATTTCACATAAAAGCAATATTGGATTGGTCATTACACTTGGAACATTAGTTATAACTATTTGTGAAATTGCAAACAAAGTTGTTTATATCTATAGTATGTATCTTTGAAACATATGAGTAAACAAGTGTGAAGTTATGTGGCGAATATAAGAAGTCAAAATAAACTAAAACATTACTTATAACTGTTTATGAAATTGCAAGCTTTTCCAATTAAATAGTCCCATGTACTGCATAGATTTGGCAAACTATTCATTTTGATCACTATGACACAATCTATGACATGCAAAGACATTCAAGAGGAGTTACTTTCTAATCTAGAATGTTGATCATGACCAATTCTATATATACGTATGTGTATGTATATATACTTATACATATATATATAGTATGGATGTATAGAGATATATAGTTATTGTATACACGCATATATAGATGTATATATATAGAAACATAAAAGTACATATATATGTATATACATATATACATGTGCATGTATACATGTATAGATATACATTTACACTGCATATATATATACACACACATGCATATAGATGTATATATAAATAATATACAAGTATATACATAGTTACAATTTTATATTTGTAATGCGACTTTTTTTTAATTGTTTAAATTAATAATTTTAGTTGATTGTCTTATGTTTCTTGAATCTTGTCATATCAATAAACAAAATTTGACTATGATCAAACGAGTCGAGCACATTTTCTTTGTTATATGTGTTGTAAAGCCAAGAAATGTAGATTAGTTATGTTCACTTCTGCACGATGTCATTAATCTTTATCATGTAATCACATGTTTAATTAAAGTGGTACATTAATGCTAGAGGAAATGATAAGCATGTTATATTGATGTAGTTTTTTACTTTGACTCATACATGGTTTAGTGTTTTTGGCAGTGTGTTTTGTTGCAAGGTTTTTTGCACATACATTTGTTATTCACATGCTCTGAATAAATTTGTATGGTTTAATTACATGTCTTAATGGATTGGAAAACTTGATTGTAAAAATATTTTTAGTGTCGTTGAGCATATGTTCAATTAAGCATATAAGATAGAGTGTGGAAATGGACAAGATACATAGATACAGAGACAAAGACAGAGAAATATGATTATTAGAACACATATATGAAAAGTGCTTAAACTAAGAGATTACATAAATAATAAATGGATACAAGATAACCCAACATAATTAGCAGATCAATTCTATTATAATCTCCCCCATCCTAATTAGACCATTCCTAACTTTTTTCCTAAGGACCCCACTTATCCTTTTGAAACAATAGTTTTTTATTGTTAATCGATATCTCACTTAGCTTTTTCTTCCTTAATATATAGAGGGCGCTATCCAAAATCTTACCCCAAAAACTATTAAAAACACCCATAAAATGTGTGAACATGCTCTTATTTATTAATAAGTCCCCATCCTTGACATCAACCATAAAAGATATAATCATTAGAAAGCAATTGTTTGGCTTGTGAAGGGATGTCAAAGTACTCCTCTCACCTCATTAGGTTATCACTAGTCACTCCAACATTAGTAAAGATGTTGGCCACTTGGTTACCTTCACAAAATATGTGAAAATTCCACCACCTCAAAATCCTTACTAGCTCATAATGATGAATGAATGAATGGTCTAGCTAAGCTTTTTCTTGCCATTTAGGTATTGAATTATGATTAGAGAGTCCCACTTAACACAATCCTTTTTAAATTCCATAGAATGGACCAATTTTATGTTGTGAAAGGCCTCATCTGCTTCAACGTAATGATTAGAATAATAGCCCAATGGATCACCATCACAACAAGAAATAATTAAATATACTTAACTACTTGATTAAAGTCTAAAATATAGATCATTAAATAATTAATTGTTATTTAATCAAGTATATTTAATCAAGTGGTTATTCTAAGTCCATAAACAATATCAAATGGATCAAGTATCTACAATTTAAAATATAGATCATGAAATAATTCATTGTTATTTAATATTTAGACTCATGGGTATCAATTAGTTATATTTTATATGGATATTCAATTTCATGATCATAATGTTAGTTTTGACTTGGACATACAAGATATCATAAATTTGGAATGAAAAATCTTCAAATATGCAAATATTTAACTTATATCCCATGGATTTCAAAATGGAAGTTAAGTAGCTGATGAGACAAATTTAATAAGAAATCTTGGATTTGTAAAATATCAAGGAGATAAGAATTTAGAAGGAAATTATATGTTTACAAATACATTCCATTTCACTAAAATTTTGAGGTCTAATGTCTTAATTACATTATATTTCTTAATTTATCTAGATTTATATTATTTCCCCATAGATTTTACTCAACTATCATTTGGTAAGTTAGGCTGATAGTGACATCCTTTCTTATATTTGAGACCATTCACACAAGTAAATTTGGTTTTATCGCTTTTAAATCCTAATGACATGACATGTATGATATATCTAAGCACTTAACGCTTAATTCTTATACGTTTATAACATCTTGATCAATCAAAACTTGTAAAATATACTAAGTTTATTACTTATTTTACTCATGATAGATAGATGCATACTTAACTGCTATTTTATTTAGATTTCATTAGCATGGTGAAATCTCTTCTATGTGCAACCTTGGGTCCACTTAAAATTTAACATGGTATACCTAACCTAGAAATAAATTTAGAATATGAAAGTTGGGTTAATCCCAAGGTCCCCGTAGGTTATGAATATTATGGACTAAACACTTAAATAATCATAAAGATAAACAAACTGTATAGACCCTAAATCTAAATAAAAAGTATAAATGCAAGATTTAAAGAAATATTTTAAACAAATACCTTGTATAAATTAGAAGATAAAACAAAAAAAAAAAAACACAAATCAAGAATTCATATATATATATAACCTAAAATAGTTGCCAAGTCTAGAGAATAAAATATTTGCCAACATAAGAAATTGAATCAAAGTGATAAAGATTGTTAAAGTAAAAATTTAAAATTGTTCTAAACAAAAAAATACCACAATTAAATTTTGACTAATGAAGTAAACTTTATACAAGCACACAATATTGATAAAATTTATAAACATCTTAAACATAGATGAAACCAAAAAACACACAAACAAGAGACTTGAATTAGGATTCAACAAAAGGGGCACCTATTTTATTTAGAGAAAGTAGGGCATGTTGTGCAAATAACAAAAAATAGTGACTATTGGTAAATAATCTAGAGTATTAAATAATAAAAATAAGTTTACAAACCTAGATTCTTGGTTAAAATAATATAAACTTAGAAATGTATACATGAAAAAGGTAGGAAGAGAGTTGTGAACCACTTGATAAAATCTAAAATTTTACCTAATATAAGCGTGTTCTCATGAATTCATTTATTCTTTTAAAATTTATAAAGACTAATCAAGACAAACCAAATATTAAGTGACTACTTAATTTTACTTTGTAGTGAACAACAATCTATTAGAATATGAAAATATTTAAGTAGATAGGTTCACAAATTACTATGAGATTTCTCCACTAAAAGTAAGCTTCTATAGCCCCGATAGAGATATTATTAGTCTCACTCTAGGAATATCTATATTTCCAACCAAGTGTATATATCCTTGATAAAAATTACTTGAATCGCTTAGATTTTAATTTTTGTCATTTTTTGCTTTTTTTCTTTCTTGTTTTTTTCCTTTATTTTTGTTAACCTTTTTTGTACTCAACTTATAGATAATTAAGCCAAATTCTATGTTGGGTGTTATAAAATGTGTTAGTGTTTTTTCATTGATGTCAACTTATATTACTACTGCATGCACTTGTATATTGTCCTTGTTGAAGAGTTGTGTTGAAGGTCTGTAATGTTGTCATTGGTACATAGTTGTACCTTATCTTCTAAAGTTTATGGTTGGATGTCACTTGTCAATATGCTTAGATTGGTGCACTGTTACTTCCTAATGAAATACTTCACATGGGGTATGAAGATAAATGTATGTCCCCAAAATGTTTATGGCACAAAGACTTGTACCATAGTTTCTTAGTCAAATTCTTTTCATTTATTTGTAGATGTCGATGTGGTCTTGCGGTTCAAAGGATAGCTCAAAATAACTATGAGGTATGCATGTTCCAAGTCTCAAAGCATAAGTCTTACTAAAAATCTTTCCACTGTTAACAAAGTAAGAACAAGTTATGTTCTTGTGAGTGGTTTCGTAAGGAAGGACATAAAGTCTTTGCACTTCACCACATCATCTTATTTTTCCTTGTGATTTTGGATTTATATTCATGAAATTTATGTGCATGCTCAGTCCAAGTTTCATATGGTTTGGCGCACCTCTGATAATTTTATAGATAATTGTATGTTGTTTGTGTTTCGGCATCTTGGGAGATTGGTCTGTTGATGATCAAATGACTCGCACCAACAAGTAATTGCCTAAAATCAGTGCAAAGAGGTTATGGGAAGCATGATTAGGTCTTAGTGTGTCCTCTAGAAGATCCACAAGTTAATACTTGATCTTCTCATGTGTCACAGTCTATCTGAAGTTGATATCTTTCTTGAGTACTAAGTGTTTGTGCTAGCATGAAATGTTATGAATTGATAAAAGGGATGTACATGAATGTTTGGCAAGGCATAGTGTGTCCATGTTAAAATTTGCATGATGAAAATTTTGTTTGTTTGGTACCACTCTTGGTCTAGAGCTAATATGAAGAAGGATAAGTGTTTTTTGAGCCGACTTGATATGTTGAGATGATTATGCAAAATGTTTGTAAGTGCACGCCAATTTGAAGATGTATTTTATGAAAAATTAGGTCCTATATATCTCTTGGTTTGAACTGCATGTGATTTCCTTCTACCACAAATTTTTTCGGAGTCAACTTGCTATGGTTGATGCACATTTCATGTTATTTGTTTTATCTTGGCCGACAACGAGAAACTTTTTGAATTTCTGGAGGATACAAATAGAAGATCAAAGCTATTAAAAAGATGTATGGATGTATGGAAAATACTTTGAAAAGGTAATATGTGAATAAGAATCCACAAAATCTCTTTTGATAATGAAATGTGGTAAGGATCAATTCAAAGAGATCAACAGTGAGTGTTTGTGAAACTATGAAGAAGCATGTGCGAATATAAGTATGAGAATATGTGTTGAAGGCAGTGAGACAAAAGCAACAAAGTTTGTTGAGCAGATGTATGTGTGAGTGTACCAAAAATAGTGAGTTGGAGGTAACATAAGTGTTGAAATATTATAGTAGTATGCTGAGGTTGTAACTCTTTTATAAGTGTTGTACTTTGCAGGGAGTTGTAAACTTCCTTTGGTTGAAGCCATAAAACTTGTTGTAAATTATGTTTTCATTTGTGAGACCAGATTTAGACAATAGATCCAAGCAGCTTGCTCACCATGGTTTTTCCCTTGTAAGGTTTTCCACGTAAAATTGTTGATGACAAGCAGAAGAACACAATTTTTTTATGTGATTAAATTGCTGATGAATGAAAAGAATTTGATTACGTATTGATTTGCCCCCCCTTAGTACTTATGTGTGTTCAAAATTGGGTACCATGGTGGTAATAAGGAAAAAAATATATTCTTCACTTTATATCCTAATCATGCTAACCAATCCAAATAAACCTAGAAATCAATAATATTTAATTCACAGTTTCACTAAAAATGTTCGTGTACCAAAATAGCTTCACCAAAACTTTTTAAAACATGAATAATTTCATAGTATGAATAGATATTCTAGACATCAAATCTAAATTTAAAAATAAAATTTATCAAGAAATATCAAGAACAATCATCAACATAAAAATAACTATAGTTACTTGTAAACAAGCTAATTTCTTGGATCTAATAAGGACCCCTTGCCTGTAAAATACACCTGATTAAAATAAAACTTAGAAACCATGAATAAGGAAAATACATGAAAACCAACATATTAGAATTAAATATTCTAATGCAAAATATAAAATTAAATCATATTAACAAGCTAATCTAAAGCAACAACCACAACACAAGAAAATAATTAGTCAAACTTAGACCAAGGATATTCCAACCAACTAGCCATGATTATACACAAGAGAAAACCTAAAATACTAAAAGAGAAAAATTTTAAGTCTTAAGGAAATGAGTATCAAAGCTAACACATTTTGTTTTCTTAGTTTTTTTAAAAGCAATAATTTACCTACCATTGTACTAAGTCTAGTGAGCTTATCTTTGTGTACTAAGAAATAAGATGTACACAGTTCATAATCATATTCAAGATGAGTAAAAAATGTAGGAGTTATGGAAACTAATCATCACCATTCTCAATCTACACACATATTTTCTTACCCAAACCAACATAATCAAAAGAAAAATTAGTAATAAACACAGGGATAATGAAAAACTCAGTTTGTCATGCTTTCCTTCATGAATATCTATTATTCTAGTTATATATTATCTTTAGGAAATTACATCTCATCGTAAACTTTCTCATTCTCCTTGTGCGCATGAAAATTAGAGATAAAATCATCCATTAACTATGTATTATAGTGAAAAAATGACTATTGATCAGGAGCTCGTCACGCCCGCACCAATAAACCAAAATGGGGATGATGAAAAGGCGGCATGGGTTAACCCCACTCCAAAGGTAAGCCTCACTAATGCCCAGCTGATTAAACACTTTTTAGATCTAGAAGAGAATGCTTTGGTTGGTCAAGTCTGGGGGAAAATTTGTCTTTATCCCATATTAATGAATGGGCTATTTCAAACTGGTGTGATTCTTTTGATCTATATCTGTTATCGAGGGAATCCTTTATAATCTTGTTTGAAAATATTGAGAAGAAGAAAAGGTTCTTAAAGCGAGCCCTTACTGGTTGGGAAAATCTTTCTTGGATCTGCCTAATTGGGTACCAATTTTTTTGGAGGGGGCCTTTTTGGGTGTCAAAAAGCTAGTTTGCTTTACTTTTCCCAACTTGCATTTTGAATTTTTTGATGAAATTGCTCTAAGGGAAATGGGTAATGATTTGGGGGAGTTTATTAGAGTAGATTTCTTCCTGGAGCGAGGTTGCACCACAGCCTCGATCTGGGTTTTTTTGAATGATCCTAAAGTGATTCCTTCTGAAATCTACATTCTTTCAAAATTTGGTATTAGGAATCAAATCCTTTTGTTTAGAGAAAATCTCAATCATAAGAGGGATATCAAAGCAGGTTGTGAGTTGGTCTTCCTCCATAGAGGTTCTGGGAAGGCTAGTAGGTCTTCCCCTCAACCTGAAAATGGCTCTCCTTGGGCTTTTGATAAAGGTCTAAATAAGGGGTATAAACTGGGTCCTCAGACGGTTTTGTCATCACCCACACAAACTCTGAGGTTAACCCTTGTACCACACAATCAAGTGTTGTCTCAGATTCATGAAATGCCTCCTTTGGAAGATGCAACACTCCCTCGCAAAACCATAAATGTCATCCCATAAACTTCACCAACTAATGCAGTGTCTAAAGAACACCTTCTGAGCATGGTGAATGAGATTATAAAGAAGGTGGAGAATGATCTAATTAACGAAATTGTAGAGGAAGTTACCTACGAAGAGGATGTAGTTCTCATTCCATCCTCTTTTCCTATCTCCCAAACTAAGGTTGTTAAGCCTAAGTCAGTTTCGCCAAAAGCCAAAACTAGGTGGAGAAAGCAAAATAGTCAGAAAACACAAGCATAAATTGTAGAAGGCATTCAATCTATTCTGGAAAGAACTTTGAGGTCGTCTAGTAAAAGGGTCCTCTTCAATAAAGTTGTTCCCTCTGAAAATGGTACTAAGATTCAGCCTGGGGAGGCTATTGGGGAGTTGAAAATCCTATAAACCAACCTAATGAAGAGGAGAGAGGATCTCTCTCCTCGAAAGGGATGAGGATCCTATCTTGGAATGTTAGGGGGTTAAACGCCCCTAACAAACGATGCTTAATAAAGCATCAATTTGAGAGCTTACAATCGGATGTTGTGTTGCAAGAAACAAAACTATCAAAATCATTGGCTAATGCTATTTTTGGATCTTGGGTAAAGTGGAATTTTTTGTCGATTCTTGCTACTGGTGCGTCTAGTGGCCTTTCCATTCTTTGGGATCCAAGCAAAGCATATGTGGTTCCCTTTCACCTTGCAAATAACTAGATGGGGGTCTTGGTCTCGTGTATGTCTTTAGTTAATAGTTTGTGGCTGATTAATCTATATGGTCTATACTCCACCTCTTTCAAAAACACCTTTGGGAGGAATTATATTTGGTACCTCCATTGATTCTGAGGGGGTTGATGGTGTTTGGAGGGGATTATAATGCAATCTTGGATTTGTTTGAAAAGAAGGGAGGAATTATCCCCTCTGTTAGGGTAATGGAAGATTTCAAAAAAATTGTTGCTTCTAATAAGCTGGTCGACTATGTGCCAAAGAATGGCTTGTTTACATGGATAAATAAATGAAGGGATTTTTGCGAGATAGATGAAAGGATCAGTAGATTTTTTCTATATGATAATTGGTTATCATCTTCTCATTACTTCTCTTCTTTGATTCATCCAATCATTGGGTCTGATCATTTCCCAATCTCTCTCTCATCTTTTCAGGAGAATCCAAAGGTAAAGAGGCCTTTTAAATTTGAGGCAATGTGGTTTAGGGATTCTAATTTTTTTCCCCACTGAAGAGATTGGTGGGCTTCGGGTCCCTATGTTGAGGGATCTAGAATGTTTCAATTGGTCATGAAATTAAGGCTCCTTCAAGATAAGATTAAAGTCTGGAATGTTACTCATTTTGAAAAAATATTTTTGAAGAAAAAATTCGCATTGAGAAGGAATTGTTTGTGCTTTATGAGGAGGTTATCCAAAGGGGCATGAATAAGGAGTCATTTGATAAAGAGAAGCTCCTAAATTTTGAGTTGGAAGAAATTATTTGCAGGGAGGAGGCATACTAGCATAAAAAATCTAGGGAATTATGGTTGAAGGACGGGGATAAGAACACAATTTTTTTTATGCCTCAACGAAGGTTCGACAGTAATTGAATAGTATTCTATCCATACAAGGGGATTGGAGGGGTTACTCTTTCCTTCCCAAGTAAATTGAGGAAGAGGCTATTAGATTTTTCAAGGGGTTGTTGGCCCCCTTGAACAACATTTCAAACTTCGATTCTGCTAGTATTTTCAATGGCTACAAAAAAGGCCCCAGGCCGTGATGGCTTCATTGCCCTCTTCTATTAGAAACTTTGGGATTTCGTGGGGAGGGATGTCCTGCTTGCTTTGGAAGAGTCAAGGAAACATGGTAACATCTTGAAGGAAATGAATACCACGCTCATTGCTTTGATTATGAAGAAATCATGTCTAATTTCCTTTGCGAATTTTAAAACTATTTCCCTTTGCAGTACTTTGTATAAGATCTTCACTAAAGCAATTTCCATGAGGCTTGCAACTTTGATCCCATTAATTATCTCAGATGAGTAGGTTTCTTTGTTCCTGGAAAGGAAACTATAGATGGTGCAATA
Source organism: Sequoia sempervirens (assembly GCA_007258455.2). Taxonomy (NCBI): domain Eukaryota; kingdom Viridiplantae; phylum Streptophyta; class Pinopsida; order Cupressales; family Cupressaceae; genus Sequoia; species Sequoia sempervirens. The sequence continues at coordinate 456,267,862 of VDFB02000017.1, forward strand.
TTAGCTCACAAAATTCTTCACTCCCTTAGGGAGGAGAATTCGCATGCGGTCATTTTGAAGCTGAACATGTTGAAGGTGTACGACAAAGTAAACTAGTAGTTTTTGATGAAAGCGCTTTCAAATTTTAGTTTCTCTAAAAAATGGTGTAAGTGGGTGTTCTTGTGTATCTTGGGGGTAAGTTTTTCTATTTTGGTTAATGGTTCTCCTTGTGGTCATTTCAATGCCACTCAGGGGGTAAGACAGGGTGATCCTCTCTCACCTTTCTTGTTCATCTTAATGATGGAAGGTTTTAGTCAGGCTATTTGGGTGGCAAATAACAAAAACCTTTGGAAGGACATAAGCGTGAACAAGGTGCCTTGGTCAATCACCCACTCTATATTTACAGACGATACTTTATTGTTTGGACAAGCTACTCTCTCGAAAGCAAAGGCTATGCAAAAATTCTTATTTGTATATTCAGAGTGTTTGGGACAACTTACCAATAAGGAGAAATCAAAAAAATTCTTCCTAAATGTATTTGGTGAAAGGGAGGATTTTGAGATTTTGGGGTTTCAAACATGATTTTCTCCCTTGTAGGTACCTTGGGATACCCTTCTTCTCGGGCAAGGAAAAACACGACTATTGGGATAAGGTCATCGCTTTAGTCTCAAATAGAATTATGACCCGAAAGTCGAAATGGTTGTCTTTGGCAGGAAAATATGTCATGGTTAAATCTATTTTGTAGCCTCTCCCATTCTACTTAATGTCTATTTTGAAGATTCCTAAGGGGAAGGCTGAGGAATTGAAAAAAATATTCAGGGAGTTCTTATGGTCTGAAATGTGAATCAAAAAAAGAAGTTGCCTTTGGTTGCTTGGGAGAAGGTCTGTCTCCCTAAGGATTTGTGTGGTGTAGGTCTAAGAGATATGATCCTTCAAAATAGGGCCCTGGGGGTGAAACTTTTGTGGTGAATCTATAAAGATCCTGATGCCAAATGGTGCTAGATCATGTGGCACAAATATCTTGACTTCTGGGATAAAGAACATATTTTCACCATTAAGAATCCCCCTCGGGGCTCCAAGGTTTGGAACTTCATTGTGTCATGTAGGTCTATTATTCTGCCACACTTGTCTTGGGTTATACATATGGAAAGAAAGCTATGTTCTGGGATGATGCATGGAATGGTCACCAACCTCTTAAATCAGATGTGAAATGGCATGGGATTGTAGTGTTTCTACAAAACATTTGGGGCTATAGGGTTTTTGATTAACTGTTAGTGGACTCTTTTGTGTCCCCTCCTCTATCAAGTGGAGGGATATGAAATTTTTGCCTTTCCCAAAGGCACTAAAGGATTCCCTTTGTTTGGAATTGGCTTCTAGAAGCATTTTGTACTCAAACAAGGATGATGAAATCATTTGGACCAAGTCCCCTTCAGGCTCCTACAGTGTAAAGGAAGGTTATAAAGCCCTGGTTAATGCTGAAAGGTCACTTGATTGACCAACCAAACTCTATTGGGGTCCTGAACTGCTCCCCAAGGTTGGTGCTTTTTCTTGGCTCATAGTGAAATAATTTTATCTAGTATGAGATTGGATCATCTTGGGATCACTCCCCTCTTCCCTTGTGTTCTTTGTGATAAGGCCCTAGAATCGATTGATCATCTTTTTCTCACATGTGACTTTTCTTCCACTTGTTGGAATTTCCTTATGGATAGATTATTGAATCTCAGTTGTGTTTACAGTTTGTCCTTGATGAGAAAATATCTTTCAATTTGTTCTCATTGATGATCTGTTTCAGAATGGTTCTCCTTGCATATCAGAGGCTTTGGTTGTTTCTCTTTCGGGCTTACTCATATCAGAGTGAGAATGGCAGGGTCTCCCCAATCCTCTTTGAAATGTCTGAGTTGCCTATCAGCAAGACATTTCAGATGTCATGGCGATTGAATTTAACATACAGGCTGCTTTCAGCGTGACATTCCTGTTGTCTTGGCGACCGACACAAGAAAGGTTATTTTGGCAAGACTTGTCTTTGGTTTTGGCGATAGAAAAGTGTTATCTATCGGCAAAGGAAATCGTCTTCAGTGTAATGTTTCATCGAACATGCAATGTCACACCGACCCACTTCAGAATAAAGTATATCGGCATGAGTTTGGCCGTCAGGCTGAGGTCATAGCAAAATCATATTGTCTCCCTGACTAGTGCTTATGAAGTTTCATCGGCAAGAGCTGAGCGGTTTCGGAATCGGTTTTGTCTTACCGAACATCACATGGAGGAGTTTTCTTTGGCCAAACATAATGTATTCGGTATATTGTCTCTCCGAAGATTTTAAGTCTCACCGATTGTTGCATTGAATGTCTTATCAACATAAGGTTACTGCTTCGGTGAAATGTTATATCGAATGTGCAATGTCACACCGACCTTGGTGGATGGATACTTTTTGGTAAGAGCTTGTGATATTCGAAGGGAGCTCTTAGCGACTCTGAGTGAATGAAGTTTTTTGGTATGACTCAAACTTTCTACAAAAGGTCTCATCGATATCATAATGTTATAGCGATGCACATTAGGAAAAAGGTTTCTGTCGGTGTGAGATCTTTAATGTCTTGGTGATCTTTTGTGAGCTCGAGATGTTTTGGCAAAACAAGGGGCAGTCTATATAGTGTCTCCCCGACTATGTATTGTCTTGGTGACTTGGAAATGACAAAGGCCTTTGGCATAGGTATTGAATTGTCACGGCGACAATGTGTATCAAGTGACTCTCGGCAAAACATTATGAAGTCTACAAGAGGTTTCTCCAATATCGTTTAGTCACAGCGATAGTGAATGAAACTAAAGGAGATCTCGGTGAGAGACTTGCTGATGTCTCAGCGAATGAATAATACTCTAAGGAAGCCTATCAATGAGACATGATGTATTCACTATGTGTTCTTCCCGACTCTAATGAGTTATGGCGAAAGCGTTAACTAAGAGGATTGTTTGGTGGTGCAATTGCCTTCGGCAAAACTTTCTGGTTGTCTTAGCGAATAGTTTATGAAGACTCAAAACACTGTGGTCGTCATCATGGATTGGCATCAAATCTCAGAATGGTTAGATAACAGGATATTCATCGAGTTTCTTTTTGAGCGGTTGCATTTTTTGGATGATTTGCAGCTCTCTGGATAAGCGTTACTATTGTTTTTTTATCATCATCGACAGTCTGTCAGTATTCAACTTTATATTCAAAAATCAGCAAGAGAATCTGAGAATCTTGTGAAAAACGTTTTTTGAAGATTTCTTCACAACAGACATACTTGAAATGTAAATAAAAACCAGTGTTGAAAATAGTGGAGGTGCTGCTGGCCTATAATTCTGAGAGATAGTTATTTTGGCCATATCAAGAGATGTATTGGAAAACTCTGTAATACAACAGTTGGATTCCTAGAGTATTAGAAACAGAGAGTTATGAGCTTACTAGAAAACAGAGAGATCCTCTGATATTATTATTATAATTCTGAAATCTGGGTAAGGGGTTGGTGCTCAAAAATTTAGCCTATAAGGCATTGTTAAAAGTGGTTTTTGAAGATTAAGCTAGTAAGGCAGTTTAGGAGTGGTTTTTTCTACCCTAGGAGGGTTTTCCACTCAGTAAATCTTTTGTATCTTTGTTCTTTTGTGTGCTCACTGTTTTTCTGTGTTGTTGTTGTTTTAGTTCATTGTTGGGTTTATTACTATTCTCAATTCTGTTGATGAACGATTACATTCAACTCATGAATGCATTAATCAGAGTAATATTGAGATCAAATCTGAGCTATGTTTTTGGAAAATGCAAGATATCTCACTCAAATCATATTGTCATAAGTTGTCTAATAGACTGAGTTAATGTTGTCATATCTTTGTGCTTTTAAATGTGATTACTCTACTCTATTGTTGAAAGAAAAGGAAATCAGATTGTAAAATCTTGGTCGAAGTTGAAAAAGTGTAGACACTGATTCACCCCCCCCCAGTGTCTGTCCATAACTCCAACATAGACTGGGGTGGTGCAACCCCCTTTATCACTCTCTTTTCAACCAATTTTAGGCCTGGCTTGTCATGTTCAAGAATGCTTATTTTTCTTGCATTTGGAATATCTGGCTTGAACGCAATAATAAAATCTTTAGAAATAAATCCTTGGAGATTGACTAGTTTTTGCAGAAAATTAAAGCTTCCATCTCATAAAATGCAAGGTCTTTTGTACTTAGGAATTCTCATGCAGGGTGCCCTTTATCTTCTTGGGATGCTTGGGTGCTTAATTCATGGCCTCGGCTAGGTCCCCCTTGATGTGTGGGTCAATTAAAATTGCCAAATCAAGTGTCAACAAAAAATTAGTTAGGTGGTCCCCCCCTCCGGAAGGTTGGGTTAAACTAAACTTTGACGGGGCTTCTCAGGGTAACCTCAAAGCATCTAGTGTAGGAATGATTTTGAGGAATCATAAAGGTAAAGTGATAAAGGCAACATCCAAAGTGTTAAATAGAGGCACTAATAATTTAGCCGAGTTCAATGTCTTAATATTAGGCCTTTAATTGACTCTCTCAAATAATATTTCTAAGCTTATCATTGAAGGCGACTCCTAGATCATGATTGGGGATCTTTCCAGTAGAATTTATCATGCATGGAAATTGAATTATTTGTTACAACATGCACTTTCCATCTTGCAAATTTTTTTGGCTTTCCAATTTCAACATTGTTACAAAGAAGCAAACATTGAGGCAGATAAATTGGCAAATATGGCCATTGAAAATTCTTTCCCTTTTACCATTTTATCTCATGATGAGTTTAATAATCTTCTGGTCTAATCTTCTCAATTTCTTGTGACAGATCTTTGTACTTGTTCTTTTCCAAGCAGGGTACCACCAATCTTAATGCATTTTAGTTTTCAAGATGTTCCCCTTGATGTCTACATGGACAGTCCTCACGACATCTATGCTCTATGTTTTTTGTGATCTTTTAGACGATCACCTTGATGTTTTTGTTTTCTAAATGATCCTCATGATGTCCCTAATATCTCGCCTCTCTACTCTTTTGTATTCATGTAGACAGTCTACTTGACGTCTTTGTGGATAGTCCTCATGATGTCCCTAGGTGGTGGTTGTTGTTCTTTTTGTTATCTTGATTCAGATGGTCCTCATGATGTCCCTGGGTGTTTGTTGTTGATCTTCTTGATATATTGATTCTTTTGATGGCGATGGTCTCCTTGACGTTGGTTCTCATGGTAATGTTGGTTCAGTACATATTCTTCTGGCGGTACTCTTGACGCCCATGGCTTTGGTTTTATCTTGTTGGTGGTTGCCAGTTGGTCTCCACAATGGCTTGGGATGCTACTTGGATGATCACCTCAACATCTTGCTTGCCGATGTATTTTTTTTCAAGTCACATGATCGTTGTCTTTTCGACTAGGGGTGATGTCTTCCCTTTCTTTCCTCATCAGCTCTTCACTAGATGGGTTGATTTGGATGGCATTCCCTATGTCTTGTTGGTTGGCCTCATGATGGTCTCTCTGATGTCATTAGCTTCCTTGGTTGGTGCGATCTCTTTTTGCAGTGGGTATTGTCATTCTGTTTTGGCTCCTTCACATGAATGAGACAAATTTGGGAAAGATTGTTTCATTTATGGTATTCCTTTGGTGGTGGGTTGGCACTTGGTAACATCATTCTTGGGTCTTGTTATTGCCAACTGCTTGGCTGGTGGATCTCCTTCCGCTTAAAACTTGTTTCATTCCTTCATGGAAAGTATTTGGTACATGACTTGGTGGCTTTGGGCCTGATGTTTGTTTTTTGTTGTTCGTGTGATGGGTACTTTGGAATTATTTTTTCATGAATGAGCTTTTATTATTTTCCACCTGTGCATAAGGTGATGCTTTCATCAGCTTTTAAATACTTCTCACATTGATGTATTGAGCATTATTTCATTGGCTCACCTCATTCTTATTCGTGCCCACCATGGAAAACCTCTTTAGAGTTTACATCTAACCCTACTATGTGGAAGTGAAGGTCACTCACAAATGCATTTATGAATTGATTCATACTGCTTTTATAATTCATTTCCCATAGGTTGAGGAAGCTATTGTTTGTATTTTGAATAAGGAATGGCTTCAGATGCATCCTTAGTCGCTTCCACGTGATTTTAATTCTCTGTTTGTGTCCAACCTAATGGAAATCTTGTGGTGTAATGAAACTGTGAAGTTTATCGTGGGCAACTTCCTTCTACCTCATGTCTGTCAGATGTATTTGTTGGAACTGACTCTATTGAATTATGATCTCTGAGTGGGGTCAAATTTGGTTAGGGGTCTTATTTGAAAAGATGTTCTTCTATCTTCTTCAAATCTTTGTGCCCTTTTAGGTGTTATGGTCCAAGATATTTTGACTTTACATTCTGGAATGTTTTGGGCTTGCCTTCGGTCTCTAAGGTCTTTGTTGGGTTATTGTTTTGTGGTAAAATTGAAAAATATGTTCAAAGAAGTCCATTTTTTGTTCAAGTACACTTTGGAAGATCCAATGTATGCTCCATACTTTTCTCTACCCACTGACATGGCTTATTCTAAAGAAAGTGGAATTTACTAAGGTTTGGTTCTTTCTGGGTCTTCCTCTTCATTCTTCTAGCGCCTCTTTTTGTAGTCTCTTTGACTCTCCTTATTTTTTTGTTGAGGGATCTCTCCCTCTTGCTTGTAATTAGTATGTTTCTTGATATGGGGTGTCTCGTCTGCTTCAGGGTTTTTTTGTCATTTTGGCACTTACATTCACTTCTACTGCATTAACTATATGTAATCGATTTACTTGGTTTTAATAGAATTATCTTACAGTGGCTCGTCCACTTTTTCTTAAAAAAACCAATGTATTATAGTATTTTGTAATAAACAAATCAACATTATTGATACAAGGATATATTTCATCAATTTTAAATCTTTGAAATGATCTAATATGCTTATCACTATAATGATAAATAAAACATTATACACAATTTTATTGAATATGATTAGTTAAATTTGAATGATTAATATTATCATAATCCTTCTAAACACCAACTATTCACTCTCAAGCTCTTTTTTAGTTTTTGTTTTAGAGATATCATCCTCAAAATTTAATTTTCCTATTTGTGCAACTCATTGAGGTAACACGAAACTAGAAAAAATAGACTCAACATGTTGATCAACAAGATGCACTCTCTAAAAACCAAAGCAAGATATATTAGGATGATTTAGTATACTAGATCTATCATATCCTTGCTCAATTTAGTATCAAGTCTACCATGTATTAAGTTTCGACTTTTGGGTATGAGAAGAACCTGTTTCATCTATGTAACTAGGGCTTTCACAATTTCCATCATCATTAGACATGAACTAATATATATAAAATTGTCACAAAAATAATTAGCATCAATAACAATTTCCACAAAGATGTTCTCAATTGTAGCATATGATGTATTCAAATTATCACTCTTGTGAACCTCATATGTATGAACATCAAGATTTGTGTCATCATGATCAACCAAGTTTGTATAGAAGATTTCATAATTATCATCCAAGCTTCGTGAAATTTAATTTAATTTTGATTAGATCATCAACTTAATCAAACTACAACACATCTAGACTCTCAATTCATTGGTTATCATCAAAATCAAAATAAATAAAACGTATAATACTACAAGCACCCTCACCAATGAAATAAATTGTGGTCTTATTATCTATAAAATCCCCTTTATATGTGATTGAGTTGTCCTATTTTATAAAAAAATGTGCATTTGATAGAATTTATTCTTCTTCTACTTCATCAATTAATTTTGAAAGTATATTTTCTTATTAGGAAAAATATAGAATGAATTGTCTCCTTTTTTTCCTAGACCTAGACATTGTTGAAAAATACACAAAAATTATGAATAGATAATCAATTTTGTCTTAGCAATTTGAAACTTCCACACTAATTTAAGGTTCTTGGATAGGCCCCTGAATGAGACCAATTTGGTGTTTTATGCCTAGGAATAATTCATTGACGATTTAATCATTTGATTTATTTAGAGTAGGAAACTATCATATGAATCTGTGAGATGAGGAGATGTTAGTGAGGGTCGATTACGCCTGATTCATGATGAATCGAAGCATAACTCCGCCAAACATACCTACATCTACAAACAAGATCATTCAAATTGGAAATCTAAACTAAGCATTTTACTGAAATTGAAAGCTACAAACTAAGAAAATAGTTAAATTCCTAATCTAGCCCATTTGAAACTTATCCTGTTTGGAATTGGTGTCGTGTTGATGTGAAATGATGACCCTTTCCCAATCCCGTGATCAGTGAGCCTATTTCAGTCGATTCTATGGAAGACAATCGATGAAACCATTGTGATCGATGTATGAAAATCTAGTTTATGCTAAAAATGAACATGATGCAAGCTAAGTTACCATGATTTTATGCTAGAAATACACTTATTATGCTATTGCTAAGCTAATATAAGCTAATTCTAAGCTAAAAGATGAAAACCCTAATTTATAAGTAAGCTAAGATGGATGCACGAAAGCCATTAATGGATGCTCTAAGCTATTGTGCAATTAAAATTAACTAAGATAAGCTAAAAAGTGAGTAAATATGAGTGTGAGTGCATATGAGATTCAACAACATAAGTTTGAAATTGAAAAGTGGATCCATTTGTCTCCAAATAGTGAGCTATTTATAGGAAAGCAAATGAGGAATGAAGGGTTGAGATCAAAAGTTTAATCAACGGTCCAAGATGAAGGAGATGAGAGGCATGGATCATGGATTCTCATCAATAGATGAGAATGCATGATGAGATTTTAATCAAGGGTTCACACTTGCCTCAAACAAACACACTTTTGACCTACTCACACAAGTCAAAGGTGACTTGTTCAAAAGGTTGAAGGTTAAAACTTGGTTAAGAAGCCAAGTGAAAATATCCCTTTTTCAAATGATGAAGGAATAAGAATATTCTCATGGGTGAGGAAAAAAGGCATTTTGCAAATTAAAATAAAGTTTTAATTGTGCAAAAGAAGGGATAAGGAATATTCTACGGGAATATTCTCTTTGCTTAGAGGAAAGTTAGTTTAATTGCTAATTAAACAAGATTTAATCATGCAATTAGGGGATTGGAAGAATTAAATTGTTTATTCATTAAATTAAATAATTTAATGAATGGGGGAGAGATGGAATGATATTTAATTAAATAAGATGACTTAGGGAATTAAATTAAATTTTTTGATGTATTTAATTTAATGAGATGAAATGCTAGCGTGAAAAGGGATGAATTAACTTGATTAAATTAATTAGGCCAATAGATGAAAATGATGCAATTAAATAAATAGCTCGGCTATTTAAATTAATTAAGTGAAAAGAGGATGAATTAAAGAGGAAATGATGTTAGTAAATCTGTTTCGAATGTATGATAATGATTCAGACATTTTGAATAGTGTCTACATTTTACCCCTCTTTGAAGCGAGGTACCTGCTGCTTCGGTTCAAAGTATAACACTTTTCAGATTAAAACTGCTACTTAAATAAATAAATAAAATCTAATTTTTTAGATGCCCCAACGGAAGGATAAAGCTGACTCCCTGCCCCCTTGAGAAATCAGGAGAAAAATTTAAATTTTGGGTTGATTTCTTGATAAAGGTTACAAGCTTACAAGCTACCCCAAGGGTCTAGAAAGGCTCTGGGATGCAAGAATAATGCCAAAAACACAAAAAAAGATGCAAAATTAGGTGCAAATTGGAAAAATTGGTGAAAATGATAATAAACCCTATCTTCAAGGTTAAATTAGGGAAAAAACCCCTAATTTTCTAGCTTAAATAGGCCAAGAAGGGTCACTTTCAATTCATTTGTGCATTCACACTTAAGAGATTCTTGCTATTTTGAGCTCTAACCCTCCAACGAAATGGCGCACCGAGAGCTTCCTAGACACATGTTCGCCCGAGTTCAAGAGTTCCAGCAACTTCCAGGCGCAGGACCACCAGTATGCAACTCCAAACTTGATTTGAAATTTGAATTTTTGATGCATTTATGATGCTTTGAAGTTTAAACTTTGGCGGCGTCGCTATATAGTGATGCCCAAATTGAAATTAGTGACACCCAAATGAATTATAGCAATGCTTATTTATATGGTGACGCTATTCATGATTTAAAATTAGGGTTTCTAATTTTAAATGGCGACAGACACACTTGACAATTTAGAAATTAGGGTTAGGGTATGCCAAAGGTTAAATAGCGACGCCAACTTATTTGGCGATGCATGTTTCAATTTGTGATTTTAAATGCTTCAGGCATCACAATTTGAAATTTGAATATAGCGACGCTATTGTGATTTCTGAGCTAGAAATTTCAAATTGAGTCAAATTTCAATGATTTCCTGATGTCATGCGCTTCGTGGATGTAGGAGGTCTTTCCACCACTGATGTCGCAAGAGCATAGGCCCATCGTGTTGGAGAGATTAGATGATTTATCAGAGTTGTGCCAGGAGCACCTGGGAGAGATCGACGTCTAGTATGTCACATATGCGCCTGCGATTCAGACACATCTTTCCATTATGACGGCTCTGTGTGAGAGATGGCACAATGAGACCTCATCCTTCCACCTTCTGATAGGTGAGGAGATAGTTACTCTAGAGGATGTATGGTGGGTACTACATTTTTTGATACATGGGGATCATGTAATTTATGACACTGATGCCAGATTCGACGCCTGCCTTGAGGTCATGGAGATGGTTCAGATTGCTTTGATTACATCACAGATCAAACTTGAGTCATATAGAGGTCATGTGCCAACCCTCAAATTGATCGTCGCAGCCATCATTTCAGGTTTGGTTTCCCCAAATAAACATAGTAGAGGATTCAGCCCAGGATGGGGCTTGGCGTGGCATCAAATGTTGTATAAGAGGACACTTTTTTGTGTGGGGGCCCGTGATGCTAGCCTCCCTGTATCATGATTTGCATGATTTTGTCTATTGTGATGGGAGAGCCATTGGTGCAAGGGTGACTCTGCTACATATTTGGGCATGGGAGCACATTTCCATGCTCTGACCCATTGTTCAGATGGTAGATGTGGAGCCAGATGATCCTGTCATTTGGAGATATAGAGGTGCCATTACCCTCAGGCACACTGGATAGATTGGGCTCCCGTATTGGAGATGGGTGATAGATGATATGATAGTTTTCCGTTGGCGCCCATGGCTACATATTCTGCCATGGTTTGATGATATTCAACAACTCTATTTTTCTAGGCAGACCCGATACATGCAGGGTCGATAGCACCACATTATTTAGAGATATCTACTGGATAGGGTAGCCTAGCAGTTCAGAGAGGTCCAAGACATGCCTGATGATGCATACAGGGCCATTTTTATGAGATCACCATGAGAGGATCCCACATGGGGATCGACTATCCCAACTCCAAAGGAAATAGAGAGCTTCAGACAATTGGTGGCTCAACCTTGGGCATACGATCAGGGACAAGCGGTAGCTCAGAATATGCTTGCATATGATACTTGGTTTGTTCCTCCCTAATGATTGATGGATCTAGCAAGCGTTCCTCCTAGAGGGAGACCCAGAGGCAGAGGAGTAGGGAGAGGCAGGGGACAGGATGGTCAAGTTTCGGGGGCTCCGCCTGTGGTATAGTAGTAGCCTCCTCAGCAGCCTCCGGTAGTTCAGCAGTAACCAACACCACCACCACCACCATATGCTTGGGATGCGCAGATACAACAACTACAGTAGCAGGTGCAGATATTGAATGGTTAGTGGGATTAGGCCTGCTAGTAGGTTTTGGTTATTATTACTGAGCGAGACCAGACTCAACAGCAGGTGGTTGTGGTCACAACCGAGAGAGATCAGGCATTATAGAGAGTACAGGTTGTGATAGGAGAGAGAGACTAGGAGGTTGCCCAGCGTCAGTAGATTGAGGTGATGATGGTGGCCACTCATGGTCAGACAATGTCAACGCGGTTGTATAGAGAGGCAGTTAGAGAGGCTACATATTACAGGAATCATTATCAATGTGATGTACCTGCAATATTGAGACAACACAAATTTTCACAACATAGTGATGCATGGCCACGAGCAGAGGATCAACCTGAGAGGCAGGCTGGAGAGGGTAGCAACCATTAGGGCTAGCTATTATGTATAGACACTTTTGATTTTGTCCCATTCTTTATGACAGATATACATTCATGGGCTCCTTTTTGATAGCCTCATGGATATTGTACTTTTGATCGATGTTCATACACTGATCCAGATTTTGTACCATGACACTCATTTTTTGATATATATATATATATGATATGGATACAAATCATTTATACTATGATGTGTTCACTTTATTTTATGTATGGATGGATATGATATGGATGAATTGTATTTTATGCCTACGTGATATGCAATGATCATGATACAGATGGATGCAATGTTATGTTCTTTTTCATTATCTTTTCATGATATGATATGGATGGATGATTATGGTATGCAGATGTTATGGATGCGAATGATGTGGATGCATTTTTTGTATAATTTATATGCATTTTATGATGACGATGTATGCATGTGGATGTATGGATAAAAATGCTTATGATATGCTATGATTTAAGATGCTTAGAATAATAAATTATTCATCATGACTTAAATGTTTATGCAGAATGTATGATGTGATATTCAATGATTATGCTGATGGATGTTTTATGATTATGTTATGATTATGAAATGCATATATGTTGATGGTTTATGGATGCATAGTGGATACATTGATGATGTTTTTGTTGACTTTCATGATACTAGGTTAGTGCGAAGAGGAAGATAGAAGAATAAAGAATGAATGACCGTTAATTTTGATGATTGTTTCGAAAGATCCAACAAGTCCTTGATCCATCGAGACTTTATTAGGGATGGTAATGAGACAATGCAAAATGTAGGATGAAAATGCAAGATGATGAAATGATCACACTTTGGGATTGGGATTTTCCGTCATTCCTTATTGTTTGATATAACGCATAGACACGATGCATCAAGGTATTGATAACCAGGATGGCGTTGTATCTAGTGTAATGGACTTTGACTTGACAAATAGATAGGATAGGTCTTGTTCACATCTTGACATATGGAAACCTCGTTGGAATGTAAGTTAGAAGCTTAGAATATATTGGACCACAACATACGCAATAGTCAACAACATACCCTAAACAACCTTCCTACACACAACTAAGCAAGTATGCACCAAGATTATTTTACAAGAGTATCCACAAGCACAACAAATGAAAGATAATGATCGATGCACCCCATTCCTTTCTCTCTAAATTGTTTTGTTAAACATCATCGAGAGGTCCTTGGAATGGGTCATTAAGATAAATCATAAGAAAAGATCAAGACAAATAGTTAGTGTTATCTATAGCTCTTGCCTAGTTTAAGTTTAGCTAATGTGATTTCTGATATTGATGTCCATCGTAGGAAGGATATATCCTAGGACATGTTGATCAGAGGGTTGCTTGATGTTGGAATAATGATGCTGAGATGAGCTGTTGCTATAAACTTCACTGACGCATTTACCTATGATTTAGACTTTCAAGTTTGCACTTTACAACTTGCTATGTTTGTTTTCTATTTGTTTCGCCAAAGGTTGAAGGTGACGATCATTTATTATGGGTGAAATTTTATTTCGGGTGAAAGCAAAATGGGATGGATGGGTTTTAGATTTTTTTTGGGATATTTCAATGTTTTTGGTATTTTGAAAATGTTTTGAGGTTGTTTTTGGTCTTTTTGAAAGTTTATATGAATGTTTAGGATTTTCTGATTTTTTAAGGCTGTTTAGGGTTTTATGAATGTTTTGAGGCTTTTTAGGTATATTTAAATGTTTTGTATTGTTTTTGTGTTTTCCATTTTTTTAATGTTTTTGTGTTTTCTAGAATATTTGGATGTTTAGGGATTTTCGAATATTTGAATGTTTAGGGATTTTCTAGAGTTTTACAAATGTTTAGGGGTTTTCTGAGAATTTTTGAGTTTTGACCAAGAACCTAACCTAAGAGACCTATCCTAGGGGCCTTAGGGGCTGATCATAGATTAGCCTTGCCTACATTATACACGTAGAGATCACGTAGTTCGATTGACTCGACTTATTTACAAGATGAAGATATGAACAAGTGAAAGACAATAGTTTATTATGATGGACTTCTAAAGGACTGACCTAGGGTGTTTTGGGGCGACATCAATGATGGCCTTGCCTACGTTGAAGCTCAGAGACCTGTAGTTTGACAAGAGGACTCTATTTTTTGGATTTTTGATGTTCGTCCTTTTTAGGGTTTTTGATGTTTTCTGGATGTTTTGGATTTTAGCCTTTATAATTTTCTGAATGTTTTTGGATTTTAGCTGTACAGGATTTTTCCAATATTTTTGGATTTTTTGGATAATATTTTATGAATGTTTTTGGTGTTTTCAGGATAAGATTTCCAATGACCTCAAGATATACAAGAACCCGATACGACTCATAACGAATTTACCCTAGTGTGGCATGTTATCCTACTTTGATAAAGGCAAGACAAACTAACCTTTGGAATATGTCAAGTAGTGCTAAAGGGTTCATGATACCTCACAATGTCAAGCCATGATAAGGACGTGGATGGGGGATAAATGGTGATGCAAAGAATGATAGAACAAAAGAGCCAAAGAATAGATGGAGATGCCTTATTTATGCAAGGCACATGTTTTCTAGGTTTCCTCCAAGGTACTTGCCCAAAGCACCACCGAAGTGGTTTTCACTAGAGGACATTTTTTTTCTTTACTTTTTCAATCCTTTTTCTCTTATTTTTTGGATTTTGATTATTTTATGATTTTTTTTGTATTTTCTAATTTACACCCTTCAAGACTAGGCATAATTTTTTTTGAGATTCAAGCTGTTGGTTGGCTCTTGTAAGGGTTCACCTTCAAGGATTGACAGTTGGTATGCTCCTGATCCGTAGTTTGCTGTGATGACAAAGGGACCTAACCAGTTAGGCTCAAACTTTCCTTTGTTGTCTTGATCTGGAAGGTTCTTCTAATTTTGCTTTAAGACTAGATCTTTGACATGGAATGACTGACATTTGATTCTATTGTTATAGCTCCGTTTCAGTCAGTTTTGATATACTTGCAAGTGATTGAGGGTATCAAGAAAACACTCATCCATGAATTCCAGCTCATTCAGTCGAGACACTGATGAGGGCGCAGCCCGAGACTTAGAAAATAACCCATAAACAAGAGAATAATTTTATTATTCAGAAAATAGAGCTTCTTACATGTAGAGGATCTCAAATCCCCAAGTTTTACAACACATGCAAGTTACAGAAAGCTACAGAATCACCCTTTCGCAATATGTGAGCTTGTCCCCAAAAAGTTACCCAAAAATTAGAAACCCGCCCATAAATAGAGCTCCTCTTTAGTTTGGAGCCAAACAACATTCAAATTTGAGTTTAGGCGGTTTGGCAGCGAAAAATTACAACTTGAAGTTCAAATTTCAAAAGAACATTTGCAATTGTATCTTCTAGAAAGTGCGCCAACTTCCCCGGGCCATACCTTTTGATCCGGGACTCCGATTCGCGAACCGTTTGAACTGTTGGAAAGGTCTCGAAGTCAA
>VDFB02000017.1:456283529-456368384 GCA_007258455.2 Sequoia sempervirens
TTCCGATATTGAAATGGCCCTTATTAGCGCATTTGGTCTTGATCAATTGCTTCTTCTTCCTCTTCACAACATTTTGAACCTTCTTCCTCTCCTTCATCTTACTTTGCTCCTAGGGTTTAACCCTCTTCTCCAACTGCTCTTGTAGCATCAATGCGTCTCGGAGGAACGCGGTGCATCTCTTCCACCGGCATTTCTGCCACCTCGACCACCTCGGCACCACCATGCCTACCGATCACTCTTGGAGGCATCTTTCTTGACCTCGACCCACAACCATGGTCTTGGTGCGAACTGCCTCATGATCGGCGATCTGTCCACACGCTCAAGAAAACCCTCTTTGATACCACTTGATGAGGGTGCAGCCCGAGACTTAGAAAATAACCCACAAACAAGAGAATAATTTTATTATTCAGAAAATGGAGCTTCTTACATGCAGAGGATCTCAAATCCCCAAGTTTACAACACATGCAAGTTATAGATAGGTACATAATCACCCTTTCGCAATATGCGAGCTTGTCCCCAAAAAGTTACCCAAAAATTAGAAACCCGCCCATAAATAGAGCTCCTCTTTAGTTTGGAGCCAAAACAATATTCAAATTTGAGTTTAGGTGGTTTGGCGTCGAAAAATTACAACTTGAAGTTCAAATTTCAAAAGAACATTTGCAATTGTATCTTCTAGAAAGTGCGCTAACTTCCCGGGGCCATAACTTTTGATCCGGGACTCCGATTCGCAAACCGTTTGAACCGTTGGAAAGGTTTTGAAGTCAATAACACGCTTGAAATTTTCTACACTGATTTTAGCAAGTTTTGGGGCTGTTCCGTGAACTCTAAGTGCCTCAAATCTAACTCGAAAGATTTCCAGGTGCAAATCTGGGAAACTAAAACTGCAATATCTTTCCACCCAAGAATAGAAAATAAAAACCATAAATTGGGAATTTCATTATGATGAAAAGGGTATCCAAAAATGTAAAAACATCTAAAAACTGAGAAACTTGAAATTTAACTATTTTGGGTGATGCAAGATTGCCCTTACACCACTGGATGCTCCTGCATCAGACACTTTATATTCTTCCTTAGTTATTAGGTTCTACAGTGATACTCGCAATGATGGGAGCTCAACCTCAATAGGAAAGATGGCTTATGATCCATAGACCAAGGAGAAAGGGGTTGCACCTGTAGGCGTCCAGATACTGGTTCAATAATCCCAAAGAGCAGGATTTAGTTGCACATGCTAGTCACGACTAGCTTCATTAACTGTTTTCTTTAGTATTTTTAGGATAGTTTTGTTCATAGCTTTTGCTTGACCATTGCCTTGGGGATTGTACGGGGTAGATAATCGGTTTTGGATATTGAATCTTTGGCACAACTCTTTCACATCCTGATTTTTAAAAGGGGTTCCATTGTCTGAGATGAGAGTTTGTGGAACACCATAATGACAAATTAGGTAATTCAGGATAAATTTGGCTATCTACTTCCCTGTTATGTAGGTCATAGGAATGGCTTCCCATTTAGTAAAGTACTCAGTGGTGGTTATGATAAACTTATGGTCGTTAAATGAGGTTGGGGTGATTTTTCCTATGAGGTCCAGGCCCCATTGTGAAAAAGGCCATGGTGTGATCATTAGCTGCAATTCTTGAACTGGAGAATGAATTAGATCCCCATGTTGTTGACACTGGATGCATTTCCACACATACTGATGAGGTTCTTTTTCTATGGTTGGCCAATAGTACCCCGTCCTCAACAGTTTCCTAGCTAATGTCATACCACTAGAATGGGATCCAAATATGCCATCGTGTACTTCTATTAAAGCAGTTAAGACTTTCTCTTGGTTAATACATCATAGTAATGTCCCTTCGATGCTTCAACAGTAAAGGGTATCACCTAGGATCACGAATCGACATGCCTTTTTAACAAAGGTATTTTTAAGGTTCAGGGTGATATCAGATGGAAGGGTTCCTCTGTTAAGATAAGTGAAGATGTCATGGTACCACAGGGACCCAAGACCAACAATGACACATGCGAATTCAGATTCAGGGATTTTGAAAGTTGGTATGAGAAGTTGTTCTACCAAGAATTCACATCGGAGGATGTTGTTCGACATGTCTAGTACTAATCCAATTTTTGGCATCTGCTGCTCTATTGTTCATGCGAGGAATCTGCTCAAAAGTTATGCCTATAAAAAGGTTTTTGAGATTTTCCACCATCTTCTTGTAAGAAGTGAGCTTGTCATCTTTAGTTTGATAGTTGTCATTGACTTGGTTGATAACCAACTATGAGTCTCCATAGACTTTCATATCTTGGATCTACCATTGAACTACTATCCTTAGACCTATGATTCGAGATTCATACTTAGCAATGTTGTTGGTTAGGGGAATGATAACCTGTATGAATTTGTGATGCAATCACCTTGAGGGATGATGAAAAGAATTCCTGCTCTTGATTCATGTTGGGTGAATGATCCATCAAAGTATATCTTCTATTGAGCTACGAGGTTGATAAGGAACATTGATTCATCAGGGAACTCATATATTAAAGGGTTCTCAACATAGATGGGTGCTTCTGCTAGTTGGTCTGCGATCAATTATCCTTTGATTGCCTTACACTCCACATACTCTATGTCAAACTCTGTTAAGATCATCACCCATTTATCCATTCATCTTATGAGGGTTGCTTTGGATAATAGGTATTTTAATGGATCAATCTTTGCAATGAGCTTGATTTGATGTGACAACATGTAGTGCCTAAAATTTTGTGAAGCAAAAACTATTGCTAGGCATGCCTTCTCAATGGGTGAATAGTTCATCTTATAGCCCACCAAGGTTCTATTGATGTAGTAGAGGGATCTTTCCTTTCCATTTTTATCATGTTGTGCTAAAAGAGCTCCTAGTGCTGCTGGTGTTGTTGAGATGTACAAAATTAGTGGCATGTTTGGTATCGGCGGTATGAGCACTGGAGGTGTTAGTAAATAATCTTTGATCTATTGGAAATCTCTGTCACATTTTTCATCCCACTTGTAGGTTATCCCTTTATGGAGGAGATGCGAAAAGGGGTGAATCTTATCTAATAGTTGGGCTATGAACCTTTTGATGGACTGCAGTCTGCCTTGTAATCCTCTCATCTGCTTCAATGTCTGTGGAGACTCCATGTCTAGGATGAATTTTACCTTTGTTGGATCAATTGCTATCCCTCTTTGTGAGACGACGAATCCTAGAAGTTTCCCTGATGTGAACTTGAACACACACTTTTTTGGATTTATTTGTATGTTGTATTCTTCAAGCCTATCAAAGATAGGTCCTAAGACTTGTATGTGCTCACTTCTCTTCTTTGATTTTTCCAAAATATCATCCACATAATCTTCAATTGTTTTGTGTATCATGTTGTGAAAGATGAGGGTCATTTATCTTTGATAGGTTACTCCTGCATTCTTTAACCCGAATGACATCACATTCCAGCAATAGGTTCTCCATGGACAAGTGAATGCAATTTTTTATTGATCCTCCTTGGCGATTATGATTTGATTATAGCCTAAAAAACCATCCATGAGTGACAACATTTCATGTCCAACTGTTAATTCCACAATGAGATCGATGTTGGGTAGAGGGAAATCATCCTTCAGACATGCCTTATTCAGATCTATAAAATTATTACATATTTTGATGCCCCCAATGGGTTTTGAGATTGGTACCAGGTTTGAAACCCACTCAGGATAATTTATCGGTCAGATGAATCCAACATCAAGAAGCTTTTGTAATTCTAGTTTAACCAAGAGTGCTATTTGAGGGTGCATCTTCCTTAATTTTTTCTTAACTGGTTTAGCTTTAGGATAGACTGCTAAATGATGCACGACCACTTCTAGATCAAGGCTTGGCATATCTGTGTATGACCATGTAAAGTTAGCTCTTCTTTCTTTGAGGAATGTTGCTAGGTTCTTTTGTTCTCCAGCTAACAAGGATTCAACATAGAAAGCGATCTTAGGTGCTTCCTCTGTACCCAAATTGACTGGTGTGGCCTTTTCTGCTAGTTACTGTTGACTTCTCTAGATGCATTGCACTAAGGGGGAGATTAAATCCCTCATCCTTGGGTGCCTCAGAAAGGTTTTCACCATTGGACTTGTCCTTTGTTTTTTACTATTTTAGGATCAGAGAGTGCCACTAGGTGGTTTTCACTCAAGGATCTACATGTTAGTTGCATTTCATTTATTTTGCAACTAAAGGATTCAATCATCTCCCCATATTATGCCCATGTATCAAGCTCTATGTTGAAGCCTGCTTTATGATCTTCCCATGATAAGTTGTCGCCGAGTCCCATGAATTCTGAGATCACTTCATCATTTTCAAATAAATCTAGAATCGGTGGTCCTTGGTCCATGTCAATGAGCTGTGGGTATACTAGATGTATTTTAGTTGGTTGGTTGCTTGAGAAAAAGGATGTTATGGATATCATAAAGAGGGTGTTGTTCTCAAATAGATTAGCAACATCAAGGGGAAAGTCATTGAAGGTTGTATCACATGATGTAGCTGACTAAGAGGAAGCCTCAACTCATTTAGTGGAAATACCTTTGCCAATAAGTGTGACCTTGCTAGTAGTACAACCCAAGCCAAGATTCTTTATTCATTTATCAGGAATGATGGGTTCTAGTAAACCATTGTCGCTTTTCCCTAGCTTCTCATTTTTGTTATATCCCATGCTCTTCATTAGCTGTAGACCTTTGTTGTCATCTTCCATGGGAAGAATAGGAACAAGTCATTCATCTTGATAGAGGATTTTAGAGATATCTTCCTCATTAAAATCTTCTTGATTCAAATCCCCCCACTTGGTGAAAGTAGTAGCTGCCATCTTGATTGTTTCGGGTTCTTTGGTGCTAGAGGTGGGTTTCCCATGAGATTGAGGAGAAATAGGTAACTCTCCTAAGAAAAATGTGTCTTTCAATAGTTTATAGTTTCCACAACCATCATCTTGAATCACTGCTTTGATGTCGGGTATACTCTGCACAATGGAATTTTTTGTTGTTGAGGTAGAGGCTAGGGATGATGGGTTAAAAAATGAGCTTGATGGTGTAGGTCCTTCATCGTTTTTAGGTATTTGGGGGATCTTATAGAACTTGGCCTCAAGAATTTTGTAGTAGTAGAAAGGCTCAGGATCTCCATAGATAGTGATTTCTCTACCTTCAAAAGGAAACTTCACACATTGATGATAGGTTGAGGCTACAAATTTTAGAGCATGGATCCATGGTCAACCAAGCAGTATGTTATAGGGAAGATCAAGATCAAGCACTTGGCATGTAGTTTCTGCAATAAGAGGTCCTGATTGAATTGGAAGTGTAATGATTCCCTGTGATACTCGTTCTTGGTCATCATATGCTCTGATGGTGGTACTCTTTATCTTCTCAATAGTATCTTTTGAATAGCCTAGATTTTTGATCAACTGCAAGGTACAAATGTTCAAACCAACACCTCCATCTACCAAGACTCTTTTGACCTTGTTTTCATGAATGAAAACCTCAAGATGCAAAGCACGGTTATTAGATGGTTGTGATGGTAGGTCTTGCTCAAAAAAGGTAGGAAGATGGTTTGCGATATGCCCCACCATAGCCTGAAATTGATTGGTATCAATGTTCTGTTGAATAGATGACTCAGACAAGGATTTTTCCAATATTTCCCTGTGTGCAGGGGATAACTTTAAGAGTTCTAAGATTGATATATGTGTGGGGGTTTGCTTAAGCTGATCTAAAATATTGTACTTGCTAGGATTAGATGTGGGCAAAGTAGGTTGTGTCTTAGATTGAGATGGGACTCCTTGAACAGTTATTTGGCCACGTCATGTGGTGACTCCACATTCCATACTAGCTCCTTTGATGGTGACAGTAGTGATAACGCTATTGTATGAGGCAACTACATTGGAATAGGTATGTTGTACATTGGTGTAATCCCTAGCTTTACCGTTGTTGTTTGATTTTTTATGATCTGGCATAGGGTTCTTGTATATTTTGAGATCCTAATTCCCAATTGGTACCTTAACAGATATGGTATCATTTTCTATAAGATCTTGGATGATATTCTTGAGTTTCATGCAGTTTGTTGTTTTGTGTCCTTTGATTTTGTGAAAATCATAGAGATCACACTTGCTGTACCAGGATGGCTTCTCTTGTGGTTCTTGGTAGTTTTAAAAGTTGGGAAGTGTTATCAAATTTGATTCTACCAATTTCTTCATGATTGTCTCGATGGGTTTTGATAACTATGTGTACTTGCGTTTGGGGATAGTTATTCCTGTTAGCAGTTTTCCTTTGTTACATGTTGGTGTTACTGATCTGATTGTTCTGAGCTGGTGTTGTTTGTTGCTTAATCGGTTGGATATTAGCAACTTGATTTTTATTAGGTCTAGGAGCACTTAGTATGACCTTAGCGTCAACCACACCATCATTTGTTACGTTTTGTTCTTAGTCCAGACACAAGATTTCTCGTTTGAACTAGTTAAAGGACGGTTGCCTTTGTAAGCTTGAGTATTTCCTTGTGAGATCAAGGCTCTTTTGATGTTAAGGTCTCTAGGTACAAGCTCGTCGTATGATGTGATGCATTGTATTTTCAAGTGGAATGATAGATTTGGATCTAGATTAGCTATGATGATTCCCACTTGTTGTTCGTCAGGAAGAGGCCACTTGCTTTTACTATCTCTTTGTCTCCATCATTGTAAGAAATTAGCAAAATTTTCTCCTTGATTTTGTCTAAGAGTGTATAATTCTTCTAGACTAATGTCCATGTCAAGATTGAAGGAGTAGTGATCAATGAATTTATCAGTGATTTCTTGAAAAGTTTTGATACCAAGAGGAAAATGAGAAAACCAATCCATAGCATGACCTGTTAAACTTCAAGGGAAGAGGCACATTAGATACGAATCATTGTAAGCCACTTCCATGCACATGACATTAAATTCTTTGATATGGTCCACAAAACTTCCTCTCCCTTTATATTTGTCAAATTTGGGGATTTCAAAACCAGGAGGGAATGGTATCATTGCTATGTTTTAGTTAAATGGGTAAGGACACAAGTTCTGTGTATGAGGTTTCTTTGTCTTGCCCATATGAAGGTCTTGCATTTCTTGTGAGAGTACTTTCAGTTGTGATGCTAGATTGTCTTGAGGGTTAGGTGGAGGAACATATGGTGGGATGACAAATGAGTTATAGGGGATGTATAATGGTGTGAGATTCTATGAAAGTGATGGATGTTCCCGATGCATTTGGATTGACGATGTTGAAATGAGGATAATAGCAACCTTGTTGCTATTATTGGGCATATTGTTGAGCTAGTAGGACTTGTTGCTAAGATTGTTATTGTTGTTGCACCACTAGAGATTGTTGTTGGGCCTACTATAGTTGGTGTGCTAATAAAGTTGCTTGCACTTGATATTGTTGTTGCATGGCTTGTTGTGCTAAGGCTGATTGTTGTGCTTGATGTTGTTGTTGTGCTAAGGTTGCTTGTTGTGCTTGATGTTGTTGTTGTGCTAAGGTTGTTTGTTGAGCTACTAAGGTTGCTTGTTGTTGTTGCTGCTATTGTTGGATGACTTGTTGATAGGCCTGTTGTGCTTGCTGTAAAGCTAAGGCATGTGCTTGTAATGTGGGATCAGGTGGTTGTTGAGACATCTGTGAAGGATTATGGATATTGATGTTTTGAGTGGGTAGTAGATTTCTGGTGAAAGATGGAGGATTCCCTTGATTTAACATTCCTTGTAAGATGGTAGAATGAGGTGAGGGAATGTATGTTTGAGGTCTTGATTGATTTGGCATAGTAAAGGGGACTATGGGAAAAGATGAGGATGATGTTAAATTTTGTAATGGAAATGACACACTAGGACCTTGAGTCCATTGATTGAAAAGATTCCCATGTCCTATGTTTTAAGGATTGCCTTGTGCAAAAGATGTAAACAATGGATTTGTGATTAAGGTACTTCCAACATTGATAGAACTCATAACCAAGGGATTTTTTTGAGGTGGATTGATAGTGGATGAGGTGGACATGGTAGATGGCATGGATGAACCCACCAAAGGGTTGGATAAAGATGTCCCTATTTGCATTAAGGGTTGGTTCTGTGATATAGTATTGAGATTCCCTTATGTGTTGTTTTGAGATACTTGGTCTATACCGCTTTGTGTGATGGTGGGCACACTTGTGGCACTCATAGGTGTGGATGAAGAAGGGTGTCCCTGAAATGTTGAAGTGGTTATCGAATAATAAAGTCCAAGCGGTGTGTGTAGCTATTTTAGAGCTTTTGGAACAGGAGGAGCACCAAAAGTAGGTGTCTAAGTGGTTTTTGGAGGTGGAGGATTAGTGTCAAGGGTACCCACAAGTGTACTAATTTCAAATGGTGAGGTGTGACCAAAATCTTTAGCAAGTTTGGTTGCAAGACGAAGAATGTAGGTTTGATTTAGCCCTAGTGATGGAGTTGTGAAACCTTGTGTTAAATTTTGTGCTACAAACATCGAGGAGATAGGAGCTTCATTTTCAAAGGCTTGATGTTCCATAATTTCTTCCCTAGTAAGTTCAAATGGATTATTCTTGACGTCTTCAATCTCATATGGTCATAAAGGAGATGATGGTTATTGTGACAGGGTAACATGACTTCTAGGATCAAATTCTAAAGGATTTGGATCACTTGAGGTAAATGTAACTTTGGTTTTCTCCATGATTCTTTTGTGTTGTGATATTATCTTTACCATAAATTTTGTGTCACCTATGGGAGAGTTGTGTTGAGTTTTGTAATGTTTGAACTCTCTAGTTGACTCAAATCTAGGTAAAAGGGATGCTCTAAGTCTTTTGGGAGCAATGATGATAATGTGGGATGAACAAATGAGTGATGTGGGAAGTGATCTTTGCAAACATTTTGGGGACAACGCTTTTGACTTGAGTTTGATGCTTTGATGTTGGGATAAAGGATGCTAATGAACTTAGAAATATTTGGGGTAGACTTGTGACCTTCAAGATGAACTAGTCCAAAAATGATAACTAATTTAACTAAGTGCATGGAAAAGGATACATTTCACATACAAAATAGCTAAGTTATCAGTTGGTTTGATTGATGTTTAAGTCACAAAGTGTTGGTGTACTTGAATTTTTGCAAAGTTTGATGAAGTGAAGGATGAAATTTGATGAAGGGGTGGATGAAATGTTGACCCAATGTTGACTTAGAATGAACATTTGTTTGCCAAGAGCAAGGTAGTGAGAATGATGCTAGACCTCTAAAATGTTCAAATCCTAAAGACTCAATGTTGATTTAAATGAGAGGACAAATGGGAATTTTCAAACCTATTCAGGCTCTCCTAGCTCAAGCATAAAAGTTTCTCATCAAGGTGTAACGATTGCAGTAAAATATTGAAGCCCACTTTTGACCAAACCTTGTTCTACGATTCCTATGTCTGAAATGAAGAGCTGGAGATTTTCCCCTACAAATTTTGGTTGTTTGATGAATCATTTATAGGAGTTAGGTATCATGTGAAAAGATCAGGATCTTGACTCCAAAAGAATGCATATAATTCTAGACTGTACCTTGAAGTGTGTCTATAAAAGTTTGCTACCAACCTATCTCTATTTCTGTGAAGTGCTAAAAGGTGTTTCTTGAGAGATTTTGGAGTGAGATGCCTAAGTCTAAAATGATGACTTGTAGACCTTTCCTTAGGTATCCTGATTTTACGTGAGATCATGTGAAAACAGTTTAAGTTTCTGGAAGAAAGGAATATATTTATTGCCATGCAGGTGGTGGTAATGTGGGCGTTCCAACATCAATATCAGCTTGTTCCTCTTCTTTGTCTAAAATGGTTGTGTTTCTCCATTGTGTATTTGTTTCCTTTGTTTCAAAAGTGAAGCTTCTCAAACTGCTAACGAGATCGGTTTGTTCTCTGTTAATGAGTTCCAAGTTTGGCTGAATTATAGCACCTGGAAGATCAGGTTGTTCAACGGGAGCGATCGATCTCCAAATAGTCATGTGGGGTTCATTTTTAAATTTATCTTGCTTAAGTGAATTGATTTTACCACAAACACTTATCTTGATTATGTTTCCAAACTAGATGTTTATGTCAAAAAAATCATAACTTTCATAATGTCCATTTCATGAAAATCATAAGGTTAAAGCCATAATTGCCTATGTTGTCTTTGGGAAAATATGGGTTTGAGATTAATGTCAACATATTTAGAAATTGCTAAGGATAAATCCTTAGGACACGCAGTAATATCAAGGCTAACTCAAGAAGTCCATATTTGAGCCAAAGTGTTTGAAATTTTGAGGATGATAATGAATGTTTGTTTTTGTATCGTTTTGAAACCAAGCAAAGTGTTAAACTGACTCACAATCATTTACAATCCTATGATAGAAATGACCATATTTGTTGAGTCCCCACTAGGATTTCTCCAAACACTAGACAATGCAAACAGTTAGAGATTTGGCGACACTGGCTCCCCTCCACGACACACACCTCTCAGGACCACCAAATCTCAAAATCGTTAAAATCCGGAGATTAAAAGGATTTTTTTTTCTACAATTGAATAGTACAAATGTGGGGCAACTTTAGAACGACTGTTCTTGCACCAACAAATATTTTAGGATTTTGGCTTGTAAACAAATTGGTTCTTAGTTCAGGTAATCAGGGACATGGCACCTTGCGAGCGTCCAACAAGCCACTAAAGGATTTAATCAATCCTACTAGGGGCTCTTATAATTTTTACAGTAGTACCCCGTTTTGAACGACACTGTACGACTAAGGCTTATAACATACTATGAGGAATTGATAGTTTAGTCTTATCCATTTATATACCAGCCCGAGTGAAAAAATGGCTTGAGTCATCTTCGAGTTGTTCTTAGGCAGGCCCCTCTAAAGGTAACAAAATCAAGGGAGTACACTTGTAGTTCGACCACCCAGTTCGCATAAAGCGCAAGGATGGAGCACATACAATGTCTCTTTCTCACACTAGCATGATTGTTCAATTTTAAACCCAAATTTGAAATGTGTTGGTAAATTTTTAGACAACCAATGTCACTAGAATACTTTTGATTCTCAAGATTGTCATGAAGCACAAGAGAACTGCATATGCATTCAAATGACACAAATTGCAAAAGAAATTACAAGACAATGAAAGAACAAGTTCATTTTAAGCATAAAAGTAATGATGAGTTCGTTTTAGAGCAGCAATTGAAAAATGAAGTTGCCTTGTTCAATTTTAAGCCCAAAGTAAAATTATGATGTGAAGGTTCAATTTTATCCAACTTTGAGCGTTCATTTCAAACCCAATTGAAATTTAGTGCATTTCCTAAAACATAAAGTCGAAAGTTTAAAATTGGGTTATAATTGCCCCAAAGTGTCAAACGCTTGTTACAATTATAGAATTTTTAAAATAGAAAAGCTTTCTTCACTTTCGCTCCATGCCTTTAAAACTTGCAAAACCTTGTTAGCCTTAGAACCAGAACACAGTCATACATGCATTAGTGGTTAGATAAATCCAAGAAATTTAAATCACATGTCAAAAAAAAAAAAGCATAAAATTTCTTACCCTGGCTAAGCATCGCTAAACACGACAACATTGCAGTTTGAAGTATGGGCGTTGCTCTGCAGCAGGAACAGTGAGCACGATAGCGTCAAGATTTTGCTCGGCATCGCTCTTCACATTGGCGTCGTGGTTTGAAAATTTTCAGCATCACTTTGGTGAAGTTTGGGCATCGCCGTTTGAACTTTTTGATACCTCCAGATTAAATATGCATAGCCAAATTTAAATCAGCACTAGTGTATTAATTCGGCATCGGAATTTCAAATTGCGATGGTGTCGTTATATGGCAACGCTATTGAAATAGCATCGCTATTTGAGATTTGAGCTTTGCTCAAAACAACAAACAAACAAAATTCAAACCAAAATGTTAACGGTTTTCCCTCCTTCTAGTGCCAAAATGTGAGACAAGGAGATGTCAGTGAGGGTAAATTACACTTGATTCATGATGAAAGGAAGCATAACTTCTTCAAACATACCTACATCTACAAACAAGATCATTCAAATTGGAAATATAAACTAAGCATTTTACTGATATTGAAAGCTACAAACTAAGAAAATAGTTAAATTCCTAATCTAGCCCATTTGAAACTTATCTTGTTTTGGAATTTGTGTCGTGTTGATGTGAAATGACAACCCTTTCCCAATCCTGTGATCAGTGAGCCTGTTTCAATCGATTCTATGGAAGAGAATCAATTAAACCATTGTGATTGATGTATGAAAATATAGTTTATGCTAAAAATGAACATGATGCAAGATAAGTTACCATGATTTTATGCTAGAAGTGCACTGATTATGCTATTGCTAAGCTAATCTAATCTAACCTAAGCTAATTCTAAGCTAAAAGATGAAAACCCTAATTTATAAGTAAGTTAAGATGGATGCATGGAAGCCATTAATGGATGCTCTAAGATATTGTACAATTAAAATTAACTAAGATAAGCTAAAAAGTGAGTAAATATGAGTGTGAGTGCATATGAGATTCAATAGCATAAGTTTGCAATTAAAAAGTGGATCCATTTGTCTCCAAATAGTGAGCTATTTATAGGAAAGCAAATGAGGAATGAAGGGTTGAGATCAAAAAGTTTAATCAACGGTCCAAGATGAAGGAGATGAGAGGCATGGATCATGGATTCTCATCAACATATGAGAATGCATGATGCGATTTTAATCAAGGGTTCACACTTTCCTCAAACAAACACACTTTTGACTTGCTCACACATGTCAAAGGTGACTTGTTCAAAAGGTTGAAGGTTAAAACCTGCTTAAGAAGCCAAGTGAAAATATCCGTTTTTCAAATGATGAAGGAATAAGAATATTCTCATGGGTGAGGAAAAAAGGCATTTTGCAAATTAAAGTAAAGTTTTAATTATCCAAAAAAAGGGATAAGGAATATTCTATGGGAATATTCCCTTTGCTTAGAGGAGAGTTAGTTTAATTGCTAATTAAACAAGATTTAATCATGCAATTAGGGGATTGGAAGAATTAAAGTGTTTATTCATTAAATTAAATAATTTAATGAATGGGGGAGAGATGCAATGATATTTAATTAAATAACTTAGGGTTATTTAATTAAATAAGATGACTTAGGGGATTAAATTAAACATTTTGATGTATTTAATTTAATGAAATGAAATGTTAGCATGAAAAGGGATGAATTAACCTGATTAAATTAATTAAGCCAATAGATGAAAATGATGCAATTAATTAAATAGCTTGGCTATTTAAATTAATTAAGTGAAAAGAGGATGAATTAAAAAGGAAATGATGTTACTAAATCTATTTCGAATGTATGATAATGATTAGGAAAATTTTCAGTGTCTACAGAATAAAATAAGAAAGATTTATTTGAATTAATCTATTTATTGCCATTTTCCTCTAGAGTTAAATTTTTATACTAGTCAAGTTATTTTTTACTATAGTAAAAACATATTTTGAAGGGATCCCAAAACCCTTTATATTAAAACATAGAGCAAAAAAAGCATAACAAAAACACAACAAAATATTTTCTTAGTGAACACCCAACAAACTAAACACAAAAACGTACAAGATAGACTAGACCAACTAGAGGTTTATAAGTCTTTACAACTTTTCTTTCCTATAGATAAAAGTCCTCCTAAGTCTTAGTGAAATCAATGAGCTTTTTTTTCTCAACTTCTAAATACTTTTTCTTACTATCCAACATCCTCGTGCTTGACCCAACATGATTCTTTTTATTATAAGCTTCCATATCATTCTTAACCTACCCTTCATAGAGCTTGTTTATCTTTTCAATTAGTATTATGATACCCATGTCATTTTTATGGAACATTTACTAACTTGCACAACTCTCTCTCCAAGTTCTCGTTTAAATGATTTTACAAGTTGTTTTTATAGAATAGGTAGCATTTACATGGCATTATACCCAAACACAAAAGACCCCAAGGGTAGAGAATTTAAAGAAAAAAAGAAACTAGGGTCATAGACCATAAACAAACCAGTGAAAACAAACTTACAACAAAGTCACAATAAAGTAAATTTCAAAAATATAACTAACAATAATAAAAACACCCTACTTGGGAATATTTTCCCAATCTTCCATGAGGAACTTAAAGACATCTTGCTTATGTTGGCTAGAGCTAGGATCAATTTTCTTCTCGTGCTTTGTTATCTCCTCTTGTAGGACAAAACCTAGAGATATAACAAAGTGGTGTATGACTTTTAGGGTGAAATAGATGAGGTCATTAAGTTTCCTCTCCAAATTTTCAACCCTAGTCGATAAAGCCATGAAGTCTTGAGAAGTCTTCTTGAAATTGGGGAATTTATCATCATTGTGTTCTTTAGTGGGGGTGGATTCCTCCCATTCTTGAAGCATTGCATCGAATTCAGGAAATAGGCTTAGACCATCAACATCCTCCCCAACTTCCTTTGCATCATCATAATTGTTGCTATCATCCTCCTCCTTAACCTGTTAAGATTCATCACTTGAAATCTCATCCATAGTTATGTTAGGGGCCTATTTGCTAGACAACTTATGGGATCTCCATACACTAGGGTTAGTGTATTCAACATTAGTAGTTGGGTAAGGTTCACATTTTATCTCTTCTTTGTTCATGTTTTTATTGTTATCTTCAATCTCCTCCTCACCAGAAATTGCTTCTTCAACGTAGAAATTTATAGTGGTTTTATTTTTCTTTTTTCTAGGTGAATCTTTCAAAATTTTATTAGGTCCTTTTCCAAGCCTTTTGGGGGGGTGTTTAAGCTCACACAATCCAATAGTAGCAATTTTTTAGCTTAAGGATTTCTAAGTTTTAGAAGGTTTGCGTTGCTTAATTGGGGGATTTGAATTTGGACTAGGAGTAGCATGTTTAGCAAGAAGAGTCAAATTTCCTTTTGGATGATGTTTGAAAACTTCCTCATTATGAGGGTTCTAGGGGCTTCCAAGAGGAGAAGGTACAACAGAGGGTTATTCAACTAGGAAATCTCTAATTGGCTTCGGGGCATATAGAGCAAGATGGAAATGGTACAATTTGAGAATGAAACCTTGGTGGAGCGGAGTGGGTTGTTTATCTGGGGTTTTTGTAGACATATCAGTTGCCTCTTTCACAAAATGTTCAAGAGAGGAAATCAAATAGAAGGGAAGACTAATCAACATTATTCCTAAAATGGTTTAGAAGAGGGAGGTGATGGAAGTAATAACATTTAAAAAAACCCTCAAGAGTATTATATTTAATTAGAACATGTCATACCTTATCCCATAGTTTGGGGAGTTTGTCACAATCATAGCCCACATGCAACTTGATAGGGTTTTCACCTTCTTTAAAAATAGGTGCATATTCTCCATGTTTTGCACCTTCATATGCTTCTTCAGCTTCTTCCTACTACACGAAAATCTTGTGGGTTGTTCTCTAACCTCTTTGTTAACTTCAAAGGACATCCCTCCCATCTTGGTGTGTCTTCTATTCCATACGCTGATAGACTGGTTTGAAATATTCTCATGATGCTCACTTAGACACTCAATAAGAAACACTAACCTACCTTCCACACAAATATGCTAAAGCAAGGCATCCTTCTAAAATTCTTCGCAGGAGCATGACTCTATTCTCATGCATTCTCTACCCATGGTCTATTGAAAGTAAAGCTAGTGACACTAAATAAGGTTACCATTGCAGTGATTTAGGAAATAGAGGCAAAAGGGTCTTTTGGAAATGTATTGGGGTTCTCCATCAAAGAACTTCAAAATAGAAAAAGAAAAGAAAAGGGTGAAGCATTAAATGACAAATCATACTTGGGATAGGTGTAATCCTTGAGTAAATTTGATCTATTAGGATTTTTATTAGAATTGTCCTTTTGGCATCATTTTTAGGTTGGATTATAAACACCCTTATGCTAGTGGTCTTCATCATTTGCTCAAAATTTTATAGCATATTTTTTGGATTAGTGTAGGCTATCTTGGGTGATGGGATTTCAATCATGGTACAACGCTTAATTTTTGGGTTTCTAACCATGATTAATTGCCTCATGATTTTGGCTTCCACTTTTCTATCGTGACAATTTAATCTCATTATCATCATATCATACAGATTGATAATTAGGACCCAAAGGAAATTGTGCTCATCAGTTATCCTTGGGGCCCACTTGGTCACATTCTCATCCTTATTCCAAAATCCCTCAAAAACCAACCCTTCATGGTTCTATTGAAAGAGGAGATTTTGGGAAGGGGGTTTGTAACAAGAATATATAAGAGTATAAAAATAACCATTATCATTTAATTTTGAGTTCTCCATATTTTGAAAACTATTATAATTCTATTCAAGGATTAAACCACTAACCTTTGTGGGGAGACAAAAGTTGTCCCTCCAATATCTAGTGGATTTTAGAGTAATTTCCATTTTTTCTATAGCATCATCCACTCAATTTCCTTCTTTGTATATATGGGATGTATTGAATCTATCAAATCCCATCAGGAGGTTCTAAATATCATTTATAATGTTAGAGATAGACCATCCTACCATCCTTTTTCATTTTACTACATGAATAACAATTTTTGAGGCACCTTCAACTTATAGTCTCTTTATCACTAGAGACAAAGCAATCTTCATTCCCCTTAATATTGCCATTACTTCAGCCACATTAGAAGATTGTTCACCCCTAGGAACACAAAAATGCAACAATAAATTTTCCAACAAATTTTTTGATAATACCACCACCACTAGAAAAATCCAAGTTTCCTTTGGTAGCCCCATCAAAGTTGAGTTTTGACCAGCCCAAAGGTGGTGGCTTCCATTTGGTATTCTATTTAGCTAATATTTTAGTGTTGTCAAAAGAGTCAGGATCCAACTCTCACTTTAAAAGAAAAAAGTCTTGGAAGAATACCATGGAAGATGAGATGTTGACATTGAAGCAATGTAAAACTTGGGACTTGGTGGATTTTCTTGAGGATAGGAAACCCATTAGCTACAAGTGGGTGTTCAAGAATAAATCCAAAGTAGATAGATCACTTGCATGGTATAAGTAGCAAAGGAACATTACCAAGTAAAGGTAATTGATTTAAAAGAGACCTTTTCTCTAGTAGCTATGTTGAGCTCCATCAGAATGTTAATATCTATAGCTACACCATATAATATTGAGGAAGAGTAGATAGATTTTAAGATGACATTATTGCATGGTGGATTAGAGAAGGAAATATATGTAGAACAACTTGAAGGATTCAAGATCAAAGGTAAAGATAAATTTGTTTGTAAGCTAAAAGGTCATTGTATAGATTAAGGAAATCTCCATGTATGTGGAACCAAAATTTTGACCTATATGTACTAAAATTGAATTTTTCAAGTAGTGGCACTTGTCATTTTGTGTATTACAAGTAGGTAAATTATCACATTCTAATTATTGTTTTATAGATTGATGATATGTTAAAAAATTGTGGCAATAAGATATTAATTTAGGAACTCAAAGCTCATTTGTCTAGTAAATTTGGTAGGAAGGGCTTATTTGTTTCTAGATACATACTTGGTATGGAGATATAAAGGGATAGGACCATCAATAAATTGTGACTAAACTAGAGGAAGTATCGTGAAACTATTTTATAAAAGTTTATAAGGTAAGATAGTAAACTATTATGTACAACCCTACTAGTTCACATAAAATTAAGTTTGGAACAATTTCCTATGTTTTCAAAGGATTTTAAGGTCACAAGTAATGTTTCATATGCTAATGCATTAGGAATTATCATTTATGTGATGGTTTATAAAAGACTAGAATTTGTGTAAGCAGTGGGAGTTCTAAGTAGGTTCAAGGCAAAGTCAAAGAAGGACCATTACACAGGTAAAAATAATGTTCAAGTACTTGAGAGAAACTTTAGATTATTGTTCAACTTATCATGAAACTTATGATGTGGGTAAGTGTTGAGTATATATGAATGAGTATATTCTAATTTGAATAATCAAAGGTCAACAATAAATTATGATTTTATTGATTTTGGTGGAGCAATTAGTTGGATGAGAAAGTGATAGAAAATAATGGCACTATCCACACATAAAGTAGAATATATGGCTACAACACATGCTTGTAAGGAAGTGGTGTGTTTAAAGAGGTTGAGTAACAATATTGATTTAAGATTCATACAACACTAAAATGTGATTCAAAGAGAACAATTTTTTTAGAAAGAAATCTTATTTATCATGATAAAACCAAGCACATTGACGTACAATATAATTTTGTGAGAAATGGTTGAGGCCACAAAAGTTTAGATGAAAAAAAATGACACTTAGGTAAATGCTACTGATTCTTTAAGATAACCTATAGGTATTACCAAATTCATGTGGTGTAGGGATGAGATGAGATTGTCCCATTACTATGAATGAGGTTAACTTCTTTAGTTGTATACTAAAATATCTCTTATGTTAAATATTAAGGGATCTCATGTTGAGATTTGGGTGATATTCACTTACAAATAGTTTTTGAAGTAATTTTTTTATACCATGTAATATGGTAAGATGTGGCAAGTTTCATATGTTGTAGAACAATATATTATTGAATTTATTATAAAATGCTATGATTATATTCTATTAATATTGTTAAATAATACATAGTACTTATTTATAGGACTTACATCTCTTATACTATAGGATAGATCCTATAACCACTAATGTACATTGATGAGTTATTTTATCATCTCATAATATACAAATAAAAACTTGTGTAACCAATAATATTATATTATCCTATACATACAATATTATTGTTGAACACCTAGAGTATTGAGAGGGGGGTGAATCAATATTCTTAATAACTTAAACATCCATTCAATGCATCACATTAATCTTGTAGTAATAAAGGAACATAGAAAGCATGTGTCACATCAAAGAACACAAGAACACCAGATTTACTTAGAAAACCCAAAAAGGGAAAACCACGGTGAGGATTAGCTCATAATATAGATATTGTAACCAGTTACAAAGTATGATACAATATGTGGCTCACTACCAAAGGACTCATTTCCCAAAATAGAAAGAGATAGAAGAAAGGTGGCTCACATCTAGATTTGAATTGCTAATAATGCATCTCACCTATGTTGAAGATACAGTTCTACTGAAGCTCAAAATACTTACTTAACACACTTCATTCTTCACCTCAAAAATAATTCACACTTCTCTGCTTTGAATTTTGCACACACTTAATTATCTCGCATCTCTCTTACTTACTCTTTCACACAAGGAGTTAACCTTGTATATATATAGCAACCAACCAAAACATAAATTAGGTCATCCTAATTGATGTACCATGCAATACTTGTAACTTGTCGGCTCAAGAATCAATCATTAACGCCTCACTAAGGGAACCAAGGCATATAAAACATTAAGATAGGTTGGCATGACCTATAATTATTCCCATAATTCCGCTCCAAACTCTACTTATCTCCGCACAACCCAAAATACTTAGGTTGACACCATTGGTGAAGTAACAATAGAATGAACCATTTGTTCAATCACAACTTGATACATGAACAACCAAAACAATTTCCACTTGGAGAAACCATACTAAAAGAATCCTCAAATACTTCTACAAATCCACATATCAAAATGTTCATCTATGGTGGAATGTAGAGCATTCCAATCATATACTTTGTCATAGTTACACTAGTATTTCCACATTGATACTCTGTCGTGCTATTATTTTTTACTGTGAAAGACATCAGATCATGAAAATTTGGATTTAGAGTCTTCCAAAATACACCATCATTACCTCAAAATGACATAACCAAATTCTTCATGGCTGAGCACAGTGGACCAAAAGATTGGTTCTTTGAACACTGGAACTACATTATGGACTTATGCAATTATCAAATCATCTGAACTTCACTAGACCAACACTTCTACATATATTCAATAGGTTATCATCTTTGGAAATACCATATATTGTTATGTTCATGAATCTTCATCAATCTCCCTACTCAACTATCTCTTCACATTATACATCGATGACCACATTTGTAGCATACACAAGCTTGCATCAATCTCCATATCCAACCATCTCCATACTATTGACATCAATGACAACACTTGTAGCATACTTGAAAAAATCTCCCCCTTTGTTATTGATGGCAACACTACTCAAGCTTCTCCAATATTCTCCCCCTTTAACATCAAGGGCAAAGGGGCCCTTAATATCAAATGGTTTAAATTTTTACTATTCTCCCCCTTTGAAGATATATATTTGTATGTACATGGGAATAACTCCCCCTTATTGCTTCACCCCTATACTCATCTCTTCTCCAACAAAAATGACCAAAAAAGTACTATGAAACTGTCTAATACATTCACATATGTACATTTCAATCCAAAAAGCTATCTATATAAAATGAAAATGCATTACCTTGCTTGTGGAGGGAAAATTGCCCTAATTGAACACCTTCAATTTTGCAAGGTGTGGATTTAGATCCTTCTTTGTTGTCTCCCATTCCTTCTTAGAAAAGACAATTATTCCACATAGATTTTTAAACTTCAAATGGAGTTCTTCACCATCTTTTGGAGAGCTAGGTACTGGATTCTTCTATAGCATCTTCTTCGTATCAGCCAAAATTTCAGTCAGAGAAGTAAGCCTTGCACTTTCTAGGTCTCTAAGTTGACAATATTGTATTATTATTTTTTTCTTTTTGCTCTTGTAGCTGGAAAAAATGATCATGTAGATTCTCTATTACTATCCTTTTTGTTCCATCTGCATCTTTCATTGGATCATAAACTCTAGAGGCCTTAGCAATCTGAGACTCAATTGAGTCCATCTGGTCTTTTATGCTCTTGGTGGAAATCAACCATTTCAAGCAAAATTGGAACAAATTTTTTGCTTCCTCTACACAATTATGAATATCCTTCAAGTAGCTTTGCAACTTACCATGTGAAGTAGCACATTTATCAAAAGCTTCTACCAATATATTATCATTAATCTTCTTATTAACTTCCTTTTTTAACTTCTCCTTTAAACTAGTAGAATATTCCTTAAAGCTACATATCCAGTAAACTCTTCAAGGAATCCCCAAAAGCTTTGGAGGATTCGCCAACTATTTGATTGCATCCTTCTTCCCTTTTCTTTTTCTTCTTCTCCTACTCTCCACTATCGAAGCAGTCTTTTACACTATTCTCTTCCTCTGCAACTTTCTCACCATCCAAAGGAGGAAAGTTTTCATTCTTTTGCCCCTTAGGGTTCTCCAAGTTTTCTTCTTCCTTCTATTCAACATTATTTTGTGCATCTGAGAGAGGAAATACTTGTTCTTCTTGAGCTTATTTCTTCTTTGGGGAAACATCATTTACAACAACATTATCCTCTACCAAGGGGACATTATCTATTATCATAGCTTCCTAATCACCCTTAGATCTGGTCACACATTCTTATTCCACATTCTTAGGTTCATTGATCTCTAGAGTAGATATATCATGCTCCATTTCAGTCTCATCATCCAGAGACATGTCTAACTCCTTCATCAGATATGTAACCTTTTGCAGTGTTTCATCCTTCAACCTTTTTATGTCTTCTTTATCCCTATTCATTAGGGTGTTGACTCTTTCCTTAGTTATAAATTCCTTATAAATATGAGACAATCTTGCCTTGTCCTCATCAGTGAGAGAAGATCCAATCTTCTCCAAATCAAAAGTCCTTATCTTTACATCCTCATCGAATGCCTCTTGTCTTCTTATGCTCAAGACTCATTTTAAGTCATCTAGAAGTTGAATTTCAATTTCACTTAGACTGGTATTAAAGGTAACCATAAATTTTACAATGTACTCTTCAATTGTGGCCTTATTCTCATTGTTTTCATCTGGATACATCTGTGTAGTTTTTTCTAGCAAACCAAAATTTGCAATACTATTAAACAAAGCATCTAGTTTTAGAGGGTTGTGCTCCCTTACCGAAGGGGATTTTTCCTTCTTATTGTTCTTGCCCTTAGGAGTCTTTTCTCCTTTATCAGATTTCTTTTCTCTCTTCTGAATGACAAATTCCTTCTTCTGCTTCTCTACTTCTTCACTCTCTATATCAATAATATCAACTTTGATTCTCTTTTCACTTGTCTCTACCTGAGAGATATTGGGCTTCCTTTTCCAGACCAACTTAGGTCCTTCTTCTTCTTCACCATCATAGCCTACATACCTCTCTCTTGTAGCTCTCTTTTCTTCTTCTTTGTGGAGGCTTTTGTTGTGTTCTAGGGAAACTGGGTGTAGCTTTCTTCTTCACCAATTACATACATTCTTTTGGAGGCTTTCAAAACAACTAGATAGGGAGTAGAAGTCCTGATTGACCTTCTAGTGCTTGATGTACCCTGTGGATTCATAGATGGGGCTTTGATCTTCTCTGCAATCCTCTTGGAAGAGCTAACAATCTCTTCCAACTCTTCCTTCATTTTCTCTACATTTTTCTTTATTTCTTTTTCTTTGTGCTTCAAATGCACTTGAATAGATATCTCCTCATAGGTTCCAAACCTATCTACAGTGTGGTCTCTCAGTTTTCTCAACATAAGATATGCAAGTCATGTGATTATATTTTCTACCACTTCATAACCCATTTCTAGAATCTAGATAGTTTTGGGTTCCACTACCATAACACATTAATCTTTAGTAACGATAAAGGTTATATCCTTCTTGCACTTTTCAACAACACTCCTAGGAATCCTTTCTCTTTCTTGTATCTTCTCTTGAAAGGTCTTAAAGAAACCCCATAACATGCTATCCTAATTTTCTATGCTTCCAAACCTTCTTAAGTGATCCCTAATTTGAATTGTAATAGAAATACTATCCAACCATACAACATTCTTTGCACCAAACAATTCTCTGAGAAAGTAAAAAAACAAACATATGATAAGAGTACCATAGTGGAATGGGTACCGAGACACTTTTTTCTTCTAAAGATTCTCCATTAACTGTTATCTTAGGAGCTCACATAGATCTATGTCCAAACCTTCTTTCACCATTTGGTGAGCAGTATGAATTGTAGTTGCCGACAAAAAAAATCTCTTTTGGTGTGGTAAATATTGTAGTTGATCATCATGGATGCATATTTAACTATCATATCATCTATGTCTTTCACTATGAGGGCACAATTGTTAAATTTTTCTCTAGTGATCTTCATAACCATCTCATTCTTCATGCCCTTCATCATCAAAATGGGTCCATTAGAGCATAAGCCAATAACCACCTTGATGGCTTGATTGTTGATTAAATGAGGAATATCTAACCACTTAAATTTATCATGGATGTGGCTCAATGCATACTTAACCCATGCATTCTCATAACAAAATTTTGGAAAATTGTTTCATACATCTAGCCTTTTCTCTGTCAAGCTTTCAAATTTTGGTTTCAACTCAAAAACATCCTCGGTGAGCTCATTAACCCAAAATTATCCCAACTTTGATTGATAATATTCTTCCATTTTCAAATGAATGTACATTCACACATCCTCAGTATGTTTTACACCATATAGAACTCATGAAAACGTGCCTTCTGGATATGTTTCCATGGATTTGAAGGGGTGTTTCTTGAAGTTAGGTCTTGGCTATTCCAAGACTTAAATTAATTGAGGAGTAAACATTGTGAACCACTTTTGAATCCAGGATTTAGTAGGAAATGATAAATACCTTCAAATTCTTCTATTGGTAGGGTTTCACACAACAATTTGAAAACACTTCACTTCATCTTTGCTCTACTTCTTCACTCTTCAAATGCTCGATTACAAATGAACTTTCCATATGTGAAATCACATATAAAACCCTTTTTCAAAGACCTAAAGTGTATTAATTGCAGTGAATAATGTTAGGTTGAAAAGATAACACACCCTAACTATGTAGTCACAGTCACCTTTAATCACTCCACAAATCTCTACAACATGAAGTTTCATATCAAAAATGCCACCAGTAGATCTGCCATGTTGATTTGCACATATACCAGTGTACTGAGAATATCAACACCACAAATTTTACAGGGGATTAAGGATATTCTGCTAAAACTCCCCTTGAGCCAAAGCTCTTCAATTAGTTTCTAGAGGAAACATCTACACTAGAGACTCATCCTTCACTTCACTTTCTTTTTTTCTTTTTCTAGATCTTGTTCATTTCATTCTTCATCTCCACCAGATCCACATTCTTTTTTGGATCAACCTTTCTTTGTGAAACATAGGGTTTCACATTTATGCTTTTGCAAAACTTTGCTATGTGTCCTGGTTTATTGCATTTGTGACATATGGCACCTTTTTGAACAATCTTACTTCCACTCATTCTAGATTTGCATTCATTAACCTTATGCCCAAATCCATTGCATGCATAATAGTAACTACTGAAAGATTCAATTTACGTAGAAGACCAACCACCAATACCAGACAACTATGGAGAGGAGTGGGAAGAGGAGAGGAGGGGGAAATTTTAATTTTGGAGATGATGTAGGCGGAGAAGGAGATAATTCATGGGATGTGGATGGATCAGTGGTGGGAGGTGACTTGTGGATTGACAGGTTGTTGTTATTGCATTGTTGGCTTGTGGTGGTTTCGTGTTGGTTGTTTCCATCTTCTAGTTGGGTGGAGGTGGTGCAAAGCAAGTTGTTGTCATCCAGTTGGTAGGCAATAATTTTTCTTCTTCATCAGGACGGGGTGGAGGCTCACACTGATCCTCTAGTTTCCAATTGCTTTTCGACCTGCCCTTCACAGTTGCTTTTCTTCTTGAGGGTTCTAGTTGTGGCCTTTGTGGGGAGCGCTTGTTTTTTCTTACAGCTAGTGAGTGTCTGCTTTGGGTTTTCTGAGGATTTTTGGTTGGAGGATGGGGTTTTTTCTAGTCCTATTGGGTGTAATGGGACGACTTGGGTGCTCTCTATGTTGGCTTGCTCTCTTTCTGGTTTCTTCTTGGTTTCCCTTAGGCCCTCTCTGCTGTCTATTTGGTGGCGCCTTTTTAGTGGCTCTTGCCCTGAGTGTTTTGTGGTTGTTGTTGGTTTCCCTCTTATGGATTGGTGGTGCTTCCCATTGGTTGGGTCTATGGTTTTTTGGCCTATATTTGGCTATGACTAGTGTGTTGGGGTTTCTTGGGTGTTTTGTGGTTTGGCCTTCTCTCAATTTCCCTCTTGTATGGGTCCCCTTTCCCCTCTTGGGTCATGTTTGCTTCTGCTCTCTTTGGGCCTAGATCTAATGAGTAGCTGCTTGTTTGGTTTTTTTTTCTGGGTTGTTTCTAGATTGTGTTCTCTTGGCTGGGTGTTTTTCTATCATTTTTCCCATATCCTAGATGTTGTTTCCTCTTATTGTTTATTGGTTGATGGTTGGGCTATTTTTCAAAATTTTATTGAAAACCCATATGAGTTTAAGCCTAAAAGTTGTTATGGTAGCTTTGTGGTTGTTATTCAATCTTCTTCTATTGGTCCAAAATATGGTCTTGGTGTTGCATTTATTGAACGATGCTATGGTTGCTTGTTTGGTTGTTATGCTAGTTTTCTCCTCAGATCCTATGTAGTTGGATTCCTCTCCTTTTGAGCTAGAGATGGGAGGTGATGGTTTTCAGTTTCCTCAATTGCTTATCCTATTGAGGTGGATTCTTTTCCTATGGAGGTGGAGGTTGATGGGGAAAGAGATCTCAGGCTGCGATGGACTAGCTGGTTGTGACATCCTCCAATAGAGGGGAGCTCTCTCCTTTAGAGGTGGAGAATGAGTTGGTTTTCTGGTATTGGGTGAGATTGTGTTGTAGGGAAGCTAATTTCTTGCAATTTTCTACTGTGTATCCGAAATCCCCTATTGAGGTGGGGTGTGGGTATTTTTTGGTTTTGTTGAGAAATAGGGTCTTGTTGGTGTTTTACACCATTTTGTTCTCTTTTTCTTTTGGATAAAAAATGGATGTTTTGAGCAGTTGGTTTGCTGATGCCTAGTTGATTCAGGTGACGCTTTCTAGTCTTCTAAGATTAGAAATGGATGTTCTAAGCAGATGGTTTGTTGATGCCTAGTTGATTCAGGTGTGCTCAAGTTTATCTATGGGTTTAAGGCCCCTATCAAAACTTGTTTGTAAAAGGGTTTAAGGCCCCTTCTGAACCTGTTTCGTGTAGCTCATTTTTTCTTTCTTTCTCTTTATGGCTACTATTATTTTGGTTGTTGATGGTCAGCATCTTGTTTTTAGGCATCCCTCTCCCTGTTTGGGTTTCAGGTCCCTATAAAACCTACCTGTACAGGGTTTCAGTGCCCCATCAAATCCTGCTTTACCCTTAATAAAAAACTACTGAAAGGTTTAGACATCATGCCTTTATTGTAACCATTCATTATCTATTTTCTACATTCGCTAGCTCTATGAACAAATCTATTACATGTATAGCACTGACCAATAAATGATTGAACATTCTAATTCATCCTAATTCTACATTCTACAACTTTATGTTCAAAATTATTGTAGTAATAACAATAACCATTAAAAGATGGATACCTTTGTGCATTTGTTTGTCTAATAGGTGGTCTCTTGATGTCTTTCTTCTAGTTCTAAATCTATCTAGCATTTCCCTTCTTGTCATCTTTCTTTTCAGAATTATTTGGAGTCTGATCTACCTTTGAAATTTCACCTTTCTAAAACCCTAATCCTTATTTGTTCTTAGGACCCTTCTGTCCAACAATCATCTCATCAAGCAGTGAGGAGCTCTTCTTGAATCCTTTCTTTCTCCAGATCTGATCTCAAAGTAACAATTTATTGTTCAAGCTTTGAACATTCTTCATATTTATCTTTCAGTTTGAAATTCAAGCAGTCTTCAACTCTTTTACCTTCTTTAACTTGCACTTTCTAGATTGGTGATAGTATCATTTGATTTCTTGAGCTACTCATTTGTTTCCTTGATTCCATTTGTAGATTTCTTGAGTTTCTCTCTCAACTTCTTAATGCATTCATTTGCATCACTAAGATCCTTTTTCAAATCTCTATTCGCAGCTTCTATTTTTTCCAAATCATCAAGAATTGATTTGAGTTCTCCTTCCATGTCCACTATGCAATATTCTTCAGTAAATCCTTTAGGGATAATCTCTTCCAAAGGAATAGGATACTTCCTTGTAGACATGTGTTCAACTCCAAGATCTACCTCAGTGGTCAAGCCAATTGAAGGAACCAAGCTCTGATACCAATTTTGAACACCCAAAATACTGAGAGGGGGGTGAATCAATATTCTTAATAAATTAAACATTCATTCAATGCATCACATTAATCTTGCAGTAATGGAAAGGAACATAGAAATCATGCGTCAAATCAAAGAACACAAGAACACTAGATTTACATGGAAAATCCAAAAAGGGAAAAACCACAACGAGGATTAGCTCACAATATAGATATTGTAATTGGTTACAAAGTTTGATACAATTGGTGGAATCACTATCCAAAAGAATTAAGGCTCACTACCGGTGGCTCACTACCAAAGGGCTCATTGCCTAGAATAGAAAGAGATAGAAGAAAGGTGGCTCACTGCTAGATTTGAACTACTAATAATGCATTTGATCTATGTTGAAGATACAGTTCCACTGAATCTCAAAATACTGACTTAACATACTTCATTCTTTACCTCAAAAAAAAATCATACTTCTCTGCTTTGAATTCTGCACATACTTAATTGTATCGCATCTCTCTTGCTTACTCTTTCACACAAGGAGTTAACCTTGTATATATATCCTAACCAACCAAAACATAAATTAGGTTGACCTAGTTGATATACCATGCAATACTTGTAACTTGTCGGCTCAAAAATCAATCATACATGCCTCACGAAGGGAACCAAAACACAACACATTAAGATAGATCGACGTGACCTATAATTATTCCCATAATTTTTCTCCAAACTCTACTCATCTTCGCACAACCCAAAATACTGAGGTTGGCACCACTAGTGAAGTAACAATAGAATGAACCATTTTTTCACTCACAACTTGACACATGAACAACCAAAACACTTTCCACTTGAGAAGCCATACTATAGGCATCCTCAAATACTTCTACAAATATACATATCAAAATGTTCAATTGCGGTGGAATTTGGAACATTCCAATCATATACTTTGTCATAGTTATAGTGGTATTTCCAGACTGATACTCTATCACTATTATCTTTGACTGTGAAAGACATCAAATCATGAAACTTTGGATTTAGAGCCTTCCAACATACACCATCATTACCTCAAAACAACATAACCAAATTCTTCATGACGGAGCACTATGGACCAAAATACTAGTTCTTTGAACACTGAAACTGCATTCTGGATATGGTAATTATCCAATC
The DNA here is from genome assembly GCA_007258455.2 of Sequoia sempervirens. Classification (NCBI taxonomy): domain Eukaryota; kingdom Viridiplantae; phylum Streptophyta; class Pinopsida; order Cupressales; family Cupressaceae; genus Sequoia; species Sequoia sempervirens. The sequence goes on from VDFB02000017.1 coordinate 456,311,779, forward strand.
ATCTAACCTTTACTAGATCAACACTTCTGCATCCATTCAATAGGTTATCATCAGTGATAACACCATATATTTCTATTCTCATCAATCTTCATCAATCTCCTTACTGAACTATCTCTTCACACTATACATCGATGATAACATATGTATGTATAGGAGCGAATTTGCACCCCTTGTGCAAATTCTCCTTTTGCATACCCTCACATTAGAAAATAAAACCTGAAGGTGAAATTCCACATCACCCACATACCTTCAACCCACTTGGTGTTTTTCCTATGTGTCGGTGGGATAATATTTGTCAGGGACGTGAGCGTGGCACATAGACGTCTATGCGGTACACTGCCATCCCTGATGGATTCTTGCATCTGAAGTTGGAAGAGACGTTACACTCCTCATTAGGGATGAATTGTGACGTCCTTCTGTCAACCAACTGACCCAAAAATGGCTTATTCCTTCTCATACTACCTTCAAAAGAACAATCTTCACTATCACTTCATCCCTCTACACATTCATTCCATCTCTCTACACACTTCTTGATCTTCCACATTCTCTTGAGCACTCCATTTACAATTCAAGAACCTTTCACAACTCCATTGAGCATTACAACAGCTGGTTACTCCATTCACTCCATTTTGTACATGTGAGGCTACCATAGAAGTTGTGAGCTTGGAGTCTTGCGAGACCTCCCTTCATCACCGATGCGGCTGTGGTGACTTTGCCAAGTTCATTCCTTGCATACTCTCTTCATTAGCCTTGAGAGCCTTTGGGTGGATGTGGTAATGCTTCACTCTCCATTTTGTGGTTTGATAGAGTAGCATAGTATTGTTTCATAGTGTTCAACAACCTCTCTTGCTCTTCTATTTTCTTTATCATATTTTCTACTTCATTGCTTTTTTGGCTATCCGTGGAGGTGGAAACACCAAAGCGGGGGTCTAATTGAGGTAGGACCCTATACAGCCCGAACAATTTTACTCTTCTTGCTTGTGTGTAGGTGAACATGTGCATGGAGCTCGCTAGTGAACTGGTGTTTTAGTGAGTTGGTGACTCATCACTCTAGTTCTCATTTACTTGTTTTATTATTTCCGCACTTACTTTCTGTACTTTATCATTTTGTTCTTTTCGTTAAAATTAACCAGCTAGACTATTAAGTAGGTTTCTGTCCTTTTATTTTGTACTTTACATTTTCTAGGTGTATAGATGCTAGTGAGCTAGAGAGACTCTTGTGTGCCACGCTGTTGTCCCAGACCCGCGCTGCTGCCCTTAGACAGAGAGTTGTCTAAGCTACAATTCAACTCGTCTAGCCTCAAATAGCATTCTGGGTCTGTAGAGTGACAAAATTACTTCATAGTGCTCTTCATTCTTGATCCCCATCCCAAAAAATCCCTTTAGAGTGAGGTAAGTTAGGGAAACCCTCCGCTCTTGGCTCTCTGTGACCTAGAGCCTTGACATGGTTGGTCCCCCTCTCTTACATTTTTGGTGAACCTGACGTGAACAATTTTGGTTCCGTTTAGCAGTGCTGAAGGGTCCTTTCCTCATGTCCTGGGAGTGTTGTAGGTGTGAGAGTTGTGAGGCATCTAGCCTTACAACCAAACCTGTGACCCCTAGTCGGTGTAGTTGGAAGGTTTCATAAGCATTGCAGAACGAAGTCTTAATTGGGTCAATGTCCAACTTTGAACCTTTGGGGGGCTTTGTGAGAGTATTATTTAGTGTACATGATGGATTCCTTCTTGCATTTTCCTATCCCTTCTACACAACTTGCAAGTGGTGGTCCACGTATAACCTTCACCTCGCAGGACTTGTCGATGGGTTTTAATAGAGAACTGTATCCTCTTTACATCCCTGTACGAATCAATAGAAACACTGTAGCAGGTGATCTTGTTGACTCGACGTGTCAGGTGAATATTATAACTGAGGAGATTATGTTAATTAACTTCCTGCATAAAGATGGGTACGACGCACCTGTAAGCACCATCTGTATGCATAACGAACTTTCCATACCTCCCCTTGGTAGCATTGTTTTGTCGGTCCTTGTTAAACCTAAGTCTCTGAACATGCTTTTTGACATAATATTGGGGTTTTAACTCATCAAAGTGAAGTTGGGTATACCCTGGTTAGTAGATATGAATGCAGTTCCCTTTGTTGGAGTTAAAATGACACTGAGAGTGGGGGTGAATCAATGTTATAACATATTTGACCAATTTCCACAAATTCAAATAACTTTAGCATAGATCTGATCTCAATATACTCTGATTAATGCATTCATGAATTGAATGTAATCATTCATAAACAGAATTGAGAAAGATAATACCCAAACAGTGAACTGAAATAATCAACAATACAGTAAAGCAAAGGGAACTCAGAAGAACAAGAAGACTCTAGATTTTACTGAGTGGAAAACCCTCCTGGGGTATAAAAACCACTCCCTAAATGCCTTCCTGGCTTAATATTTTAAATAAAAGTTCACAAAGCCTTATAGGCTAAAATTCTGAGCACCAGCTCAAGGAGCACCAACCCTTCATTTAGAGACACCCATCTCAAGGAGCACCAACCCCTCACTCAGATTACAAAATTACAATAATAGTGACTCAGAGGATTTCTCTGTTTTCAGTTAAGCACACATCTTTGTACAAAGTTCATTCATTCATATATAGACAAGAAATGACACTCTCAGAATTACAAGCAACAACCTTTTCAATTTTCAACACTGGTATTTATTTACATTTCAAGTATGTCAATTGTGAAGAAATCTTCAAAATCGTTTTTCACCAGATCTTTAGATTCTCTTGCTGATTTTTGAATATTAAGCTGAATACTAACAGACTATCGATGATGGAAAAAATCAATCAAAGAGCTTATCAAAAGAGCTGCAAAACATCCAAAAAACACAACAGCTCAAAAAGAAACTCAATGAATATGCTGTCATGTAACGGCTCTGAGATTCGATGCAATCAATGATGTCAGCCTGTAACTATAATTTGAATTTTCTATAAATGGCCACAGAGTTTGAGATTTCTTTAACCACCTATGTGTCGCTGTGACAATATACAGTCAACGTCGAGTTTCACCGATAGGCTTGTTCGCTGAGACATAAGGAAACTCTCATCGATGTTCTTTTGTTTCGATCACAGTCGCCGTGACTTATCACACTTGGGGAGACCTTTCGTAGAGAACACTAAGTCACATCGAAAAACCTTTTTACTCTTGAGAGTCGCTGTAGCCTTCAACTTTCAGAGAGAACTTGTAGACAGGTCTTTATTTTACCAAAAGACATTCGATACACATTGTCGCCGTAACATATTGTTTTTCTTACCGACTAGACCCTTTTGTTTTCCATTCACTATCGCTGTAGCCTTTTGACATCGGAGAGACCTCTCAGAGATTACTTTATGTTATACCGAAGGTCTTTGTCATTTCTAAGTCGCCAAGACATTATCATTCTCATACTGATGGAGATCTTTATACAATCCCTTGTGATGTCGTTGTGACTTTATGATTCTTTCGCCGATGCAACCTTCTCCCTTATGAATGTCGCTATAGCCTACCGTCATCGGGGAGACCTCTTGTAGAATATATTGAGTCATACCGAAACACTTCTTCACTCGGAGTCACTAAGACATTACAAACCTCTCGCCGAAAGTCCCTCATAAGACTTAGTCGCCAAGACTTGACGGGTTCACTGAGACATTATATCGACAGATTAACTTATGTTGAAGGACTCCCAAAGAGCACCCATCGCCGAGACATTTTGAATTCGGCAAGACGTTAGCCCGACCATCTGACTCACGCCGATGAACCGTTCCATGTGCACAAGTCGGGGAGACATATAGAACTCGGCGAGACACCACCTCGATAGCCACAACCTTTGCCAATACAATCATTCTTAGTCGCCAAAACCACGTGAATGTCTTGCCGATAGACATCCACAAGCACTAGTCAGGGAAACAATATATCTTCGCTAAGACCTTATCCCGAGAACCTTGACTTTTGCCGAAACACATCCATTCACCATCGGTCAGTATAACATTGCAATCTCACTGTGACTTCACACCGATGGCATTACACTTTGCCGAAATGCTCATTCTAAAGCGAGTCGGTGTGACATTTCAATTTCGATAAGACCTTATCCTGACTGTATACCATAAGCCGATAGAGAATACTTTCTGTCGCTGAAACACAATAGAAGTCTTGCCGATTGTAGCCTGAATGATAAATTCAATCGCCAAGACTTCTGAAATGTCTTGCCGAAAGGCAACTCAGACATTTCAAAGTGGATCGAGGAGACTCTGCAAACAACCAAAACCTGTGATGTGCAAGGAGAACCATTCTGAGACAAATTAACAATGATTTTGAGATAGATTAACAATGAGAACAAACTGAAAGAGATTTTTTCATCAAGGACAAACTGTAAACACAACTGAGATTCAACAAACTCCCCCTTTGTCCTTGATTGCAAAACACAAAAGAATCTCCCCCTTTTTGCCTCAAGGCAAAGAATAGAAGAAAAATGTGCATTGCCATAACACAACTGAGCCAACCAAAATACCATTAGAAACAGTTGCAAGAATAGTAACAGTGCAACAACCAAGATTGTAGGAGAGCTTTTAGTGAATCAAAACATATAACAAGCTCCCCTTAAGCCAATGCTCGTAAAATCAGAGAAGTGAAGATTGAGAGATAACTCCCAATCGAAGTCTCAACCTTTCAAATAACTCTTTAGCTAAGGGCTTAGTAAAAATATCAGCCACCTGATCTTGAGAGCCAACAAACTGTAAGGAAACTTCATTAGCCAAAACCTTTTCATGAAGAAAGTGAAACTTGATAGCAATATGTTTAGTGTGAGAGTGCAAAACAAGATTTTTGGAAATATTTATCGCACTCGTGCTATCACAGAGAATAGAAATAGGTTTAGGAATTCCAATACCCATATCAGATAGAGTTTGACTCATCCAAAGAACTTGAGTACAACATGAAGTGGCAACAATGTATTTTGCTTCAGCAGTAGAGAGAGAAATTGATTCTTGTTTCTTGCTGTGCCATGCCACTAATCGATCACCAAGAAAGAATGCAACACCACTGGTGCTTTTCCTATCATCCAAACAACCAGCCCAGTCAGCATCAGTATATGCAATCAGTGAAAAATTAGTGCTTCTAGGATACCAAAGGCCATAATTAAGAGTGCCCTGAATATATTTAAAAATCCTTTTAACAATAGTGACATGGGACTCTTTAGGTGATGCTTGAAACTGTGCAACAATGCAAACAACCTGCATAATGTCAGGTCTAGAAGCAGTTAAATATAACAGACTGCCAATCATTGATCTGTATTCAGTTTGATTTGTATCAGGGGAATCATCAACCTTAGTAAGTTTGCATCTAGTAGACATTGGAGTGCTAATTGGATGGCATTCATCCATTTGAAACTTTTTAAGCATCTCTCTAGCATACTTGGTTTGTGATAGAAATATCCCATTTTCACGTTGAGATATTTGAAGACCCAAGAAGAAATTTAATTCTCCTAATAATAAAATTTCAAATTTAGATTCCATTAGCTGAGAGAATTTTTTACTCAATGTAACATTGTTGCAGCCAAAAATAGTGTCATCAACATAAATTTCAACAACCAGAATATCAAAACCGTCAATTTGAACATAAAGATTGCTATCTACACCTCCTCTAACAAAACCATTTGAAAGCAAATGACTGTCAAGCCTAGAGTACCAAGCTCTAGGTGCTTGTTTTAAGCCATAGAGGGCCTTTTTCAATCTGTAAACATGATCAGGCTTATCGTTGCACATAAATCCTTCAGGTTGTTCAACATAGACTTCTTCATCTAAATAGCCATTTAAAAAAGTAGTTTTGACATCCATTGGATAAACAGTAAAGTCTTTATAAACATAATAAGTCAAGAATATTCTGATAGATTCTAATCTAGCAACGGGTGCAAAGGTTTCACCAAAATCAATACCTTCTTGTTGAGCATAGCCTTTGCAGACAAATCTTGCTTTGTTGCGAATGACATTACCATTTTCATCAAGCTTGTTTCTGTATATCCATTTGCCTCCAATGACATTCTTGTCATCTGGTCTTGGGACTAACTCCCAAGTTTGATTTTTCTCAATTTGATCAATTTCTTCCTGCATAGCATTAAGCCAACATGAGTCTGTGAGAGCTTCATTAAAAATTTTAGGCTCAAACTGAGTAACTAGACAAAAAGCTATTTGTGCCTTTTCATTAGATTCTGCAGCCTTTCTTCTAGTTTGAACTCCTGCATTTTTATCCCCAATAATCTGATCTTTGGGGTGATATTTGGTTAGAGCTTTTGAAGCAACCTTTTCAGGACTTGCTGTTTCATTCCTAGGGCTTGCTGACTCAGTTCCTTCTGAAATTCTTTCTAGTTCAAGTTCTTCTTCCTCATTATCCTGCAAAGATTCAGCATACAAATGTGATCTCTCATCAAATTTTACATTAACAACTTCAACAATCTTATTAAGCCTTTTGTTAATGCATTTATAAGCTTTACTGTGAGTTGAGTATCCCAAAAAGATACCCTCATCACTTTTTGATTGAAAGCTCCCACGATTATCATCATCCTTTTTGATAAAACACTTACTTCCAAAAATTTTAAAGTATTTGACAGAAGCAGTTCTTCCATACCACAGTTCATAAGGAGTGTGTTTAGATTTCACTCTAATATACACTCTATTCAAAATGTATACAGCTGTATGAACAGCTTCTTTCTAGTACATATCAGGCAACTTAGCTTCATCTAACATTGTTCTAGCCATTTCTTTTATAGTTCTATTTTTACGTTCAACTACCCCATTTTGTTGAGGTGTTTTTGTTGCAGCATACTGTCTTTTAATGTCGTGTTGTTCACAGTAATCAATAAACTCTTGAGAAGTGAACTCACCTCCTTTGTCAGATCGCAGACATTTAAGTTTCAAATCAGATTCCTTCTCAACCAATTTACGAAAGATTTTAAACCTTTCAAATGCTTTTGATTTGTGCTTAAGAAATGTGACCCAAACCATTCTAGTATAATCATCCACAAACAACATAAAGTACCTTTCACCATTAATAGACCTTGTTCTGGTTGGTCCACATAAATCAGTGTACACAAGTTGTAAAGGTTTTGAAGAAGAATGTTCTTTTGTTTTGAACTGATTTTAGTTTGTTTACCACTTAGACATTCTTTGCACACAAAATTTTCTGGGTTGTTCAAGTATTGGTAAACCTCTAACATTCTGATTCTTACTTATTCTAACCAGATTTTCAAAGTTTATGTGTCCTAATCTTTTATGCCATAACCAACTTTCTTCAATTTGGCTCATTAAACACATACCTTGATTATTGCCATTGCTTGATGTGTCGAGAAGATTGTATACATTTCCATTTGTCCTCCTTCCAGTTGCAATAGCCTTTCCAAGCTTGTTTTTAATCTCACATCCCTGCGAAGTGAAAAGAACATGATAACACTATCACAGATTTGACTAACACTTAGAAGATTGTGCTTGAGACCTTCCACATAGTACACATTATAGATAGGAGTGTCTTCATTCAGAAGAAGTGAACCTCTACCTTTAATTTGAATACCAGAGTTATCACCAAACTTAACATATCCACCTACATAATCTTCAAGATTTACAAACTTATCCTTGTCCCCAGTCATATGGTTAGAACATCCACTGTCCAGGACCCATAAGTCCTTTTTCTTTGAATGAAAAGTTGTTTGAACCAACATAGTTTGCTCAATGTTGTTGACAGTCTTAGGTTTCCAAACCTTTTTAAATTTCTGCTGTTTTGATTTCAGATCAGTTCTACATTGTTTGACAGAATGTCCCAAAGCATTGCATTTAAAACCTCTAATTTGTCTAACAAAACCATAGTGTTGCCTAAGACCAAACCTGGGTATTCTAGGATTCATAAGCCTGCAAGTGCTCACCTTATGGCCAAATTTGTTGCAGAAAAAGCAATAACCATAGAAGAAAGGATTGACAATGTATGAAGATCTATTACCTCTTATAGACTGAACATGATCCTTACCAAATTCTGAGTGATTTGAACCCAAACCTTTGACTTCAGAAGAGGGGTTTTGTTTTGCATGGTCAATTGAGCATTCACCCTTTTCAAAACCAACACCAGTTTTATCTTTGTACATCTTCTGCTTGCTGAGCATCTCATTTAGTTTTAGAGTGCTTTCATATTTTTCAATTTCCTTCCTAAGACAGACTACTTCTTGTTCCAGTTTTTGAATTTTTTGATCTTTGTAGCTTACATTCTCTTGAAGACAGTCTTCAACTCTTTTTGCTTCTTCAAGCTGAGTTTTTAGAGAGACTATTTCTTGATCAGATTTATGTTCTTGAGCAAGAACTTGTTTTTTGAGTTTTCTAATCTCTTGTAAAGCAATTTCAGCTCACATTCAAGATCTACTTCACCTTCTTCAATGTCGGTATTGTTTGTATCATTTTGCTGAGTGGTTTCAGCCATGAACAAAGTTTCATATTCTTCAACTGATGAATCTTCAGATTCAAAATCAGATTCATCCTTACTAAACAAACTTTTCTTCTTTTTGAAATTGAAGTTTCTTTTAGGTTTGAAAGCCTTCTTTTGAGACTGTTTTTCAGATGTCTCATTGTCACCTATTTGATCATCATATGGACACTTGCAGCAAAGTGACCTATTTTTTCACAGTTAAAACATTTAAAGGGAAGTTTTCCCTTATATTTTCCTAATCCCTTTTAAAATCTTCTAGCAAAATGGGATTCTTTAGAATCAGACAACTCTGATTCATTGACTTCGATTTTCTCTTTCTTTTCAGTGTTAAAGGCAATTTCTTTTCCTGTTGAATTGTTTTTGCTAGTTCTCATTTCATAGGCAGTAAGTATTCCTTGCAGGATGTCTAAGGTAAGCTTATCAAAGTGTTTCTTTTCTTCTAGGGCGGAAACCTTAGATTCAAATTTGGATGGTAAGGACCTAACAAATTTTGTGACCACATCAAATTCATTAACCTCTTGACCTAGACCTTTCATTCCATTGACAATTTCATCAACTCTTAGAAAATATTCAGCCACTTTCTCATCATCCTTCATTTTCAACTCCTCAAACTGATGTTTGAGAGTAATGATTTTTGACAGTTTGACTTTCTCATTCGCTTGATATATAGTTTCAAGTTTTTCCCAGATTCCATGAGTAGATTTGCAATGCATGACTTTAATAAACACATCTTTAGTTAATCCACACAAGATGGCATGCTTAGCTCTAGCATTTGTTTCATACTTCTTTTTCTCAGCAGCATCGGTGGGAATAGTGGCTGGTACATTGTAGTCTTCTAAAACCATGCTCCAAACATCAACATCATAAGAAACAAGAAAAGCTTCCATTCTTATTCTCCAGAACACATAATCTGTTCCATCAAATAATGGAGCTCTGGTTACAGAAGCACCGTCTTGAGAATGTGCCATTAAAAACAACTCCAAGACCAAGATCAACCCAAGGTAATTAAACCAATCAGAGGACCCTAGGCTCTGATACCTATTGTTGGAGTTAAAATGACAATGAGAGGGGGGGGGTGAATCAGTGTTATAACATATTTGACCAATTTCCACAAATTCAAATAACTTTAGCATAGATATGATCTCAATATACTTTGATTAATGCATTCATGAATTGAATGTAATCATTCATAAACAGAATTGAGAAAGATAATACCCAAACAGTGAACTGAAATAATCAACAATACAGTAAAGCAAAGGGAACTCAGAAGAACAAGAAGACTCCATATTTTATCGAGTGGAAAACCCTCCTGGGGTATAAAAACCACTCCCTAAATGCCTTCCTGGCTTAATCTTTTAAACAAAAGTTCACAAAGCCTTATAGGCTAAAATTCTGAGCACCAGCTCAAGGAGCACCAACCCTTCATTTAGAGACACCCATCTCAAGGAGCACCAACCCCTCACTCAGATTACAAAATTACAATAATAGTGACTCAAAGGATTTCTCTGTTTTCAGTTAAGCACACATCTTTGTACAGAGTTCATTCATTCATATATAGACAAGAAATGACACTCTCAAAATTACAAGCAACAACCTTTTCAGTTTTCAACACTGGTATTTATTTACATTTCAAGTAATGTCGATTGTGAAGAAATCTTCAAAATCGTTTTTCACCAGATCTTTAGATTCTCTTGCTGATTTTTGAATATTAAGCTGAATATTGACAGACTATCGATGATGGAAAAAATCAATCGAAGAGCTTATCAAAAGAGCTGCAAAACATCCAAAAAACACAACAGCTCATAAAGAAACTCAATGAATATGCTGTCATGTAATAGTTCTGAGATTCGATGCAATCAATGATGTTAGCCTGTAACTGTAATTTGAATTTTCTATAAATGGCCACAGAGTTTGAGATTTCTTTAACCACCTATGTGTCGTTGTGACAATATACAGTCAACGTTGAGTTTGACCGATAGGCTTGTTCGCTGAGACATAAGGAAACTCTCATCGATGTTCTTTTGTTTCGATCACAGTCGCCGTGACTTATCACACTCGGGGAGACCTTTCGTAGAGAACACTAAGTCACATCGAAAAACCTTTTTACTCTTGAGAGTCGCTGTAGCCTTCAACTTTCAGAGAGACAACTTTTAGACAGGTCTTTGTTTTACCGAAAGACATTCGATACACATTGTCACCATAACATATTGCTTTTCTTACCGACTAGACCCTTTTGTTTTCCATTCACTATCGCTGTAGCCTTTTGACATCGGAGAGACCTCTCAGAGATTACTTTATGTTATACCGAAGGTCTTTGTCATTTCTAAGTCGCCAAGACATTATCATTCTCATACCGATGGAGATCTTTATACAATCCCTTGTGATGTCGCTGTGACTTTATGATTCTTTCGCCGATGCAACCTTCTCCCTTATGAATGTCGCTATAGCCTACCGTCATCGGGGAGACCTCTTACAGTAGAATATATTGAGTCATATCAAAACACTTCATTCACTCAGAGTCGTTGAGACATTACAAACCTCTCACCGAAAGTCCCTCATAATACTTAGTCGCCAAGACTTGACGGGTTCGCTGAGACATTATATCGACAGATTAACTTATGCCGAAGGACTCCCAAAGAGCACCCGTCGCCGAGACATTTTGAATTTGGCAAGATGTTAGCCTGACCATTTGACTCACGCCGATGAACCGTTCCATGTGCACAAGTTGGGGAGACATAGAACTCGGCGAGACACCACCCCGATAGCCACAACCTTTGCCGATACGATCATTCTTAGTCGCCGAAACCACGTGAATGTCTCGCCGATAGACATCCACAAGCACTAGTCAGGGAAACAATATATCTTCGCTAAGACCTTATCCCGAGAACCTTGACTTTTTCCGAAACACATCCATTCACCATCGGTCGGTATAACATTGCAATCTCGCTGTGACATCACACCGATGGCATTACACTTTGCCGAAATGCTCATTCTAAAGCGAGTCGGTGTGACATTTCAATTTCAATAAGACCTTATCCCGACTGTATACCATAAGCCGATAGAGAATACTTTCTGTCGCCAAAAAACAATAGAAGTCTTGCCAACTGCAGCCTGAATGATAAATTCAATCGCCAAGACTTCTGAAAAGTCTTGCCGAAAGGCAACTCAGAAATTTCAAAGTGGATCGAGGAGACTCTGCAAACAACCAAAACCTGTGAGTTGCAAGGAGAACCATTCTGAGACAGATTAACAATGATTCTGAGACAGATTAACAATGAGAACAAACTAAAAGATATTTTGTCATCAAGGACAAACTGTAAACACAACTAAGATTCAACACCCTTGGTTGTGCGTAAATGTCTAAAGTTTATGCATGAGGGTTCAACACATGTGATCCACGACACTGGCTATAAACTGCCAGTTGCACGTGGTAGCTATTCCTTAGATCACTTCTAGCCTATACCCGTTGCTCCAATCCTGCCTAGGAAGGACCTCTTGTACCAGACCTATGATAAGTACAAGAAAGGGCTCTTAATGCCTAGAGTGAGATACCCTCCTTCTCCCTATGTTGTCTCGAATAGGGCATGTTTCAAAGCTGACAGTGATGTTGCCATGGCACATAGAAGAGAAGAAGAGAAGTGCTTTAGAGGTTCCTCTTCTTCCTCTTCTATTGTCTATCCTGATGCTTCCTTTCGCCCTGTTGTGGCATCATCGGATTTTGCTCTGCATTTGCGAGAGAACCCTATGGTGCTCGCTTGGTGAAAGCCCAAGCATCCTGCATTCAAACTTCATGTTCTGCCCATGGAGCCTAGGCCTATTTGATATGGTAGAAGGAAGGGTCCTCATGGGGAATCCTCTATTTCTTGGCCTTCGTGGCCTCCCACCGCTTGTGATCCTAAAGCAGTGAATGGGTAGAGGCTCGTCTTTGAGGCGCTAGAGCTGAATCCTCCTATTGTTTCTCAACCTCTTCCTCTTGCTCCCGTTCAGGAGTCTATCCCTCTGTTGGAGACGACTGTGATGGATGCTCCTATGGATGATTAGGATCCTTCTATCCCTTCCCCAAACCCAACCTCCAACTCAAAGAGTCACAGAAACCACCTTGCGTGCGAGCGCAAGCGTCAGTGAAAGGATTTGGCGGTTTAGCAGGCTGCTTTGCAGAGAAAAGAAGAGGAGTCACTCGGTGATCCAAGTAGTGAATCTCGGGCGCTGTCCTCCTCGTCCATTGAGGTACCAAACGGGACTCCTGTGAGGTGCATGTTTAACTCTCTGGACGAGGTCTCGACCTTGTCAGCAATCTTCGCAAAATCGCTGACCATCGCTCCACAAGAGTTGAGTAGAGAAGACCTTGTGGGGCCTTCTTCCTTAGCATTTGTTGCAGGAGGGTCAGAAGCGCCTCCCCTTAATATTCCACCACTGCAAGCTCGTCTGCCTTCCCCTTATAACGATTTAGATTGGGAAGTGGACGACCTCTTGGTCGATGAGTGTTAGGGGGAGGCCTTTTCTTTACCTTTAGATTAGGTATGTGTTTGTTGTGATGTGCTTCCCCGTGCTTGCGTTATGTGTTCCTGGATGACCCTTTTCACCCTTGTAGGTGCTTAGATACAGGAGTGATTGTGTGTCATAGAATTCCTCTATTTGTGGCATCATTCTTTCTTTGTTACGTATTTTGATTTTTGGAAAATTGGGGATGATGCAAAGTGTTGCAGGTATTTAGGCTTCCCTTCCATGTTGACCCAATTTTTTATTTTTATTTTGTCTTCTCGTGCATTCTTCATATGGTCTAATATAGTAGGGGGTTGATGACAGTTCATCTATATACTATTACTTTACTTATATATATATATTTATGAGCAATTTTGACATTAAAATATCAGATCACCCCTATTCCCCTTGTGTGTGATGTTATTGCTTCTTTTTGCAATCTTGGTTATCTTTCTTTCTTCTTTGCTTGGGTTGTACCTCGTATGTGTGACAATGCTACTTTTATAATGTTTTTATTTTCAGAAAACACATTTGTAGCCAACAAATTTTTTCTTGAAAATCCTTGCAACCATTTTCAAAGATTGCATTCTCAACTTGGACCCCTAGCGGAGTATGTTTCCTTCATCATGGGTTTTCAAAGAAAGAACTTGAAGAACTTTCCTCCAAGGAGGGAGCAAATTTTCTTGCGGGAGAAGCCTCGACCTTCCCCTCGCGAGGGTAAATTTTCTTCCTTTCAAATTCCTTGATGAAGTGAACATCTTTCGAAAGGATTCATTGACGTTGAATCAATTTGTGAAAAGATACTATCTCACTTTCAAAAAATGTATTCCTTGAGTGGACCCTGATTCTTTTGAAGGGTTCCTGAGGGACCCCTTTGAAATCTTTTCAATTTGTTGACTGTCTATTTGTTTTCTTGTGTGGCTATTTTTTGTTTTTTGACATGTTTTATCTGCGGATTAACATGTTGCTTTACAGTTGCGCCTGTGAAGCCGCTTTCTAGTTCGACTCTGTGAAGTCCCCCTTTCACTGGGCTTCCTTCATGAGAGAGAACTTGGGGGAATGCCTTCTTGCAGGTTTGAGGTCCTGCAAGGTGCTTATATCCTACGAGATTTTTCCATCGTTGGTCTAAGGGCCTTTGGTGTACTTTATACAACTTCATAGTTCTATGGGGATATGGAGTCCTTTTGTTCGAAACTCCTCAGGAGAGAGTACCTATGGAGTCCCTTGCCTGCCCTACATTATCAAGTTTTCTAGATCGTGGTCTACTTCCTCGATGGTTCATGTATACATTTCTAACTCTTCAATCTACTTTATTGAACAATCATCGATACTCATGCTCGCTAAAGAGGGGAAAAAATGTATAGAAGCGAATTTGCACCCCTTATGTAAATTCTCCTTTTGCATACCCTCACCTTAGAAAATCAAACCCGAAGGAAAAATTCCACATCACCCACCTGCCTTCCACCCACTTGGCGTTTGTCCTGTGTGTCGGTGGGAGAATATTTGTCATGGATGCGAGCGCAGCACATAGACATCTACGCGACTCGCTGTCATCCCTAACAGATTTCATACGAATTGTAACGTCCTTCTGTTGATCAACTGACTCAAAAAATGGATTATTCCTTCTCATCCCACCTTCAAAATAACTATCTTCACTATCACTTCATCCCTCTACACATTCATTCAATTTCTCTACACACTTCTTGATCTTCGACATTCTCTTGAGCACTCCATTTATAACTCAAGCAACTTTCACAGCTCCATTGAGCATTACAACAACTGGTTACTCCATTCACTCCATTTTGTACGTGTGAGGATACCATAGAAATTGTGAGCTTGGAGTCTTGTGAGACCTCCCTTCATCATCGTTGTGGCTGTGGTGACTTTTCCAAGTTCGTTGCTTGCATTCTCCCTTCATTGGCCTTGAGAGCCTTTGGGTGGAGGTGGTAACGCTTCACTCTCCATTTTGTGGTTTGATAGAGTAGCATAGTATTGTTTCATAGTGTTCAACAACCTCTCATGATCTTCTATTTTATTTATCATATTTTCTACTCCATTGCTTTTCTGGCTGTCCGTGGAAGTGGAAATAACAAAGTAGGGGTTTGACTAAGGCAGACCCCTATATAGCCCCAAAATTTTTCCCCTCCTTTCTTGTGTGTAGGTGAACGTGTGCATGGAGCTCGCTAGTGAACTTGCATTTTAGTGAGTTAGTGTTCATCACCCTAGTTCTCATCTACTTGTTTATTATTTCCGTACTTACTTTTTGTACTTTATCATTATGTCCTTTTTGGTAAAATCAACCAGCTAGACTGTTAAGTAGGTTTCTATCCTTTTATGCTATACTTTACATTTTATGGCCATACAGACACCAGCGCGCCAGATAGATTCCAGTGCACTGCGCTGTTGTCCTAGACCTGCGCTATTGTCCTTAGACAAAGAGCTATCTGAGGTATAGTTCAAACTCTAGAAATTGGCTTGTCTAGCCTCAAATAGAATTTTGGGTTTGTAGTGTGACAGAAGTACTTCATAGTGCTCTTCATTCTCTGTCCTCATCCCAAAAAATCCCTTTAGTGTGAATTAAGTTAGGGAAACTCTCTACTCTCGACTCTCCATGTCCTCGAGCCTTAACATGGTTGGTCCCCCTCTCTTACATTTTTGGTGAACCCGACATGAACTATTTTAATTCCATTTAGCAGTGTTGAAGGGTCATTTCCTCATGTTCTAGGAGCATTGTAGGTGTGAAAAATGTGAGGTGTCTCACCTTACAACCCAACCTATGATCCCTTGTAGGCATAGTTGGAAGGTTCCGTAAGCATTGCAAAACGAAGCCTTAGTTGGTTCATTGTCCAATTTCAAACCTTTGGGGGGCTTTCTGAGAGTATTGTTTAGTGTACCTGATGGATTCCTTCTTGCATCTTCCTATCCCCTCTACGCAGCCTGCGAGTGGTGGTCCAGGTATAACCTTCACCTCGCAGGACCTGCCGATGGGTATTAATAGAGAACTGTCTCCTCTTTACATCCCTGCACAAATCAACAAAAACACTGTAGCAAGCGTTCTTGTTGACCTGACGTGTCAGGTGAATATTATAACCAAGGAGATTATGTTAATTAACTTCCTGCATAAAGATGGGTATGACACACCTATAAGCACCATTCGTACACATAAGTGACTTTCTGTACCTCCCCTTGGTAGCATCATTTTGTCAGGCCTTATTGGACCTAAGTCTGTGAACATGATTTTTGACATAATATGAGGGTCTGAACTCTTCAAAGTGAAGTTGAGTATCCCCTAGTTAGTAGCTATGAACGTAGTTCCCTTGGTTGTGCATAAATGTCTAAAGTTTATTCATGAGGGTTCAGTGCATGTGATCCATGACATTGGCTATAAACCGTTGGTTACACGTGGTAGCTATTCCTTAGATCACTTCTGGCCTGCACCCATTGGTTCGCTCCCACTTAGGAAGGACCTCTTGTACTAGACCTATGAGAAGTATAAGAAAGGGTGATTAACACCTAGAGTGAGATACCCTCCTTCTCCCTATGTTGTCTTGCATAGGGCATGTTTAAAAGCTGATAGTGATGCCGCCATGGTGAGTAGAAGAGAAGAAGAGAAGTTATTTTGAGGTTCCTCTTCCTCCTCTTCCATTGTCAAGCCTGACGTTTCCTCTTGCCCTGCTGTTGTGTCATTGGATTCTGCTTCTCGTTTGCAGGAGAATCCTATGGTTCCCACTTGGTGAAAGCCCAAGCTAACTGCATTCGAACTTCCTGTTCTACCCATGGATCCTAGGCCCATTCGATATGGTAGAAGGAAGGGTCCTCGCAGAGAATCCTCTATGTCTCATCCTTCGTGGCCTCCCACTGCTCTTGCTCCTAAAGCATTGAATGGGAAGAGGCCTGCCGTTGAGATGCTAGAGTTGACTCCCCCGTTGTTTCTCAACCTCTTCCTCCTCCCATTCAGGAGTCTATCCCTCCATTGGAGAGGTTTGTGATGGATGCTCCTATGGCTGAGCAAGATCCTTCTTTCTCTTCCTAGTACCCAGCCTCCAGCTCAAAGAGTTGCAGAAATCACCTTGCTTGTGAGCGCAAGCACTGACGAAAGGCTATGGTGGCTGAGCAGGATGCTTTGCAAAGAAAATAATAGGAGTCGATTGCCCCTATTAAAGGGCCTCTTGAGGCATCCTCTCTCCTCCCCTTTGCTTCCGTTCAATCGAATACAATCCTGCTTCCGGCTCCCGCTGTGAGTATAGGTGCACCTGATCCTAAAAAGGTGTGGGTGTTTATCGCTCCTTCGACCGAGCCACCTCTTTTGATGTCCCTTCTGAACATCCCGCCATTTTGTAAACCCATGGAAATGACAAATACCTCAGTGGTGTCCACCACAGTTTTCTCCTCCTCTTCCACGCCTCTTGCCTTGTCTATGGGGAGTCCACATCCTCCGACGAAGAAGAAGGTGGAGGTTGGCCCTTCCATCTATGGGGGTCGTAGGAGGAGCCCACCTTCTTCAAAAGGTGGTCCTGCACTAGCTTGTTTTGTCCTAGTGACAGAGAAAATTTTAGCTTCCCTCGAGTTTGTCACTGCTCCCAAGTCACTTGGTGAGCCAAGCAGTGAATCTTGGGTCCCGTCCTCCCCGTCCATTGAGGTACCACATGGCACTCCCGTGAAGTGCATGTTTAACTCTCTAGACGAGGTCTTGACCTTGTCGAGAATCTTTGCAAAATCGTTGACCATTGTTCCACAAGAGCCGAGAAGAGAAGACCTTACAAGGCCTTCTTCCTGAGCCCTTGTTGCGGGAAGGTCGGAAGTGCCTCCCCTTAATATTCTGCCACTGTAGGCTCATCCACCTTCCCCTTATAATGATCTACATTGGGAAGCAGATGACCTCTTGGTCGATGAGTGTTAGGGGGAGGCCTCTTCTTTACCTTTAGATTAGGTGTGTGTTTGTTGTGATGTGTTCCCTCGTGCTTGCGTTATGTGTTCTTGGATGACCCTTGTAGGTGCCTGGATACAAGAGTGATTTTGTGTCACAAACTTCCTCAATTTGTGGCATCATTCTTCCTTTGTTACATATTTTGATTTTTGAAAAATTGGGGACGATGCAAAGTTTGGGGGCATTTAGGCTTCCCTTCCATGTTGAGCCAATTTTTTTATTTTTATTTTGTCTTCTCGTACATTATTCATATGGTCTAATATAGTAGGGGGTTGATGAAATTTTATCTATATACTATTACTATACATATATATTTATGAGCAGTTCTAACCCCAAAATATCAAATCGCTCCTATGCCCTTTATGTGTGATGTTATTGCTTTTTGAAATCTTGGTTATCTTTCTCTCTTCTTTGCTTGAGTTGTCCCTCGTATGTGTGTCAATGTCACTTTCACAATGTTTTGATTTTCAGAAAATGCATTCGTAGCCAATTAAACTTTCCTTGAAAATCCTTGCAACCTTTTTCAAAGATCACATTCTCAACTTGGACCCCTAGTGGAGTATGTTTCCTTTGTCATGGGTTCACAAAGAAAGAACTTGAAGAAGTTTCCTCTAAGGAGGGAGCAAATTTTCTTGTGGGAGAAGCCTTGACCTTCCCCTCGTGAGGGGGCATTTTCTTCCTTTCAAATTCCTTGATGAAGTGAACATCTTTTGAAAGGATTCCTTGATGTTGAATCGATTTGCGAAAAGACACTATCGCACTTTCAAACATCGCATCCCTTGAGTGGAACCCTCCTCTTTTGAAGGGTTCTTAAGGGACCCCTTTGAAAGCCTTTCGATTTGTTGACTGTCTACGTGGTTGTTTTCTTGTTTGCCTCCGTGGCTGCATTTTTTTTTCTAACATGTTTTATCTACGGATTAACATGTTGCTTTGCAGGTGCGCCTGTGAAGTCACTTTCCAGCATGACTCTGTAGAGTCCCCCTTTCACTGGGCTTCCTTCATGAGAGAGAACTTGGGGGAATGCCTTCTTGCAGGTCTGTGGGCCTACAAGGCTCTTACATCCTGCAGGATTTGTCCATCGTTGGTCTGAGGGCCTTCAGTGTACTTTTTGCAACTTCATAGTTATGCGGGGCTATGAAGTCCTTTTTTTTGAAACTCCTCAAGAGAGAGTACCTGTGGAGTCCTTTGCTTGTCCTGCGCTTTTGAGTTCGATAGATCACAATCTACTTCCTTGATGATTTAGGTATACATTTCTAACTCTTCAATCTACTTTATCGAACACTCATCGATACTCATGCTTGCTAAAGTGGGGGAAAAATGTATAGGAGTGAATTTGCACCCCTTGTGTAAATTCCCCTTTTGCATACCCTCATGTTAGAAAATCAAACCCAAAGGCGAAATTCCATATCACCCACCTACCTTCCCCCACTTGGCATTTGTATTGTGTGTCGGTGGGAGAATATTTTTCTGGGACGTGAGGGCGGCGCACAGATGTTTGCGTGACACACTGTCGTCCCTGACAGATTCCCATGTTTGAAGTTGGCAGAGACATTACACTTCTCATTGGGGACGAATTGTAACATCTTTCTGTCGACCAACCGACCTAAAAATGGCTTATTCCATCTCATCCCACCTTCAAAAGAACAATCTTCACTATCACTTCATCCCTCTACACATTCGATCAATCTCTCTACACACTTCTTGATCTTCCACATTCTCTTGAGCACTCCATTTACAATTCAACAAATTTCATAGCTCCATTGAGCATTACAGTAGCTGGTTACTCCATTCACTCCATTTTGTACATGTGAGACTACCATAGAAGTTGCGAGCTTGGAGTCTTGCGAGACCTCCCTTCATCACCGCTACGGCTGTGGTGACTTTTCCAAGTTCGTTGCTTGCATTCTCCCTTCATTGGCCTTGAGAGCCTTTGGGTGGAGGTGGTAACACTTCACTCCCCATTTTTTGTTTTGATAGAGTAGCATAGTATTGTTTCGTAGTGTTCAACAACTTGTCTTGCTCTTCTATTTTCTTTATCATATTTTCTACTCCATTGCTTTTCTAGCTGTCAGTGGAGGTGGAAACTCTAAAGTAGGGGTATGAATGAGGTAGGCCCCTATATAGCCCAACAATTTCCCCCTCCTTGCTTGTGTGTAGGTGAATGTGTGCGTGGAGCTCACTGGTGAACTAGTATTTTAGTGAGTTGGTGTTCATCACCCTAGTTCTCATCTACTTGTTTTATTATTTCTGCACTTTATCATTCTTCCCTTTTCGTTAAAATCAACCAACTAGACTATTAAGTAGGTTTCTAGCCTTTTCTACTATACTTTACATTTTCTGGTTGTACGGACGCTAGTACGCTAGAGAGACACCAGCGTGTTGCGCTGTCGTCCCAGACCCGTATTGCCATCCTCAGACAAAGAGCTATCTGAGGTACATTTCAGACTCCAGAAACCAACTCATCTAGCCTCAAATAGAATTTTGGATCTGTAGAGTGACATAAGTACTTCACAGTGCTCTTCATTCTTGATCCTCATCCCAAAACATCCCTTTAGAGTGAGGTAAGTTAGGGCAGCCCTTCGCTCTCGACTCTCCTTGACTTGGAGCCTTAACGTGGTTGGTCCCCCTCTCTTACAATGTAACATACACAAGCTTCCATCAATCTCCATATCCATACTGTTGACATCAATGACAACCCTTGTAGCATAATTGCAACAATTAGAACATTCATAGTAACCAACCATAACAACCCTAATGATGTAATATTCCTAACACCCCCTTATTACATCATTCTACAAATAGGGATACGTGGACTAATAACACTTGATGAACAAATATAGTAGTTCATAAAAAATCTAATGTATGAGTACAAAAATACACGTATAGTCATGATAAATAATAGTGGAACTTACCTCATGATGATTCTACAAAAAAAAGTTGACCTTATTGGACTTTATCCATGGATAGGAACAAACACATCTACCCATGGAAGCTAGGATAAGGACAAACACTTCTCCATTTGAGGGTATAAAATATATTTGAATAGGGAAAAATACTTATACCTATCATCAATTATGAACATTGACATAATTTTTATTCACAACAATTATGATTAGGGACGAATACATCCAATCATAATCATCCAAAAATTTGAATGGGGACAAACAAATCCAATCACTATCACTCAACAAATGTGATTATGTCACATATTGTATTTTATCCTTTAATTTATATAATTAATAATCATATTTAAATGATATTTTTATGAATGAAGTCAAGGATCAAATCGATCATTATATACTTGCATTGTGATTTAGGGAAAAGTTTAGGCATGGTTTCATTTTGGTTGGCATGATTTCACTTGGGTAAGGATAAGTTGATTTCTATTTGTAGTACTATAGATATGATTAACTATCACCTACTGGTTTGAGGTGGATAGATGATGGTTATTCTAACCCTTATAATTGCTAGAGTGAGAGTATCATATGGGATAGGGAGGTATCTTGATAACAAGTGAAGGTTTGAATATATCAAGAACTACCATACATACACTAAGTTTACATGTTGCATGTCTATATAAATATATAGGCATGATAGTGGTGTTAGGTTTGTTCCTTAGTGTGGAAAACATTTAATTAATTAACTAATCTAGATAGTTTTGGTTATATGGAAAAAATAGGTTTTGAAGAAACCTGAAACCCTGTACAACAAAAGATACATAGAGCTGCTAAAAAAATCATCATAACGACACCAACAACATCCCAAAATCCAAAACACACGACAAAAAATGGTGCTAGATGAAAGATAAAACAATAAGCTAACAACAACACCCAATAGCATCAAAACAGTAAAACAATAGGAAAAAACTGACACCCAACAAAAAATAGAAAGCAAAAACACTAATTCAAACTACTCAAGGTGTTGGCCACCTCAAGCTCTTGACTTCTGTGTTTTTTGATCATGTCCAACCGGTCCTTCTTCTCAGCATAAAAGGACTTCTTCCAATCAACTGATCCTCTAATAGTTTCTTTGTCATCATCTTTGGCACCTTTTTTTCCTTTTCCTTTAATCGAGTGCTCTTTCTCCATAAGCTCAGAAAAATAAACTTGATCCTCATTGAGCTCAGACTTCCAAGGAGTCCACACTATTCTTCACAGAGATGTGACACGCCTGCAAAAGCTTTTTTATGTCCGTGTTCGTTCCTAGAATCTTGGCTTCCAAAACAACCAATCTATCTTCACATAGAGATTTGAAATCATGGAAAGAACTCTTAAGGTCCACCATTCTGTCAATTAGAATGTCCGACACCAACTCCTTCAGAACAATATTCAGATTCTCCTTCAAACCTCTAATTTTAATGTTAATCTTATTGAACTCTTGAAGAGTCCACTTAACTAACTTAAAAGTTCTAGTGGCCCCAACCCTAGCCTTTTCCAACAAATCAAACATAGAGGTAGAATCATCATCAAGGTAAGAAAATTCCTTTGTAAGAGAATTTACCTTCAAAGGCTTTTGTTTAGTTCTCTTCTTCGCAGAATCCTCCTCATCAGCACCCTTAATCTCCTCATCTAGTTCCACATTGGGCGAATCCTGCATCGAGGAGTCTTCAATAGCCACCGCCTTTTCACCAGAATCCTTGCCTTCACAAGACACATTGGGGTCCTTAGCTGGCACTTCCGAGGCCTTGTTCTTCAGGTTGGAAAATGCTTAGAAGATCTCTGCGACTTTTCCTTGTCCTCCAAACCCAACACAATATCTTGTGACCCCACCTCAAAACCACCACCAACAACACCCTGACCAACAACCACCTCCTCGGTCTTGGGAGGGGAACCATCTGAGGCCACTTTCATGTCCTCGCTGTCAGAAAGAACAAGGTGTTTGGCTGCCCTATTACTCTTAGAACTACCCAACTTCCTCTTCTTCAAAGATGTAGTCACAAGGGCCAGAGACACATCCTCCTCCTCCTCATTCCATTCCTCCTCATCATCCGTACTGAAATCTGAGCCCGATGACCCAAAAACATCACTCAAAGCCTTCTCCTTACCCTTAATTGCAGGAACAGGGAGAAGAGTCTTAACATGCTCTGTGATTAATAAAATAAGACCTTCATGGAGGATGGGAGCCCTCCTATTCTTTAGATGAGTGTAAACATAAACCTCCATAGACGATAACAAAAAAAATGGGAAAGAAATGAACAAACCATGTCTAAAATGGTTTAGAAGAGTGAAGTGGTGACCAAGAATAGCAGTAAACCTCCCCTCCAGAGTCACACAGCACATAAGCACCTCAAAAACACTCACCAAAATATTCTTAAGGGATTTCCGATCATAACTCCAACTTTCCATTTTGATTAATTTCTTCTGCTTGTCATCCTTGAAGAATTGGGCCATCACTTCCTCGTTACTCTTCTTGTCCTTGAAAAACTTATGTCCAACCAATGACATCCCAGTAACTGTAGCTATCAGCTCCTCATTCACCTCCACTTCCAGGACTTTTATCTTGAGTCTGCGATTATGCCAGTAAGACACAAACTGCACCGAGGCATTGGGGTCATGCCCATGCAACCTCTCTAAGAAAGGAGTGAAATCACCATGATGAAAAATATTCTATAGCTTCTTCTTTTTCCTAATTCCCACACAAGAATGAAGCTTGATTTTACTTTAGTCACCACCCATTTCAGACAACACTAGAACAAGCAAGCCCTTGCGAAAAAAACTCAACTGAATGCTAGAGAGCAAAAGGAAACCCACAAAGTGTGCGAGACGGAAGAAGGTACTAGAAAATAAATGCTGCATCATCTCAACCCACACCATCATTCCTCAAAAAGCTCCTAGCTTCCTCGAGAAGGATTGAGCCATCCTCCCATGCACAAAACTCATTTAAATTGATAGCCTCATTGGAGAAAAAATCTGCCAATGAGTTTCCTTCTTGATAAACATGAGAGATGCAAGTCTCTTCACAAGATCACAACATGATTATAGTATCTTTAATGAGCTAATCCACATTCCAACTTGGAGGATGGGTGCCACATAGATAGTTAATTATGTTTAGAGAATCGCCTTCAACCCATAATTTGGAGTAACCTTTGCTGACAACAAATTTGACACTAATAAACGCAGCCTCCGCCTTCGCACAGTGATTGGTCTAAATTCCCAATGGGAGTGCCACAAACTAATCTAGATAGTTAATAATGATTTATAATTAAATAAGTTCACAATTAGTTAATTTTGAAGTCGTTTATAAATTAATTTAATTAATTATCTAATTAGGATAATATTCAATATAAGAAATTAAAAAGATAAAGATAAGGATAATTTTTGAAATAGGTTATTTTTACTTTTTAATAACTACTTTATTTAACAATTTAAAAAGAAGGATTTTTGTTTGAAAAAAAGGTAATTTTTGAAATGATAAAGATAAAGATTGGTCAGTGGCATGACAAGGAAAGAGGGGATTAAAATAATGGACATTAGGTTGTACTTAGTGAAAGTGTTGATTATCATGTGTAAGGATGTGGAATGTGAGATCTATTGGTTGTTTTATGATGAATAGATTGAAACATCATGGAATAACTATTCCATAGAACCAAAAATTGCATGTCTCTTACCGAAGATTTAATAATATTTTCTTACAAACTTTGCCTAATTTTTATCATCAACATTACTGACAACACAACACAAATCATGTAGGATCTTGAGGTAAGTCACTTTCCATGGTTTTAATGATATTTTGCAAAAAAAATATTAAGTTCTTATTGTATGGATAATAGCTATTGTTGATGCTATAAATATAATGATTTTTGGGGCTATTTTGGATAGAGCGAATAGTAGAGATCAACCCATATTCATATGTTAAACTTATTACATGTTTTTTTCACAAACCTTAGCCATTGTATAATAGTTTTTCTTCACAATTTTGCACCATATACTAGTTCTTGTACTTTGATGACCAAATATCACAAGGCAAGGAATTGGTGTGATTCAAAATAACTAAAGTATAAAATATAGTGTTAAATAAGTGACAAGCAACTTGATTTTCCAAATGAGTGTATCCTCCTATATGGTTGGTTACTTGGATAGGACTTGGTGGCATAGTTATGTATAAATATGCTTTTGATAGTATTTCATTATTTTCTAAAACTATGTTTCTATGTGTGTATGACAACATATTAGCTTCAAGATCCATCCATAGCCTATCTATTGTGGAACATCCTTAAGGATACTATCCATTAAATAGACCTTAATTCTACTTCAATTGACTCTACATAAGTATAATTTATCAATGGATGCCTAAAATTTTAGTACAATATACTAGTGTCTTTTTAAAATTAATCATTGTTTGATGCTCAATCAATCATAATCTAAGGTTTTAACATCTATATATATGTGTATGTTTTTGATTAGATAAGAAGGGAAGGGCCCTGATCCTATAGTTACAGTAACAAACCAAAAAGGAGCAGAGAGAGGTGGGAAACAACAACACCTTCAAACCAAAAATCAACATCAAATTTAGCACACAGGCCAAAATTTAACAAAATAACCAAATTCCAGCCATTATCAATCAAAAACATAAAGCTTTTACCAGCATATTTTAATCTACGAAGACCATTAATTAAATCGACAGTATTCCAGGTGGTATTCCACCATAACCTATAGTAATTAACAAAATAGTCCCAGATATGATTAAAATCCTAAAAACCCATCAAAAAATAGCAGAGCATCAACACAAGCCATTAACTAGATTTCTTTAGTAGGTCCCCATACTCTCCCATGAGAGCAATGTATTCATGCTAGTCAGGGCCCTCTGTTTCATCTAGCAGCTTCAGGGTATCAGTTTTCCCCAGTTTCTTCAGTTTCCTGATAAGCTTCGTTTCACCAGAAGCCACTCCAAGCATCGCTCTTCTCATCAACCTGTTAGTTACTCTCATGAGACTAACTAATTCCTTCTCCATGTCTTTAAATTGTACCTACAAGAAAGTTAGTCTGGTTTTTAAAAACTCAATACTTATTTCCTCGGCTTTGTTCTCCATTCTAGATAACCCAACATCCTGCTCATTCCTGACCTCAAACTTATCCTCAGAAGGCTCCACTTGATCCTCCTCTTCCTCCTCTTTTTCCTCCTCTGAACCACCCTCCCCCATCTCATAGGCAGTGTCCTCAAAATCCAAGTCTTTAGACTCTTCCTCTTCCTGAGCTTCAAAATATTCATACCCTAGGTCCTCTTCCTCATTCACTAACACTTTTTGTTTTCCTTTTTTCTCTTTCGAGGCCACCTTCGCTAGATGATCCGACCTTCTTCCTCCACTACCACCACTCCCTTTCCCTTGTAAAATTTCCTTGGCCTCCTCCATTTGGTTCCTTTCCTCAAAGATATGAATTACATCTCTAGGATTAATGTCACGTCTGGGTTTTTTTGCTTTCGACCAACAATAGAGGAGAGTGTTTCCTCTTTTCAGGTGTTAATTTAATGAGCTGTAATTCAAGAATTCTCAAATCCTCACTCTTCTGAGACAAAGGGGTAGAAGGATTAGACACATTAGCCACAGGGGAGTTGCTTTTAGCAGGGATTAGCACACGCCTAGCGGTAATTGTAGGAGGGTGGCGGGGAATTTGTTCTTCAATCGAGAGTTCATCAGTAATGGGGTTTTCCTCCTCCGACTGTTGCTCATTTTCCTCATCAGACCGGTCAGGGTTCTCATTCCTAGCATTTAAGGGATTTCCATAAGGATTCTGGGCCAGGGCATATTTATACAAGGTGAGCATAAGACCCTGGTGGAGGGGAGGGATAGCTCCATTTTCAATGTTAAGCTGCAGGGAGGACAACAGGTAAAATGGAAAATTGATACGCTCCCCATGCCTAATATGGTTTAATAGAGGGAAGTGATACGCATGAATCGACATGTACCTAACCTTAAGAGTAAAATAACACATAACAAACAGACTCACAAGAGAAAAAGGAGGAGGGAGTTCGATTCTGGCATACCCATTCTTGAAATGCATGAGATTTTTTCCTTCATGAAGAAATTTATGAACAAACCTTTGGTAGTCTGCTCCACTTTTTTTTTAGCAACTTTAGCCCATAATTCTGCAGACCCGTAGCTTCAGCAATGAAACGAGTGGTGACCTCAAACTTCACAATGCCAATAGTGACACTGCCTTTCCTCTAGGAGTTGGTGAATTTTTGCATTAAACTCTCATTGTATCCTTTGAGAGATTGGAAGAACGAGACCATACCCACATTCTCAAACATCCTCCATAGGTCTACATTTTGTTTGAGGGCTTGGCAGTTTGGCGGCTCTGTTCTTTTCCTTGGTTTTCCCATTTTACTCCTCTGCAGATTCTTATCCTGCGTTGGGATTTTCTTCATACTCTCCCCCACAATCTTCTTTCTTCCCTGAATGAAACCAACACTTAAGCACCAAACAATACACAAAACCAATATAGAATGACAATTTGAGAAGTTTCTTCTTATGAAAGCCAACTTCACATTTCTCGAAACTCAAAAATCATCATTAATCTTGCAAGCATTTACATCCTTAATTAAATTCATTCCTTTCCCCATTATAGAAATATAGGGATTTCTGATAGAGGGATTTTCGGAATGCATAGAAATGACAACCTTTAAGAAATCCAATAACATCATGTGATTATTGAACATCATCTTTAAAGGGAAATTAATACAATTATCTCCTTCCAAGATCCTCCTATACCATCCCATACTCCACATGCCATCATTACATAGAAAGCTCAACACCACCACTTGGTACTCATTAGTCCCGTAACGAACTACCTTATCAATTTTGCATGTGATATACATTTTCAAAATTTTCATTAAGAATGACATCTCTTAAAGTCAACAACATGTTTCCATTGCTCCAATGTGTCCATCCCCTGCAGCTCAGTGCCACATTGGCTGCACAATCAACAACTTTGTTCCCTTCCCTATACACATGTTGAACTCGACAGTTATTGAATTTTTTTTTAATAACTTTGCATTTGTCTATAATTTTTTTTATTTCCCACGGAGGAGTAGCTTCTTCGTTTAGGATATCCATAATTAGCTTAGAGTCCCCTTCAATGATAACATTTTTGTACCCCAGTTCCTTTAGAAAATTGAAAGCTCCTAGAGCGGCCATTGCTTTAGCTTTGTTGTTAGAGATGACACCCAATTTCACTCCAAAACCCATAATGCAATCACCTTTATGATTTATTACCAGACCTCTAGCCCCAACTTGTCCTGGGTTGCCTTTTGAGCACCCATCAAAGTTACACTTAACCTAATCTTTCATCAAAAGACTCCAAACAACACCCATTCTGTTAAGCATCTTTGACCAATTAAGATTGGTTAAGTCCCTCTTTATTCCGCAATTTTGTTTTATCCTCATTTCTTTATAATTCAGCCAGGTGTTGGAGAAGCTGTATCTTCCAGCCTCAATGTTTTCCTTGATTTGGATTTTAATTATTTGACTTACCTCTCAGCTGCTTCTCTCCTCATCTCTAAAATTTTTATTATTCCTCTCCTTCCATAAACCTCAGGTAACAAAAGGAGGAACTTGATTCCACAGGTCCACAATAACATTATGTGAAAATTTTGATCAACCTTCAATAAACAACTTCATAGAATTGGGAAACACCCAATCAAAAGACAATAACTGCATAAAGAAAGACCACACTTCCCTCACATAATGGCATTGAAAGAAAATATGAATTATGGACTCCTCTTCCTGCTTATAGAGTGAACACTTGTTAACCAGTTGGAAGCCTCTCTTAACTAGGTTGTCGATGGTGAGAATTTTTCCATAGGCAGCAGTCCACCAAAAAAAATTTTTTTAGGAACAAGATTCTTAAGCCACACCCTATCCCAAAAGTGATCAAGAACAACAGCCTGGGCCCTCACCAGATCTTCATAGGTTTTTTTGACTGAGAAACAACCAAAAGAGCTGCTTTTCTAGAGCCACTCATCATCCCTTCCTCTATCAAACCACTTAGCCTCCCCTATCAAATTATGCAGGTTGATCAGAAGTGGATCCCAATTTACCTGCCTTTGACCTCTTAGATTATTTCTCCTTAATAAAGTATCAAACTCCTTCCATTTTGGTTCCTCCATATCCCAGTTTATATAATCACACACCTTTTTTCCACAAATCCTATTTAAGCTTCGCTTGAGAGGATTCAAATCATCATAGGCTGACAAAGTGGAATTCTCTATCCAAGGGTCTTTCCAAAAATCAGTATTATTCCCATTCCCTATTCACTTCCTTGCCCCCATTTTTAGCACATTCCTCAACCTCAGAAGATGGTTCCATAAAGCTAAACTAGGAGGCAGATCCAATTGTGAGAGAAAGCAACTAGGATTCTTGTTCCTTAAGTACTTAGCTTGAATTTTTTTGACCCAATCTTTTGAGCCTTCCAGAAGATTCCATCCAATTTTAGCCATTAAAGATTTATTTAGCATTGAAATTCTTCTCATCCCTAGACCCCCACATCTTTTAGGTATACACACTTTATCCCAGCTGACCAAAGATAGTCTATTTTTTTTCTTCCGATCTTGACCACAATTTTTTTTTGCTAAATCTGTTCAATCTTCTCCCCAATATGAGAAGGGATTTTAAAGAGGGATAGATAATAAACCAAAATATTCTAGAGAGAGGCTTTAAGGAGTTGAATTTTTCCAGCCAAACTTTGAAGCTTCCCCTTCCATCCTGCTAGTTTGTTTTGAATTCTCTCTATCAATTGGTTTCAATAATTATTCTCCAGTTTCTTAGAAAACAAAGGGAGGCCTAGGTAGGCATCCGGTAAGTCAGCTTCCTGACATCCCAAAACTTTTTTCACTCTATCCTTTATTTGTTGATCAGTGTTGAAGAAGTAAACTTTGATTTTTTCATAGTTTATGCATTGACCAGAAACAGTAACATAATCATTGAGGACCTGTTTCCATAAGCCTACTTCCCCAACTGAAGTTTCCCCAAACATTAGAGTATCATCAACAAACTGTTGATGGGAATCAGGCCTGAGAGAGGAGGCATCTTTCACACCTTTGAGAGCTTGTGAGTCCACCAAATTTTGAATATTCCTACCTAGAACTTCAGCAACAATGATAAACAAGTAGGGAGAAAGAGGGTCACCTTGTCTAAGCCCACGAACACAGGAAAATAATCCTTGAGGAACACCATTGACCAAGAAAAAATACATGGGGGAAGTAACACAAGAAAAAATCATCTTAAGGAATCTACCATCAATCCCAAACTTTTTAAGGACAACAAAAAGGAAAGGCTAGGAAACCCTATCATAGGCCTTGGAAATATCAATTTTGAAGGTCATCCTAGACTTTTGTGAGTGATCCATAGAGTGAATTATTTCGTGGGTAGAAATAACAACATCAAGAATGTTTCTACCTTGAACAAAACCTTTTTGATTAGAGGCTATCATTTCTCCAAACACCTGTTTGAGTCTATACACCAAAGTTTTGGAGAAAATTTTATAGACCATGTTGCAAAGGCTAATAGGTCTATAATCTTTCATAGTTGAGGCATCAATAGTTTTGGGAATAAGAGCTATAAAGGTAGCATTTAAATGGCTCAACAACCTTCCCAATCTAAAAAAATCCCTAGCAGCATTAAAGAGATCAATTTTGACTATATCCCAGTAAGTTTGAAAAAAAGCAGGAGGGAAACCATCTGGGCCAGGGGCTTTGAAGGCACCAAATGAGAAAACAACCTTTCTGACTTCTTCCATAGAAACAACATTAGTCATCACCTTTAAGTCTAAATCTGAAATTACATTAGGGATAACTTCAAGAAAGTCAACATTTCCCTGATGAGCATTGCCAGGATTCATAAGATAAGAAGAGAAGAAGTTAACAACTTCCCTAGCAATATCTTTTTCATTGGTCACAATAGAATCGTCCTCTTTCACCAAAGATCTAATTCTGTTTCTACTTCTGTGTTTGAGGGTGGATTGGTGGAAGAATTTTGTGCTCTTGTCCCCTTCCGTCAACCATTGGATCCTTGAATTTTGTTTCCAGAAGATTTCCTCCTTTTTATTTATCTTATACCATTGGGATCTAAGATCTCTTTCCTTCGCACAAATCTCTTCGTCCACTAGGCCAGTCTCCATAATATCTTGAACCTCTTTTAAGATTTTTCCTAGAGTATTCTTTATCTCAAAGATGTTGCCAAAGGTCAGCTTATTCCACCCTTTCACTTTTTGCTTAATTTTGAGTAGCTTTTCTGCCAAACAGTACATAGGAGTACCTATTATGGGTTCCTCCCACCAAGATTGAACTAAAGCAACAAAATCTGGGTGGGGCCCCCACATAACTTCAAATTTGAAAGGGAAGGGACCCCTATTATGGTCCAAATTTCTTTTCAGCACCAAAGCATTATGTCAGATCTAGACCTTGGGAGAGCAAAAAGAGAAAGGAATTGGGAAATATCCCAATTAGCAGAGATCAAGAATCTATCGAATTTGACTTGGATAAGATGGTTTCCATTCCTCCTGTTGGACCAGGTATACTTAGTTCCTTGGAGGGGGATATAAATTAGACCTGTCGAATTAAAGAACTCAACCATCTCCATCATACTATCTAAGAAATCATCCAACCCTCCAGACTTTTCTGAAGGTAGGAGAGGAGAATTAAAATCCCCTCCAAGCATCCAGTGGTCATCACTCCTATTAGAAATAGCTTCACTAAGTTGTTCCCAAAACAAAAATTTGTCTTTGCTTCAATTTGGAGCATAGCTATTAACAAGATTCCATTTCTCTTGAGAAACAATGTCTTCCAGAGTAATCTCAAGACTGTTCTTACTCACAGAACGCAAAGAGCCTTTCAATATAGAGGGATTCTAGAGAGTTGCAATACCACTTGAAGCACCTTCAGCCTCATTAACAAAGTAATTAGCTCTTGGACAGATACTAATAATAGCTTTCTCAAAAGTCTCTTCATCTTCGTTTCTTGTAAAAGTAGGACATCCATTTTATTATCAAGCATGCATGATTTAACCAAAAACTGTTTATAGGGACTATTAAGACTCCTTATGTTATAGGAGATGTACTTCATTGAAAAAAATAGAAACACCCCCACTTCCATTCAAGCCCAACCCCCATACTACTTGTTGGGCTTCGATCTCTCGATCGAGTCCAAGGTTCTCTATTTTCTAGCTGCGACATCCCTCACAATATCCTTTATTCTTGATTCCTTTTGGGAGGGTCTTCCCACCTTGTTTCCCCCTCCAACATCCGGTTTCTTTTTCTTTTTGCTTTTCGTAGTGGCTTGTGACCATCCCTCCTCATCCTCCTTATCACTAGACTCTTGAGGAAAGCCAAGAAGGGCCAGCGAATAGATCATATTTTATGCACCAAGATGAGAAACAAAATTAATCTCCTCTAGAGACAGGGTAGTATCGTCCAAAACATACTCTCCCTCTTCCAAGACTTCATTAGTACCATTAATATGCCCCTTCACCTTCAAAGCCGATACATTCATCACCAACAGGGGATCCTCAACTTGGACCTTCTCCTGAATTGTATCTTCCCTTCTCATATCCTTCAGGGAAGGAAAGCCTAAAGTAGGAAGGGAAGAAGCGAGGGTAGCCACATTGAGGTTCAGGCCTCTCGACTCATTTACTTCGACCTAAGGCTTAGACACAACCATCTTTTAAAGATCTTGATTATCCTTCAAAAGGGGAATATACACCTTCAGGGGAGAAGTAGAAGGCTATACTCTAGTAGCCATAGCCTTAGACGAGTTGTCCTCTTTTGATGTTTTACCTTTAGCTTTAGATCCCTCACCTGATACCACACAAGAATCAATAAGATGGAAAAACCTCTTACATTGGTGGCAAAATAGGCGAGCATTTTCATACTCCAGGGGTTGAGTCCAGTTACCAAACTTGGACTTATACGTGTATGTTCAACCCTTACAAATTATACATTTTCCTCCATTGTTATACATATTTTATGCGATAAAATTTATCTTATTGTTCATTTGGATTTTAATGAATCAAAAATTATATCCCAAAGTTTAATTATTGTGTCATTCCTTGTAAAATATTCTTATTATACCTTTCAAATGTTGATACAAAAATATGTACCAAATGTCTAGGTGTTTTCTTGTTAAACAAAAACAAGGTTGATAAGTTTGAGAGGTCAACACCCCATAGATAGATAGAACTAGTAGCTATGTTTTGCATCAATTTTCCACCATTCAACATCCTTTTAGAAATAATTCTAGAAATGATTGTTTGGTAGGTTTATCCTTGATGCAGTAGGTTTCTATAATTGCATAGAACAATTCTCTAGATTTAAAATTTAATTCAAGTCTTATGTATGCTACCTAATGAAGGAAAAAAATAGTCCAATTTAGGATTAACTAGTTGATATTTGTTTTCTTTCATTATCATCTCCCTAGACTTGTCATTTAAACATTCCAGGGAATTTATGGATGGAACATCACTTGTTCTCAAACTAGAGTAGTGTTATTTTAGCTTTGGGATTCCTTGATTATTCAAATAATTTAAAATTGTGGAATCATAAATTTTTTAGGACACTGAATTGCATATAATATGCCATGAATTTAAAATAAAAAAAATATCCAACTATTTTGTTAAAGAGGAAAAATGCAAAGCTAGTAGAGCATCATTGATTGTAACATGGTTTGAATTTCTTGGATTATTTGAGCCAGATAAAAGCATGTGGTTATAGATGTGGTTTAATTTGGTATTGAATGATCTAAATATTTGTGGAGATTTTGCTACTATATTGACTTCCAATATGTCTTATGAATTACATAGTTGTATGTGACTTAAAAGTTTATTTTACTTTAATGACTATGTGTATGCCAAAAGTTGGTAAGTATTTAGAGAGGGTTTCTAGAGTCTACACAATTAACTTCATGCAACATAAGATGTATTAAATTCACATGGTTCTAATAATCCTCACTGATCACTATTTTCCTCTTTTGTCGAAGGCCAAGGCCACTCTTGGTTGATTACTTAGACAATGTAAATATAACAATTTAATTATAATAAGCTGGTTAATGAATTATATTGAGTTGCAATGATTTATGTTGAATCATATATTCCTACATGCAAATGAATGAGTAGTTATCCCCAAAATAGATTTTATATTTATGTGATGTATGCAATGAATTTTATTTTTTTTGTATCTATGTGTGAATAAAACGTCATTAAAAATATGTTTGTTCTTAATATTGTGAAAAATAATTAGAACTATTGATTAAGTATCTCGAGGAATATTCACTCATGTAGTTATAATATAAAATATAAATGAGAATAAGGATATAGAATTGAGATAGATTATTAATAATTAATTTATCCAACTAGTAGAGCATCATTGATTGTAACATAGTTTGAATTTCTTGGATTATTTGAGCTAGATAAAAGCATATGTGGTTTAATTTGGTATTGAATGATTTATAAATTATCAATAAGGTCTTGGGAGGGATCTTATTGGTAGGGGACAAACACATCCAATCACAAATAACCAACAATTGTGATCATGGATAAACACATCTAATCACTACGTATAAAATTGAGAACTAAGTTTTTGTTGTCATGTATGCGACCATGGTTATAGATCACTACCACTCTGATCACAAACAATATAAGATGATTGTTGTTGCAAATTAGTAATTGATATTTCCTTTAGTAAAATTTTGCACAAATAGTTTTGCCACTAATATAATTTTGCGGCCTCATCGCTTTTGACCAACAAGAGGATGTTGTTTGTCCTCCAACTCCTATGCCTCCATCCTCCAGTAGCTTTACTACTTTGAAAATTTAGCTTTGCGGCTTAGTTTTAGAATGCCCCCTCAAAATGGACATTGTATACAAGTGATAGTGCATCCAATTATAGTTGAAGTAATTTTCATTTTTTATTATTTTTAACACTTTTAGATTTTGATAGACATACTTTTGATGACATAATATTTAATGACTCATAAAAAATGGACCCTATTCTAAAAAAAACTATACAACTTGACTTGCTTTGAAAACATACAATATTTTATTTTATTTTTAGAATATGACATAAAATATCTCTATGAGAACAAACTAGTTGATAGGCTACATATAGTATGAGATTTGAGCATGAAACAAGTCTCATGCTTCCAAAGCACTGTTGAGTTGTCGGAAAATAAGTTTCAACTATCATTTAATAGTAAACCAACTGTCATTTAAAGGTAAAAGCCTCCAAAATATAAGGTAAAAACCTCCAAAATCTCACTTATCACATTAAAGCCAGATAAATATTGATTTGACAACTAGATGGGAACATTCTATTTCCATTTGCAGTGTTTTTTGTCAATTTGATGGCAACTTTCTTTTTCATTTACATTGCTTTATGTTTTAAATTTGTATGCAAATATTTTATAATCATATAATACTTAATGTTTTTAAGGAAAAAATCTAGATTTGTCTAAATTTATTTCATTCCATTATTTAACACTTATTATTAATTGTTTAATCCAACCACATGCAACTAGAATTAGCAACACATCCATGCACAAACACACTCTCTAACATATTAACACACATAAATTTTTATCGACATAATCCTTGAACCTCCTTTAAGTACAAGTGCTAATGATACATTTTGAAGCTAAATTGAGAATAAGTAGACAAAAAATGATAATAACAAGTTATCAATATAGAATTAATAATATTTAACTTTAATCTAAAAGATATTCATTATACACTCAATCTACAAATATAGATTTGAAACCTAAACTAAATAAAATAAAATTAATAATTTAAATAACTCAACTCCATGTCTCAATCATTAAGGTGCTTGACCTCCTTCAATGCCTAGTAGAGATGCCACTCCTTAAGCTCTTGACTACTCAACAAACCCTTGGCAAGAGCCACATCATTATGATGATGATTATCATTATTATTATTATATATTTGTCTTGTTCAAGATAATGGCACTCCCACTCGCTCCATTTAAACTCCCACTTTCTTCCTGAGATGAGGATGGTTGATCAACTATGTGTATGTGAATTTCTTGGGCCCTCCACAGGGCATAAGATTCAGGGCCAATATTAATGTTGTCTCTGAATCTCAAATACTTTCTCAAAAATGCCTAGAAAGCAAGAAATCTGCACAAAAGATCCAATGAATAGATTATGATGAGATCTCGTGTTGTGTGCTCCAAATCTGTTAGGGGGAATGCTAGCTTTATAGGAGACAAAAACATTTTTGACTAGGTATTGAGAAGACTCTATTTCTTCCTTATTTGGAGAGACCTTTAAATACATGTGTGTGACTAATGTCCATTGATAAACACATGTTCCAGATTTCAAATTATGTGCAAAACCCATACGATTGCTATTGTTTTGCAATTGTCTATGCAATCCTATTATCTTGTTATCAGTAGTTCTATATAATAATTTAATCCAACAAATATTACATTGGAGAGGTCCTTGATATCGGTGTGCACCTTGCAAGTTTGATTATTGCTAGGGCTGCGCTTAAAAACCGTTCTCCACAATACTCATGGATTGTATAGTGGTTTTTCGAAAAATGTTATGATTTTATTCTATTGATATTGTTCAATAATACATAATATTTATTTATTTGATTTATATCTTCTAAACTCTTATAATTACTTTTTAACATAGACAAGTTATTCTAATAATTCATAAATCAAATAAACACTTTACAAATCAACAATATTATATTATTATATATACATGATATTCTAATTTTTATACTAATAAACTATGATAAGCACACTGACAAATCTTGGTGTAATATTTGTAACACATACATGATTTACATGTGGTGATGTTGTAGTAGTAAATACAAGTCATTTAAAGAAGAATTCACAACCACATACGAATAATAGTATTACTAGAAGCATAAATAGTATTGCGAAATCACTTACAATAGAACTAGAGTTCATGTGGCACTATCTAAGAGCATGATAATGCTCTAGAAGATGACACAAGGTATTGCAAGTAATCATAAGTGATGTAATGTTTATGTGTGCTACCACAAGCTTGGAGTTGGCAATTGAGTCATAGTGTGCATCAATTATTATGCATGTACAATGATTATCTACACGGAGACAAATGTTCGGTAACATCATAGTACAGTTAGAATACAATTGTGTGACTCTTTGTATTCCACATGTTAGTTGGATAGTTAGATGATTGCGATTCATGTTTATGCTTATATGTACCATCTCACGTGAATTTGTCAAGATTGGATAGGCTGGAAAATATTAGCGTTGGGTAGAAATTTTTTGATGTGAGACATTGGAGTGATTGGAAAAGAGTATATTGTAGATTTAGACTTTGTAAAAAGACTTGTATTGAATTCTTGATTTTGAACAATAGTGAATATTTTTTCATGGTGGATTTTCTCTCATAAGGGTTTTCCACATAAATATGTAAGTTTTGTTTAATCTTGTGTATGGACATTGTTCCATTTTTGTTGATGTGGTTGGATAGAATTTGCAAATACTGCTGACTATTTTTTAATCCCAATATCATATATTTTTGTATCCCAGTCTATTGATCATTTGCAACATGGGTGCAAATCTCTAACACTTCATTTAGTTTATCTCTTCCTCCATCACCATTTTGGGTCAATGGTGGATTTCCATATTTTAAATAACTTAATGTTTGAGCCATCATTGATGCATTTGGCCAATTTTTTTTTTTTTTTTTTCAGCTAATAAAGCCTCATACAAAATAAAAATCATGATTTTGAGATTATTTATGATTAAATACTTTTGAATTCTTTCTATCTATGTCCACTTGCAATCTAACATCCATTCCTACATCTAATTTGTATTGAACATAAAACTTTTCACCCATGTTAATTCTTTTCATTGAATGTCTCCCACATAAATATGTGCTAGAAATTAAGTCCATATATTTTTTTATTCCTTCTTAACATTTTCATACATTGTCTCTCTCTCTTAATACCTTGTATTTTAAATCATAAAAAACAAATTATAAACAAATTTTGAATAAATTTGTTTAAACCATAGAGCCTATACATGGTCAATTCCTATAGAAACCGTAATAAACTCCCGTCGCGGTGCGCTGGTGAGCGTTGCGGAACAACCAAACAGCACACTACACGATCTTTAAGATTTATTACTCATCGCCATGCATGCCGCACGTCCACATCGGCATAATTAATATCCTTTCTCTCCGGACGCTTCCTCCGTCCTGCGCATGCGCCCAACTGTTGTCAATCACAGGCATTCTCTCTCCTTCCCCCACTCACATGCACACACGTATTAATAGCGCCGACTAACATTCCACCTCTCCACCTCACGCACCCTTGCCAAACAAGTTAACCCCTTCTCCCGCCTGCCTGCTTTACAGTGCGCTGAATATTCTACCGAATAGTCCGCCGAATAGGTGGCCGGTGGGCTCGGAGAATGGGTTCCTTTCTGTACCCGCCATATTCTACTCAACCCAAAATTGTAAATTTTATCAATATTCTCACTTAGACTAGGTAAGTACCTAGATATTTTTAGAAATACATTTATAAACGTGAGTTTTTAGAAATATTAAAGAATTTAACTGATTTTAATGATGTTTATATTTCATTTGATTTTTAAGTCAGATTTATTGATTCATATTTTATGAGTTTATAGGACGGGTCTATTTAGAATGGGTCCTAGGGGAAGGCTCCATGATCTATTTTCATGGAGGAGGGGTCCCATGAAGCAATTGCAGATTTGAGCAGGTGAAATTGAGGTGGGGCTAAAAATTACCCCTACAACTTAGGGACTTTTTCTGCCATTTATCAATTGAAATTCTCACTTTTATTACAAAATAAAAAAGGAGAGAAAATTAATTTTATCCCTTGAACTTAAATTTTTAGTCGAACTGCACTATTATATTCATGGGATCACCAGCTTTAAAAATTCTTAAGAAATCTCAACAACACAGACTAAATTTTTTTACCAAACCCCTCCATCAGATCATACATAAAGATTTCCAAAGAGATCATAGATCTTAATAATCATAAAATTTTATTTTATTTTCTATTGTAACATTATTCTAATTCAAACACATTTCTAATTTCCAAAGAGATCATAGATCTTAATAATCATAAAATTTTATTTTATTTTCTACTGTAACATTATTCTAATTCAAACACATTTCTATTTCCTCTCATTTGTTTTTGAGAGATTTTAAGATTAAAACTTTAAATATAAATGGATTATTAAAGTTGAAGACAAATCTTCCCTCATAAAGTAACCCCTTTCTAGAAGGAAGCGCTAGAGGCACCGTCGAGAGGCACCGAAAACTTGTTTTCTCAGTGACGGTACGGATGATTCGAAATTCCAGGCCAAAAGCGCGGGTAGAAAGAAATATATGGAAAACTGTCGCCGATTTTACATAGTATGCAAAGTCAGACTTGCTCTTTATATTTATATCCCAGTGTTGAATGGAAGGTTGTATGAAATCGCCGCTGGCTTTTTCGGTACTCGTCTGCAAGAGGGTTATTTATTAATTTTAGAATTTATGGCAACCGCACTTTTATCGCCGTTAATATTATGAAGTTAGACAGAGGTAAGGAAGATACCGTGAATGAGGACTCAGCAGCGAAATGAAATTTATGGATGCGTGCAGGCAGGTCGCGGAGCAGTTGAGGCCACGAGAAAATTTATGGCCTTCAGCTCTCACGGAGAATTCCTGCTTTAGAGGTCGGTGCGTTCGCCTGTACTTGTTTTCTTGTTGAGAAATTTATCCACTCGAAACTTCTGCAGATTTTTTTTCTCTTCTAAAACAAATTACTTATGAAGTTATGTGAATAAGGAATGTATTTTATTTTATTTTTTCAGAGAATTAATATTGATAATGTTTGTAAGTATGAGTTTTTTTGGGGATTGAATTGTGTATTCTTGCATTGATGTTTTCAATGATTCATTATAGAAAGTGGAAAGTTGTATGCTGAAATGAGATATTCATAAAAGATTTTAGGGATGAGATTTGTGGTCAAATTTGCATCTAGATTGCTGATAGAAAATCAGGAGTTTTACAGAGACTACATAAAGTTATTTTGAAGAGGACAAACAAAAATCATTGTGAACGAAAAATGCAATACTACTTGATGCACTGAATCGATATAGAAAATTGACACTAGTTTGTATTCTTCTCAAGTACGTTAGGCTTGTTTTTATATTGTACTATGCTGTCATCAGTATTATATGAAGTCAAAGCCGTTTATCTTGAAAGATTAAGATACTCATAAACTTTACAGTAATAAATCAGAAAAGATTAAGATACTCATAAACTTTACAGTAATAAATCAGAATCAGAATAAAAAAGATATTTTATTTTTGATGTTCAATTATCTTTATTTATAAACTTTACAATAATGAAAAGAATATTTTTTTAGTTGAGATTCATGACAAGTATTTTTTTTCTTTGACTCATTATTTTATTATAAAGATCAATAATGTATGACTCTCTTTCTTAAAGAAATGATCTCTATTCTTTAAAAAATCTAAACACAATTGACCTTCAAATTTCCCTTTTCAACCTCTTATTTCAAACAAATTCATTATAATTTATAAATTAAATTATTTGTTTATCAGTAACTTTTACATAAAATGTACTCTTGCAGTCCCATTAACCAGTGGACAATAATATATAAATTTAAATATTTTGTTAATTGATATGAATAAGGCGTTGAAGATGAAATTAGTACAGTATTTTTCCGTATTCTACAATAATTAATTTCAGATTGGCGAGAAATGCGGGGATCTGCAGAACAGCGAGAGAAGAGAGAGCCTATCTTTTGTTAAATGCGTCAGGAATTTTCGAGATAGAGACTGTTAAACCAAAATTATGGAAGATTTGATTTACTTAATTTAGGAAGGCATTTTGACATTAAGATAAACGGAGGGATTTGGAAAAAAATCTTCAGGAAATTTATTATTCGAGGATTTATTTTGCTTTCTTGATATGTTGGAGTATTGGGAAAAATATGAATGAATTATATGTAAAAGATAATAAAATGAAAATGAAATGATTAAATTTACAGAGTACAGACAACAGGACAAGAGCTGTTGAGAACTGGAACAACATTCAAGAATTGCAGACAGCAGGCATATATAATAGTATTGATGATCCCATAGAAGTGACGTTAAAAATACATTTTGAAACCGCGTGAGAATTCTATCCTAAGAACGTGTAGATGGCCGCCGTTTGCGTTAAGAGAAATTGTTGAGTTCCATGCTTGGAAGTTGGCACATTCAGGCGTGTTAGGGTGTTGAATAATAATGACGAAGCACTGTCAATTGTACTACTGGCGTCGCTTTCCTTTTGGCTTTTCTGGCAGCAACATTTAATTGTTTGTCATTATTTCTTGTGGTGCATTAAATATTTTGGTACCCTGCCCTGCGAAGAATGGAAAGGCCAAAGCTGTAACGCTAAGTAATAATGAAGAGGAGAATGCAGGGCCAGAGCCCAAGATATCACTTGGATTCGGATTTATCGGCCGCGCCTCCCATGTCTACTGGAATGTCAGGTCCGTCTGTCCTTAATTCATACGCCGAATAAAATTTGCCATTAATGTTTCTTTAATGGCTGCCGAAGAGTCGTTGTTACGGTCAAAGTTTTCTAGAGCCTTTTTCTTCCT
Source organism: Sequoia sempervirens (assembly GCA_007258455.2). NCBI lineage: Eukaryota > Viridiplantae > Streptophyta > Pinopsida > Cupressales > Cupressaceae > Sequoia > Sequoia sempervirens. Next base: position 456,353,313 of record VDFB02000017.1, read on the forward strand.
TTGAGAGGGAAATGCGAATCTTGCTTGATTTCTGGTTTATTTTCTGTCGCAGGCTTGATATATTTGGCAATTGCTCGAGTCAGTGACGTAATGGCGATTATTTTATTTCTTGTGTCAATTTCTGCGGCATGTGAATAAGCAATGTGATTGCGATTATAATTTTTTGGTTCGCTTAAGGATTCATTTGTTGACACTGTTTGATTCTTTGTTCTGGTTTCAGAGTGAGCAGCTGGCGGTTAAAAATACTGTTAGGTGGAGGTGTTTGTGGCGAATCTGCCAGGGAGATTGTCAACCAGATTTTTTCAGAAAGTTATTTTAGAGGCCAGCCCGGTGAAATTGGTGAATCGTAGACTCGAGGGGTTTTGAAAGAAATATGGATTCTCATGGTTTTTCTGTGTACTCTGGAATGATGGGGTTTTCGCCTTTGTTGGAAGAATGTGAGAATAAACCCTCGAAAAAGTACGTTATATTTGATCAAAGTGGAAATTCCAGGAGAATTTTGATGCCTCCTCATTTGCTAGAGACGATATCGTTTCATGAGACGATAGCGTTAGGGGTTGCGGCCTACGAAAATGCGAAAGCTGCAAGGGCTACGTCAGTGTTCTTTTCACCGGTGGATCCAGGCAGAAGTGAGAATGGGTTCTATAATGTTGATTCTGTGTCCGACAATGCAAATTCCTATCAGACCGAGGGTTCCGAAGAACTTGACGCTTTGTTTTCTTCCGAAGATGACGAGGACGAGGACGAGGATGAGGTTACCAGTACTGTAACCTTCGCCGACAGTGAAGAATTCTGGGGTTGCAGTGGGGCGTCAGAAGAGGTGGATCAGTCCAAGAAAAAGAGACAAGTCGGGATTTCTAATGCAAAGGAAGATGATGCAGGCATTGGAGAATCTAATTTGGAGAAATGCGGACATGGCGATGCTGATGGAGACGTTCATCTCCCCTCTCCAAAACGCAGCGATTCGCAGTAATGGTGATGAAGTCAGAGAAGAGTAAGATGCTCGCTGGGTTCAATGTTAGAGCATACAGAATTAAGCACGAGTTAAACACCTTGAGTAGGGTAGTTAGCTGGGAGCTTGTAAGCTTGTCCGTTTTGCTTGACGAAACAATTTGCCTTGTAAAGACATTACAGCATCAGGGTTATTCTAGTATAACGAGTTCTTAACAAAATAATGAATAAACTACAGTATCTTGCAAAGCATGTGTCTGTTGATGTTCTGTTGAGTGTTTTTGGTAAGTATTTGCGAATTTAGAGAGCGCTTAATTAATGTTTTCAATATATTTGGGAAGTATTTGTGAATTTAGAGAGAGCGCTAAATTACATGCTATTTCTGTAGGCAAACTTGAAGCAAAATAAAGAGGGGAAACTTGAAGTAAAATGAAATAGTTATAATTAACGATTTGAGAAGTATATATTGACGTTACCCAGAATACTGGTGTAAATAAATATTGGGAACCGTTACGTTTATATAAAATATGGTCGATCTTTATATTACAGACTATTTTGCAGGATACAGAGATATTGCTATAGAGATATTGCTTGCCTTTTATTTTGTATCGTTAGTACCTAATAGTTAGCAATCTGGCAATTTTATGAATGTTTGTTTTGGAGCTCGATGCGATACAGTAATTTGAGCTGCCTAACGGAGGTCATTGTATTCTTAAAATGGTGGTTATGGATTTGAACAGGGAGGATTAGCATCTGAATGGAAAGACAACCCTTATTTTAAATAATCCCTGAGAGCAGATCTAGAACTGTATTTATAGCCTCCTCAAGCCTCAAATGCCCTTTTTGCTCACTTGAAACATAGCTTCACTAAAAAGCTTGGTTTCTTTTGGTACTAAAGATACTTCATAATTGTTAATTTGACATAATAATTCAATAGATATAGTTGGTTTCTTTAACTGCATTAGATTTCCATGGTGCATGATAATTAACGCTTAAGATGTTTTTGTATTCAATTGTGTGAGCTGATTTGTTTGTATTCAATTGTGTGAGCTATGTATTTTATCATACAGTTGAATCCTGTTAATAGTTAGTCTCTTTTAAATTTTCAGGAGGGGTTTATTTATAAAAATAAAAATTGGATTTTATTATTTTTATTTTTTAAAATTTGTAAATAGTTCAATATTTGTCTTGAGTGTATTTTAGAATTTATTTTGTTAATATATTATTTTTAAAATTTGTTATCAGTTGTTGCGTGTATTCATAGTGTATAATGTATATTTATGTCCATTTTCTAAATTTGTTGAAAAGTGTATTCATAGTGTATAATGTATATTTATGTCCATTTTCTGAATTTGTTGAAAATCCCTCTATCTAGATGTTTACACAATTCTATTAGCTTTTGTGCAATGTTAAATTATTTTGATACGATCAAGTGTTGCTTCTTGTGGCAGTTTTTGTTAGATTTTGCAAAGAAGTAAGATACTAGTTAAGAACTAGTGTAGGATGAGATACGATATAACTTATAATATATGATCTTAGAGTCAAAATAACAAAATAGAACTAGTTATTAGCAATAAAAGAGCCATGCAAACGTTGTAAAGGAAATTTACTTTATATCACCAAACATAATTGATAGGTAGAGTATATATAGATCTACTAGAAATTGGTGGGAGTTAGAACTATGAGGAAGGTGCCAAACAAATGGTTACACTTGCTTGGTAAAAAATAAACAAATGGTTAAAGAGGGATGCCATAGAAATCTAAGAGAACAAGTCCATGTTCAATGAAGAATAGGTGGGAGTAACACATCTTTTATAAAAGATGACACGTGGTCACATAATTACTATTTATTATAACCTAAGCAAACATTGTCCTAAATGTTAATCAAGTGTGGATGGTTTTGAATTTCAACTCTTCATCATCCCATGTGGCATCTTCAATTGTTAAATTCTTCCATTGGATAAGATATTTAGCGAGTGTTCTACTTCTTAGCTTTTGTGTGTGTGTTTCAATATGATTCTTCCTTCTTCACCCAGCTTTAGTAATAATGTTTGAGTAGGGATATTATGCCCAATTACCTTCTTCAAGCAAGAAACATGAAAAATTGGATGTATCTTTGTTGTTGGTGGCAAATCAAGTTTGTAGGTGACACTACCTATTTTTTGCATAATTTGATATGAACGATAATATTTTGGAGACAACTTCTTGTTCCTTCTCTGTTGCCTCAGTGACATTTTCTTGTGAGGCTATAATCTCAAGAAAACCTTGTCCCCAATTTTAAAACTTCTTTCACTATGGTGTTGGTTCACCTACTGCTTCATTCAACTTTGTGCCATGAAGTTAGATTCTCTTCAAGTCTTGAAAGTACTTGTTGTTGATGAAGCATGTGGTCCTCCACGGCTTGAACTCTTGGTGACACATTCAATGATGATGCAATGGAAGGAGGATGATATCCATATAGTGCCATAAATGGAGACATTGTTGATGAACTATGAAATGAAGTGTTATACCACCATTCAACTAGTGATAGCCAATCTACGCATTGAGATTATTTATTTGAAGTGAAACAATGTAGATATCCTTCCAAACACTTATCAATAACATCACTTTTTCCCATTAGATTAAGGATGGTATGAAGAACTATGAGTCGATTGAATACCCAAACATGAGAATAAATTTGTCCAAAAGTTACTAGAAAAATAGGATCACAATCACTAACAATAATTTTAAGTGTAACATATAGCTTTTGTATGTTCTCAAAAAATGAGCTTTTGCCACTGTACTTGTTGTACAAAGATGTGATAATGCAATGAAATGTGCATATTTAGTGAGGTGATCCATTACTGCCATGATGAAATTCTTACCTTTAGATCTTGGAAGCCTTATGTTGAAGTCCACAAAGGCCTCTTCCCAATGTTGGTTAGGAATAACTAAGGGCTACAAGAGATTAGGTGTCTTAATTGTAGATCCCCTTTATTTCTTTGACAAACTAAAGATTTGTTGTACCCAAACCAAATTTTTTGCTTCATTAAGGCATTTTGCTTAAAAGAGTCTAAACCTTGTTAAAATGATGTCAAAACACAGTTTTTGGGCAAATCAAGTATGGACTTTGTGTCAGTTTGATGTCTAGAAGATACTTGTGAAATTTGAAAAAAATAAAAATTAGGGTTTTCAAGCACCCCTGTTTTAGGGTGTGAAACCCTAAAAATTGAAACTTGTCAGAATGAATTGAAAATTGTTTTGATTGGCTTATTTTGCTTCATGATCACAATGGCAAAGTTAGTTTCAGTTAAAACTCAGTTTAAGTCTAGTGGGTAGTTTTCACTTTTTTAGGTGGAAAGCTAGGAGTTTTGAGATCGTTAATGACATATGACCAGAGATTAGGTGTTGAAATCTAAGCCTAAAACGTTCAAATGAAGAATCTGTGGCAAGATAAGTGCAAAATAGTGCTTCGACTCGGAGGAGATTTTTTGTCGGGATGGTAATCATCTAAATTTTTCTCTCTAGAGCATCAGAGCCCCTGTTAGCCAAGGGCGCTCTAGAATTTGAAGGCCCAAATTTCAGTTTTGAGGTTTGTCACTTCCAAGGAGATTTGTTAGGAATACTATTAGCTTCGCGATGAGCTATCCAACCAGCCTGAAAGATCTGTCTAGCATATGATACGAGAGATTTAGCGAGGAACAAGGGGAATGTAAAAATGACTTAACACTGGAGTGAAAAGCGCAACTTTTGCAAAAGGCGCCCATCTTTTTGAGGGATCAGATGAAGGTTTCCGACCAAACGACACCTAGGATGTTTCTCACGTTTGATCAAGCTTCACAACGCACCCGTCAGCGGGTCAATCTGAGTTGCTGAACTGCCAGAATCATAGGTCAAACATGAGGTTAAATCTTGGTCAAAATGTCAAGGAAAAGCAAAAGCGCCCCTGGCCCAAGGTTTTGGAGCCTTGAATATCTTCTTTCTGGTGATCTTAGGTATTCATTCTATTCGTGTTACATCCAACTTTTCGTTGCATGTCTCCATCAAATTAGAAAACAAGTTAGCAGCCTGTAGTTGGAGTTTAAGTGGATTTTTAATCGAATTTGAAAATGGCTGTCTAGAAACAAAAGCGCCCCTGGAGGCTAGGGGCGTCCTTGATTTTAACCCATCAAATGATGGAATTTGATGAAGTGTTCTCTTGAAGTTGTGCAGAATGGAGCTAGCTTTGCAGTGAGCCAATTATTCAATCTGAAGTTTTTCCAAACACGAGATGCGAGGAGGTTAAGTTTACCTTCGTAAGAGATGAAAATGATGAAAATTTGTCTAAGTTTGGGGTCAAAAGTGCAACTTTTGCTAAGGGCGCTTTGATTTTTCAAGCTTTAAACCTCAATTTTATGGATTGTAGTCTAAAGGAGTGATTTTTTCAGATTTCATCCTGCTCTTCAATGCAACTGTCAGCTAGTCAATTGGTGATGTCAATCAATCAGGATCAGAGATTGAATAGAGGCTCCGATGAGGTTTTTGAAGTGAAATTTTCATTAAAATGGTTTAAGTCTGGAAATTGACGCCTTAAGTCAAAGGTTGACTTTTTGAACTGAAGATGACTAAGCGCCCATGAAAGGTGGGATTTTAAATATTATTTTAATATTTAAATAATTCGACTTAAAGGGGGATTATTTTAATTGCAAAAAGGACGATTTTATGCATGCATGTTGAGTTAACTTATTTGCATGCTGAGTTAACTGAATTAATTAAAGGTGGCACCCTTTTTAGGGTTATTTAACATTCAATTACCTTTTTTTAACTCCCAATAAGATGAAGTCAAATTCTTTTGAGGTCCAATCAAAATTAAATTGAATATTTTTAAAGGTGGCGCTTAATTGCATGAAGATGGACGATTTTTGACGTGAATTTATTTATTTAAGTCATATTTTCGCCATTATTCTCATACCAAGTTCAGAGCAAAGGCGATTTTCTTGAGCAATTGAAGATTCAAAGGTGCTTTGAGTTCAATTTTTCAGTGCCAGGTTCAGATTGTTCAGAAGATTAATTTTCTAGTGTTAGATTTTTCAGTGCATGCAAATATCATCAAATCTCGGTCAAGCATAGGCGATTTTCTATAGAAGCAAAATGAACAAAAACAAACTTCTATCTTATGTCTAATTTCTTCTATTCTCGTCTTAGGTATTCTTCACATGTCAAAGAAAACGACAGAATATTCAGAAACTGATCATCTGGGTTTGCATATTTCAGCATCAACAACAAAACCCATGTCTTAGATTTTTTTGAGAAAATTGCCCCGTAGCTTTTATTCTAAAGCTCTGTGCTTTTTTTTGAGAATTCCTTTGCATGTGGGTCAAAAATACATCTTTTTCAAAATCGACTGATTTGGGTTGCCTTAGTTTTCCATTGCCTACAAAAAACCCATGTTCCAAATTTTCTCGGGAAAAATTGCCCTGAGCGAGCTCTAGAATCCTTGCTATTCTCGATTGAAAAGCTTTTGCATGCCTAGCTTAAACTCACTTTTTTGAATTTTTGTTGATCTGGGTTTGTTAAGAATTCAATTATGCACAAAACCCACGTTTCAGAAAAATTACGATTTTTTTTCCCGCAGTAAGCTATTTTTAGCCTTTCCCAGAGCTTTTTCAGCCTTTTTGGAAAGTTGTCCGAACATACCCAAATTCATAGTCAAAAGTCCTCATTTTCAAAATGCAGTTCAACCTTATAGATTATAAGACCAAATCAGTCTTGATGCATGACTTTTTGAAAACTTCAGACACAGACTTGGGTCGTGTCTATCCAGTGGTAAATTTGAGCACTTTGGAAGGCGTTAGTAGCAATACATTGAAGAATCTTGAACATTCCAGGTTGCTGGAAACGTCTATTCCCGTCATAGCTTTTGATCTCGAGTTTGTTCTTGCTTGCATCAAGCACTACGACTTGTCTACACGACAAATCAAATCAACTGATGGGAGAGTCATCTGTAGCCTTAAGTCGAGGGACGTGGAAAAGTGCTTTGCTATTCCTCCATGTTCAAACAATTTCACTGTAGTCATTGAGGCTTGTGATAAAATATGGTATGACGACCAAGAGCATTCATAGAGGAAAGTTGCTCAGAGATGGCTAAAAATACAGAAGACTAACATGCCTAAAAAGCTTTTCCGCGGTGAGTTCAAGGATGAAGTTGCTGTTTTGATAACTCTACTCAATCAGGTTACAAGTTAGGAGGAGGCTAGTACTTTCCGACCATGGATGTTTTACATCATTTCTAGGATCCTGGACGGTACAGAGTATTTTGACTGGGCCATGTATTGATTAGCGAGTGCCTTCACCAACAGATTACTGGATTCCTCAAAATCCACGAGTTTCATATGGTGTCTTACTTGGTCTACTAAGTGGTTGCATCTCAAGGCAGTTTTAGACACCTGAAGACTAACAAGACTCTTAGCGTTCAACATATTCACGAGTATTACTCTCAGTTGGAGTTTTCTAAAGCTGAACAGGATTTCAAGGCGGTGAATGATCACTTTTTCATGAAGACAGTAAGGGATCTTGACAACGAAATACACATCCGGATTTCACCAGAGGCAAAATCAGTGATGGAGAGTTGGGTGGATTGGTTCATTCAATTCCCCACCTTCACATATATCCGAGTCTATGGTTATGTCAGAGAGCCTCTGATGTTACCAAGGTACCCGTCAGATAAAGTCCTTTTCATAGAGTTTCTCAGACAAGGTCAACATGTTCACTCTTTTCTTCGCAGTCGCCATAAGTCAGCAGTTTCCTTTCCTTTCGAATGGGGTATTTTCACATGCAGGACTGCGGTTGATTGCAAGTTTATGACGATCGAGCTTGAGAAATTCAACCTCAAGTACCATATTGAGAGGCGTTCTTATGATCCTTTGGGTCATTATGCATCCAGGTTAGAGCGAGGGATTGCACATAAGCCAATGCTTGAAGATTTTTGGGCTAATTGCGAGGATGAATTTGAAGTCCGTCGCCGTCACTACTGCAGACTTACTATTGCTCAAATTGTTGATTACCTATCAAAGGATGTTGAGGGTTTGTCAGATAATGACGAAGAGGTTCTACTTAGTTCATATGTCAAAGATCAAGTTGCTTGCTAGCCACTTCGCTCGCCAAATTGGTACGCCAAGGAGAGTACTTCCATTGAGGACGTGTCTAAATCAGTTATCAAAACCAACAAGCAGTTCTTGGAGAGTAAGAGAAGGCGCAAGACAGTTCCAGTCACGAAGCCACCAGTAGGGTTTTCTTCACTACCTTCTACCTTAAGGTCGAGGCCTTTGGGTAAGTTTATCTTGAAACCGCCTGAAGGGGTTAGACTTAGCGGAAACACAAAGGGGAGGAGTACTGGAAAACGAAAGTAGAAATAGGTAGAAAGGGTGCCTGAAGTTCTAGTAAAGACAGTTATACAGGTTGAACCACATCTTTCACCTCCTAGTTCGCCATGTTCACCACATTTGCATCCTATTGATATAGACTCAAAGCCAGAACCACCAGTTCGAGGAGCATTAGAGACAGTTGATCCACCACAGGTTGATGCAACAACAATAGTCTCTCCTCGAGTTGACAATATTGCTCATCCATGTTGGCTTGAGAGATCTTTGGGAAGACAGAGGCGAGAGCCTTCATATCACCTTGATTTATTTGAGTTTGGTGACCCTTATTAGGGGAGGTTGAACAAGAAAATCAAGAAACAGGTGCACATTGAAAAGACTCCAGAATCAAAAATTGTCATAGAAGTTGCTACACCACCAGAGGGTAAGAGCTTAGATGAAGTTGAGGTTGGTGATTTCACTTTCGTCAAAGCGAATCTTGGCAGGAGCACTAGAGAAAAAAACGTGAGCCTTCTCAAGATTGTCACAGGTAATCTTGAAGAGCACGTCATGAAGGATAGAGAAGATAAAACACTTCTTAAGGCTGAAATCAGGCAACTTCGACAGTATATTTCTGATCTCGTCCATGGAAATTCGAGTAGAGCACCTTTTCTTCCACAAAGCACACCTGCAGAACAACAAAAGTTGGATCAGTTAGTCAATCATGGTAAACTTCTGAACAACTGGGTTGAAAACTTCATTGTTTCAGGTCGACATCTTCTTGCAGAGTTATATTAGTTGAGGAGTGATGTGCATGGACTTCGTTAGGGAGTTCAATAGCTTGAGATTGTAGTAGCAGAAGGCATGGCGAAAGATCGTGTTCTCATATCCCAGTTAGAAGTTGCATATGACGCCATGGAAGAAGAAGAGAAAAGGAAAATCTTCGCTTGGAGAGAGCAGCACCTTTTTAGGATGGAGACATATGAGAGGATCTTTGTCAGGTTGAATACACTTAGAGAAAGTGTTATCAGAGCTCTCACACTCATTAGTGGCTTTGTCACTCATATCCCATGTCGTTATCTTCTCGAGGATGGCACGTATGTTGAACTTGATGTAGTACAAGCCGAGTTTGAGAGGCTGGTTCATGATAGTCTCGAGGGACATCCTGTGGTGTCTAAGTTGGATCACATCTCAATGATGACAACTAGTTTCAAAAAGGCAACTGAAGAGGTTAGAGAATGCATGCAAGTGATCAAGGATGATGACAAAGAGTTGAACAGGCAGGTTATCATCGTGGACAGCATCAAAGTACCAGAGGATGGAGCAATCGACCAGTTCCTAGACAAGGTAATAGACCGTGATGACCTAGGGTGATCAGTCAGTTGTGACCTGCAATTATTTTCAAGGATAGAGTCGAGAGCAGCAGTTAACTTGACATTTAGTCTTGAGTTCTTATTGCTGATTTCATGCACGCACATCTCTTCCTTGGAATTATCTTCGTAGGAGTTTAGAATTTCAGTTAGGACTTTATTTTTTATTTCAATAAGGACGTGCATGTTGCACATGTCTAGTTTAGTTGAGTCCTGTTCCGGTTAACTGATGGTAGCTTTCCAATTAACTGTATAGTTTTCTTTATTTAGGGTTTAGCAATAAAATCTTGCATGGTTGCAAGACTATAGTTGACTCAAGGTGATTTTAGGGTTCCCTACACCTTTTGATGTCTATAAATAAGAGCTTTTTCTCATTTGTAATTAACTTTTGCATGAGATAGTAATATATGTTGCGCCTACCTTTCCTGTAATATTGTTGTTCTGTATCTGTTTATGAGCTTTTATTATGATGATGAATTGTTGCGCCACCTTGCCTTCATGTTATTGTTATGATATTGGTTCATCTTAGTTAATACAGTGGCTAGTTGATCGTTTATTGTTTGCGTGTTTCTCCAATGTAATTTGTTGTCCTAGTTGGCTATTCTTTGTTTGTTTTTAGTAAGCCTATTCAGATGAGCGAATAGTTGTGCCACCTTGCCCTCATGTTGTGAATCTGTACCTAAAGCTTATCGTTTGATGTGTGTGTTAATAAACCTATTCATCCAAGCAAATAGTTGTGCCACCTTGCCTTCATGTTGTGAAGTTGTACTCAGTTTATCATATATTTGTTGTTTCTAATAAACTTCTTCCCAGCCAAGCAAATAGTTGCGCCACCTTTCCTTCACGTTGTGAATCTGTACCTGAAGTTTATCATAAATACATTCCTGCTCCTTTTTCCTCATGCTCTGTTTTCTTGAGGAGAATTGGATAGATTAAAGCTTTTAGTTTAGTTGTAGTTAGAGATCTGTGAAACCGGAAAATCCTTAGCTACAACGTTCATGGTTTTCTTAACCTTGTGCCTCTTCCAGCTGAGAACAAAAAGATAGGAATTATATTACTTTACTTTTCCAAGAATTTTCAACATATGAGGGAGATTCCCCTCCTAATTTGAAGGGAACTCATTACATAGTGTGCATAACTGTCCGTACCAACTCGCACTCCAGAGGTGCTAATTGTTACGCCAACAAGATTCAACCACAAATTTTTTAATATCCCCTTTTAGCCCTTCCCAAAAGAAGTCTTGCTTGTCTCAATGATATGTAGATTAAAAAATCTTGAATGACTACCAACTAGAGACTCATGAAGCTTTGTGAGAATAGTTTGTTTGAGAGTGGAATTATCACAATGATACAATTGCTCTTTATACCACAAAACATCTCCTTTCCAAAAAAATTTATTTGAACTATTGATTCACTCTATAACTATTGAATGAGATTACTTGTAGCAACATCATTTTACCACTCTGTTTTGGCTTCTGCCACCCAATCTGGTTGTAATATTGAAATGCCACATAATAAAGCTTCATCCTTCTCATCCTTCCTAAATAGTGCATTTTCCACAACATTTTCCTTCCCTTTCTTATATATAATCTCAAAGTCATATCCCAACATCTTAGTGACCAATTTTTGTTGCTTTTCAAAAGATAATCTTTGTTCAAAAAATATTTTAGGTTATCATGATTTGTCTTAACCTTGAAGTGTCTACCCATTAGATAATGCCTCCATAGTTTTATTGCATGAAAAATAGCTAGCATTTCCTTCTTATAAATAGGTTTGAGTTGATTCTTACCATTTAATTGATGACTCTCAAAAGCAATGGGTTGACTCTCTTGCATGAGAAGTACTTCTATACCATTTTTGAAGCATCACATTCCACAATAAAATCTTTGGTGAAGTCTGTAGTAGTACACACAACCTCCTTCAATCTCTCAAATGCTACATCAACAAACTCGTTCCAATGAAAAAAATATTTCTTTAATAAATTTGTGAGGGGTGTTGCTATATGGCCATAATTCTTCACAAATCTTCTATAGTATCCAGTCAATCCCAAGAAACCCCTCAAATTTTTAATGGTTTTGGAAATAGGCTATTCCATGATACCTTAATTTTGTTAGGATCCACCTTCATGTGAAATTGTGTCCTAAGTACTGCACCTCTTTGAGACCAATATCACACTTGCCTTGGTGTTTGAATATGGAGAGGCAATCACATTAAGATTTTCAAATGATTCACTATCAAATTCATACATAAATAAAGCATTATCATTAGGCTAGATCATGACTTGGTCATTCATGAAATGCACATATTATCAATCTAACATCCTTGGACAACATTACCTAGTCGTCACCTAAGATTAGAGCTATACATAGTTGTATTAATATAATATACTTATTCATACCATGTAATGGAACTTTTAAGATACAACTTACTTTCAAATTTTGAAATCACCATCTTGCTTATCTCTTTAATATGGTTAGTTGTTATACAACTAGATTATAAGCTCAGTATATACCTTTCTTTCACAATAGATTGGAATACTAAAAAAAATATTTCATTAGATTAGAATCAAGCTATCTCATTCAAAATTTACATGTAGTCACACATATTAACACACTTGAAAGAATATATCAATTAATAAGTTCTTTTCATACATGTCTTCTCGTGTGTGACACTATAAATATACCCATTTATCATTCATGACTATTCACATGTGGCTTGAATAGATATGAATAATTTTTCATCTCATCAATCATGCAACCTAAACAATATGTTCATCTCTTCATTCACGCCTACTCACATGCGACTTGAATGATATGTTCATCTCGTCATGACATGTGTGAAATCTATGTTATCATGAAGTAATTGAAACTTGCAACTTATTTAATGCTCTTTAGCGCGCGCACACACACACATAGATATACAAATTCCCTTTTACTCATGAAGTGAATCAAGCTTTGGCCAAATAATTTATTCTTTATTTATTCCCTCAGGATAATTTGGAAGCCACTTAACACCTTTTCAACACATTCCCCTTTTCATAAAAGAATCACAATTATGTTATAGCTAGGCCATATTTCCTCTCTGATTTATTTGTTATTTATTGTGCCATACAATGATTTTATCTGTTGTGCCATACACTGATTTTATTTTTTCCCAAACATCATGAGAATATATACATGATTCAATTTGAAACGGTAGATCAAAGGAGACAAATCTACAAAGACATTTGAGAGCTTTTGTATGTTTAATCATCCATTTTATCTTTTCCTTAAAATCTCATGGGTTCAACTACCTTTTTCTCAATATATGGAGTATACCCAAGTTGCATTAAGGAAATCCATGCATGTTGATGCCAAGTTGCATAATTATAAGGTGTTAGTAGTGAAACATTAGAATGATCCATATGTGAAGGAAAATAAGAGCACTAGTAAACATATCACAAATATACACCAAGAGACCCCCCCAATCACTCAATCAAGAATCCCCCAAGAATATGATTTGAAAATTTATATGTAGTGTGTTTAAAATGTTGGAGTTCGTTTTCAAAGTTTACAATGTCCAAGATGGATCAAATAGGAAAAAATACAATCTTATCTCAGAGTGAGATCCTCAAACTAAAATTAGAATTTCGAAATATGATCAAATACTGAAAATGAATCCTTCCCAAAAGAACAAAACTTCTCTAGGTGTTTGTATGTCCAAGTTATCAACCAAAATGCAAATATGTAATAAAAAATATAAGATACTTGGGATTGAATTTGGAAAAAATTGCATGGATAAATATATATAGCTTCTCAATACTTTTACAATGTTACAAGACTTGCAAAATTTTGATAAATAGGAAAAAAGTTATGAGCTCGAAACCCCAAAAGGGAAGATTTGACTTCAATCAGAAACAAAACTCACTTGCAACAAAATTTAGAAAAATGACCTGCACCACTAGAAAGTCCTCATAACTAGCTTTCCAATTACTATTTTTATGCAAAAAATTGACTCTTAGGTGAAAAGTTATGTCTATTTTCCCAAAAATAGCTATATTAGGAAAAAAATCAAATCTCCTATTTATTAGGCATTGGTTGCCATATAATTAGTTGTTGTGAGTTATAGGTAGTTTTCTATGGATAGAGGTGCATTTGAGAGGAGTGAAGGGAAGATTTAAATTCAATCAGAAACAAAACTCACTTGCAACAAAATTTAGAAAAATGACCCACACCACTACAAAGTCCTCATAACTAGCTTTCCAATTACTATTTTTATGCAAAAAATCGACTCTTAGGTGAAAAGTTGTATGTTTTCCCAAAAATAGCTATATTAGGAAAAATATCAAATCCCCTATTTATTAGGCATTGGTTGCCATATAATTATTTGTTGTGAGTTATAGGTAGTTTTCTATGGATAGAGGTGCATTTGAGAGGAGTGGTGGTGGAGTTCTAGCCGAGTGATGCATGAGGGCAGTGGGCAAGTCACACCACCCACTAGGCGTTTATCCTCGATTGGTTGGGTGTGCCTATGGGCTCCATTCCTTGTGAATAGGTTCCTAAACATAAATACTATGTTGGAGATTGTTGCAGTGTTGTCATTGATGTCAACAGGGAGATTGTTGCACTATGTTGTCTTTAGCGTTGTCATTGATTTCAACCTATGTCAACCTTTAGTGTGGTGTTGAGAAGATGTAGATGAGGAGATTGTTAGTGTTGCAGATGGGGAGATTGTTGCAATCTCTAGTGTGGTTGTGATGAGAAGGTGTTTGTGGTGTTGATTAGGTGTTGCTGATACAACTGGCTCACTTGGTTTCCAAGTGCTTTTGATAATTTGAATAAGAGAGTGTCCAAGGTGATAGAGTTGTGTTTTGCATTATGTTCCACATTTATTCATGGTTGAATATGTGATTGTGCGGTTTGGATGAGATGATAAGAGGTGCTCCAAGGTGTTATATCTAGAGTTTTAGGTTCTGGATCGTACAAAAGTGGAAGATGTGTTTGACAGTGTGTTGTCTGTGAAGACGATTGTTTGGGAGAAATGGAATTGATCCACATTTCTCTGTGTTGAGGTTTCTTGTCTTACAAATTGGGGAACATGCTAATATTGTCTGTATCTACCTTCCCTTGGAGTTTTGTGTGTTTAGGTGTTTTGCAAGACCTTGGTTAGTGAGTTGCTTGCCTATGGTAGTGTTGTTGGTTGCATAAGATGATGGTATTCTCAGTTGTAGGTAGTTGCGGTAGTGTTGCAAAATATTTTGATGATGTTGGAATATTTTGGGATGTTGTGTGATGTTGCTTTATGGTTCGTAGGATGTTTTCGAACTTGGTGAAGAGTGAATTGATTGTTTGGTAGAGTTAATATAGGTTTGGCCAACCTGGTGTGTTAGAGTTACTTGTGGATGTGCTTCATGGTTTGTGGAAGTGTGGTGAAGTGTGTCAGTGGGTTAGCATGGTC
>VDFB02000017.1:456368484-456391835 GCA_007258455.2 Sequoia sempervirens
ATAGTGAAGAGTTAACAACAGATCTGTGAAGGAAAGAACAACAGGTATCATCTAATGAAAGAAGAAGCACGCTAAGTTCAAGATGTTGACAAGGTCAATTATAATGGCCTAAAACACAGTCAAGCATCATAAAGTATTGAAGTTCCAACAATCCCCACTGAAAAGTGACAAAGTAGGTACAATGATTGTTCTACGGGTTACATTCAATGTTTTAGTTGTCTATTCACTATTCTATAAGATTGTTCATTGTTTGGGATCATAACAGTCATTAATACATGAAGGGTTTCAGAATCAAGGAAAAGTAATGTTTCATAGCACTCACCTCAAGTTCAACACTAGTAGTACTATCAATATCATGCATAAACTCCTTGAATTCAGCATAATCACTGTCAACATTGTCCTAAAGTTGTGTAGCTTTGCAGAGAGCTCTATTGACAAGGTCTTTTCCTTTTTGTTCTGCTTTTATATAATTTCCCTGCATGTGGTTTAATCGTCATGCAAAGTTAATATAAGTCAAGTAAAGAATGCAAAAGCTATAAATTTTTGTCCACAACAACTATTATATTACCTCAACTTCAACACAACTATGATTGACATCAAGGAATTCTTGTTTTCGTGCTGCTTTGATAAAATTGCTCTGCATGTAGTTTAACCATCAAGCAAAAAAATATATCCAGATGAGTAATTCATGTAAAAAATAGCCAACAGAGCCTTTCCAAGTATAAAAGTCACAATAGGTGGAATGGGTGAAAATCCATTTTTGTAGACTCACAAACCCTCAACTCTATCTTTACAGACCCGTTTCAACAATTTAACTACAAAATGCACAAAACTCTTCAATAATCCACCAAATCATAAAAAAATATAAGTTAACTCACCCAACCACCTAATTCAATGTAAAAGAGAACAAGGAAACCTTGTACGGGAAAGTACAAAAGCTTGGAACTGCAAATAATCCGAAATTTTTGAGAAAAGAACAAAATTTTAAGAGTTTTATTAATGCTTTATGATCCATAGCAGCAAAAATATTTTGGGGAAAAAATCGGCAAACCAAAAGTATAAGATTTTTTGAAAAAATCAGGAAAAAGTCTAGAAAAAATTAGGAAAAAATCGGATTTAAAAAAAAAGTAAAAATTGGTTGTATGTGGCGACTGATCAACGAAAAAAGAAAAAAAAAACCAACTTTGTAGAACCCTAATCTGGAAGCTTCTAAGCTTGTTAGGATTCAGGATGGGGATTCTGATGATGCTCACTGATTATTCACAAAGATTGTAATAGGTTTTTTTACTTTTAAGACAATAAAAATCCATTGGATGGCTGGTTTGGTGGATGTAGCTTTCAGTTGGGTGAACGCATATTAAAATTCCATGTTGCATAATTTGTATGTGTGTTTGGATTTTCTCACGTTTGTTAATTAAATATGCGTTTAATTGTTAGATATACGCCTTTCTAACCTAACAAGAATTGTAGAACAAAGAGATAAAACTATTTTTTGAAATTGAGAAAGGCTGCGACTGTGGACATAGAAACAAATAAAATAAAAGAGTTTAACTAATGAATTGTAAAATGATTTTTGTAGTTTACCCATAGTCATATCGTTGATTATTACATTGCACGTAACAAACTCAAAGCATTACTTCACATTGCATAACTAATAACTAGACGTTGATAGATGAGAAAATTTCAATTACAATATAGTTTTTGCAAAGTCAACCTAAGGAGTTATGCAATTACTTCACATTGTATAACTAATACTAGGAGCAGCTGCCAATTACATTTGCTTGTCATGGCATTCTATGAGACCACCCATTTATTTGAGGCATTTTCAAATAGTTCATTGGCTTGTCTATGCTACCACATTTTTCATACATGTCTACCAAAGAATTTTGTCAAACAATTCACTGCCTTGTTGCTATGGCTAAAAACCTAAAACAAGTTCTTTCAAACAAGCTATGGATGCTTGGAAAAAAATCTATCAAAGCATAATAGTAAGCAATAGCATAGAAAAAAATGAACTATTTGAAAAATGCCTGAAAATGAGGTCTCATGGTGATGGGTGAGCAATAAGAATGCTTTTGATTGTCATGGATTTCCATCACCATGCAACCTCATTTCTTTGGTATTTTTCAAATAGTTCAACGCCTTGTCTATGCTAACGACAATACATCAAAGCATTTTATCAAACAGTTCATTGCCTTGCTGCTATGGCTAAAATCCTAAAACAGGTGCTTTCGAACAAGCTATGGATGCTTGGCTAAAAGCCTGCTATTTTTTTAAAAATCAGGATTAATCAAGATTTTTTGTAGATTTCTGCTCCTGTGGCCCACATTGCCAAATTATCACACTCATAAATGAGTTTGAGACTCCATAATCTTTCCCCATTCCTAAATAAAAATTAGCACTATCGGCCTAACAATGGCTCATTGGCGGAACCCCCATCATAGCCTCGCTAATGGCCCGATGAAAGTAGTTAATAACCTAGTGTCGGTGTAACAATACCCTATTAGGCTGACTCCTAAGGCGTTCTCCCTGATAGACCGATAGAGTCAACAAAAAAAATCACATCATTGTAACACATGAACATCGGTGGAATGAATGTTTTCATTACCCCGATGGCCCGATATAACAAATGTTTGCATTCCCCCAATGAAAGCAGTTAATAACCTAGTATCAGTGTAACAATACCCTATCGGGCTGACTCTTAAGGCGTCCTCCCCGATAGACCGATAGAGTCAAAAAAAGAAAGCACATCGTTGTAACACATGAACATTGGTGGAACGAATGTTTGCATTCCCCCGATGGCCCGATATAACCATGGATTATCAAGAATTAATATATATCAGGGGAATCAGTCTTGTTTACCTTGTTCATGGGCCAAAGGTGTATTAAGGGATTGGAACCTCCTTATAGTTTAAAAACCTGCACTTCTGAGACCTAACAAATCATTCATTGATCTCATAGTTATTTTGTCATAAAACTCACAGTCATAATTTATTTCAATGAAACAAAAGGAAAAATTTCATAGATTCACTGTTCTATATATGATTGTAATACTTTTCTTGGAGATCACAAGAGTAATTTTATAAAGGCATGTTGTGGAAAATAGTTATGAAATTTTCATACATCTTTAGAATACAATATAAAGATGATATAGTTGAGAATCAAAATATTGAGGGATAGCCTCTTACTTGATCTGAACCCATGGAATTATGGTCATTCCATGCAAAAATGATAGGCTTAACAGAGGCAGTCGACTGTGAAACTTTCTCAGTGAGACAGTTTAAGAAACTCATTATATGTTGGTAGTCTTCATTTGAGTTGACATGATTTGGAGAGGCTCTTACTGGGTGTTCAACAGATGGCTATGAAATCTCTGTTGACGAACTAGATTTCCTCTTGATACTAGTATTAGATTTAGTATGATCTAGTGTTGCCATATAATTGACAACATCTTCTACACTTGCTTCTCTATTATTGTTTTCCACCTAAAATACAATGTCAATTTCAACATATAGTTAGTTCAATGAAAAATTGAAATAAATAACACAATGTAAATTGAACCAAAAATCATGCAATTACTCCACATTTGTCCATTTTGGCCTACAACCCACCTCGGCCAAATGTATATTCAGACCTCACATTATCTCTTGCTCTCTTGCCTTTGTTACTCTTTGTCAAATATTCTTCGGAACACATACTTTCTTTCAATGCCTCCCACTATTTGGGAGATAGAGTGGAGTCTAACATCTCTTTTCCCTCCATGATTTTTTTTCTACAATTGTATCTAAAACTGTTCATCAGAAGTCTCATCTTGTGCTTGTAATATTTTCTAGAGATTTTTCCACCAACAGTGTCAAAGGCATTTTCCATTTTTTGTATAACATATTCCACATTTCGTGGATCTTGCTCTGCAAAAATTGATTTGCAGATATCCAAATGGGCCCTACATCTTACGCCCAACTCGGAGGCCCACCTTGCAGCATTTTCCCCAATGGGTTCACCATCTGTTGATACCTCAACCAATAATGGCTTCTTCCCTTATAATATTCTTTCTTTTGCATTCCTCTATGTAGATCTATATAAATCTATATAAATCTTTGTCTTTTAACATAAGCATGCACATCTTCTATTTCACCACTACAAATATTTCTGGCTGATCCACTAATTCCTTCAAAATTTGTAGATGCAACAAGTGCACTCTCAGCAGGCACATCAGATGCAAACAAACTCTCTTCATGACTTTGATTAATGATAACGTCATGCTCCTTGGTCACATCACGTGTGGCATGAGTAGGTAGATCAGTAGTGGTCTTCGCAGATTTCACTTCATCACAACTATTTTTGTCACCAACTTCATTTGTTGACTCACAAAAGCGTTGGCTTCTAGGAGCTGGCAACACTGTATCTTTACTTTCTTTTTGTTTTTTCTCTGCATTTTCTCTACTCTCTTTTTCTTGCCTGTAAAACAAAAAAGATATATCATATCATGTCTTATATACATAAAGCTCTTGCCTATAAAATTTCATTAAACAGTATTAAACAAATAATTTACTATTTAGTGGATTTATAACTTGCCTGTTTGACGTCAAACCAAGATGTGATAAATATTCATTATTCTTGGCCACACGTTCTTCACGAAAGCACTCATAATCTGTCACTGGAATTTTAACATTGTGATCACTATCATCTAATTTGCACCTTAAGTTCTTTTTCTTCATTTCCTGATGTCCACAAAAACAATAATGTATAAAT
Source organism: Sequoia sempervirens (assembly GCA_007258455.2). NCBI lineage: Eukaryota > Viridiplantae > Streptophyta > Pinopsida > Cupressales > Cupressaceae > Sequoia > Sequoia sempervirens. The sequence continues at coordinate 456,373,237 of VDFB02000017.1, forward strand.
TAGCAACTTGATACAGAGATAATTAACCGTAATAGAAATTGCTTAAATACAAGTTTATGAGGTCTCAGTTTTAATGAACAATCATTAAAACACATACAAAGTCTAAAGCACTGCAAACAACAACAATCATTAGATATTGTGGGTATTTTAATCAATGGATATTAAATAATGGTGCCCTGCAAAAATGCCAGTTGCATAAAAAACTTAGCAATGCATTTGAATCAATCCATCAAATCTTTAGCAATAATGTTTTTATTCATGGTTCAATAAAAAAATCTGTATTACCAAATTTTAACTGGACATGAACTTGTAGCATGGCAACCATTTTGTACAACTAAACCAATGCTTTGCTTAGGTGATAGCACCATCACTAAGAAATGTCTATGGTATTTGGTGATTCTTATTTTTGTTGTTCTGTTACGTAATAATTTGTTCATAACATCCAGATACATTCATGAAGGGGTAGATTTCATGAAAAAGAACATATATGTTGGAGTGGACAGTGGGTTACAAGCAAGGAATGCAATGATTTGAGGACTAAGTATTCAAACAGTAGTGAACTTCAAGATATATGCTAAACAATGAAGAACATTTGATCAAAGCAAAAAAAAGTAATGACCTTACAGTATATAAAGATACATATGAGACAATGATTTCTAGTGCATAAAGTCAGAAGCACAAATGCTGATAATAGTGATATCACTGTTAAAAATAATGAGAAGACAACAAAGGATGTGAGCAGCATGTAATTCCAAAATAGTGGGGATATAATGAGGAAATGCTTCTATTGCAATGGGGAATCACTGTATTGATGCCTTGAGCATTGACAAAAAATAGTTATCAATCATCAAGGATTGTATACTGCTGCTATAAACAGTGAAGGAATGGAGAACAAAAGACCATATTAGTGAGGAAATGAGTACCACAGTGGGTGAAAGATCCAAGAAATGAAGACAACAATGAGAAATACTTTCATGGTAGTGAGTAGTCAATGCCAAAGCAGTTCAAAAGGCAATGGTATACAATAATATTACAAAATAAGGCTAAAGATAATGCCATATGTAGGGAAGACAATGCTATTTTAGTAAAAAAGTGTAAAAGAAAACATAGAAACAATGTTTAACAATGCTTCAATGATGGATTTTATAAAGGATGCTAGAGCAATGATAGTGATAAAGAAGATATATAAAAGTAGTAAATAGTCCAGAGGAGCTGTCAAGAAAAGATCATTGTCAAAGTAAAGCAATGATGGTATACATATTCATATTGCATTCATATTGCATACAACATTAATATATGAAAACATATTCATATTTCATTTATATATGAAAACATATTCATATTGCATTCATATAGCAACTTTTTTCAACATTAAAGCTTTGAAATAGGTATTAGCCTAAAGGTCCATGTCCTTAAAACATAAAATAGTCTTAAAACAACATAAAAGTCTTACATAAAAGGTCATAAAATGGGGCTCATCAATAATCATCTACATTTCTAGCAAGATCAGAATCCTGATCACTTGTGTCTGTATCTACTTAATTTTCTTCCTCATCCTCATTTGTGACATGCAATACATTATCTCTCCCAATTTCTTCATTGGTAATCAAAATCTCTTCTTCAAACAGTCCCTCATTGTCTTCATCCACTTCTTCGAATGTTTCTTGTAAATTAACATATTGGCCATCAGGCATTACATCAACAACTTCCATGAATTTTTGTCTCAAATGAGACTCTATTTGAATGACATATGACCAACCTGGGCTTCTTACATTATCAATTAGAAATGATTGGTTAATTTGAAGAGGGGAAACATATGACTCATATGTCTCTGATAAAAATTGTTGTGTATTTGCACGTACAAATCCATACTCATCAAATTGTACTGTAGATGGTCGGATCCACTTACATTTTAATAATATAGGACTATTTTCACCAAAATCCACTTGAATAATTTCTTGGATGAATCCAACATAAAATTTCTTCTCAATTTCATGAAGAAATTCAACACTAACAACGCAATCACAATTTGTCTTTCCTTTGTCTTTTTCTTCCACTCTTAAATGACTACCATAGGCCCACATTCCACTAAAACACATAGCCCATAAATGTGGAGGTCATGAAAGCTCACTTTCCTTTGTTGTTATATCTTGACCTTCTTCTTTTGCATCACTGATTGTATTAGCAATCCATTCTTCAAATTTTGGAAAAGAATCAACTCCAATCAAATCATGACGTATGTGCCTTTGAGGTCAATGTTGCATCCAAGTTTGATTCTCTTCTTCATATTTTCTACATAGAATAATGATGTACAAATAGTAAGATTAATAATATAAATGTGTAAATGCAATTGAGTAAATAAATTATTGTGTAATTTTTTTTTACCGATGACACTTATCGAACAAAGATGTGTTTTGAAGAATAAAGGCATGTATTTCACTTCTTTCTTGATATGATAGCTTGAAGCGACATCCATTGCCTTCTAATACTTCACCTGCAACTCTCTCATCTTCGTCATCATCCCATGCACGTTGATTGCCATTTTTAAAATCCTTCATATATTATGTGCAAAATCCCATGGCCTCTTGCATTGAATATCCCTTAGACATGCTGCCTTCTAGTTTTTCCCTAGTACAGACATTTTTTTTCAAAACCTTCATATATCGTTCTATAGGATACATCCATCTCATTCTTACTGGGCCACAATGCTCTAGTTCATATTCTAGATGTATTAAAAGATGCATAGAAATGTTAAAGATTGCTAGTGGAAATTCTCATTCCAATAGACAAAGGACTTCAACAACCTCCTCCCTCAAACTATCAAAGTTTGAAGGATCTAATACATGTAAACTCATTCTCCTTAATATTAGGCCCAACCTTATAATTTCCAATCTTGGCCCCTTTGCCAAATTTGATATATTTACCACAATAGGTAAAATATTCTCGATTATGACATGATAGTCGTGGGTCTTGAGGCCTCTTAAGCTATTAATGTCAGTTTGGCTTCTGATGTTGCTACTTACGTATCCAGTGGGAAAGCGAGTCCGAGGCATCAATTGTAAGAACTGTGCATGTTTTTCCTTTGTCTAGACATAAGGAGCACTAGGTTTTCTATATTTTTCATTATCATATTTTTCAACCCAAAGATTTCAACGAATCTTTATTTCTCGAAAGTCTTCACGTGATGAAATAGTATGAAGAACACCAAAAAGAGTTTCTATAATAGCATAAGCTATACTTTTCTCAATATGCATAAAGTCAACAGTATGCCTAATGGATATATCTTTAAAGTATGGAAAATTATACAATATGCACAACCGTTTTACACCGCTTTCATTACATGGATCATATCTATTGCCAGCAATCCAATCATTTTCAATAAATCACATTCTTTTTTGTCCATTATCAACAATGTAATCACCTATTTTTAGCAATGGCGCTTCACGATTCTCTTCTTGACCATTGAAATGTGTTTTTTGTCGACGATATGGATGATCCATTTTAAGGTAAGCACAATGTCCACAATAAATATGCTTACTCAAACTTCTTGAGTGCCTCACAAAATCCTTAAAGTTGCAAGCAGGACATGCATGGTATCCATGATGAACAAAGAGAGTAGACAATGTGCCATGTGCAGGAAGATCATGAATCGTAAACAATAAGAAAGATTTTAAAGTTAATTTGATTGAATGACCATCCCTTAAAGATTGAATTGCTTCAATTCCTTTCCACAATTCCATTAGCTCATCATATAATGGCTCTAGATAAGCATCTATTGTATCTGAAGTCACACTTTTTTCTTTCCTGGTATAATCAATGATAACATTAAGAAAAATGGTTTAGTTGCTAACCATGGAGGCAAGTTATAATTTATTAGAAACACTGGCCAAGTTGACCATTTAGTACTTTGATCTGAGAATGGGTTCACCCCATCTAGAGCCAAACCCAACCTTATATTACGAGGATCTTGAGAAAAATTGGGCCATCTATTATCAAATTCCATCCACGTCTTAGAATCAGGCACATGTCACTGGTTTCCATCAGTTCTCTTATTTTGGGCATGCCACTACATAAGTTCAACAATGTCTCTGCACCTATACGTTCGTAGTAATTGTGGGATTATCAGAAAGTGGTGAAGAACCTTTCTAGGAACCACAACTGATTTCAATCCTTGTCTATACCTCAGTTCATGACATTTCAGACATTCACTCTCATTTGCAAGATTATTGCAAAATAATACACAACCATTCACACATGTGTGGATGTTTTCATACCCCAAGCCGAGCTTACTGATCTGCTTTTTACATTGACTTCATTTTGTTGGAAATGTGGAGTCAGCTGGTAACAATGAACTTAATAATGCCAATAACTGATCTACACTCTCATTTGTCAAACCATGCACCACTTGCAAGTTAAGAATTTGAAGGATTGTTGTCAAATGAATTAACTTGCAATTAGCATACACAAACTTTAAAGCATCGTCCATTGACTTGGCCCAATCATCGTTTAGACCCTCATTCAACATTCTATCAACTTCAAACCCTTCGTCAAACATTTCTGCCTCTTCATCTATGTTTGGTGCCACTTCATCTATGTTTGTTGCATCTTCATCAATCACAGTCTGACATTCTATCATATCTTCATAATAATTGTAAGCCCAAGGGTTTATACCACTATGCCCATATCTTATCATATGTCGATAAATCATATTTCTTTTTTTCACTTTTCCACCAAGACATTTTTTACATGGACATGGATATTTGTCAATGTCCCTTTCATTAGCTACTCTCTCATCATTAGCCAAAACATTGTTGAAAGTAGTCACTTTTAGTACAGACCATAACAAAAAGAAGAGGATATAATGAGTCATTGTTATGAGATCTATCTTACATTCATTTGAAGTTTACCTATTGATAATGAAATATGCCTATGTTTCCTATCAGCTTACTTTCGACAATGAGGGTTTCAAATTACCTCTGAATTCACTACAGAGGGCCACGCTGACTTCAAATTCATTGTAGGAAACTCTGAATTCCTTTCCCACCTTTTCAAAAGTCTCCAGGTTCTATCCAAACAAGTTTTATCGCCCATGCAAGTGCTTCAATACCTGTCCATGAGAATAACAAACATCAACAACAATCCAATTTCATTCCCATGCCAACAATTATACATTTTACAAGTTGTCTGACTTATAAATATAGACAAGTTATGTAAACCACAAGATAAATAGCATTTAAAGGTTTGTCGTCTTTGACTTATAATCTATTTTTTATTTCAACTAATACAACTATTTTTTTTGGTTTGTTTTCATGGTTGTTACTCATGTAACTTGTACTTTCATATCCCTTTGAGCTGCTTTCTGTATTTCTTTCTTCTGCATTGGTTGTGTTATGAAAGTAAAACTTGAAAGTGACCCTGCTGATAAGGTTTGAGTCTTTAGTTGTTTACTTGTTTTTGTGGTATTTGACTTTTGAGTCTTAATATATAAGTCCAGATGTTTACCTAGATTAATGTGGATCTTGCAAATTCTAGATACTTAAAGCCAAAATATGATTGAGCCTTGAAAGTGGGTTGATCCACATATAACATTATGGCGAGTGCTAGAATGTAATGTTCATTGTGGATCATGAATGATTGGAGGTGATACAAAATATTTAAATATACCAGTAACAACCATATGGTGTTAATCAGTTAATGTAAATGTGACATAATGATTTATTATATAGAAGTGAGTTGAAGGCCAAGAGTATTTTGTCTGATTGTCAAAGAGGACAAACTTAACATAGCCATACACTCATAATTGATTTTGGATCACAAGTGTTTGTGTTCAAAATCATCTCTTAGAAGTACATGATATATATCTTCTACAAGTATTTCAGCATGCTACAAGTATTTCTTGACAAGCTTATCTCTAGGTTCACCTAACTTAGAATTACATGCCAAAAGCTACTATGTTTTTTCCTTGGTGAGTTAGCTGCGTTCCTTTTTGTTCATAAGGAACATCTTTATAATTAATGTGGGTTTGTCTCTTTTGATGTGCATCCATTTTAGGCCTGCAGTCAAATGGATTCCAGAGAGGCTGTGTTTGGTGGAGGCTCATTAGGTAATATTTTGGAGTAATTCTTTAATTAGAAAATATATCCTTATTTTCTATAATTTTATTATGTTTGGTAGAGTGGCTTTGGGGATAAGGATTTTAAATGTTTACACAACTCTATGAAGAAGTCATGCTCTCTTTATAAGAGTGTCTCCAAAATTTACTTCCAAATTACCATGAGAAATCCCCTGAAAACTATGGTTATAGGAGGGTGTGGGAGGCGTGCTCAGTGAATGCAATGTATATGTTGTCCAGAAAAGAACTGAGTTGGTTCCTGCAGAAGTACTTTGGACAATTTGACTGACTAGATATGCATGCATTAGCAGTTTCAAGTGTAGCAGAGCCTATTCTATCATGGGAAATGTTAGGAGATTCATTTGTCTCTCTAACAAAGAGTTTTTTCAACCATTGCAAATTTTCAACTAGCTTGAAATGGTATCTACGTTATTGAAGAACTAGCATTCATCTTGTCATAATTCTTTGGCAGAACTATAGTAACATGGGGATATTGAAAAGAATATTATAAATCAAGGGATTAACATTGATCTGGTCAAGCTAGGTAATGAACACCATATGTATGTGGTATTTGTCTTCTTGGAGACAACAAGCTTTATTCAGTTATCCATTACTGATTCTTATTCTCTCTTATTTTTTTGTATGATCTATGCATGTTATTTTTCATTGTGCTAGTTGTTACAACTGAAAAATTTCACATTTTTCACTAGCCTCCACCCACCAATCCTCCACATTCCACATAAATTCATCACATTTTAATTTTATGATCAATACAAATTGTTGAAATTTGTGTGAGAAGATCCATTTTGTAGCCCACATTGCCAAATTGTCACACCCGTAAATAAGTTTGAGACTCCATAATTTTTCCTAAGTAAAAATTAGCACTATCGGCCTAACAATGCATCATCCGTAGAACCCCCATCATAGCCTCGCCAATGGCTCGATGAAAACAGTTCATTACCTAGTATCAGTGTAACAACACCCGATCAGGCTAACTCCTAAGGCGTTCCCCCCGATAGACCGATAAAGTCAACAAAACTAAGCACATCGTTGTAACACATGAACATCGGTGGAACGAATGTCTACATTCCCCCGATGGCCTGATATGATCATAAATTATCAAGAATTATTATATATCAGGGGAATTAATGCGTTTCGGGGTAATATATTTTGGCGTCTTGCCGATAGACTGAAGGAAAATTGTTCATCGGTGGAGAGGGTGGCTATCAGTGGAATAAGGATTGCAGTCTCATCGATACATCGATGATGATTGATTGCTAATTGATGTGACATCTCAAGGCATCATCTAGATATTTAAAAATAAATGCTTCCTCCCAATGAGAAGACTAAAATAGGTGGTGTATTTATGAGCCAGAGTTGAAGTGAATTATATCACAAGTTGATCGCATAATTGTTGCACAGTCTGGAAGATTTCACTGAGGATAGAAGCAGACAGGAAAAGATAGGAGTTCTCACGTAGCAAAAACTAGTGGAGGTGAGACCCAATTAAGTACACCAATCCTGGCTGAGAAGTTGTATTTTTCAAAGGATTAAGAATTCGAACAATGGAGGAAAATGCAAAAAAACCCAAAGCTAAGAAATAGAAAACTGAGAAGAGACTCTTGAATCAAGACCTGATAGATCAATGCCCTGGGTCGGGGCCAAGACCTAGGAGGGGTGCTCAAATGAATCCTTCAATGGATAGATTATTAGATAAACATAAAGGCTTGGGGGATATTTGGACACCACAACACGGGTATGAGCTTTTCATGTATCATTACAGGAAACAATTTAGGTTTCAGCCAATCTGCAACTTGTGGAGGTTGAACTTGGGAAGACTCGTGGTGCCCAATGTGTTCATAAATGTAGATTTAATTAAAGCTCTGGCTAGCATATATGAACCCAAGAGGAGAACTATCCAAGCACATAATGGGGCTGACATGCTTGTTATTTTTCAGGATTTAATTTCTAATGTGTTTCAGTTGGAGTGTCCTATGAACTTGCCATTCACGATTATAGATCTCTTGATAGAGTATCACCATAAGGATACCATCTAAAAATGATGGAAACTACCCTTGCATAGGCCTAAGAATGAAGGAGGCCAACTCAGGAGGTTTTCAAGTAATGAAAACCCTCCTTTTCATGAGGACTTGTTTGAAGAATATTTTAGATACACTTATTATTCAGCTGGTCAGGTCTTGGGGGTAGAGGTCCCACCCCTCATGTCTATTGACCCAATGGTCTTAGTTGTAGACATACAAAGTGTGCGAACCCCTCTCCTAGCACCTGCAAAACAACATGAGTAAACAAGTTAAACAAGGAATTGCAAGCTAAAACAAGGATTCCCCATGAAATCCATTTACAAATTCAAAATAGGAAAGAAAATAATGAAGAACACAATATAAATGACAAAACTAGATTGAATCCTAATTTAATGTGCAAACTCATGATCCCATGGGGGAATTGGTGCCAATTTGATGTGAAAATTGGCCCTTTCCCAATCCCTAAGATGCAAGCTTCGAATGTTGAAGAGATTGATCCACTTTGTTGGTGAAGAATGAAGACTCCAAGCCAAAAATCTGAAAAACCTAGCTATGACTCAATGATAATGGATAAAATTCAAGAGATATTTGAGCATGGTAACTTTGCTTGGATTGTGGATGATAAAATGAGGATATGGGCTCTTTATTTATAGGATTTCAAGATGGATGAATGCCCAAATTTGAGCAATGTGGGACTAACATTCATCCAATGATATGATGCCACTTGTCAAGCTATGAATGGATGATAGATGTGCAAGATTTGGGGATTGTGTCAATAAATGCCTAATTTGAAATTCAAATTTTGTTGAAATGACATGTAAGAGGGAAGGGAAAATGCAATAAATTCCACTTGGCTCAAGGCAAAGGACATGTAAAATGAATTTATTGCCTTGTTGGATGTACATGTTGACTTGGAATTTTTGAATTCAAATTGAGAGAATATTCCAAAAGATGCCTTGTGAGGAAAATAGGGATTTAATAAATGATTAAATCTATTTTCATGTGCAACTTGCATTATCTAGAGGATGTGACATGAGATGCGATTAAATTAATCATGAGTTAATTAATTTAATGAGAGAGATTAGATGATGTGACCCATTTGACTCAAATTTATGGATTTATTTAAATCAAATAAGAGAGGAATATGATAAGAAGTTAATTAAATAAAGATTTTGATTTATTTAATTAAAAGAGATGGTGTTAGATTAAATCAAATTTAAGGTGTTAATTTATTTAATTTAATGGATAGACTTTAGAGATTTAATCAAATAAATTGATTATTTAATTAAATAGGGATAATTAGATCAGATGGATTGATTTAATTAACAAGAGAGTGACTTAATCAGATAAAATGATTTATTTAATTAAGGGTTGAAAGTTGATGAATTTAATCAGATTGGGGAATTTGATTAAATGGTTAGACCGAGGGATGATTCAGGAAGAAACGATGTTAGTAGTCAGGATCAGAGTGTGCGATATCAATATGTATATTTTCGATGTCTACATTTTGCCCCTCTTTGAAGCAATGCACTTGTTGCGTTGGTTCAAAGAATAAATGATCTCGATCAAAGCCAAATTTTTTGATATTTTAAAACTTTCCCCAATGCTGCATGGTGAGAGAAAACATGCCATTATAATTCCCCCACGAGAGATTGGACGAAAATTTTAATTTTTTGGGTGATCTCGCAAAAAAAGGTGACAAAGTACCCGACAAGTCCGAAAGGGGTCCGGGAGGCTAAAAACATGTCTAAACGCAATAAAACAATGAAAAACAAGCTTCAATCGGACCAAAATAGGTTGGGGGGTCCAAAACCCTAGCAGAACAGCCATTTAGGGTTAAAAAACCCTAATTTTTAGGCTTAAAAGGGGCTCGAGGGGTCACTTTCAAGTCATTTTCACACACCTTCACTAGCAAACTTAAGATTCGAGCTCTGTCCCTCCGCCGATATGGTGCAATGACAGCTTCCCCTACACATTTTGGACCGAGTTCGGACATACCAACGGCCACTTGGCATCGGGGCACCGGTATGTGACCCTTACTGAAGCCTCATTTTTTCATTTAATGCATTAATTACCGCTTTAAAAGAAGAGCTCGCCTCCAGTGGCGCTATATAGCACCGCTCGACATTTAAACTGCACCGTGCTAGGCCATTTTGCGCCCTAGCAGTGCTATTTAGCGCAACAGTGGTGTAGTTTGGAGTTTAGAAACTTCGCCGCTGGGCTCGGGCTCGACGGGCCAGTTTGGGAAAAGTGCGCCGCGGTGGCACCCTTTTCATGCAAACTGCGATGTTGGAGGATAAAGTGCACCGCGGTGGTGCATTTTTTCTCTTTTTGGGCTCGAGCGTCGGAGTTTGAGTAAAATAAAACTGTGACACCTTCACAAACTGCGCTGTTGGGAATGAGCTTGGAGTTTTCGACGAGGAATTTTTCAAATTTTTTAACACGGTGACTTTCCTTGATGCAGGACGGGCTGAGGGAGCTCTACTCTTGAGAGCACTGGTCGCGAGATTTGGCGAGTGTCCTACTGGACCTGAGCGACATAGACTAGGATCGACTGGGAGTTGCAGGATTATGGCATATTGCATACGCGACGCCCGTGCGCACCCACCTAGGGATGTTGTCAGTGCTAGCCGAGAGGTAGCACAGTGAGACATCATCATTTCATCTTCCCACTGGCGAGGCGACCGTCACCTTGGAGGACGTTTGGGGCATTCTACGATTGCCCATTCATGGTCGTTAAGTGATCTATGATATGGAGGAGGGATGCGAGTGCTGTATCAGAGTCCTCGCCACACGGGACATCATTTACTACGAGGGACAGATTGAGCTCGAGCGGTACAGGGTTATAGCACCTCCCTTCCGCTGGGCGGTTGCAGCGATCATTTCGGGTTTGGTTGCCCCAAACCGACGAGGGAAATATTTCAGTCCTGGCTGGGGTTAATTCTGGGAGCGGATGGTTCGAGACAGGCCAGTTCGCTTTGCATGGGGGCTTGTCCTTCTGGCTTCACTCTACAGGGACCTCCACGAGTACGTATACGTGGACGGCAGAGCGCTGGGGGCCGGAGTGACACTTCTTCATGTTTGGGCATGGGAGCACATTTCTGTGCTATGTCCACGGGTCGTACTAGTTTCGATAGGGGCAGAGAATGCCCTCGTGGCATTCTACAGAGGCGATGTGTCCTTCACACACACTGGTGAGCATGGGATCCTCTACTGGAGGTGGGTCCTAGATGAGATGCTTGTCTTTACTTGGCGTCCATACCTTGGTCGGCCCAGATGGGCCGACGATGCTGCTCAGCTCTTTTACTGCCGCCAGTATCGATATATGTAGGGGCGAGAGCACACAATGATTGAGAGGTACTTGCCCGGGCGTGTACAATGTCAGTTCGGAGAGCCGCAGGATCGGCCTGATGACGACTATGTGGCCGTCTTTGCATGTAGCATGACACAGGTGTCATGGGGGCCTAGTATTCCTACCTCTAAGGCAGTTGACAGCTTTCGACAGTTAGTAGCCCGACCATGGGCTTATGATCAAGGCTTGGCAGATCCAGGGACCACACAAGCCTAAAGAGACTGGTTCAAACCTCCTCTTCGGTTGACCATTCCATGTGAGGATCTAGAGGTGCGCAGTGTCAGAGGCAGAGGGAGAGGACAAGGGCGAGGGCGAGGACCAAGGGTCGAGATTCGACAGGATCCGCCAGGTGTGCCCCCAGTCCCACCAGGTCACGGGGATGTCCATATGCAGGATCAGCAGCAGGATCCGCCAGTCCCACCACCACGAGCTGAGGGTGAGGATCAGGTTCACGTGTAGCCACGGGTACAGGCACAGGGACAGGAAGATGGTCAGGATGTGCTAATTGCACAGTTACAGGCCGAGATTCAGGCAGTGACCGCAGAGAGAGATCAGGCGAGGGTTGAGAGAGAGCAGCTCAGAGCAAAGAGGGATCAGGCTGTGTAGCAGAGACATGCTGCAGAGTTACAGGAAACCACAGAGCTAGGCTGCAGGCAGCAGATTGAGAGTATGACAACCACCTCTTCCCAGGGTACAGTGCCAATACGATCTTACAGGGATGCTATCCGAGAGATAGAGTACTACCGTCGGGCTTACCATGACACCGTACTTAGAGCAGATTGGGTCCTAGAGTACTTAGAGCAGGCCAGCCAGAGACCACCAGAGGGTCACGGTGATAGGGGTGAGGGAAGCATTCACAAAGATCGGGCCTGATTCAGATACATTTTTTGTGCCTTATGGGTTCGTTTTTGATAGCCCGATGGGTGTTTTGTACTGATTGACATATATGTGTACAGTGATCCGAGTTATTCCTTGTACTATGACAGTGATATTGATGATATGATATATATATGAGCCAATTTTGATGTGATGTACTGTTTACTCCTTTATGCATGGATGATTTATTTCTATATGCTTTGCAGTGATGTTCTATGGATGCATTTATTTCTAATGATGTATGCGTTATGATTATGACTAACAGATCTATATTATGCTAACCTATGATATGATGTGCAATGATGTTAACTATATGATGGTTTATTTTATGCCAATGCAATATGTGATATGGTTTTTTAATATGTAAAATAATATGATCTGTGGTCTATGCAATGATGTGTGGAATATGCTTATATATGAGATGACTTATGGATGGATGTGATATGATGCGATGGTCATGATATGATGTTAATGAGGTGTTAATACATAATGAAATTGAGATGCTTAGAATAACAACTGTTATTATCCTAAATGATGATGTATGTGATGCAATGATATGTTAATGCAAAGCGATATGCTGATGCATAATGAGATGTGAACGTAATGTGATAATATGATGTCACGATGTTATGCAAGTATGTATGCATAATAAATTAAATGCTTATATACCTATTGCTTATGATTATGAAATGTTTTTGTAGATGCTATGTGATGATTTAGATGGTAATATGAAATGGTTGTGAAGTGCAAATGAATGTTTATGCAATGATCGATAAAATGCCATGAGATGCAATGTAATGGGTGAAATGCAATGACATGAATGCACCTATTTATGAAGAATGTTTATGATAAAATGCAATGCGTATGTTTCCTATATGATATGTTTATGCCATATGCTAATGATTTGTGGATGCAGGATTGATGATGATGATGGTGATGATGATCCACTGTCATAGTACCTTGTTAGCGCGGTTAGTAAGAAAAGAAGAAGTCATTTCAACAAGACAAAAGATGATGCACATGTAGATGATGATGATGATGATGATTACTTGCCGAGGAATTGGGATTTTCAAAGGGCCAGATTTTTTTATGTTTGATAACACACGTGGTATGATGCATCAAGGTATAGAAAATCAGGATGGTGTTGTACCTAGTGTGATGGACTTTGAATCGACAATCGATAGGAGTATTCTTGTTCACACGACATCTGAAAACCTTGCTAGGATGTATTTCAGAAGTTTGAGACACCTCGGACCAAAACACAGAAAGGTAAACCTATCCCTGTAATAGTCAACAAGTTTCCCTAGACCTCTTCCATACATACCTAACAAAGCAAGTATTCGCCAGGTTATATTGCAAGAACGTCCAACAAGCACAACAGACAAAAGATAACGATCATTGCCCCATTCCTATTTCTCTAAATCCTCTATTTTAGGATATCATCAAGACGTCCTTGGAATGAGCGCAAAATAAGATAAGTCAAAAGATAAAGACCAAGTAAACAAACAACCTGATGCTCTTCAATATCGCTAACGGAAAGAGGATGTGTTTTCTACGGATCATAACCAAAACTTATTGCCAAAAGATAATGCCCATTGTAGGAAGCATTCATCTTAGGACATGTTAGTGGATGGTGGCATGTTATTTTGTTTATCCAAAGTGTTCGAAGGGATGATTGATATTGGAAAAATTCAGATGATGTATTACCAATATAAAGAGATGACCAATTTGCTTACGCATTGACTTAGACTTAAGACCTGACGTTTTGAGTTCTACTTTTAATTTGCTAGACTTGCTTCTAACTGTTTCACCAAAGGTTGATAATGACGATCAGTTTATTATGAGTGGTGTTATTGTGGGTGCAAGCGAGATGAGACAGATGGATTTTTTTCAAATATTTGAATGTTTTTGATGTTTTTGCAATGTTTTGAGGCTATTTTTTGGTATTTTTCGAGATTTTGCAAATGTTTTGATTTTTGATTTTTTGATGTTTTTGGGATTTTCTGGGATTTTGACCAAGAGACTAACCTAAAGACCTATCCTAGGAGTCTCGAGGCTAATCAATAGACTAGCCTTGCCTACGTTATACACACAGAGACCACGTAGTTCGACTAACAACTTGACTGATTTACAGATGACGATATACATGATGAGATGTCAGTTTATTATGACGGACTCCTATAGGACTGACCTAAATGTCTCAGGGGATGATCAAAGATCAACCTTGCCTACGTTCAAGCTCAGGGACGACGTAGTTCGACTAGACGACTCTGTTTTTGAATTTTTGACCTGTTTTTGGATTTTGATGATGTTTTGATGTTTTTGGATTTTTTTTTTTTCTCATGTTTTTGGATTTTCTGATTTGAGGACTTTAAGATCATACAAGAATCCGATCTAATAAGAACATGCCCCTAGCGTGATGCAATAGACTACCCCGATAAAGGCAGGACAAATTGACCTTGAGGATGGGCCGAGTAGTACTAGGAGGGATCATGATACGAAAACAAGACCAAGCTATGGTGTAGATGTGAGTGGATGAGTGATGGATGGAGATATGGATGCGATGGATGATGGAAGCGAAATGGAGGGATGATGCCAAACAAGCCACAAAAATCTTGGTGGATGGAAAGTGCTTATTTACACAAGGTGCCTGTTTGCCAGGTTTTCACCAAGGTACTTGCCCAAAGTGCCACCGAAGTGGTTTTCACTAGAGGACGATTTTTCTCTTTTCTATTTTTTTGATCCTTTTTCCGATTTTTTTGGATTTTTTGTTTTTTTGATTTTTTTTGTTGTCACCAAGACGCTCGTTTGCCAAGTTTTCGCCGAAGTAACCATTTTTTTAGGACTTTTTCTGATTTTTTAGATTTTTGGTTTTATACCCTGAAAGAATTAGGCATAAAACTTTTTGAGATGGGAGCTATTCATTGGCTCCTACAGAGGTTCCCCTTTGGGTGTTGATAGCTGATATGCCCCTGACTTATAACTTGCTGTGATGATGAAAGGTCCTAACCAATTAGGTTCGAACTTGCCTTTATTGCTGGGGTTCGGGACATTCTTCTGATTTTCTTTTAAGACCAGTTCTCTGACTTGGAAAGTCCTGCTTCTGATTTTTTTTGTTGTAGCTCCGTTTGAGTCTATTTTGATAGACTTGCAAGTGATTTAAAGCATCTATGCATCTCTCATCCAGTAGCTCCAACTCGTTTAATCTTGACACCCGATAGTCCTCATTAGTGATGAGATTTTGCAATGATATTCTGAGCGACGGGAGCTCGATCTTAATGGGTAGTACAGCCTCTGATCCGTAGACCAGGAAGAAGGGGGTGGCGCCAGTGGGTGTGCGGATGCTGGTTCGATAAGCCCAGAGGGCAGGATTAAGCTGCAGATGCCAATCACGACCTGCATCATTGACTATTTTCTTAAGGATTTTGAGGATGGTTTTGTTTGTGGCTTCTGCTTGGCCATTGCCTTGGGGATAATACAGGGTGGATAAGCGATGCTGGATTCTGAATTTCTTGCATAAGTCGCAAACCTCCTGGTTCTTGAATGGTGTCCCATTATCTGAGATAATGGCTTGTGGGACACCATAACGACAGATGAGATAGTTCAGGATAAATTTTGAGATCTGCTTCCTAGTGATATACATCATGGGTATGGCTTCCACCCACTTTGTGAAGTACTCAGTTGCAATTATAATGAATTTATGGCCATTGGATGAGGTGGGTGTGATTTTTCCAATGAGATCGAGTCCCCACTACGAAAAGGGCCATGGTGTGACAATGGGATGAAGCTCTTGAGCTAGAGCATGGATGAGGTCCCCATGCTGCTGACATTGTAAACACCTTTTAGCATGATCATGTGCTTCTCTTTCCATTGTGGGCCAATAATACCCCATTCTCAGCAGCTTCTTGGTGATGGTCATGCCACTCGAGTGTGAACCACAGATACTGGTATGAACCTTGGTTAGAGCAGTTAATTCCTCCTCAAAATTTAAACAACATAGCAAGGTACCTTCTATGCTTCTACAGTATAAGGTATCACCTAGGATGACAAATCTGGATGCCTTTTTGATAAAGATTCATTTTAGGTTTGATGGGAGGTTAGCGGGTATGACTCCTATGCAAAGATATGTGTAGATGTCATGGTACCAAGGATCACCAGGACCAATGATTTCACACACATATTCTGATTCCGGTACCTCGAATGTGAGAACGAGAAGCTGCTCAATCAGAAATTCATATTTTGGCGTGTTATGAGGGATGTCTAATAGGGACCCAATTGTAGCCATGGCGTCTGCTGCTCTGTTGTTGGTTCTTGGAATCTGCTCAAATGTTATGTCAATGAAGGATTCCTGTAGATTCTCCACCAATTTCTTGTATGGAGTGAGTTTATCATCCTTAGTTTGATATTCATTATTGACCTGATTTATGATCAACTGAGAGTCTCCATACACCTTGAGAGCTATGATGTTCCATTGTACTGCTATCCTGAGGCCTATAGTCAAAGCCTCGTATTCCGCTATGTTGTTGGTGCAAGGAAATGCCAATTTGTATGACTTCGGTATGCAATCCCCTTGTGGGGTGATGAAGAAGACACCAGCTCCTAATCCATGTTGTGTGTATGAACCATCGAAGTATAGTTTCGAATGGTCAGTTATGTTGAGGTTAAGAATGGATTCATCTGGGAATTCTGAGACAAGAGGGTTCTTAGAATAAATGGGTGCTTCTGCTAGTTGATCTACAATAACTTGTCCCTTAATGGATTTCCGCTCTACATACTCAATGTCATACTCTGATAATATCATTACCCATTTTTCCATTCTTCCTGTGAGCATTGCCTTTGATAGTAGATACTTGAGGGGGTCAATTTTGGCAATGAGCTTTATCTTGTGTGCCAACATGTAATGTCTAAATTTTTGGGATGCAAACACTACTGCGAGGCAAGCTTTCTCGATGAATGAGTAATTTAGCTCATGACCTACCATTGTCCTGCTGATATAGTAGATGGCCCTCTCCGTTCTGTTTTCATCATGCTGAGCTAGGAGAGCTCCAAGGGCTGCTGCTATTTCTGACACATATAAGATCAATGGCTTTCTTGGGATGGGTGGCATTAAAACTGGAGGTGTCAGTAGATATTCCTTGATTTTGTTAAATGCCTCTTTGCATTTTGTGTCCCATTTGTACACCACTCCCTTGTGGAGTAGGTGAGAATATGGATTCTACTTATCTGCCAGTTGTGCTATGAACCATCGGATGGATTGAAGTCGGCCTTGGAGGCCTCTCAATTGTTTTAATGTCTTTGGTGCTTCCATCTCAAGGATTGCCTTCACTTTTGCCGGATCCACCTCGATACCCCTCATGGAGACTATGTATCCTAGCAGTTTACTTGATTGTACGCCAAAGACGCACTTCTTGGGATTTAGTCTGACTTTGTATTCCTCCAGTCTATCAAAGATAGCGCTTAGGGTTGCTATATGATCTTGTCTCTTTCTTGACTTAGCTAGAATTTCGTCTACATAGTCTTCGACTGTTTTATGAATTATGTCATGGAATATCAATGTCATGGCCCTTTGATAGGTTGCTCCTACGTTCTTTAGGTTGAATGGCATCATGTTACAGTAGTAGGTCCCCCATGGACAAGTGAAAGTCGTCTTATGTTGATCTTCTTTTGCTATCATGATCTGGTTGTATCTTGAAAATTCGTCCATTAGTGATAGCATCTCATGCCCTGCTGCCATGTCTACTATTATGTCGATGTTGGGAAGCGGGAAATCATCCTTGGGACATGCCTTGTTCAAATCTCTGAAGTCCGTGCAAATTCTAATGGCTCTGTCAGGTTTTGAAACGGGTACCAAATTTGACACCCATTCTGGATAATCGATTGGTCGGATAAATCTTGCATCTAATAACTTTTTGAGCTCCATTTTGATCAATAAGGCAATTTGAGGATGCATTTTCTGAAGCTTTTGTTTGACCAGTTTTGCTTCTGGATACACTGCCAAGTGATGAACCACAGTCTCTGGATCAAGGCCTAGCATGCCAGCATAACTCCATGCGAAGTTTATTTGTCTTTCCTTTAGGAATGCTGCTAGGAGTTCTTGCTCTTCTGATAATAGTGATTCTGCATAGAATGTGATATGCAGGGCCTCCTTTGTTCCTAGGTTGACAGGATTGCATTTTTCGGCCAAGACTGCTGACTTCTCCTGATGAATAGCTCTTAG
>VDFB02000017.1:456391935-456414579 GCA_007258455.2 Sequoia sempervirens
TTTTGCAAAATGTTTTGCGTGATGTTTTGGGATGGAGGTGTAGATGAAATGGGGATCGTGGATGAGATAGGTGGAAAGGATGTCTCCACTATAGTACTTACATCAAAATCCAAAGGTAACTTAGCCCCTTGTTTTGCTAGTTCAAGCATGTATAACGAAGGGTTGAGTCTCATCATGACGTTGATGATTTTATGATTCTTTGGATTTTGAAGCATTTCATTCATTTCTTCGTGAGACATTCCAAAGGTAAGATCCTCTCCTTGATTTTCTTCTTGCGGATTTTGCGATGATGAGAGGGTCAATGGATTACTTGATTCAACTAGATTCATTTCTGCGTTTGTTTGGCTAAGATCGCTTGAAGCGGGTGTTTCTTTGTTGGCTTCCATACTCTTCTTGTATTGAGATCTAGTTAGAACCATAAAACAAGGATCAATCTTCAAGGATAGGGGAGATGAATCTCTTGATTCCTTGGATCGATCGTTATTTTATGCCCCAAAGTAGAAAGTTTTTAGGATGCTTTGAGGATCAAAGGTGATGATATGATGATGATTAGGGATGGATGATATGGATGTTTTAACTTTTGATAAATCTTGAATGAGATACTAGGCTTTTAGGACTTGCGGATTTTGATTTTGATTTTGGGATTTTGAGATTTGTCCTTTGATTTTAATTTTGATTTTGGATTTTGAACAAAGAGACCCTAAGATGTTGGATGATGATCTAAGGGATAGTTTTTTTCAAAGGATGATGATTTGAATATGTGTGAGGAGAAGGATGCATCTACCCACACCTATTCAAACAAGATGATTGTTTCACTAAGCATATTAAGAAGGATTCATCTACATACACTAAGCTAGACAAGATGATTTTGATAACTTTGACTAAGTATATGCAAAAGGATGCATCTACACATGCCTAGCCAAAGGTGTTTTGATAATGTTTTTCAAGGGTTTAGTCTCAATGATTTTGATTTTTCCATAACGCCTAGCATGGAGGCTGATTTCAAGATTTTCCAAAAGGTGATGATTGTGAGATGGAATTGTTTTGATATTTTGGAGGATGGATGAAAAGGATTTTGATATGTTTTGATCCTATGGTGAACCTAAAAAGGTACACTTTGTTCACCTAGACCTAGGTATTGAAGAGCATGCAAATACTTCCTAAAGACCTTTGTAACCAAGAGATGATTTTATTTGAACATTCATTTTTGGATTTCCAACCAATGATTTTTTGCTTTTGGGGTTATGAGTCTTCAACACATATGAAAGTTCATTTTTCTTAGCTTTTCTTAATGCTCTTATTTTACGAAAAACACTTTCTTCAATTAGGTTTTCAAACTAAGATGTCCAATGTCTTAATTTCTTCAAACCCCACAAGATATGTTATGTGGAAATTCAAAGAACTTAAGGCAAGGGTTTTCCTATTGTTTACTTAAGGAGACAATTTGAGATATAATCCAATGTTTAGAAACCTCTAAGGATGTGAATCCCAAGGGAAAGAAATAACATATGGATTGAGTCAATTGCATTTGTCTTCAAAAGGGTTTGAAATTTGGATGAAGTTCAAGTGTTTGTTTTTTGAGATATTTTCGATCAAGCAATGCATTTTGTAACCCAAGAATAAGTACAATCCTATGGAGGTGTAAGACAATATTTGTTGGATTCCCACTTGGACAAGTCCAGCTATGCTTATCTCTAGCGAATGGTTAGATGCTTGAACCCACTAGCTCCCCTCCATGACACTCACTTATACGGGGCAGCCAAACATCAACACCCATGAGACTCCCATGGCATGTTTTCCATTTCTACTAGAAGACCGTAAAAGTGTGGGGTGGCTTGAGAACGACTGTTCTTGCACCAACAAATAGATTAAAGGATTTTGGCAAATTCTAGCACATGGGTTTTAGTAAGGACTTTCCGTTCGTGGAGATTGACCCATACGGCAAGAGTCCCCTTTCGGATCCATTTTGTCAAAATTAACCGCGTGATATTGGTGTTTCATCCAATATCCACATTTATATCCCGGTTGGAAATACTCTTGGCTTTAGAGTGTTACCATTTGAGTCATTCCCTTGGGTGAGTACTTTTTCCCCAAGGCAGGCCCTCTAGGATAAACAAAAGCGAATGAAGAATAATATTTGTAACTCGATCAATCCTTGTTGGCAACAAAGAGAGAGAATATACGCAACAAATCCCCCACTCACACTTGCACAATATGTTGTTCAATTTTAAGCCTAAATCGAAGTGTGGAGGTGATTGCTTTGTCTTAACCCAAAGTCATAAAAAAGGCCTTTTGATTCTCAAGATCGCTATAAAGCTTGAGAGAAGCGCATACGTCCTTTTTCAATGGCTTTAGTCTAAGTAAGCCCTCACGAAAAACAAAGCTACACTTGTTCTTTTTAGATCCATAAAACAATATGTGAGTTCGTTTTAAAGCACCAAATCACAAGTGAAAGACATTTGTTCAATTTGTTAATCCAATAAATGAAATCTAGTAAGTTGTGATCCTAAAGTTCGTTTTAGCCTTTTTGCAAGAAAATGGAAAGGTTCTTTTTAAGCCCAAACGAAAATTAGTGTTCTAAGAATGAAAAGATAACAAATCCTCAAAATAGTGTTAAATAAACACTAAAGTGTTTAAAAACACTTTGATTTGACGAAATATCATCATCATGCTCCTTCCTTCCTTTGTCTTCGATTTCCAACCTACAAGTGAGAAAAAACTAGTCAGATTTTGGAAAAAACACAAAAATTAAAAATTAGAAAACAAAGGAAAAATCAGTCATAAATCAAAAGCATGTGCTAAAATTAAATTTTCCCTTTTTACTGTCTCCCAGCGTTGCAACTTGTAAAGGCGTCACAGTTTGTTCTCCAAGTGGTGCCCTCACAGCGCCGCTTACCAGTCAGCGCCGCTCTGTGTCGGGACAAAGAGCTCAATTGCGTCACAATTTTCGCTCAGCATCACAATTTGTGTCCAGCGTCGCTGTTTAATAATTTTTTGAAATTGTCTGTAGGTCCGCAAGTACAGTGGCAGAGTTTAAAATTCAAAAATCTTGGCGGGATGAGTCCAGCGGCGCAGTTTGTATTTCAAGCGGTGCCATATAGCGACTCGGACGAGCCCGTGGTGCCAAAACAACGACGTTGACGAGCTCGCGGTGCCAAAAACAACGACGTTGATGAGCCTGCGTTGGAATTTCCTGTGTGAAGAAAAATGCAGAAATTTGAAGAAAAAGTTAGAAATAATGATGTCAAGCCCTCCTTCTAGCGCCAAATGTGCGAACCCCTCTCCTAGCACCTGCAAAACAACATGAGTAAACAAGTTAAATAAGGAATTGCAAGCTAAAACAAGGATTCCCCATGAAATCCATTTACAAATTCAAAATAGGAAATAAAATAATGAAGAACACAATATAAATGAAAAAACTAGATTGAATCCTAATTTAAATGTGAAAACTCATGATCCCATGGGGGAATTGGTGCCAATTTGATGTGAAAATTGGCCCTTTCCCAATCCCTAAGATGCAAGCTTCGAATGTTGAAGAGATTGATCCACTTTGTTGGTGAAGAATGAAGACTCCAAGCGAGAAATCACGAAAAACCACAAGCTATGACTCGATGATAATGGGGTAAAATTCAAAGAGATATTTGAGCTGGTAACTTTGCTTGGACGGATGAGTAAAATGAGATGGAGGCTCTTTGTTTATAAGTTCAAGATGGATGAATGCCCAAATTTGAGCAATGTGGGACTAACATTCATCCAATGATATTAATATGCCACTTGTCAAAGGCTATGAATGGATGATGGATGTGCAAGATTTGAGGGATTGTGCCAAAATAAATGCATAATTTTGAATTTCAAATTTGTTGAAATGACATATAAGAGGGAAGGGAAAATGCAATAAATGCCACTTGGCTCAAGGCAAAGGACATGTAAGATGAATTTATTGCCTTGTTGGATGTACATGTTGACTTGGAATTTTTGAGTTCAAATTGAGAGAATATTCCAAAAGATGCCTTGTGAGGAAAATAGGGATTTAATAAATGAATTAAATCTATTTTCATGTGCAACTTGCATTATCTAGAAGATGGGACATGAGATGAGATTAAATTGATCAAGGGTTAATTAATTTAATGAGAGAGATTAGATGATGTGACCCATTTGACTCGAATTTATGGATTTATTTAAATCAAATAAGTGAGAATATGACAAAAGTTAATTAAATAAGAGTTTTTGATTTATTTAATTAAAAGAGAGATAGTGTTAGATTAGAAATCAAATTTAGGTATTGAATTTATTTAATTTAATGGATAGACTTTAGAGATTTAATCAAATAAATTGATTATTTAATTAAATAGGGATAATTAGGTCGGATGGATTGATTTGATTAACAAAGTGACTTAATTAGATAAAATAATTTATTTAATTAAAGGGATGAAGATTGATGAATTTAATCGGATAGGAATTTGATTAAATGGTTAGACCGAGGGATGATTCAGGAAGAAACGATGTTAGTAGTCAGGCTCAGAGTGTGCGATATCAATCTGTATATTTTTGATGTCTACACAAAGCAATGATGCCAGGTCATTCAATTATGCTAGATACTTGGCCAATGACCTAAACCGGGAGCTTGAAAAGATTAAAAACAACAGTGAATATATTCATTTCAAACATTATTCTCTGTTCATGCATTTGCTCATGCATGAGGGACATGTTAGAAGGGTCTGGAGTCAAGAATTAAGAATAAAAGATACAGATGAAAATGGGAACCTCAAACCTGTACAAATGTGGACTTCACTGTGGGATAGTCGATTTGGTAGATCTCATTATCTTTATTTTGAGGAGTTTTTTGTGAAACCATTAATGGAGTGGTTGGGATATTCGCGTGATTATAACTTATCCCCAAAAGTGCAAAAGTTTCTAAGACCAAAGGAAAATGACCTAAGGAAAAAGGTGGATCATAACTGGGGAGACTAGTATGCTTTTCCTAATTGCACAGTGATTAGGGTTTATGAGTTTGAAGGAACTCCACACTTGTTGCCACGAGTAGTTCCTGATAGAATTTCCTACTTAGAAATTGTGAGGCAATTGGAAAAACATGATTCCAAAAACCTCAAAGGACACAACAAACAATCGATCATGCCCAATACCTTATGTTTTGGAGACTTTATAGTGGTTGCAAATGAGGGATATGAGGAAATAGATGCTAAATTAGCACAATATAACCTCCCTCTAGGTAACAAAAGGAAAAATTTTGATGCAGAAGGCTTTATTCACAAAGCAAGGTTATCACATGTGTTATCAGGATATGAGCATGTATTCTCAGTTGAAGATGTAATCAGAAACCATGATGAAGCCTCTACCACTAAAAGAATGACTGCATATAATAGGATTATACTTGCAGAGGAATGGCAAAGAAGAAATGTCCCATCTTATTCAAAGGCATTTGGTGAAATACAAGATCCTCTAGCAAGGATTGAGCAACTCATTGCTTATATGGATGAAGTGGTAAAGAATGTGCCTTCATTTGTCTTTGATGCCCCTCATGCAACCTATTCAGGAGTGCAGGCTGAAGATATAGAGCCCTTAGATTATATCCCTTCACAACCAACTCCTGATGTGAGTTTTTTTGTACATACTAATATGAGTGAAGAAGAGGAGAGTGATGAGGAAAGTGATGAGGAAGAGAAAGTACAAAAAATAAGTGCTCCTGTAATTGTACGGTATGAGCCTCCTCAGGAACACAATGTTGTAAAATTTGGAGTATCAGATGAATTATCAGATGATGTTAGGGTCAATGATGGACAAGAGTTCATTTTTGATGGAGATTTTTTTAAGTCTCCCGAGTTTAAATCATTTGTTTATGAATATAAAGGAAAGAAAATGAGACAAAAGATGCAGGATGTCACTCCTGAACGAGAAGCTGCTATTTTGAAAGAATTGAAAAAATAAATAAACAAAGAGATAGAGTCCATCACTCTTGAGAGAGGGAGAGAGTTACTCTAAGAAGTTGGAGTATTCATTTTTCCTGGATGGGATGTAAGCTCTGCAATTGTGTTTGATAGTTTCAGAAAGAGAGGAGATAAAACAATGAATTTAACAGACGAAGCAAGTGACAAGATGTATTAAGGATCTGGATACAATCCAGATGAGGCCACCTTGCTTATTTGGTCACTGTACCCCCATGACAAAAGACTAGCTGTGATTGATAATCCAAACCAAATGTTTGGACATCTCTTGGTTCAAAGAGTAGGGGATACCAACCCCATGGAGACAATAGAGTTGAATGTTAATGTGGAAAGTTCACCAAGACACAAATTGATAAGCTGGTTAAAGAAAATGACAGGTTGAAGAAGGAATTAACACATCAAAGAGAAATATCATCTTCCTCTTCCACACCAGAATTGTATTCCCCATGGCTTGAGAAAGATAAGAGAGTATTGGATGGAATGGATGATACAACTTATTGGAAGCAGTGCCACCTGAAATCTCAAGAAAAATGTAAAGAATTGGAGAAGGAAGTCAAAACCATCAAGTATAAGACTGTATCTGAAATGATCAAGGGAAGATTCAATAAGATGATGAAATGTGTAGATGAATATTGGAAGCAATTTAAACAGGCACTCTCAGCAATAGAGGAGAACACATGATTATAGGGGACAATAATCGAAAAGAGACAAGAGCTTCAAGACAAGCAAATCCTAAAAGGATAGACAATGCATACACATAACAAATTGGTAGAAGCACACAATGGATATCATAATAAGTTCATCAAGGATTTCGAGTGCTTCAATTTGACTCTGATACTCTATGATGATATGGGAAATCTTCAAGAATATGATAATTGGAAGGAAGATTTTAATGTGATTCTGACTGTTGCATTACAAGAGATAAATGATGAGGATATGATTTTACAAAATACTCACAACCAACTCGAGAAGATGATGTATAGAGAGTATGATATGAGAGAGGCGATCTCCAATGCAGATACTTGTGCTGAACAAGAATACATCCATCACCTCTCTGCATTCAATTTGTTCCTCAACCAAAATATGGATACACCAAACACAATAGGGCAACCATCAGGATGAAAGGAATCAGCCAAAAGAATGAGCACCATATCATGGAGTAGAAGCTTTGAACATCTATTAGGTTGTCATGGGCTTTTGCTTGGAGATTAACAGATTGGTGCATTTAGTTGCTGCAATATTTTGATTTCTTAATTATGTTTAGTTATCAAACAACATGACTTTTTGTAATGGGTCTATAGCTTGTTGCCTCTCACATATATAAGAGAGACCAAGACCCGAATAGATCATCCATCTCATATCAAAAACTACTATTATAATGCATATTATTCAAAGATAAATATAATGGAGAAGGTTATGCATAATTGTTAATTTTCTTTCAAGTGTTCAACCGTTGTGTGGATTTATATGCTTATATGTTATTTGGCTATCTCCGAAGTGGCTATTTATGTTATTGAAATTGAGTGTGTGGAAATACATTTAATTTGTCAATACACATTTTTTGTAGTTGTGTGATGTTGTTGACTGGTTTCAGTGTGCAGAAGAATTAAAATTCCTTTTAAGAAATCAAATTTGATAGGTTCCTATTTGGATTAAAGTCCTTTTGAATAGATTGTCTTAATTGGTTTCCTTTCACATTTGAATTAAATACTTTCACAACTTCACAGTAGCATAAGGGGATATCACTAGGATTACTAAGAAGAGTCCAAATAACTGACATACTTGCACGTTTTCATAAGGTGAAAACATTCAAAGTTCCCAACTATTCGAGTTAAGCTAAAGAGTGAATCTACCTATCTTACAGAACCCTATCTCCAAAATCATCATTCATCCCTCCACTTCATCCACCCAATAGAAGTAGGCACTAGTAATAATTAGATATTACATACAAAATACAACTCACAAACTTGAACTCTTAATTACTCTCACTAGTATTTAGACATTAAAACTTTGCATCTGCTTCATCTCACTTGCCATAGTAAGTAGATTGCTCAATCTAGGAACCATATCTATCTGAAAATCTGCCTTATTGTTCAGGTATACCCACCTAGGTCTAGAAGAGCCTGAAGAGTAGAAGGTAATCAGTCCTGCTTACCTTGTTCATGGGCCAAAGGTGTATTAAGGGATTGGCACCCCCTTATGGTTTAAAACCTGCACTTTGAGACCTAACACTAGTGATGATGGCCCGAGATTTTTCATCAAAATATATGCACGACTTCCATGGTTTAACTACATCTCACTATCCTTGCCATGATGAGAAGGTAGAGGTAGATTTTGAACAAGAGCCTCCATTGTTTGAATTGGCATCAAACAATACCTTCAACCTCAACTTATGTCATTACATATAATGACATTTCCCCAATTGTCTGTATTGTTTAATCACACAATAAGGGGCCTTTAGAGCCTAGCGGTACCTACCCAATCTACATATACCTTTGGTGTTAATGAAAATCATAGGCAAAAGTGAAAGTGTTAGGAAGGTAGGTCTATTTCATCTAAATTTTTTTCATTGTCGAAATACATCTACCTTAATTGATGCAAATCTGTTCATGAGATTTATGCATGATCACTATTGCTATCTATGCTCCACTGGTTTGATATGCCGATGATTTTTTTCCTACAATACTTGACTAATGACTCTCTATGAATAGCCCAAGTATAGTGCTTTAATTTCTTTCAAACATAAAGTGGGTGGTAAGTGTTGCTTTATGTGATAACCATACATGACTTAGTTAAGAAATGGGAATCTCACTTATAATATTTTCTCAATGAATTGGGATCCTGTATGCAAATACACGATGTCTATCTTTTCATTTTTCCCTTTTCAGGTCCACTCTTGAAAGCTCCTAAGTGGTTGAAGAGACCAGTTGGTGTCAGTTTTGGATTTGGAGGAAAGCTTGCTTCATTTTGGCCTAGTACGTCACAGAGTGTTGTTGGCTCTTCTAAGGTAGAGTACAATTTATTCTTTGGTACATGTCATTAAGATGATATATGGTCTTATTTTTCTGCTATTTTCATAGGTATATATACACAATCTCGTTACCGAGGACAGTCTGGTGCTTCGTTCAACAGAGTTTGAAGCTACAATAGCAGATGGTGAAAAATCATCATTGTGAGCTTTGTGTGGTGAGAAGTCTCAGGATTCTCAATTAATTATTTGTGGATACTTTTTGAATTGGATTAATAACAATTTACATTAATTTGTATTGTTTCACTTGCAAATTTTTTGTTTCTGCATTGATTTAGTTTGGAAGAATAGAGGGAGACATGGAATTTCCTAAGAGTCATGTTTGAAGATGAAGACAATGATAGGATAAAGATACTTGAGCACCTTGGATTTCAAGTGCAGTCAATAGAGAATTAAGACTTATAGGAAGCTCAATCTGCCAACATTGTTGATATTAGCAGTGAAATAATCAACAATGTCACTCTTGATGATACAACACAATTAGATCCATCAGTTTAGTCAAAAGGTGGACAAGACGTTACATCCCCTAGAGACATTGGCGAGGAGTTTTTTGATAATTTGCAAAGTCTGAAAGAAGATTCCTCACTTCCTCTCACTGAAAATGATTTTGTTGTTGGGAAGGATACCCTAGGCAATGGAGAAGAGGTGCAACATGAAGCTACTAAATATTCAACTGAATACTAAGAATGTGATGATGCC
Organism: Sequoia sempervirens; assembly: GCA_007258455.2. Classification (NCBI taxonomy): domain Eukaryota; kingdom Viridiplantae; phylum Streptophyta; class Pinopsida; order Cupressales; family Cupressaceae; genus Sequoia; species Sequoia sempervirens. Next base: position 456,401,626 of record VDFB02000017.1, read on the forward strand.
ATTCAAAGTTCTTTAGTTGTTGGTGATTATAAGGGAGCATTCATGCAATGGATGTTAGCAAACAAGATGGTAGATGCACTTCTCATTGCTCATGTCAGGGGGAGTTCTTTACGAGAGAAAACTTGTGATGAATATTTAAGAAAAATGAATTGTTCCTAACTTAATGTTATTCTTCTATACTAATTTCATGGCATTTGCAACATCTTAAAGTCTTTTAATGTTTTATGTTTTACCATCCTTCTTGTATTCAACTATCTAGATTTTAGAAGGCTAACTGGCTCTGTTTATCTAAAATATATTTCTTTCTGTGGAATATTTTTTGGCTTAACACTATTAGTGTAGGTGGTTTCTGCTATGGTCAATAATGATCTTATTGGCCTTGTGAACAACAGGCCTTTGACATCCTAGAAAAAAAATCTTGCTTTACTTTGTACACTAAGTGTTTTTTCCCACAAAAATAAGTTAAACAAAAAATTATGTAAATTGGATAATGCAAATTGTATTTGGAGCAAATTGTACTTGACAATAAGTTTTTTTATAACTCATTTCTAATTTTTGTGAGTTGTAGTTTGAAGCTTTTGATATAATTAGAAAGTGTACAAATTTATGCATTGTATCATACAGTTGTGTACAATATTTTCAAACATTTATCATACTTGTATCATAGATACAAGACTTGGATGTAAAATAGTCTTGGTAGGCTAATTTTTGACTTAAGACTTGGAGGACTCGGCACAGACTTGGTAGGCTGACTTTTTGACTTGGACGTTGAAGGTAGGTTTTCAAATCAAATAAACCCTACCCCACAGAGTGATGTGTTTTTTCCATTATATTTTCATTGAATGCTTTTGGAAAAGAAAAGAAATTAGCTATGATGGTTTTTTGTTCACTATTGCTAATTGATTCTAAGTTTTCTTTAAGAGGCTTGGGGTTGTAAGATCAAAGGGGTCTCTTGTAGTCAATAGAGAAAGAAAGTCAGTCCTTGAAGAGATTGTAACAAAGATGTGATAATCACAAAGCACAAGGTTCAAAGCAATGAGATCATAATGTAAAAAAAAAAGAGAAAAAATATGTTTTTATCAAACAATGATTTTAAGGATTGACTATGAAGAACAATCATCATAAGATAGCAGTGAATACAAACAATGACAATGCCAATGAGTTATCAATACCATGAATAAAGAGTTCCAATTTTCAATGCATGATAACAGTAGTCCAAGGCGTGCAAGGGATAGGAATGAAAGAAAATATATAGAGGGAAAATAGTTGCAAATGATCACTGTTATATCAAAGCATATGAGTGTCAGAGGATCATAGCAAAATGAAGGAGATAATAACAGTTTTTATGAATGCCATGTGACCCGATATCATGCAAAAAGAAGATGTAAAAGACCATGGAATAGAGTGAAAAGGGGTCAAAGTCAATGAGATTCATTCAATGTCAAAGAGCATTATCATTATATCGATGAAAGCACAAGATTGTAACAACAATGAAGCAATGGAAAGCAAGAACAATATATGCAACATCAAGATCACTGTCATAAAGGATGAAGATCAACATGAGGTTTCAGGATTCAATATTTCCACTTACCTTTAGATTGTAACCTTGTTTAATGTTTTTCCCTTTCTTGAATGATACTGGTGTTGCATCTCAAAAAATGCTGCTCAACAAGCTCTGGAATTACAAAATTGGAAACCACCACTCTTTGCATTCAATGGTTGTTTCCTTTGTCAGACTTTCAATTGGAAAATCCTCAAACGCACGTGGGAGCTAAAATACCAAATTGTTGATTAAACTTCAAAACTTCCCTCCAATGTGAAATCACAATGCTTTACGCCAAAAATAAACTACCAGAGATTCCCTCCAAATGCATAAATGACCCGATCGACCAAGGCACCAAAAATACCTTTTTTTTTCTCTACCAAAAATACCTATTGCTAAAATGCACCAAAAAAAACTATTGTGTGGAAGGCATGCAAAAATTAATCTTCATTTTTAGGGGAAAAAAAATCATCTATCTACATTGTTATTTTAATATAGGTTGTGAAAATTAAGATAAGCATGATGTGCTCCTAAAATTACTAGAGTTCAAACTTGTATAAAAAATAACATCTATAAATATGATCCACACATAATTGATTTCATAGATTATAAAATAATTCTATTTTTAAAAAAATTTAACAATATAAAGCCTGAAAGAGAAAATTTTTGCATACCAAAAGCGATCATAATTGTTATTTCTATTTCACATTATTAAGATGGTCGAGTATATCAACAAGCGAAGATAGAAGTGAATCAATTTCTTCATTTTTATTGCAATTGGATTGTTTAAATAATATTTTATTAGTGAAATTGACCACAATTGCTCTTTGATACATTTGACATGCTAACACAATAGGAAAATCAAACTGGCTTCAAATCATAGTTAAAAACATTAACGATTCATTAACATAATGAGTAATAAAAGTTAAAGAATGTAAATGTTTATAATTTTTTTTATAAAATATGTGAAGGCCTTAAGACTGCACCGAGAGACAATTCCTTCCATGCAATAGGTATTTTTGGTGCACCAAGCAACCTAGGCGGCCAAATGACCCGCTTAGGTAGGGGTCCCATGAGGAGGGCTTAATTAGCTCTATGGATTATGATCAAATTCGAAAGAAAAAACAATAAAGGAGTAATAGTCATTTATTTAGTCATTAATTTAGCCGTATATTTAGTCATTTTTATTTGTCTGATATTAGTCATTTAGTTGTGAGTTTACCCAATGACCAAATTAGTCACTTGTAAATGACCAAATTAGTCATTTATTTTCAAGATACTACTAGTGTTAATCACGTGACTAAAAGTTTTAGTTACATAGTCATTTATTTGCCAAATTCTACTAGTGATTACAACCCACATAAATTATTAGATTAAATTTAAGCTACCAAAATTAATTAAAAAAAAGATGTTTGGAATGACCCAATCTAAATAAATAAGTACAAAATAGAGAAACAACTAGAAGGGGAAAAGGACAAAAAATAATAATATTGCATCTCACCCTAAGAGATGTGGATCACAACTAAAAGAAATTACATCCTAGTAATTAAAGACAAATCTTCTTAGGATATGAACAAATTATTAAATGAAATACATTTTTCCTTGGTTAGTAATCACAAAATAGTCTCTAACAAACTCACTGATGTTAACTACAACCCATGTGAAGGGGATCCATTTCCTCTATAAAATCCAAAGGTTTATGTCGGATCCAAATCTCATGTTAAAAATTGATATCTTTTTCATTATCCCATTAGAGCATATGTTCTAGATAGAACTACAAATTCAATCTAATAGGGAGATCATTTCTACTTAAAATCTATCATAACCCTTGTTTTACATATTTTTTATGAAAAACTATATTTGAATCATTTTTATTAGACATAATCCTCCAAGAGAGTTTGGCATTAAGAACCATATTAAACAATTGAAGCTTACATATTCCAACACGTCTTGAATTTTATGGTTGAAAAACTTGCTCCCAAGTCTTTAAAGGAATCTAGTTGTAGTCATTTGATCTTGATCGTAAAAAAATAATTTGAATCTAATTAGTTTTTTAATAAACTTGGGAGGAATTTTCAGCAAAGACATAGTAAATTGGTAAATTTTTTAGAGTAGCTTTCATTAGCTAAACTAGGCAATGAAAGCAATGATCCCTTCCATCTTGCTAGCTTTCTATGGAATCTTTCAAGTAATGAGAACTAAAAGGACTAAATAAATTTATCTTTGAATAAAGGAATGAAAAGGTAATTTGAAGGGAGATCTTGTTTCTTGCATCCAATAATCTTTACAATCTTTTGCTACCTCTCCAAAGTAGTATTTTAAAATAATATACTACTTTTATGCAAGCTTATTTTCTATCTTGAAATATCTTCATAAGCTATTCAAATAATGAAATTTGAATTTCTTTAGCTTCCCCCATAATAATGGTATCATGAAGAAATTGTTGATGAAATAACAGATAATTTAGTCAAAGGTAGGTTTAAAACCTTTTAGTCTTTGTTGTTGAATGATAGACATGAGGTTGCAATCTAAGGTTTTAGAAAAAATAATGAATAAAAAATGAGGATAAAGGATTAAAATTGAGGATAAAGGATTAATTTTCTGTAAGACCCTTGAGGCTTTTTGAAAATCCCACTAGTGAGCCATTAACAAGGATTAAAAATCTTGACAATAGAGATACAATTAAATGTATGTTTGAAACCTTCTCACCAAATCCAAATCTTCAAAGGATTTTTGTGAGGAAATAACAAGAAATTGTATCATAAGCCTTCATAATATAAAGTTTCAACATAAAAGTATGTTTTCCACTCTTATCTATATAATGAAGCATCTCATGAACCAAAATAATTGAATCCAAAATTTTCCAATTTTACACAAACCCACTTTACTTAGGAGAGATTAATTTAGGAAAAATATTTTATAGATGAAGAAATAAAGTTTTAAATAGAATCTTATACACTAAATTACATAAATTAATAGGCCTTAAATAAGAAAATTCATTCGCTTCTCCCTTTTTTGAATTAGAGATAAAAATTAGTATTCATGTCCTTAAGGAGTTTACCATGAGTAAAAAAGTTCATGCACCACTTCAACTAAATCTCTTGTAACGATATCCATGAAAAATTGAAAAAATAAATGAGGGAAAAAATTCAGCCTTTGTTGGAGTAATTAGGGCATCAACTAGTAATTAATTAACCATGAATTAATTATTATGTCCCTTAATACTTTATTCACTTAAGCTAAAATTAGGAGTGATTTTTTATTATTAGATTGAGTTATTTATAGGTCAAGTTGTCTCATTACATGAGATTAAGACACTTGTCACAATCTAATTAAAACTTCATCTAGGGGTTGCTTTTTCCTTTTATAAGGATTCACATTCATTGTAACCAATCATTTAGATTAATTCATTGCACAATCAATTTCTTTTTTGGATCATCTCTTCTCAAGATTACATGTGCACATCAATGGTTTTTTCTCTTTAGATGTGATAGGCATTTTGGTTGCAAGTGATTTTTGGGAGTTGTGGGGTTCACGGTCAAATCGAACATGGCATCAAAGCACCAAATCTATGATTTCCTATCCAAATTCTAAGAGATCCAAGAAATTTTAGTCAATATCTTTTGCTTGGTGTATTTTTGAGAAAAATGATTCTTGGGTTTTGTTTAAAATCACAAAAAACCATTTGAGTATCCATTAAATTTTGTAGATAGTGAGCAGATTTTGTGAAAAATACTATCAAAATACCATAATGTGGTCATTTTCCCAACATGAGAATTTTTTACCAAATCTCATGTTCTACTTTTTGGAATTAAAAATTCTTTCTATGTTTTGTTGGCAACATCAAAATATTTTGTGGGTGTCTTTTAGCTTTTGCATGCAATGAGTAAATTTTTCAAAAATAAAATTAGAAGGGTCATGTCTGTTGATTATTGACTAGCTAAATTTACCCCATTTTCCAAAAAATTATAACTTGGGCATATAGTGTCAAAATTGGGCAAAAGAGATATTGACAAAAATATGGTTTTGAGCACTTTCTAGTGGTGTAGATCTTGTTGAACACACAAAATACTAAGAGGGGGGGGGTGAATCAATATTCTACCATCCAATTTCTAAAGCATATTTAACAATTATAAGAAATGTAAGCACAAATGACCCATAACAAACACAACACATGAACACCAAGATTTTTATGTGGAAAACCCCAAAAGGGAAAAACCACAGTGAGGATTAACTCACAATATATTATAACTGGTTATAAAATATTACATATAGGCTCACTACCAGGAGGAATCACTATCCAAGTGAACTCACTGTTCACAGAGAAAAGAAAGATACAAGAGAAGTGGCTTCATAGCCAGAGTTTGAACTGAGAGAAATGCATCTAACGTATGTTGAATTTAGTTCCTTTGAAGCTCATTACATATACTGCAGTCAACTCAGATTACCAATCTCTGCTCTGCTCTGTCTTCACACATCAACCACTTAATACCCATCCTATTTGCACAATTTTGCAATATTCACATCACTGCTTGCATTCAGATCATCCCATTCTCTAAACTCTCTTTTCCAACTCAACTCTACCTTGTATATATATCATTCTTCACCACAAACATCAATTAGGTCGGCCTAATTAGATGTAGCCTCCAATTATGCAAAACATGCCTTGTCGGCACCTAATTCAATCAAAAATGCCTTTGCACTCAAAACATAAGCAATATAGGTCGACATGGACCTATAATAACTCCTCTTTTCATTCACATCAAGTATTTAATCTTTTGAACACTTCACATACCTTGACTTGGCCAAGCATAGAACAAAAAGGTAAAGTACTCCAACTAATTAGCACCAAGAAATATACAGACCACAAAATGTCACAAAATATAATGTACTAACACCTGCAAACCTTCTCCAAAAATTACAACATCTAACTCAAATCCGCAGAGGAATGCAGACCAGTTAGATAAGGTCCAATACACAAAAAGTTGTATAAACCATATCTGTCAAAATTTTGGTACTTTCAACTCATGAACCACTTAACCAAAACAACTAAAACTTTGAATTAAGATTCCAAAGATATCTATTAACAACATACTAGAACTACATAGGTATATCTAAAAAGGTGAACAAGCGTGGACCAAAATACCAGAGGGCATTGAGTGTTGAAAGTTGCCGGTATAGACACTTAGCCAAAAGAACTTTGCAAAATATTTTTATGTAGACATTCATCATTCATCATGTGGTGTAGATGTGGTGTTGACATCAATGACAACCTTCTTCATTCTTTCAACAGATATCATCATCAAATTTTACTTTTGGTTTATTTTATTCTTAGTCAAAGTCAAATCATCATTTTCTACTTCCAAGCTAATAAATGTTTTCCTGTATCTCTAATTTTTATGATTCCAATAGCATTGAAAAGGTATTTCGAATCTCTTCAAATCCATTTATGTACTTTTTCCAAAATCTTCCCTAAGTATTGTGTGAGGGGGAAAATCATAGATGTTAAACAAGAAAAACGTGCTTGAAACGAGAATCTAAGCTAATATCAAACACATTAATCTAAGATCTAATCCTACACATACGAAATGAAACTAAGCTATTTGAACACACATTAAGAAATCGATGATTACTAAATTGAATGTAAACAAAAAGCTCATAATTTCCATCCTGTATTGGAGTGTATTCGCCTGATGTTGGATTTTTCTTATCACCGCGAAGCCTCCATAGTACGTGTGTAAAACTTTGATGAATGATGCTTGATGTTGGTTGACCGAAGGAATGATGAAGCTCTATCAATGGTGATCTTGACAACACTTTTTTGCATAAGGTATGTTGATTCTCCAATCCTTATTTGTGAGGAAAGAGGTTTGTTATATAGAAAAAGAGATTTCAAATTGATGATCAAGATTCAATAATGTTGGATCAAGATCAATGGTTGAAAGGTGTTGAGATGATTTAGACATGAGAAGATTGTGCAAAGTAGATTGCACAATTTGTGTGATTGAGGAATAGATTGGTTAGTTAGGATTTAGATTGATTAGTAAGGAATTGATTGATCAGTCAAAATTTAGATGGTTTAGTTAGGAATTATATTGATTAGTTAGAAAATTAGATAGCTCAGTCAACAAGCATAATTTTCTCAATCAAAAAGTGGGTTAGGAATTATGAATTAGTTGATTTAATTAATTAATTCCTTTTTGGAGTTGAACGTGCAAATCAAGTTTGAATTTTGTAAACAAAGTTGCATTAGTTTGATTTGATTTTTGATAAATGATTTGAATAGTTTGATTTATTTATTCAAAATTTTGCGGGAAAGTGTCGTAATTAAATTATTATGATTTAATAATTCAATTAACTTAGGGGAATAAGGTGATTTAATGGTGTAATTAAATAATTGACATTATTTAATCAATCAGGACGAAATAAGATTAGATTAGGACTTCATTAAATAAATGTAATTTATTTAATTAGTTGAAATGATGAAAAAGTGAATTAATTAAATAATGTTGTTTTATTTAATTAATAGAATAATTAGGGTTTTGGATGCTATTCAATGTTGTGTGATGTTTTGAGACATTGCAGGATGATTCTGAGATGTTCCGAGATGATTTCAAGTTGTTCTGGGATGATTTCAAGATGTTTCAGGATGATTCTAAGATGTTTCAAGATGTTGTGGGATGATCCTAAGATTTTTTGAGACATTATGGGATGATTCTGAGATGTTCCAAGATGTTATAGGATGATTCTGAGATGTTCCAAGATGTTTCAAGACATTACGAGATGTTCCAAAACATTACGTTATGATTCTGAGATGTTCTGAGATATTATGGGATGATTCCGAGACATTACATGATGATTCTGAGATGTTTGGAGATGATTTTGAGATATTTCGAGACGTTACAGGATGTTGTGGGATGTTGTTTGATGTTGTTCGATGTTGTTTAGGGTGTGTGATAGGTGTTAGGTCAATTTTACATATTTACATTTTTCCCCTCTTTGATACAAAGTACTGGTTGCCTTGTTTCAAAGATTATATTTTTAAGATCAAGTTTTCTTGGAAAAAATTTATGCCCCACTATGCTCCACTGTGCCCTAGTGTTCAAAAAATGAGGTAGGACTCTATGTTTCCCCCTCAAGAGGTTGGCTGAAAAATGGTCAATTTCGAGGGCAAGCTCACGACACTGTCTTGTTTTAGTTCCGATGTGTTGAGATTGAAGAATTAGATCTATAGGTTGCTCCTTCCTCATTCTGATGTTTCTGTGAGATTCTAATTCGAAAGTAGGAAGGTCCCCTAAGTAGAAATTAGGGTTTCTTGAGGTTTAATATAGGCATTTATCCCTCTAGTGAGATCATTTGTGCTTTGATCCTTTTGCTAATTCTTGTCTCTAGATTTCCCATTTTGTTAGTTGTCAAGGAGAAATTCTAAGATTTGAGGGAGCCCCACATCGTTCTGAGCTTGTTCAGGAGTTTGGACGGCCTTCAGGCATCGGTGACTTGGTATGTTCCTTCTCACTTTTTTCTTTTGTCTTGTTTCATTCTCATATTGCGTGTATAAAGTTTCTTGAGTCAATAGCGAAGTTCTGGTGATTTCTGAGCATCTGCATCATTTTCCTCACCTTTGATAGGTCATAACCTCACACTTGACATTGAAACCCTTGCCCTTGACATGAAACCTCACACTTGACTGAAACCCTCGCCCTTGTTTCATGCACTTGCTCTAAAAGCTCACCTTTGACTTAAAACCTCACTTTTTCTTGCTCTGGAGCTTGAAACCTCACACTTGACTAAGAACCTCACCCTTTTTTCCTCACCCTTGACCTAAAACCTCACACTTTTCTAAGAACCTCACTTTTGCTTGGTGTTTTTTGAGCATTTTCTCAAAACCCTTGCATTTAATTTTTCCTTCTGTATATGGTTTTAACATTTGTTCTAGACCCTGGCATGTGGTTGTTTGTCATCCTAAATTTCATTTTTCATCATGTTTTGTGCCATTTTTTTTGTTTCCTTACATGTTTAGAGTGAAACCCTAACATCTTGGTTTACAATGATTGCAGGTGGGTCTCAAACCACTGCAGCCGAGGGAGAGATATCCTCGACACCTGTTTGATCCTATTGCCTGTTTCGGTGTGTTGGAGCGAGAAATTATTGATGTTTTTGTACTACGTTATATTTTCTAGATGCCTCCTATTAGGACTCACACAACGATGATGACCGCACTTGTGGAGCGATGGCATTTTGAGACATCCTCGTTTCATTTTCCTACATGAGAGGCCACCGTTACTCTTGAAGATGTTTGGAGGATACTTCACCTTCTTATTCACAGTGAGCTGGTTACATATCATGTTTGATGTGGTACCCATGCCATGCGATGGGTGTTAGGTGCTAGACACTTGGAGGTGCGCTAGTCGAAGATTAATCTGTTTGAGTTTTCTGGTAGTGCAAATCCTGTTTCACTTGTCCTATGTGGTTTGATTTCAAGACTAGTTGTTCTTGATAGGAGAGGTCATCAGTTTCCCATGGGTTGGGGTGTATGTATCAAGAGTATGCTTGAGCATGGGATGAGGTATGCTTGGGGTATGTGTCTTCTCGCTCACCTATACATAGATATGCACGAGGTTGTGTATCAGGGCAAGAAATCTATTTCCGCAGGTGTTTCACTTTTGCATGTTTGAGTGTGGGAGCATATTGCTGTTGCTTAACTGGATGGGATATAGGATCATTCCCTTGATGATTTTTACTCCTATCATTATGGGGATTTCATGCACTATACCCTGCCTAGGGATCTCCCTTATTGGCGTTGAGTTTTCAATGAGATGCCAGGTTTTGTGTGGAGACCTTATATGGGCTGTGAGGCTTGGCTAGAGGATTCAGATCATCTTGTTTACTGTTGGTAGACCCATTGGTTGATTGGTCATTCTTATGCTATGCTAGAGCGTTACTTACCAGATCGAGTATGTCACCAGTTTGGAGAAAGACAGGGCCGAGTTCCTGATGCTTATGAGGCTCGTTTTGGTCAGACCACTAGGGAGGTTCGTGTATGGGATCTCTAGCTAGATGTAGATACTGTTGTTGCTGAGTTTAGAGCACTTGAACTAGTTGGTTGGGGTTATCTGGTTGGTTTAGCAGATCTAGGTACTTCTCTTGATTATGATGAGTGGTGGGCACGACATAGGCCGTTGAGACTCACTGATCCTGGGGGTGATCCCGCTATGGGAAGATCAGGTATTACAGGTCATCTTGGGGAGCAACAATGCATTGAGGTCCTTATAGAGCAATTGGATAGGGCCCGACGTGATGGGGCATAGGTTGGTCAGGATGAGCACATGCCTCAGGCGCGGGGTCATAGACAGGTTCCGGTTCCCCCTCCACCATCTTGGGATGGAGATATATTGTTAGCTCATATGACTTCTGCTAGAGATGTAGAGATAGTGTAGTGACAAGCTGTAGAGGCTCAGGTAGAAATTTTGAGGGTTGAGCAAGATAGTGAGAATGATTGATGATATGCTCCAGAGGCTCAGGTACAATTGCTTATAGTGGAGAGAGATACTCTCAGGGCAAAGCGTGATAGTTTCAGAACAGAGCAGGATTGGTATCTATAGATGTCCACCTATTATCAGACTTTATATGATGCTACTGTTCCTAGGACTGCTTGGCATCCACGGTTTGGAGATCCTAGTGTTGTGAGTGATTGCGGCGGTGGTGGCAGGGCAGGTGATTAGTTCGTGAGACAACCATATGCTTTTGGTGGGCCCACAACCTGGTTTATAGGGTTTTTTCCTTCTTGTCGAGGTCTTACTTTTTGTACTTGATCTTCATGTTGTTTATCGCTCCTAGACATAATGTAGACATGTTTTTTGTATATATATTCATTGGCCCAATTGAGGCCTCGTATATATGTTATGATTTTGTATTTACTCTATCACACTTGTTTCACTAGTGATGATGTACTCCCTTTTTTTATGATGATATATATGAGATATACCTTCTTCGATTCAACTTCATTATGTTTATGATGATGATGTATGATGATGTATGCTATGTGTTGGATGTATGTATATGATGTGGATGGATGAATCATACTTTTGTTTATATGATGTTTTATTATGGATGATCGAGATATCATTTTTGGTATATGATGTTTATGTGGTGAAATATGGATGATATATGTTGGATGTATGCCCCATTCATGATACATGATGTTTTTATTAGTTTATTATCATCATGATATGCATTGACGAATTTTTTGGATGCAATATGGATATGGTACTAATGATATTGTTATGTAGGGTGGATGTTAGAAGAAATATTATGATGATGGATAGAAATTTTATGTTGTTAGTAGTGATGATTATTTCTTTCACTTTGCTTTTAGAGGCTTCATAGTTTTGAACAATCCTGTTTGATGTAGCAAATAGATACGATGCACTAGGGTATTAATGACCAAGGTGAATTTGTATCTATTGCGTGGAATTTGACTCTACAAACAAGGAGTATTCTTGCTCATACCAGACATATGGAAACCCTGTTAGAGTGTATGGGTGAGAAGCTTTTAAAAGATTTCAAACCAGTAACACAAGAGGTATTAAGAACCTAACATGTCAATTGTACATGAAATGCTCCAAAATGAATTCCACACATAGAACAAAGCAAGTATTCTCCATGGTAGTATAACAAATCTATCCACAAACAACAAATCGAAATGACTCTCAATTGCCCCCATTCCTTCTTCTCTAAATCCTTATGGACATCCTCGAGAGATCTTGAGAATGAGGTAATAAAATAAATCATAAAAATAAGACTACAAAAAGATAAAACAATGATGTTATATCACTTGCCGTATCTGTTTGGGGTGGGTCTATTATCCAATATTGTTGATCATGTCTATCGTAGGAACAAATCAATTAAGGCATATCTCAAGATGTTGTTGCTACATTGTTAAAGAATATGTAGGTAATACTCTGGCATTTGTTAATGATTTTTTTTAATCCAATCTATGTGATTGTTTGCTTGAAAGTTATAGCTTTTGATGTTTGCTTTGCTTTGTTTGTTTGTTTTGTCAAAGGGTGAGTGTGACGATTTTGTTTATTATGGATGAATCTTTATTATGGATAGGTGATGACGAGATGGGCCTTTTTTTAATTTTTTGAGTTTTATGATGTTATTTTTGTTGTTTTCAAGGGACTAACCTAGGGCCTCAGTGGCTCATCAAAGATAAGGCTTTCCTACATTGTACACGCAGAGGCTCGTAGTTTGCTTGGTTTGAATGTTTTTGACCTTTTTCTATTTTGTGAATGTTTTTAGATTTTGGATTTTTGGATTGTTTTTGGATTTTGTACTTTTTGACTAAGTTGAAATAAAACATGTTAGAAACCTAAGAGGATTGACCTAGGGTCTCGAGGGCTAATAAA
>VDFB02000017.1:456417918-456703488 GCA_007258455.2 Sequoia sempervirens
AGAATAAACCCTCGAAAAAGTACGTTATATTTGATCAAAGTGGAAATTCCAGGAGAATTTTGATGCCTCCTCATTTGCTAGAGACGATATCGTTTCATGAGACGATAGCGTTAGGGGTTGCGGCCTACGAAAATGCGAAAGCTGCAAGGGCTACGTCAGTGTTCTTTTCACCGGTGGATCCAGGCAGAAGTGAGAATGGGTTCTATAATGTTGATTCTGTGTCCGACAATGCAAATTCCTATCAGACCGAGGGTTCCGAAGAACTTGACGCTTTGTTTTCTTCCGAAGATGACGAGGACGAGGACGAGGATGAGGTTACCAGTACTGTAACCTTCGCCGACAGTGAAGAATTCTGGGGTTGCAGTGGGGCGTCAGAAGAGGTGGATCAGTCCAAGAAAAAGAGACAAGTCGGGATTTCTAATGCAAAGGAAGATGATGCAGGCATTGGAGAATCTAATTTGGAGAAATGCGGACATGGCGATGCTGATGGAGACGTTCATCTCCCCTCTCCAAAACGCAGCGATTCGCAGTAATGGTGATGAAGTCAGAGAAGAGTAAGATGCTCGCTGGGTTCAATGTTAGAGCATACAGAATTAAGCACGAGTTAAACACCTTGAGTAGGGTAGTTAGCTGGGAGCTTGTAAGCTTGTCCGTTTTGCTTGACGAAACAATTTGCCTTGTAAAGACATTACAGCATCAGGGTTATTCTAGTATAACGAGTTCTTAACAAAATAATGAATAAACTACAGTATCTTGCAAAGCATGTGTCTGTTGATGTTCTGTTGAGTGTTTTTGGTAAGTATTTGCGAATTTAGAGAGCGCTTAATTAATGTTTTCAATATATTTGGGAAGTATTTGTGAATTTAGAGAGAGCGCTAAATTACATGCTATTTCTGTAGGCAAACTTGAAGCAAAATAAAGAGGGGAAACTTGAAGTAAAATGAAATAGTTATAATTAACGATTTGAGAAGTATATATTGACGTTACCCAGAATACTGGTGTAAATAAATATTGGGAACCGTTACGTTTATATAAAATATGGTCGATCTTTATATTACAGACTATTTTGCAGGATACAGAGATATTGCTATAGAGATATTGCTTGCCTTTTATTTTGTATCGTTAGTACCTAATAGTTAGCAATCTGGCAATTTTATGAATGTTTGTTTTGGAGCTCGATGCGATACAGTAATTTGAGCTGCCTAACGGAGGTCATTGTATTCTTAAAATGGTGGTTATGGATTTGAACAGGGAGGATTAGCATCTGAATGGAAAGACAACCCTTATTTTAAATAATCCCTGAGAGCAGATCTAGAACTGTATTTATAGCCTCCTCAAGCCTCAAATGCCCTTTTTGCTCACTTGAAACATAGCTTCACTAAAAAGCTTGGTTTCTTTTGGTACTAAAGATACTTCATAATTGTTAATTTGACATAATAATTCAATAGATATAGTTGGTTTCTTTAACTGCATTAGATTTCCATGGTGCATGATAATTAACGCTTAAGATGTTTTTGTATTCAATTGTGTGAGCTGATTTGTTTGTATTCAATTGTGTGAGCTATGTATTTTATCATACAGTTGAATCCTGTTAATAGTTAGTCTCTTTTAAATTTTCAGGAGGGGTTTATTTATAAAAATAAAAATTGGATTTTATTATTTTTATTTTTTAAAATTTGTAAATAGTTCAATATTTGTCTTGAGTGTATTTTAGAATTTATTTTGTTAATATATTATTTTTAAAATTTGTTATCAGTTGTTGCGTGTATTCATAGTGTATAATGTATATTTATGTCCATTTTCTAAATTTGTTGAAAAGTGTATTCATAGTGTATAATGTATATTTATGTCCATTTTCTGAATTTGTTGAAAATCCCTCTATCTAGATGTTTACACAATTCTATTAGCTTTTGTGCAATGTTAAATTATTTTGATACGATCAAGTGTTGCTTCTTGTGGCAGTTTTTGTTAGATTTTGCAAAGAAGTAAGATACTAGTTAAGAACTAGTGTAGGATGAGATACGATATAACTTATAATATATGATCTTAGAGTCAAAATAACAAAATAGAACTAGTTATTAGCAATAAAAGAGCCATGCAAACGTTGTAAAGGAAATTTACTTTATATCACCAAACATAATTGATAGGTAGAGTATATATAGATCTACTAGAAATTGGTGGGAGTTAGAACTATGAGGAAGGTGCCAAACAAATGGTTACACTTGCTTGGTAAAAAATAAACAAATGGTTAAAGAGGGATGCCATAGAAATCTAAGAGAACAAGTCCATGTTCAATGAAGAATAGGTGGGAGTAACACATCTTTTATAAAAGATGACACGTGGTCACATAATTACTATTTATTATAACCTAAGCAAACATTGTCCTAAATGTTAATCAAGTGTGGATGGTTTTGAATTTCAACTCTTCATCATCCCATGTGGCATCTTCAATTGTTAAATTCTTCCATTGGATAAGATATTTAGCGAGTGTTCTACTTCTTAGCTTTTGTGTGTGTGTTTCAATATGATTCTTCCTTCTTCACCCAGCTTTAGTAATAATGTTTGAGTAGGGATATTATGCCCAATTACCTTCTTCAAGCAAGAAACATGAAAAATTGGATGTATCTTTGTTGTTGGTGGCAAATCAAGTTTGTAGGTGACACTACCTATTTTTTGCATAATTTGATATGAACGATAATATTTTGGAGACAACTTCTTGTTCCTTCTCTGTTGCCTCAGTGACATTTTCTTGTGAGGCTATAATCTCAAGAAAACCTTGTCCCCAATTTTAAAACTTCTTTCACTATGGTGTTGGTTCACCTACTGCTTCATTCAACTTTGTGCCATGAAGTTAGATTCTCTTCAAGTCTTGAAAGTACTTGTTGTTGATGAAGCATGTGGTCCTCCACGGCTTGAACTCTTGGTGACACATTCAATGATGATGCAATGGAAGGAGGATGATATCCATATAGTGCCATAAATGGAGACATTGTTGATGAACTATGAAATGAAGTGTTATACCACCATTCAACTAGTGATAGCCAATCTACCCATTGAGATTGTTTATTTGAAGTGAAACAATGTAGATATCCTTCCAAACACTTATCAATAACATCACTTTTTCCCATTAGATTAAGGATGGTATGAAGAACTATGAGTCGATTGAATACCCAAACATGAGAATAAATTTGTCCAAAAGTTACTAGAAAAATAGGATCACAATCACTAACAATAATTTTAAGTGTAACATATAGCTTTTGTATGTTCTCAAAAAATGAGCTTTTGCCACTGTACTTGTTGTACAAAGATGTGATAATGCAATGAAATGTGCATATTTAGTGAGGTGATCCACTACTGCCATGATGAAATTCTTACCTTTAGATCTTGGAAGCCCTATGTTGAAGTCCACAAAGGCCTCTTCCCAATGTTGGTTAGGAATAACTAAGGGCTACAAGAGATTAGGTGTCTTAATTGTAGATCCGCTTTATTTCTTTGACAAACTAAAGATTTGTTGTACCCAAACCAAATTTTTTGCTTCATTAAGGCATTTTGCTTAAAAGAGTCTAAACCTTGTTAAAATGATGTCAAAACACAGTTTTTGGGCAAATCAAGTATGGACTTTGTGTCAGTTTGATGTCTAGAAGATACTTGTGAAATTTGAAAAAAATAAAAATTAGGGTTTTCAAGCACCCCTGTTTTAGGGTGTGAAACCCTAAAAATTGAAACTTGTCAGAATGAATTGAAAATTGTTTTGATTGGCTTATTTTGCTTCATGATCACAATGGCAAAGTTAGTTTCAGTTAAAACTCAGTTTAAGTCTAGTGGGTAGTTTTCACTTTTTTAGGTGGAAAGCTAGGAGTTTTGAGATCGTTAATGACATATGACCAGAGATTAGGTGTTGAAATCTAAGCCTAAAACGTTCAAATGAAGAATCTGTGGCAAGATAAGTGCAAAATAGTGCTTCGACTCGGAGGAGATTTTTTGTCGGGATGGTAATCATCTAAATTTTTCTCTCTAGAGCATCAGAGCCCCTGTTAGCCAAGGGCGCTCTAGAATTTGAAGGCCCAAATTTCAGTTTTGAGGTTTGTCACTTCCAAGGAGATTTGTTAGGAATACTATTAGCTTCGCGATGAGCTATCCAACCAGCCTGAAAGATCTGTCTAGCATATGATACGAGAGATTTAGCGAGGAACAAGGGGAATGTAAAAATGACTTAACACTGGAGTGAAAAGCGCAACTTTTGCAAAAGGCGCCCATCTTTTTGAGGGATCAGATGAAGGTTTCCGACCAAACGACACCTAGGATGTTTCTCACGTTTGATCAAGCTTCACAACGCACCCGTCAGCGGGTCAATCTGAGTTGCTGAACTGCCAGAATCATAGGTCAAACATGAGGTTAAATCTTGGTCAAAATGTCAAGGAAAAGCAAAAGCGCCCCTGGCCCAAGGTTTTGGAGCCTTGAATATCTTCTTTCTGGTGATCTTAGGTATTCATTCTATTCGTGTTACATCCAACTTTTCGTTGCATGTCTCCATCAAATTAGAAAACAAGTTAGCAGCCTGTAGTTGGAGTTTAAGTGGATTTTTAATCGAATTTGAAAATGGCTGTCTAGAAACAAAAGCGCCCCTGGAGGCTAGGGGCGTCCTTGATTTTAACCCATCAAATGATGGAATTTGATGAAGTGTTCTCTTGAAGTTGTGCAGAATGGAGCTAGCTTTGCAGTGAGCCAATTATTCAATCTGAAGTTTTTCCAAACACGAGATGCGAGGAGGTTAAGTTTACCTTCGTAAGAGATGAAAATGATGAAAATTTGTCTAAGTTTGGGGTCAAAAGTGCAACTTTTGCTAAGGGCGCTTTGATTTTTCAAGCTTTAAACCTCAATTTTATGGATTGTAGTCTAAAGGAGTGATTTTTTCAGATTTCATCCTGCTCTTCAATGCAACTGTCAGCTAGTCAATTGGTGATGTCAATCAATCAGGATCAGAGATTGAATAGAGGCTCCGATGAGGTTTTTGAAGTGAAATTTTCATTAAAATGGTTTAAGTCTGGAAATTGACGCCTTAAGTCAAAGGTTGACTTTTTGAACTGAAGATGACTAAGCGCCCATGAAAGGTGGGATTTTAAATATTATTTTAATATTTAAATAATTCGACTTAAAGGGGGATTATTTTAATTGCAAAAAGGACGATTTTATGCATGCATGTTGAGTTAACTTATTTGCATGCTGAGTTAACTGAATTAATTAAAGGTGGCACCCTTTTTAGGGTTATTTAACATTCAATTACCTTTTTTTAACTCCCAATAAGATGAAGTCAAATTCTTTTGAGGTCCAATCAAAATTAAATTGAATATTTTTAAAGGTGGCGCTTAATTGCATGAAGATGGACGATTTTTGACGTGAATTTATTTATTTAAGTCATATTTTCGCCATTATTCTCATACCAAGTTCAGAGCAAAGGCGATTTTCTTGAGCAATTGAAGATTCAAAGGTGCTTTGAGTTCAATTTTTCAGTGCCAGGTTCAGATTGTTCAGAAGATTAATTTTCTAGTGTTAGATTTTTCAGTGCATGCAAATATCATCAAATCTCGGTCAAGCATAGGCGATTTTCTATAGAAGCAAAATGAACAAAAACAAACTTCTATCTTATGTCTAATTTCTTCTATTCTCGTCTTAGGTATTCTTCACATGTCAAAGAAAACGACAGAATATTCAGAAACTGATCATCTGGGTTTGCATATTTCAGCATCAACAACAAAACCCATGTCTTAGATTTTTTTGAGAAAATTGCCCCGTAGCTTTTATTCTAAAGCTCTGTGCTTTTTTTTGAGAATTCCTTTGCATGTGGGTCAAAAATACATCTTTTTCAAAATCGACTGATTTGGGTTGCCTTAGTTTTCCATTGCCTACAAAAAACCCATGTTCCAAATTTTCTCGGGAAAAATTGCCCTGAGCGAGCTCTAGAATCCTTGCTATTCTCGATTGAAAAGCTTTTGCATGCCTAGCTTAAACTCACTTTTTTGAATTTTTGTTGATCTGGGTTTGTTAAGAATTCAATTATGCACAAAACCCACGTTTCAGAAAAATTACGATTTTTTTTCCCGCAGTAAGCTATTTTTAGCCTTTCCCAGAGCTTTTTCAGCCTTTTTGGAAAGTTGTCCGAACATACCCAAATTCATAGTCAAAAGTCCTCATTTTCAAAATGCAGTTCAACCTTATAGATTATAAGACCAAATCAGTCTTGATGCATGACTTTTTGAAAACTTCAGACACAGACTTGGGTCGTGTCTATCCAGTGGTAAATTTGAGCACTTTGGAAGGCGTTAGTAGCAATACATTGAAGAATCTTGAACATTCCAGGTTGCTGGAAACGTCTATTCCCGTCATAGCTTTTGATCTCGAGTTTGTTCTTGCTTGCATCAAGCACTACGACTTGTCTACACGACAAATCAAATCAACTGATGGGAGAGTCATCTGTAGCCTTAAGTCGAGGGACGTGGAAAAGTGCTTTGCTATTCCTCCATGTTCAAACAATTTCACTGTAGTCATTGAGGCTTGTGATAAAATATGGTATGACGACCAAGAGCATTCATAGAGGAAAGTTGCTCAGAGATGGCTAAAAATACAGAAGACTAACATGCCTAAAAAGCTTTTCCGCGGTGAGTTCAAGGATGAAGTTGCTGTTTTGATAACTCTACTCAATCAGGTTACAAGTTAGGAGGAGGCTAGTACTTTCCGACCATGGATGTTTTACATCATTTCTAGGATCCTGGACGGTACAGAGTATTTTGACTGGGCCATGTATTGATTAGCGAGTGCCTTCACCAACAGATTACTGGATTCCTCAAAATCCACGAGTTTCATATGGTGTCTTACTTGGTCTACTAAGTGGTTGCATCTCAAGGCAGTTTTAGACACCTGAAGACTAACAAGACTCTTAGCGTTCAACATATTCACGAGTATTACTCTCAGTTGGAGTTTTCTAAAGCTGAACAGGATTTCAAGGCGGTGAATGATCACTTTTTCATGAAGACAGTAAGGGATCTTGACAACGAAATACACATCCGGATTTCACCAGAGGCAAAATCAGTGATGGAGAGTTGGGTGGATTGGTTCATTCAATTCCCCACCTTCACATATATCCGAGTCTATGGTTATGTCAGAGAGCCTCTGATGTTACCAAGGTACCCGTCAGATAAAGTCCTTTTCATAGAGTTTCTCAGACAAGGTCAACATGTTCACTCTTTTCTTCGCAGTCGCCATAAGTCAGCAGTTTCCTTTCCTTTCGAATGGGGTATTTTCACATGCAGGACTGCGGTTGATTGCAAGTTTATGACGATCGAGCTTGAGAAATTCAACCTCAAGTACCATATTGAGAGGCGTTCTTATGATCCTTTGGGTCATTATGCATCCAGGTTAGAGCGAGGGATTGCACATAAGCCAATGCTTGAAGATTTTTGGGCTAATTGCGAGGATGAATTTGAAGTCCGTCGCCGTCACTACTGCAGACTTACTATTGCTCAAATTGTTGATTACCTATCAAAGGATGTTGAGGGTTTGTCAGATAATGACGAAGAGGTTCTACTTAGTTCATATGTCAAAGATCAAGTTGCTTGCTAGCCACTTCGCTCGCCAAATTGGTACGCCAAGGAGAGTACTTCCATTGAGGACGTGTCTAAATCAGTTATCAAAACCAACAAGCAGTTCTTGGAGAGTAAGAGAAGGCGCAAGACAGTTCCAGTCACGAAGCCACCAGTAGGGTTTTCTTCACTACCTTCTACCTTAAGGTCGAGGCCTTTGGGTAAGTTTATCTTGAAACCGCCTGAAGGGGTTAGACTTAGCGGAAACACAAAGGGGAGGAGTACTGGAAAACGAAAGTAGAAATAGGTAGAAAGGGTGCCTGAAGTTCTAGTAAAGACAGTTATACAGGTTGAACCACATCTTTCACCTCCTAGTTCGCCATGTTCACCACATTTGCATCCTATTGATATAGACTCAAAGCCAGAACCACCAGTTCGAGGAGCATTAGAGACAGTTGATCCACCACAGGTTGATGCAACAACAATAGTCTCTCCTCGAGTTGACAATATTGCTCATCCATGTTGGCTTGAGAGATCTTTGGGAAGACAGAGGCGAGAGCCTTCATATCACCTTGATTTATTTGAGTTTGGTGACCCTTATTAGGGGAGGTTGAACAAGAAAATCAAGAAACAGGTGCACATTGAAAAGACTCCAGAATCAAAAATTGTCATAGAAGTTGCTACACCACCAGAGGGTAAGAGCTTAGATGAAGTTGAGGTTGGTGATTTCACTTTCGTCAAAGCGAATCTTGGCAGGAGCACTAGAGAAAAAAACGTGAGCCTTCTCAAGATTGTCACAGGTAATCTTGAAGAGCACGTCATGAAGGATAGAGAAGATAAAACACTTCTTAAGGCTGAAATCAGGCAACTTCGACAGTATATTTTTGATCTCGTCCATGGAAATTCGAGTAGAGCACCTTTTCTTCCACAAAGCACACCTGCAGAACAACAAAAGTTGGATCAGTTAGTCAATCACGGTAAACTTCTGAACAACTGGGTTGAAAACTTCATTGTTTCAGGTCGACATCTTCTCGCAGAGTTATATTAGTTGAGGAGTGATGTGCATGGACTTCGTTAGGGAGTTCAATAGCTTGAAATTGTAGTAGCAGAAGGCATGGCGAAAGATCGTGTTCTCATATCCCAGTTAGAAGTTGCATATGACGCCATGGAAGAAGAAGAGAAAAGGAAAATCTTCGCTTGGAGAGAGCAGCACCTTTTAAGGATAGAGACATATGAGAGGATCTTTGTCAGGTTGAATACACTTAGAGAAAGCGTTATCAGAGCTCTCACACTCATTAGTGGCTTTGTCACTCAGATCCCATGTCGTTATCTTCTCGAGGATGGCACGTATGTTGAACTTGATGTAGTACAAGCCGAGTTTGAGAGGCTGGTTCATGATAGTCTCGAGGGACATCTTGTGGTGTCTAAGTTGGATCACATCTCAATGATGACAACTAGTTTCAAAAAGGCAACTGAAGAGGTTAGAGAATGCATGCAAGTGATCAAGGATGGTGACAAAGAGTTGAACAGGCAGGTTATCATCGTGGACAACATCAAAGTACCAGAGGATGGAGCAATCGACCAGTTCCTAGACAAGGTAATAGACCGTGATGACCTGGGGTGATCAGTCAGTTGTGACCTGCAATTATTTTCAAGGATAGAGTCGAGAGCAGCAGTTAACTTGACATTTAGTCTTGAGTTCTTATTGCTGATTTCATGCACGCACATCTCTTCCTTGGAATTATCTTCGTAGGAGTTTAGAATTTCAGTTAGGACTTTATTTTTTATTTCAATAAGGACGTGCATGTTGCACATGTCTAGTTTAGTTGAGTCCTGTTTCGGTTAACTGATGGTAGCTTTCCAATTAACTGTATAGTTTTCTTTATTTAGGGTTTAGCAATAAAATCTTGCATGGTTGCAAGACTATAGTTGACTCAAGGTGATTTTAGGGTTCCCTACACCTTTTGATGTCTATAAATAAGAGCTTTTGCTCATTTGTAATTAACTTTTGCATGAGATAGTAATATATGTTGCGCCTACCTTTCCTGTAATATTGTTGTTCTGTATCTGTTTATGAGCTTTTATTATGATGATGAATTGCTGCGCCACCTTGCCTTCATGTTATTGTTATGATATTGGTTCATCTTAGTTAATACAGTGGCTAGTTGATCGTTTATTGTTTGCGTGTTTCTCCAATGCAATTTGTTGTCCTAGTTGGCTATTCTTTGTTTGTTTTTAATAAGCCTATTCAGATGAGCGAATAGTTGTGCCACCTTGCCCTCATGTTGTGAATCTGTACCTAAAGCTTATCGTTTGATGTGTGTGTTAATAAACCTATTCATCCAAGCAAATAGTTGTGCCACCTTTCCTTCATTTTGTGAAGTTGTACTCAGTTTATCATATATTTGTTGTTTCTAATAAACTTCTTCCCAGCCAAGCAAATAGTTGCGCCACCTTGCCTTCACATTGTGAATCTGTACCTGAAGTTTATCATAAATACTTTCCTGCTCCTTTTTCCTCATGCTCTATTTTCTTGAGGAGAATTGGATAGATTAAAGCTTTTAGTTTAGTTGTAGTTAGAGATCTGTGAAACTAGAAAATCCTTAGCTACAACGTTCATGGTTTTCTTAACCTTGTGCCTCTTCCAGCTGAGAACAAAAAGATAGGAATTATATTACTTTACTTTTCCAAGCATTTTCAACATATGAGGGAGCTTCCCCTCCTAATTTGAAGAGAACTCATTACAAAGTGTGCATAACTGTCCGTACCAACTCGCACTCCATAGGTGCTAATTGTTACGCCAACAAGATTCAACCACAAATTTTTTAATATCCCCTTTTAGCCCTTCCCAAAAGAAGTCTTGCTTGTCTCAATGATATGTAGATTAAAAAATCTTGAATGACTACCAACTAGAGACTCATGAAGCTTTGTGAGAATAGTTTGTTTGAGAGTGGAATTATCGCAATGATACAATTGCTCTTTATACCACAAAACATCTCCTTTCCAAAAAAACTTATTTGAACTATTGATTCACTCTATAACTATTGAATGAGATTACTTGTAGCAACATCATTTTACCACTCTATTTTGGCTTCTGCCACCCAATCTGGTTGTAATATTGAAATGCCACATAATAAAGCTTCATCCTTCTCATCCTTCCTAAATAGTGCATTTTCCACAACATTTTCCTTCCCTTTCTTATATATAATCTCAAAGTCATATCCCAACATCTTAGTGACCAATTTTTGTTGCTTTTCAAAAGATAATCTTTGTTCAAAAAATATTTTAGGTTATCATGATTTGTCTTAACCTTGAAGTGTCTACCCATTAGATAATGCCTCCATAGTTTTATTGCATGAAAAATAGCTAGCATTTCCTTCTTATAAATAGGTTTGAGTTGATTCTTATCATTTAATTGATGACTCTCAAAAGCAATGGGTTGATTCTCTTGCATGAGAAGTACTTCTATACCATTTTTGAAGCATCACATTCCACAATAAAATCTTTGGTGAAGTCTGTAGTAGTACACACAACCTCCTTCAATCTCTCAAATGCTACATCAACAAATTCGTTCCAATGAAAAAAATATTTCTTTAATAAATTTGTGAGGGGTGTTGCTATATGGCCATAATTCTTCACAAATCTTCTATAGTATCCAGTCAATCCCAAGAAACCCCTCAAATTTTTAATGGTTTTGGAAATAGGCTATTCCATGATACCTTAATTTTGTTAGGATCCACCTTCATGTGAAATTGTGTCCTAAGTACTGCACCTCTTTGAGACCAATATCACACTTGCCTTGGTGTTTGAATATGGAGAGGCAATCACATTAAGATTTTCAAATGATTCACTATCAAATTCATACATAAATAAAGCATTATCATTAGGCTAGATCATGACTTGGTCATTCATGAAATGCACATATTATCAATCTAATATCCTTGGACAACATTACCTAGTCGTCACCTAAGATTAGAGCTATACATAGTTGTATTAATATAATATACTTATTCATACCATGTAATGAAACTTTTAAGATACAACTTACTTTCAAATTTTGAAATCACCATCTTGCTTATCTCTTTAATATGGTTAGTTGTTATACAACTAGATTATAATCTCAGTATATACCTTTCTTTCACAATAGATTGGAATACTAAAAAAAATATTTCATTAGATTAGAATCAAGCTATCTCATTCAAAATTTACATGTAGTCACACATATTAACACACTTGAAAGAATATATCAATTAATAAGTTCTTTTCATACATGTCTTCTCGTGTGTGACACTATAAATATACCCATTTATCATTCATGACTATTCACATGTGGCCTGAATAGATATGAATAATTTTTCATCTCATCAATCATGCAACCTAAACAATATGTTCATCTCTTCATTCGCGCCTACTCACATGTGACTTGAATGATATGTTCATCTCGTCATGACATGTGTGAAATCTATGTTATCATGAAGTAATTGAAACTTGCAACTTATTTAATGCTCTTTAGCGCGCGCACACACACACATAGATATACAAATTCCCTTTTACTCATGAAGTGAATCAAGCTTTGGCCAAATAATTTATTCTTTATTTATTCCCTCAGGATAATTTGGAATCCACTTAACACCTTTTTAACACATTCCCCTTTTCATAAAAGAATCACAATTATGTTATAGCTAGGTCATATTTCCTCTCTGATTTATTTGTTATTTATTGTGCCATACAATGATTTTATCTGTTGTGCCATACACTGATTTTATTTTTTCCCAAACATCATGAGAATATATACATGATTCAATTTGAAACGGTAGATCAAAGGAGACAAATCTACAAAGACATTTGAGAGCTTTTGTATGTTTAATCATCCATTTTATCTTTTCCTTAAAATCTCATGGGTTCAACTACCTTTTTCTCAATATATGGAGTATACCCAAGTTGCATTAAGGAAATCCATGCATGTTGATGCCAAGTTGCATAATTATAAGGTGTTAGTAGTGAAACCTTATAATGATCCATATGTGAAGGAAAATAAGAGCACTAGTAAACATATCACAAATATACACCAAGAGACCCCCCCAATCACTCAATCAAGAATCCCCCAAGAATATGATTTGAAAATTTATATGTAGTGTGTTTAACATGTTGGAGTTCGTTTTCAAAGTTTACAATGTCCAAGATGGATCAAATAGGAAAAAATACAATATTATCTCAGAGTGAGATCCTCAAACTAAAATTAGAATTTTGAAATATGATCAAATACTGAAAATGAATCCTTCCCAAAAGAACAAAACTTCTCTAGGTGTTTGTATGTCCAAGTTATCAACCAAAATGCAAATATGTAATAAAAAATATAAGATACTTGGGATTGAATTTGGAAAAAATTGCATGGATAAATATGTATAGCTTCTCAATACTTTTACAATGTTACAAGACTTGCAAAATTTTGATAAATAGGAAAAAAGTTATGAGCTCGAAACCCCAAAAGGGAAGATTTGACTTCAATCAGAAACAAAACTCACTTGCAACAAAATTTAGAAAAATGACCTGTACCACTAGAAAGTCCTCATAACTAGCTTTCCAATTACTATTTTTATGCAAAAAATTGACTCTTAGGTGAAAAGTTATGTCTATTTTCCCAAAAATAGCTATATTAGGAAAAAAATCAAATCTCCTATTTATTAGGCATTGGTTGCCATATAATTAGTTGTTGTGAGTTATAGGTAGTTTTCTATGGATAGAGGTGCATTTGAGAGGAGTGAAGGGAAGATTTAAATTCAATCAGAAACAAAACTCACTTGCAACAAAATTTAGAAAAATGACCCACACCACTACAAAGTCCTCATAACTAGCTTTCCAATTACTATTTTTATGCAAAAAATCGACTCTTAGAGGAAAAGTTGTATGTTTTCCCAAAAATAGCTATATTAGGAAAAATATCAAATCCCCTATTTATTAGGCATTGGTTGCCATATAATTATTTGTTGTGAGTTCTAGGTAGTTTTCTATGGATATAGGTGCATTTGAGAGGAGTGGAGGTGGAGTTCTAGCCGAGTGATGCATGAGGGCAGTGGGCAAGTCACACCACCCACTAGGCATTTATCCTCGATTGGTTGGGTGTGCCTATGGACTCCATTCCTTGTGAATAGGTTCCTAAACATAAATACTATGTTGGAGATTGTTGCAGTGTTGTCATTGATGTCAACAGGGAGATTGTTGCACTATGTTGTCTTTAGCGTTGTCATTGATGTCAACCTATGTCAACCTCTAGTGTGGTGTTGAGAAGATGTTGTAGATGAGGAGATTGTTAGTGTTGCAGATGGGGAGATTGTTGCAATCTCTAGTGTGGTTGTGATGAGAAGGTGTTTGTGGTGTTGATTAGGTGTTGCTGATGCAACTGGCTCACTTGGTTTCCAAGTGCTTTTGATAATTTGAATAAGAGAGTGTACATGGTGATAGAGTTGTGTTTTGCATTATGTTCCACATTTATTCATGGTTGCATATGTGCTTGTGCGGTTTGGATGAGATGATAAGAGGTGTTCCAAGGTGTTATAGCTAGAGTTTTAGGTTCTGGATCGTACAAAAGTGGAAGATGTGTTTGACAGTGTGTTGTCTGTGAAGACGATTGTTTGGGAGAAATGGAATTGATCCACATTTCTCTGTGTTGAGGTTTCTTGTCTTACAAATTTGGGAACATGCTAATATTGTTTGTATCTACCTTCCCTTGGAGTTTTGTGTGTTTAGGTGTTTTGCAAGACCTTGGTTAGTGAGTTGCTTTCCTATGGTAGTGTTGTTGGTTGCACAAGATGATGGTATTCTCAGTTGTAGATAGTTGCGGTAGTGTTGCAAAATATTTTGATGATGTTGGAATATTTTGGGATGTTGTGTGATGTTGCTTTATGGTTCGTAGGATGTTTTCGAACTTGGTGAAGAGTGAATTGATTGTTTGGTAGAGTTAATACAGGTTTGGCCAACCTGATGTGTTAGCGTTACTTGTGGATGTGCTTCGTGGTTTGTGGAAGTGTGGTGAAGTGTGTCAGTGGGTTAGCATGGTCCGCCTTCACTTCTTTCCACCTTGGAAGTGTTTGGTGCCAACCTATTTGTTGGTTGCATGTTTGAGGTGCATACGTTTCATCAAGGCCAGCCTAAAAAAGGTTATTTGAGGTTGCGACAAATATATAAGCAAGTTCAATTGTTGGAGATGTTGAAGATGCAAATGTTTAAGTGTGGTGATCTGAGTGCGAGCTTAAATTCCTAAGGCTACTAGATGCAGCGAGCAAAAGGTGTCTACATTTTCAATATACCTGAAGTTGTTGGAGGTAGTGAGCCGAAGGTTACGGTTGGTGTAGAGTTGTTGTGGTGGATCTTCCTATTCCTTTGAGGTAGTGAACCTCCTTGTAATAGTCTTCTTCTATTCTCTTCTATTTCAGGCAGTGAGCCCTTGGAAGTAAACCATTCTTCTCTTTTGGGTAGTGATCCCTTTTGGTAGTGAGCCTATTGTACTCAGTGTTGTTATTCATATATATGTGAGTTAATCTTCACCGTGGTTTTTCCTTGATTAGGGTTTTCCATGTAAATCTGGTGTTCTATTGTGTATGGTTGTTGATGTGTTGATGTTTCACTTGTTTACATTCATGCTAATGCTTAAAAAGGGATTGAATATTCATGAGGGTTTGAATGTTTTAATGTACAAATGATTCACCCCCCTCTCAGTTGTCTTGTGTGTTTAATATACTGAACTAATGCAACTTTAAAAAATAATTTTTAATAACAAACCATAGACCCATACCTATTTACATAAGAGGGTGACATTTACTACACAAGCATAGGTAGAAGAATAATATTCTTGCAAAATATGCTACCCACTATACCTATGGATTTGGCTATGAATTGTGAACTGTACAGATTATATGAATCCATACAATATGGATTATATATAGTTTTACAAATATATATTTTTTCAAAATTTTAAACCCTCCTAAATGGTCAAAATTTTTCCATTACCAAAATATAGTGTTATGTATGAAAATAAGGGTTTTTGGGCTTTCCAGACTCAATGGTGAGGTCCATTTTGCCCCAAATTGTACCCAACAAAACATTTTTTTTGAATCACCCTTATATCTAAGAAGGGGTTTTGCATATCTAAAGCTCTGATACATAGTTAGAGTCACTCAACGAATCAAGCTCCCAAGATCACCCACAAAACCAAAATATCCTTTACGAGAGAGAAAAACAAGAGCATAAATTTGCCAATAGTGGATGCAAAATATAATAAATCAATATTGATCAATGAATTTTCTAATATACAAATGAGGCCTTGCTTATATAGTCAAGCTTGAGAGGTAGGAAAAACTAGGATGATGACAAGTGTTTTAATCCTATGACATGAGACAACTAGAGGATAAGATCACATGTGTATAAGAAAATTCTAGAAAGATTTCTAGAGCCCTATGTAAACTTAACATGTGAACATGTGTGAATAGGTCCTAACTAATGACTAGTTAGATAATACGCCTTGATCACACTACAAAGGAGGAAACTGGAGATAGGATAAACCCTTGTGAACACACTAACATGTTGTTGGTGTAAATAAGTGTTTTACCTATCTAGGTCCTATTTACATGTTAAGCCCACATAGGTCCTAGGAGGGAATCTTTCTAGTTAGTGTTAATTGTCACTAGATTTTATCTTATCTTTTGGTATTTAATACTTGTGTCCTAAGTCATTTAATATTTGTTGAGGTAGTTGTCTTAATGTCCAAGATTAAGACACATATATGTCAAGATCTTCTCTAATCACATCTCACAACTTTCCTTTATAAGCAAGGCATCATATGTACATAGATATATTCAATCTAACAATCTTGCATCCATAATCATAGCATGATATTTCTACCATTTCTCTCTTGGCGAAGCTATTGTTGTCTTGCAGGTGATCCTAGGGTGTTGAGGAGTTCACCATAAACTCCTACATGGTATTAGAGCTTCAATACTATAGAATTCTTCCCAAATATGAGGGACCTATCTTGGCTTGATATTTTTGCTGGGTGCGGGTTGGGGTTTCAAGGACCTCACAATTGAATTTAGGGCATCAGACAAAATTCAAGTTTGCCTTTAATTTCGTCAATTTTCATCATATTTTGACTAATCTACAAGGGTTTGAAGGAGGGTTTTAGTTTCCAGATCTTGGAGGTAGCTAATTTTTTGGAGCACTTTGGGCCAAAACAGACTCTGCTATTGCATTTGGAAGGCTCGAGAACCTAAGGATTGCCAATTTGTCAATTTTCCACACCTTTGATTGGGAGCACCAAGAAAAAAAAGTCACTGTACGACTGTATGAATATATATAGATTTGTACTTGGTCATACTGTACAGTATCGTACCATATGCTATAGTCACATTAGGTATGTGGTTGGGCAGAATATTTCGTTGGAATCGACATATTTTTGGCATATTCTTGATTCTCTGCAACACCCTATACCTCGTCTATGTATTGGTTCGTCGTTTGTCATTTTGGCCGGATATAACTTTTTCGGTGGTACAAATTCTTTAATACTGTAGGTTTACAATAATAAAGCTTTTTTTTTTAAAATAAAACACTGACTGAAGGTGCGTTGTTACACATGTGATTGTGACCAATGGTCCACAGAAGGGGCTTATGCCCCAGGAGGTGCAGCTTAGAGTCACGCCTCCTCACTATTTGCCCGCCTCTTGCCCACTGCTCCGTTGGTGGCACATTTTTTTAAACAATTTTCTTAACATGTGGTCACATGAGGTGCCCAAGGGCTAAAGCCCAAGACCCAAATTTTGTCCTCCGGAGGCCCAAATCAAGCATTTTTTTTCAAACTTTCATAACTTGCAATTCAAGAGGCCGTTTTTCAAAAATGTGATATCATTGGAAAGCTGGCTTTGTCAAATTTTCAATGGTGTAGGTTATATTCCAAAATTTTACTGTTTAGAGGCATTTATTACTGTTTGAAGTTAGATCTTCATTTTTGGCTCTCAAGCTCATAATTTTTTTCCATTAATAATGATTTTAACAATTCTTGTGGTGTTGGAAAGGTATTGAGGAGCTCTATCATGCCATCCACGCACCTTTTTCCTATTTTTTTCCTAGGTATATTGTGATTTCAGTTCTTGTTCAATGGGTGTCCTAAATATTACTTGGATATTTTGATAGTTGGGAGGGAGTAATTTTGATCTTTGTGTTTCATTTCAATTCTAGAATGATGTTCTATCTCCTGTTGCTTCATTTAGATTCCAGGGTTGCTCCATATCGAGAGTTTTCCAGTGTTCCTTGGCATCAAGTCTGTTGTTTCTTTATCATGATTCTAGACTTGCATCCTTGAGTGACTCTAATATGGTTTCTAGCATCAAAATTATCTTTCCTTTGCTTTCTTTGATTAAGGTTCTAGTGTTACTCCACCAATGTGCTTCCAGTGTTTCTTTGCAACAAGTTATCTCATTGAGGGGAGTTGAATGGTATCTCTATGTCTCTCTTATGAGGGGTATTTTTCCTCGTATGAGGTTTTTCTCTTCTCATTCATCAACGAGAACATTTTATATTTCATCTTTCTTTTAGGGAGGAGTTTTGTCCAACTGGGTTTTTTCCTTTTCTTCGTTTGTGAGAGATTGCATTTGCATATGTACATGGGTACCAAACATGACCTTGTAGACGAGACCCATCTTTGTGACATTTATATAAGTAATCCATACGTTGTACTTAAGGGGGGTGTTGGTGTAAATAGGTTTTTTACCTATCTAGGTCATATTTACATGTTAAGTCCACTTAGGTCCTAGGAGGGAATCTTTCTAGTTAGTGTTAATTGTCATTAGATCTTATCTTATCTTTTGAAATTTTATACTTGTGTCCTAATTCATTTAATATTTGTTGAGGTAGTTGTCTCACTATACAAGATTAAGAAACATGTCTCTAATCCTATCTCACAACTTGCCTTTATAAGCAAGGCATCATATGTGCATTGATATATTCAATCTGGCAATCTTGCATCCATAATCATAACATGATATTTCTTCCATTTCTCTCTTGTGGAAGTTATTGTTGTCTTGCAAGTGATCTCGGGGTGTTGAGGAATTCACTATAAACTCCTAAACAGGTTCTATCTTCTCTTCTGAACTATTTGAACTAGCTGAGCTCTCCTCCTCTATATGTCCTTTGTGGGCTTAAAGTTCAATTGTCTCGATCTCTAGGTTTAGCTAAACCACACATTTTCCTAATTATTTTGTAGTTTCAATGTATTGGAATAAGTCTTAGCTTCTCTAAAGAAAACACTTTTTCTATAAAAAAATATTTCCACCATGGGATTCCAAAGTTTGTACCCAAAACTCAAATATGTCTCAATTAGGGATTTTTTCTCAACCAAACCTCTATGGGTGTTTTATCAACAAGAGTTGATGTAGGAGACCTATTAAATAGGTAACAAACCATGGCAACTAAATTTTCCCATAATTTTTTCCTATACTAACCCCACTAAGTATACTCCTAACCCTCTCCATCAACATCATATTCATCCTTTCTCCCACTTCATTCTATTAAGACACATATGAAGTTGTCTTATGCCTTTCTATTCCATGTTTTTACAAAATCAGTCTAAATATGCTAAACAAAAATTCACCATCATTGTCAACCCTCAAACTCTTAATCTTTTTACTAGTTTTATTTTCCATGAGATCCTTAAACTCTTTAAAATAACTAAAGACTTTAAAATTCATTCTAAGAAAATAAACCCATGTATTACTATTGTAGTCAATGAAAGATACAAATATATAGATTTTGAAACAAAAGGAACACTAACGAGACCAAAAAATTAGGATTTATCAAGTCCAGTATTCCAAAAGATTTTTGAGAATTAGAATAAACTAAACACAATTTTTTTTTTCCATTTATGCAATGTTCACAAACATTGAACTCAAGGTTACAATCGTTCAACCCCTCAACAATTTTTTTGTTTTTCATGGTTCAAAGACCCTTTTCACCCATGTGACCAAGTCTTGGTTTCATACCATTATTTTCTTTATAGGAAGTGTTATTTCCAAATAATGAGCACCCTTAGGCACTTAGAAATCACAACCATTAGAAGTGGATGCAATACATCTCTTTGTTGCTAGTTCCAATGGTGAAAGTGAAGGATCTATAAATATCTTCATTGTAGTGGAAGAACTATTGCATTGAACCATGCATGCATCAAGTTGAAATATAGTCTCAATCTAAACACCCTTAGAAAGTACCATAGCTCCTCTAACCATCTTGTACTCTCCATTCAAGAAAAAAACTTGCACACTTGTCTCATTCAATTTACTTATAGATAAAGGTTATGTGTCAATCTACACATATGAAACATACTATCGATCCCCTTCACTCATCCGTAAGGTAATCTAATCAAAATTATTCCATGAACAACAATATTTAGATGAGAATAATCACCCAAGTACACCTTTATATTCTTAATACTTAACAAACCAACCCTGGTGTGGGGTCATGCGAAAAGATACCATAGAATAAAAATGACACAAACCTTTCAATGCATGTGTAAACAAGGCTATGACCAATGCATCACCATCATCCTGGGAGGATCTATCAGATTCATCATTAAAATCATTAGATTACAATCCTTTCAGAAATGACCATGTTTGCCATAGTTCTAACATAATGCATTGGACTTACTAGGAAATTTAGATTTCCCACAAGATTAGTGTTAGAGTAAAGGTTTTAACTTAATTATATTAATTAAGTTACCTTTATTCCTCTCTTAAGATTTCAGTTAGATGCATATTGTGACATTTAATAATTATATTAATTATTAAATGTTTTCCTATTAGGGTTACTTTTAGGTTATGCTTGATCTCCTTTTAAGGATTGATCTTTTGTAAATATTCATTCGATTGTTCTGATAATATATCTCTGATATTATAGAGCTTCAAACCCTCGCTTGTTTTTTCTCTATACTCTTCGCTGTGACAGGTATCCCTTTGCATGCAGGTGTTCTTGGACTCTGAAGTTGGATTTGACAACTTCTACATGGTATCAGAGTTGACCTGTTGCAGCCTGTTCTTGTTTTGAAGATTTTGGAGCTATGAGGGTTTGATTAGGCTTTCACAGGTTTTGGGTTGTTTTCTTGTGGATCCAGGCTTACTTCATTTTTTGGGTTCATTTTGGGCCCAAACGGACCTCGCCGTTGGATTCACAGCACCCAAAAACCCCCATTTTCATATAAAGAAAGTCCGATTTGGCCACTGTCGACCGAAAAGGCAAAACTTTTTTTCTCCAGAGCCGTACGACCCCAGGGCACGCCATTCAAGGTAAAAAAATTACAAAAAAATAAAAAATCAATTTTAAATTGATTTTTTGAAGGTTTTTAAAAAAAGGGGCTTCCCTTATACTTAGCCGCCGCCCTAAGCTACCACCAGAAGCACCACCTCAGCCAGGCCAGGCCATACCGCTTCAGAAGCTCCACTATTACACCCAGCCCGCCGCCGCTCAGCCCCTGGTCGTCCAGCAGACCAGGGGCCCATTTTTTTTTAGCCCCCAGGGCTTGGTGAAGAACTCATGTGCCTTTTTGGAGCAGTTTCACTCAATCGGCTATAAAATGCTTATTTCTTCTCCGTTTTTCGAAAGAAAATAGGCGTTGGAAAGCTGGCTCCGAGCCCATTCTTGTGGTGTAGGAAATTTTTAAAAATTTTCCAGCTTGGTTGCATTTTTTTGCAGTCAAAGTCAGATGTTTGTTTTGCACTCCGGGGGGCATAACTTGCTCATTTTGCTCCGTTTTGCGCAAACGAATAGGCGTCAGAAAGGTGGTTCTGTGATCCTTCCAGATCTGCAGTTTATTTCATCAAAAAATTTCTTCAGGTACACAAAGATTTGTCTCAAACATATACTGCTTTCTATTGTTTTCTAGCTTTCAGTTTGCACTGGGGATTGGATTTTTGCATTGTGGGGGGGTGTTTTTTTCTTGCTTTCTATCATTTACATCAGAAAACCAGAATCAAAACACAAAAAAAACAAAAACCCTTCTACATCATCGGTCTAGTTCTGAAAGACCACTAAATAATAATAATAAAAAAATTTAGAGCAGTTGAGGCACAATTTACAGCATGGCCGACAGATCTATTGAGCCTCTCACACCGCATAATTATCACACTTGGAAGGCATACATGACATGTCTTCTCAGATCAAAGGGGTTGTGGTCCTGTTTAGACACAGTTCAACCAGTTTTGACATGACCATTTGAGGTTATGCAACATAGAAATAAGATGGATGAGGCCATGGGGTTGATTTCCTTACATGTTTCAGACAGTTTGTTGTTTCATCTTGATGGGTGTAACAATCCTCTTGAAATATGGACCAAGTTCAATGATTTATTTGGTACCATTAATCAGTTTCGTGCCATCTAGATTGAATCAGAGTTGACTTCCCTTGTACCCGATTCTTTTCCCACTATTGAAGACTTTCTGATGAACTTCAAACAACAGAGATCTCTTCTACAGGGTTGTGGTAAGACCAAAACAGATGAGGAGTGTATTTACCTGATTCTTTCTAAGCTTCGAGGTCCTTTTCAGATCTTCTCTTTGACATTTTATTCCACCATGGATGCATTGGGCAACTGCTTTACCATGCCTACATTTGAGGTGTTTTGTGATTGGTTGACAGGAGAGCAAGCCAAGATATCATAGTTGGATGCTCTCACAGGATCACAACACCAAGCATTGGTAGCACAGTCCTCTCAGGGGAAGCAGAAGCAGAAAGAAAAACCAAAGACCACAGAACATTGGAAGGATTCCAGTTCACAACACACCTTTGATTCACCTTCTCCTAAGGGGGAATCATCGAAGAAAGACCGACCTAAGTGTGCCTATTGTACTAAGCCAAGACATGATGAGTCCAAGTGTTATGAGAAGAAGATAGATGGCTATGCCAAATAGGTTTCAGATTTGACAACTCTTCTTGAGAGGAATAATAGACATCACTCTTCTTCATCTACATCAGGCGGGTCTTCTTCTTCACCTTCATTCCAGACAGATGGACAGGCCCCATATAAGGGTCATGCATTATGTGCAACCACCAGTTCACATTCATCTAGATGGCTACTAGATTCAGGTGCTTCACACCATATGGCATCTTCTCAGGACATGTTCTCATCTTTCGAGGCTGCATCCTCACCACACATATTGATGGGTAATAACACTTATATGAGTGTATGTGGGAAAGTTTCTATGAACATTGATGACAGTACATTCAATGATGTACTATGTGTTCCATCTTTGTCTACTAACCTTATCTCCATTTATCAGATTGCTCACAGTGGGACAGGGAAGACAGTTGAGTTCACACTTGATTAAGTGCACATCAGAGACATTCAGACTGGCAACATTGTTGCAATAGGGACAATTGATCATTCTTCCCATTTGTATGCATTCACACACTTTGGTCCACCATCTCCATTGTCTGAGTTTTCCTCTCTTTCTACAAGAGAGCATACAATATCTGAGGTGAAGTTTGGTCACTTGAACTTATGTGTTCTTCCATCTGTTCATGAGACTAGTGTCGAGACTTCTACACCTCTACCTCCTATTGAGATCACCTCTGTTCAACAGGATTCCTCTTCAACTATGACTGACATTGTTGCTCCACTCATCGAGCCATCAAGTGTAGTTGTTGAGGCCATATCAGAGGATATTCCTTTCCTCACAGATGACAGTTTCAGCACACCTGTTATCCCATCTTCATTGGAGATTCCATTTCAGGATCATCTTGAGTTGTTTGATTCACCATCCTGTTATTTAGACACTCATACTGTAGTTCCGTTCTTCAGTGAGCATCATCCAGGACTTCCATTTTCACTTCACATCCAGGGATTTCCTCTTCCTCGACTGTTGGATCTGTTTCTTCCTCCGAGGAGACACATTGTTTTGATCATTGGCACAGGGGTTCTCTCATTTTGGGGGGGCTTTGGAGTCTCTTCTCTCTCCTATGGGGGGAACATATTTTGTACTTGTGTGATAGAAGCAGTACTTGGGGGGTCATGTTGAGTCCTCCTTCTATCTCTCTTCTTCTTTCACTCTTGTTCATCTCTTTTTGGAGAGGAGTTTTTTCCCACTGGGTTTTCTCCTTTACTCCGCTTTATAGAGATTTGGTTGTATTTAGGTACCTGATCAGGGCTAGTTGCCGGGACCCATTTTTTTACTTTCATGCATTGTAGTTACATTTGCTTTCTTGCACATGTTTGTAGCTACACTTTTTGCTCATCTTAAGGGGAGGTGTTAGAGTAAAGGTTTTAACTTAATTATATTAATTAAGTTACCTTTATTCTTCTCTTAAGATTTCACTTAGATGCATATTGTGACATTTAATAATTATATTAATTATTAAATGTTTTCCTATTAGGGTTACTTTTAGGTTATGCTTGATCTCCTTTTAAGGATTGATCTTTTGTAAATATTCATTCGATTGTTCTGATAATATATCTCTGCTATTACAGAGCTTCAAACCCTCGCTTGTTTTTTCTCTATACTCTTCCCTGTGATAGGTATCCCTTTGCATGCAGGTGTTCTTGGACTCTGAAGTTGGATTTGACAACTTCTACAATTAGGATCTTGACTTATCTTTTCTTTTCATACTTGGATTTTTCTTTGGATTTTCCACGAACTCCAAGGTCCTCCTTAGCCATTTTAGAAGTATTCCTTTGCATCTCTTCAAAAGTAACGATGCAACCACTTCATCTATTTTGAAATTGGAGGTAGTGCTTCCAATGGAAATCATAAGGTGGTCCCATGAATTTGGTAAATAACATAATAGAGTCATGCAACAATCCTCCTCTATTTTTAATTCCAATGGAACTTAGCTAGGAACTATCATATTGAAGACATTCAAGTGATCAACTATAGATCCACTATCCTCCATTCTAAGAGAATACAACTTCTTTATCAACTTATTTACTAGGGATTTATCTTGATAAATTTCACTAGACCTTTTCCATAAATTTTCTCCAACCTTCTCTCCATGAATATCTAGTAAAATTAATTTTTCTAATCAATTTCTAGTCTTCTTATTTCATAATATTATATCTCGTAGATTTTTGTCCATAAGAATATCCCCCATCTTAATTTTTCGTAACTCAAAATTACTTTTATTAAAATTTCCCATTTTGATTCTTGTTGTGCTTGCCATCTCTTCTTACATTAAGATAAAAATCCTCTATGCAAGCTTCCACTCAATTGAAGATTTGTACAAAAAAATATCAACTCAACAACTAGGACCAAAGGTGATCAAGTTTTGAGACCAATTTAAAGGAATAAAAATATGCATAAACACTTCCTACAACAACATAATGAGGAGAGTAGTGTGCAAATTTTAATATTTACAAGCATATAAAGTAGAAACACATATAAACATAAATTAAACAATATACCATAACACAAGGTGTATGTGGCAATACCCTTATGAGAGAAAAACCCCACACTCCATAGTAACCTAATATTATTTAGTAAATTAATAGATTAGATGGAGTATCACCAACATACAAATATGGAGTGATTATGACAACATAACAATATTTACAAATTACCCATACAAACTACAACTCCAAGCACCAAATAAACATGCAAGAGTTCAAGCTAGAAATTGTAGATGGTTTGGGAAAACCATTAGCAATACTATAGGAGGTATGGTGCCCAAAAAAAGGCACCATATTCAAACACCCTTCTTCATAAAAGATCCTCCCAACTATTTTTAGAAATATTCCTTACAACATGTCATTTCCATAAGCTACCATATTTGAACACAAAATTGGGCACCCCATTTTGTCCTTATTCAACCTACTCAAAGATGCTCCATGACAAGTGTCCATACTTATAATAATGATGATCAATATTCTGATGTAACCTCCCTCTTGCATGCTCTTGCACATCATAGAATATGTCATATGTAACTCCCTTCATGCTGAAATTACACACACCACAAGATGCCGACACATGACCAAACTATGCCAACTCAAATTGGGACACCTACCTCTCTATGTGAGGAAAAAAACACTAAAAGATGAAGTCTAGTAAGCCTCTAAATTAGGCTCTGGAACTCTCCCAAAAAAATAAAAAATCACGAGAAGATGAAATAGTAAATGCATACAAAATACAGTAAAATGAACATTATGAATGCAAGGTTTAGACACCTTTTCCCAACAAATTGAAACTCACTCTTCATTAGCATAAATACGAAATGAATAGAGTATCTATAGATAGAAATGAGACAAATACAGCCAATAGGAGTAGCAACTCTAATTACTAGTAATATGTGAGAGTTACACCTACTAAGAAGATGTCAAACAAATGATTACACCTACTTGGTAAAAGACAAACATATGGTTAAGAGAAGTGGCATATAAATCCAAAAAAGTAACTTACTCCAACTACCAATAATAGGTATGAGTTACACATCTATCTCTTAAAGAGAAGATGCCATGTGCTGTCATAATTACCACTTATTATAACCTAAACAAGTTTAAATATATATGTAAGAAAAATAAATCTCAAACATGAAGGAAGATAAAAACCTACAAAAATATTTTGTG
Organism: Sequoia sempervirens; assembly: GCA_007258455.2. Lineage (NCBI taxonomy): Eukaryota > Viridiplantae > Streptophyta > Pinopsida > Cupressales > Cupressaceae > Sequoia > Sequoia sempervirens. Next base: position 456,444,082 of record VDFB02000017.1, read on the forward strand.
TTTTTTAAATGGCTACATGCATGCAAATTTTATTTTATAATGATATTTAAAATATTATTAAAGACCATCTCACACATATTTCTATCTTCTCTTGCATTGAATCTTCTAGAGTAATTTTCAAAATTGTCTCTTGCATTCAAATTCAAATTTTTGGCTTTTCCCTTTTCACAAGAATCTTGAAGATCTTTTCTTCTATGAATGCAAGTTTTCTTCAACTTCCAACTTGTTTGCATTAGCATTTCTATCCCATAGCTTATCCATATTCAAATACTATAACCTCACACTCCATTTCTAAAACCTTGGTATTTTGGCAATCCTCACTGTCTTTATCTCTTTCCATACACTATAGTGCCATCACATAGTGTAGAAAGTTTTTAATTTTTGAAATTATTTAAGATTTTTATTTACCAAAATTTTTTCACTAAGGCTAGCACAAAATCCAATCATTTATATTTATTTCCATTATACAAATTTTGACCTCAATAACATCTATGCATATTGGATCCAAAATTTGCAAGCACCATGGAGACCAATAGATCAAGATCTCGAACATTATGAAAATTTGAAATCCTTATACTTAAGGGTCAAGACTATGCTATACTTGTCACTAATGTGAAAGGATATTCTCCATTGTGTTTCCAAGTTTGAGTCTTGAGGCCATTTCTTTTGTTTCTACACATTTATTATTTTAAATACTAGGTCACTATTACACCAATATGGGCATAACTACATTGTAGCGAGCTCTACTACACTATTTTAGATTTATCGTTTAGAAGATGTACTTGATTGTCTATGTATCATTGTTCCAATCTTAACTCCTTGTGTCAACTTTATTTTTATCCAACCATCCAACCAAAGACAATATTCATTCCTTTTTCATTTGGTCTCCAACATTAAAATGGAGGTGAACCTTTTGTTTAATTTAGTAGTTGAGTTTAGTTTAGATTAGATATTGATTAATATAATTATTTTTTATTAGATTAGATTAGTAGGTTTCAGTGGTTTATATTTCATTTTATTTTTCATTTTTATATTTCATTTTATATATTTTGATTAAAGAATTTTATTTTTTCATTATCTCACACACAATTAAAATAGATCATAGAGGTTTATACACATCTCTTTTGTTCTATTTTTTTTATATTATTGTACAATCTTAAAAATGAAGCAAACATTTGAGCTTTTATGCATAAGGCTTCTTTTAACATTATTTTGGATCTTGCAAGGCTCCACACAAATTATCCAAATGTTGCCTTGTGATATTGGGTATCCTCTTTTCAATTACAATTTATTATCTTAACATAAACTAATTGAAGAAGAAATTTGTAACCTTTTGAGGTCTACTTATTCATTGTTTTACATTCTGGTAGCCTTCAATATATTATTAAATTGATCATTATGGTCTTCTAGAGTTCATTATCTATTCTCCTAACATGTTGGAACTTTCTATAAACACCTTTTAAGTTGCCCCTATACCATTTAACATATTCAAACATATTAGGATAACACTTATTATGTTGGAAAACATTGCTCAAGCATTATACACTTCAAGAGCACAAATAAACTTTACTATGTCACATTCAACTTACCATATATCTCAAATAATCAAATCATAGCAAAACATCATTCACATTCAAAATTGCAAAACAAACACATACATTTACACATTTAACTAATTAAACTACCAAAAAAACTTTCTCAATCAAATAGGGTCTTGCTGAGATTCTCATTTTTAGGATTTCTCTATGTAGCCTTCAAGTGTTAATCTTGAGTCTTTTTTCTTGAGATATCAAGTGATCCTCAATAGTTTGCTTTGGAATGACGCAAAGAAGTTGCATATGGTCTCTTTCATACTTGATGATTGTTTTGATGCATATAATTCCTACTTATCCTCATTATAAAAAATTAAACATTAATTAAATTATTCAAACTAAGAGCTAGTAATACTCTTGATTATGATTTTGTCATTTGCCAATGTATGTAGTGTCATCAAGTGTACATATTGATATCTAGTCAAATTTAGTATAAATGGTACTATCACATTGCTCACTAAAATGGATAATTATTTTCACTATTCTTAGATCCTATTCAAAATTAAGGTAAAGTAAATAGGTATTGGCCATCACTAGTGGATTTAATATTGATGCAGGGGCATCTTGATGCACTCTTTTTGAGGAAAATTGTGTCATGTTGATACACTTTGGTTTTTGGTTTGATTGGGTTCAATAAGGTCATGTAAGACCATTTTGAGTTATTTGGAGTCATTCTATGATGTTCTATGAAGTTTTGGAGTCATATTGTAAAAAGTTGCAAAAGTTGTTAAAAGTTGTCAAGAAAGTTGTAATTGTTGTCATTAGAGTTAACAAAGGGGTAGATGGTCAATTTTTCAGTTGTAAATGATTGGGACATGTTAAATAGGCCTTGTAACATCGATCCCAAGGGTTGGAGAAAGTTTGAATGAGAAGATCATCATTTTGCCACATTCTACATTGCGTTTTGTGTAAATTGACTGTAATTTGCATTGTACAGACTGGTACAGATTGGTACGACCCTAAAACCACTTGGATAAGTTGAAGGGAAGTTCTAGATTTCTAATTATTTTTGTTTGGTAGAATTTCATTCAGTTTTGTGCAAGATATAACATTTTTAGTGTCAACAATTGTAGATTTTCACTATTTTGCAACAAGAAAACATGTTTGTATAGTTTTGTACAACCTGGTATGACTGGGGAAATCATTGGAAAAATTAGGAATATTTTTTATGGTTCAAATGCTTTTGGTTTGGATTCATTTGGAGTTAATTTGAGAAAGTTATGGCAAAATGCTCTTGATAGTCATGTTCAAAAATTAGGGTTTCTTGCTTGAATAAAAAATTCATTTCTCATGATCCGTACGGTGAATTTTTTTGGAAACTTGTAAAAAGTTATGTTTTCATGTCTTCTTTCATATTTCCAATCCCTAGGTCAAGATTTGATGGGCTGCGAGGTGAAATAGTTGAATGTGTGTCTCATTTTGCAAGAAAACTGTCATAAAACCCTAGTTGCTAAAGGGTTGAACAAATCTTTGCATAGTTTGATAATGGTTGAGTTTGGAATCATTGAGACATGTTATGAAAAGACTAAAATGTGCAAGAACTCATGTGTAATGCTGTTTTCCCTTGTTGAATGCCTATAGGCCATTGTAGCAATGTTTCCAAGATGAACTAGGATGCACCCAATTATGCTTTGTGTTGAATCATTGTATCAAATGTGTCAATTGAATCAAGTTTAAGTCTCTCTTTATCTACATAATTTTTGGTATCAGAGCCCAAAGATCTGGGTAAGGGAAGTTTTGGAAGTTTGTGTATTATTTTTGACAGGTTGAAGTGAAGAACCTGGATGCCAAAAGACTAGGTAGTGAGGAAAAGGAAAGAAAACCTAGGTGATGTATCAAGAAGAAAAGAAGAAAAGGAAAAGATGAAAGACAACAAGATAATCCAAGTTGCAAATTTTGATAGGGAAATGAACGATTTTGATAAATGTATTAATCTTGTATTACAACAATGTATTGAGAAAGCATCTCAATAAAATGTTTGGCATTGGCCAATGAGAAAGAAGGTGAAATGACCCATAAGGATGATTATTCAGAAAAGAAGAAAGAAAAGGATGACTACTTTGAGAATGGAAGGTGAACTATAGTTTCATGAAGCCTTGGAGAATGCTACATAAAAGGAAAAAGATGAAGACTATGAGTCCATTGAGACTCAAAATTTTCTTTCTAACAATATTTGTGAGTATGTGTTTATAGGTGCCGCAAATGAAGCGGTTGAAGTAATGAACCAATGGAATGATATGTTGACCAAGGAAATACAAATGATTGAACAGGAAGCAAACAAATGGATTCAAAAGAAGAAGATAATAAAATATATTTTGCAACAAACTATAAATAAGCAACACAAGCATAGGGGGAAACAAATCCAAATTGTGAATCTTGCAACTGAAAAAGGAATAGGTGGAAGCAATATTTTTTCAACTATGATTTATGATTGGAAAAAGCGTAAGAAACATTTGAGCAGGAGCATCAATTTTTCTCTCTGGGGAGTATGATGCAAGGGCATCCTGATGCACCCTTTTTGAGGAAAATTGTGTCATGTTGATACACTTTGGTTTTTGGTTTGATTGGGGTCAATAAGGTCATGTAAGACCATTTTGAGTTATTCAAAGTCATTCTATGACATTCTATGATGTTTTGGAGTCATATTGTAAAAGGTTGCAAAAGTTGCTAAAAGTTGTCAAAATATTTGTCAAGAAAGTTGTAATTGTTGTCATCAGAGTTAACAAAGGGGTAGATGGTTGGTTTTTTAGTTGTAAATGATTGGGACATGTTAAATAGGCCTTGTAACATCAATCCCAAGGGTTGGGATTTTTATTTACCAAAACTTTTTCACTAAGGCTAGCACAAAATTCAATTATTTATTTTTATTTTCATTCTATAGATTTTGACCTCAATAGCATCTATGCATATTGGATCCAAAATTTGTAAGCACCATGGAGATCAATAGATCAAGGTCTCAACATTGTGAAAATTTGAAGTCCTCGTACTTAAGGGTCAAGACTATGCTATACTTGTCACTAATGTGAAAGGATATTCTCTATTGTGTTTCCTAGTTTGAGTCTTGAGGCCATTTCTTTTGTTTCTACACATTTATTATTTTCAATACTAGGTCACTACTACACTAGTATGGGCATAACTACATTGTAGTGGTATCTACTACACTATTTTAGATTATCATTTAGAAGATGTACTTGATTGTCTATGTATCATTGTTCCAATCTTAACTCCTTTTGTCAAATTTATTTTTCTCCGACCATCCAATCAAAGACACTATTCATTCCTTCTTTTTCATTTCTAATAACTTAACTAGTTTCTTTACATAAAACCCATCTCTAGTATTGATTAGTTTGCTTTGATTTTCATTTACAATATTGTTACTTTCATTTATGTTTAAAGGAAGCAAATTAGTATATTAGGCAAATAATACATTTACTTATTATAAAGAAACTAAAATTTATTCCTTTTAAAGACCAATTTTTGTTGCAAACAAGTTAGGATTTAACCTCATGACTTGTGGTTTGCAAGCCAGACAACTTCAACTTGGCTACTAGCTTATGCATAAAAAATCATTATTAGGATGCCAACTTACAACTCTTATTTTGCAAGTCAAACAACTTACTGATGAGGTGGTCAATTCACACAAAACATACTCAACCATTCAATAAATCTTATTTTGACCAAATTAAAAATTATGTTTCACATCATCCTTATCTTGTTTGTCACCAATTCTACCAAATTAATTTCAAAGACCTAAATAGAAGCTCCAGTGTGATTTCTTGATGTTATATATAAATTATGGTGATTAATAAAGACGGAAACTACATTGTCACCAATATCATGAGTCTTATTACCATGCAATAATTTACTTATTTAAACATTGAAAGTAAAAGCTTTCGAAAAAACATTATATAATTTATTTGCTATTTGCATCAAAATTTCATGTCATGTTGTCGCAACCCAAAATTATGACCAATAATTAATTAGTGATTATTGTATGTAAAGAGTAAATTCATTATGGTGATTATAAAGATCGTGATTACATTGTCACCAATATTATGAATCATATTAATTAGCTAGGCGAATCAATTGGACTTAAGTCCCATCTTGACAGTAATTGGTTGTTAGTCCTACGAATAAGATCTAAGAATTATTTTTGAATCTAACTCAAGGATCACTAATGTAGAAAGATAAATATCCCATATTTTGATTAATGCCATTAGAATAAATATTTTTTTATTAAATGATATAAAATTCTTTGTTGATCCTAATTGAAATACATTAATTAATCTTGATGGTAATGTTGATACAAGGACTTGGTCAGCTATAAATGTTTAATGGGTAGAATGAATAACTTGTCTAATCATAATTGTGGTTATAATATATAATTTTGTATCAACCTTAATTGTGCCAATATACACGTGTAGATGTGGATATATGTTATAATAAATTTATAACTACTAAATGAAAGACATAAGATCAAGTTTGACAAAAAAAAAAATTTGTTTCGATTAGATCATTAACAATTATCTAATTTATCTAGTTTAAACATAAGTACTCAATTTTACATTGAATCAATAATTTTATATCCAATAATAATTAAACACCCATCCTAAACCATTAGACAGATAAAAGTGCCAACTGATCTTAATTCCCATAACATCTTCCATCAGTTGGGTCTCCTAGGCCTTCCTTAGCACAAAGCTTTTTATCTTCCATTAACTCCTTGGAGATGTATTTTCACTTGAGGGCGACCATTTTCTAGAGCTCAATTGGGCTGGGGTTCGGGGCAGTGTCCTTTTTTTTTTTGGTTGATGTTCTCTTTTTGGCCTTCTTCTAAGCCAGGACGAAATCTTGGCTTTATACAAGTGGAGGTTATGTAACTCCCACAACAGTTTTGTCTGTGTTTCAAAGCTACCTGTTTGCTAAATTGACAGTTCTGCATGCTTTTACAAATTTGGTATTCAAAGCGTCATCTTCACGAATTTTGGAGAACTTTCTCGAGTTGGTGCTTTGTTTTCCTTTTGAGGTTTTGGAATCCCCTTTTCCAATTCCAAGCATTATAAGAGATGGAATCATTATTCATTCGTCCATTCTTCATCCACAATAGTAGAGTGGCCAACATTTATTATTCCATTATCACCATTTGTACCTTAGCCTTTGCAAATGATTTAGTCTAGTATCAGTTTTCTCCATGTACTTTAGTTTTCTCATTCTAGTCTTGTAACTTTTATTCTACAATTCAGTGATCCATCACTATCCTTGTTTGGTTTTGCTCCCTTTGAGAGCCTTCATCCTTACTCCCCCTGTTCTAAGAAATCATTCATATCAGTCATTCGCAATAAATACACATAGAGGGTCTTTTCTACTAAGGACATGAACATGAGCACTAACATTTCATTGTACTTTTGGTTCCACTTCAACTCACAATTGGTCTCCAACATTAAAATGGAGGCGAACATTTTGTTTAATTTAGTAGTTGAGCTTAGTTTAAATTAGTTATTGATTAATACAATTATATTTTATTAGATTAGATTAGTAGTTTTTAGTATAATTTATTTTCATTCTTATATTTCGTTTTGTCTATTTTGATTAAAGAATTTTGTTTTTTAATTATCTCACACACAATTAAAATAGATCATATGGGTCTATACACATCTCCTTTGTTATAATTTTTTTAATATTATTGTACAATCTTAAAAACAAAGCAAACATTTGAGCTTTTATGCACAAGGCTTCTTTTAACATTATTTTGGATCTTGCAAGGCTCGACAAAAATTATCCAACTGTTTCCTATGATATTGGGTATCCTCTTTTCAATTACAATTCTTTATCTTAATAGAAAATTATTGAATAAGAAATTTGTAGCCTTTTGAGTTCTACTTATTCATTGTTTTACATTCTGGTAGCCTTCAATATACTATTAAATTGATCATTATGGCCTTCTAGGGTTAATTCTCTATACTCCTAATATGTTGTAACTTTCCATAAACACCTTTTAAGTTGTCCCTACACCATTTAACATATACAAACATATTAGGACAACACTTATTATGCTGGAAAACATTGCTCAAGCATTATACACTTCAAGAGCACAAATAAACTTTACTATGTCACATTCAACTTACCATATATCTCAAATAATCATATCATAGCAAACCATCATTCACATTGAAATTTGCAAAAAAGAACAAATAAATTCACACATTTAACCAATTAAACTACCAAACAAACTTTCTCAATCAAATAGGGTCTTGTTGAGATTCTCATTTTTATGATTTCTCATATGTAGCCTTCAAGTGTTAATCTTGAGTCTTTTTTCTCGAGATATCAAGTGATCTTCAATAGTTTGTTTTGGCATGACCCAAAGAAGTTGCATATGGTCTCTTTCATACTTGATGCTTGTTTTGATGCATATAATTCCTACTTATCCTTATTATAAAAAAATAAACATTATTAAATTATTCAAACTAAGAGCTAGTAATACTCTTGATTATGAGTTTGTCATTTACCAACGTATGTAGTGTCATCAAGTGTACATATTGATATCTAGTCAAATTTAGTATGAATTGTACTATCACATTGCTCACTAAAATGGATGATTATTTTTACTATTGTTAGATCCTATTCAAAATTAAGACAAAGTAAATAGGTATTAGCCATCACTAGTGGATTTAATATCCACACAAGTGAAGTGCTTAAGAGGTGATTAACCATTAAGTTGCAAGTGGTTAATTCAAGCCCGTGAAATAGTAGTTAACTGTTTAATAAGGATTTGAAAAAATGATGTTTCAACGACTATTCTTAAACATCATTCAATTCAATAGTTAAAGGTCAAATTCGACTGATAAAAATAAGATAAATGTTTACCATATTTTAATGTGGATGAAATGTAAATACTATTTATTGATTAAGATTTAAATTAAATAACGTTTAAATATAATGTATTTCAACAATGTATACCATAAATGATTTTTTTTAAAAAATGATGGATGCATAAATTTAGGAATGATGGGAACATAAAGTCACTAGCCCCAACATTATCCATTGAGGGTCAGTAGCGTCATCCTACAAGTTATGCTAATTATAGAAGAAGACTACTTTCCCTTTAATAGAGACTAAAAGGCATCCATGGGGAATACAAGTTATTGTCGAAGCTAAAGGTATCACATAGACTCCATTTATAACAATGTAGGAATTTAAACTTGCACACAGATAGTACTCTAAATTTGTTTAAAATAACTTTTCCAACAATATAAAATTATTACTTTTTTGAAGTTATTTGGTTATTATTTTCCTTTTCCTCACAATTATAATGTTCTTTGAAGTTTTAATTTTTTTGATTAACAATCCAATAATAAATTCTTTAAGTTTTAATATGATTATATACAATAACACTCCGTTTTTGTATGAAAATTGATATTTTTACTTTCTATTTTATAAAAAATGATAAAACTTTTTTATATGATGATAAAAAATCATAATATATAATTTTGACTTTTCATTATTTATATTTTTTTGTTTTCTATATTGGAGTTGATTCTTCAACCCTATAGCTTTCAAAATTCACTACAATCAAACACCTATCACAAAAAGAGAGAAAAAATAATGGATTTGTTGTAATAGCTTGAGAGATATATTGATGCAAAAAAAACATGAATAATGATACAATATACAATGAGTTACCCTTGATAAAGGATAAAGAAACCCTAAGTAAAACCCTAAATGAGGATTGAATTAGATCATGACACATGTTCTAATCTTATGACTTGAGATAACAAAGCACATGACCTAAGCAATCTTAAGTATGCTAGTGTAAAAATGGACCTAATAATTAAATAATTAATTAGGAAATTATCTTTTCACTCTAACAACATTCCTTAAGTGAAACTTAGGGAGAAACTAAACTAATGTGTAAAAAGAAGAAAATGGGTATCGATAACTAGGCCAGATGAGGTACCCATGTACAAATAAAAAAAGATCTCTCACAATCCGAGAAAAGGAGAAAACCTCATGGGAAAAAACTCCTCTTCAATAAATAGATGTAAAATGTGAATGAAGGAGGACTTAAGTAGACCCGCCAAGGACAAATTCCTTCACCCCAAACATTGATCGTAATAGAAGATAACAAGGTGATGTCAAAGGTTTAGTGAAGATATCCACACCTACTCCTCAATAGAAAAATAATCTAAGGAGAGATGACCATCATGGATGAGATATCAAATGGAAGGCATGTGTATCTCGATGTTCTTTTTCCTTTGATGCTCAACTGGGTTGTGTGCAAAGAAATGGCACTTTGGTTATCACATTGAAAAAGTGTACGACTATCAGGTGCTAGACCAATCTTTGCCATAACTTTTCGAAGCCATAAATTCTCTTGGTTGGCAAGAATTACACCTTGATACACAACTTTAGTGGATGATAATGCAATAGTTGTTTTATTCTTGCAAGACCAAAAAATTGGACCAAAAACAAGGAAAAATATAAACCTAGAATTGGACTTCTATAAGTCAACATCACTTGCTCAATTTGAGTTGTCGAAACATACTATATTTGAATCTCTTGGCATGTAATTAATACCAAAGTGTGTAGTTCCCCTAATATACCTCAAAATTTTCTTGGATACATTCCACTAACTCTCATGAGTATCATAGGAAAAATGAAAGAAAAACCCGACAATAAAGATGAATCTTGCATGAATCTTGGAGGTTGTTCCATGTAGACCTCCTCATGAAGATCACCATGTATGAATGCACTCTTCACATCCATTTTCTAAATAGGAAAACCTAGGATATAGATAGAAAAATTACAAGGAAAATATAATCCATCTTGGATATAAGGGAAAATATTGGTTTAGTCAATATCCTCAACTTGTGAGAAAACCTTAGTCAATATACGTGCCTTGTATCACTCAATAGAACCATCTATTGCATACTTGGTACACTAAACCCACTTGAACCTAACCATATTTCTCCTTGGAGCAAGAGAAACCAAATCCTACATATGATTCTTTATCAATGAAGAATACTCCTCATCCATAGTGTGGTTCCAGTTTGGAATACCTGAAGCCTAGATATAGATTAGTAGATATATAATGACTAAAAACAACTAGTACTAGAAGGTTGGGAACAAGTGCAACAAGAAGCTATAAGATCACCAACTAAAGATTTAGCCTCTTGAATAGTAGTGTGGGCCCAATTAGGAAAGCACATGAGTGAGAGGAGGTGAAAGTGGTGGTATAGAACCATCATAACCATCATTTGAATTATCCTTCAATTCATAGGTATCCTCATGAGACAAGGATGGAAGAGCAAGTAGTGAGGAAGAAGTGGGTGTAGAATTTGACTATGTGAAAGATTCATCAACTAGACATCTCTTGTGGTAAGATCAAACAACTGATAATATTTCACATGTCCTCACAATAGACAAACAAATGAATGGTTGAATCTTCTTCTTTATTGTCTTATGTTGACCATCCATTATAAATTCCCATGCCTCACTATCAAATACCCTAAAGAAGGAAACACCAAGTTTGATATTGGATCAAGGATCCTTTAGAGTGATATTTAGAACTACCTTGTGGGGAATGCAACTATGAATATAATTAGCACAATTGATTTCCTTAGCCCAAAAGGATGGAGCCATAAATTGTGATAGAAACATACAATTGGCCATCTCCCCAATTGATTTGTTCTTACATTCAATAACACCATTTTTCTAAGGAGTATAAGGAATTGTAAATTAATGATGAATTCCACACTTCATGCAATAGTCTTGAAATTATTGGTTCACATATTCCCCCCAATATTTGTGCAATGAAAATTGAATATCTAGAAGAGCCCGATTCCTTCTCCATGAACACCTTGAATGTCTTGAAAGTGGAAAAGACATCACTCTTATACTTGAGAAAGTACTTCCATGTATGTGAGAGTAGTCATCAATGAAGGTAGGCATATACTTGACTCCTAAAAATGGAGTGGGAAAGGACATAAGGTCACTATGTACCAACTCCAATAAGGAAGAAGCATGGTAGGTCTTGCCCTTGGAAAAGGGCTCTTGATGATGTTTTCCAAGAACACAACCTCGAAAAATACCCTCTATGTATGAAACATTAGGAAGATCAAGTACCATCTCCTATGTACTGAATTGTTGCAAATACCTATAGTTGACATGACCAAAATGTTCATGCTAAATTCTACTCAAATAATTTGATGGGCAATGTGTGGTTAACCTCTAGATAAACTAAAATCATGAAACTTATACAATTTGGACTCATGATCAACTCTACCTAAAGTAATAGTTGTCTTTGGATAATGCAGATCATGAACGATAACACCATTTGATGAAAAATCAAATGTCTTAGCCCCCTAGTGTGACAAATCTAGTAGATTGAGAGTAGATTGGAAAATATATTGGGAACAAAGAGAACATCCTCAATGTAACCTTTAGTCATTTATACAATTCATAAATAAAAAATTGAAATGTGTGGAGATTTACCCATTATAATATGACAAGCTATGCTACCAAAAAGAGACTCAAATAGATCAGATGAGTGAGTAATATGATGTGAGTCTTTAGAGTCTACAAACCAACTATGTGCTAAAGATGAAGTCTCTGTTAAAAGTGCACAACCATTGTTTGTGTTGGTGGAAAAAGACTTAGAGGGTGAAATGGTGTGTTGTTGCATGGACTCCTTTGATGCCTCTAGTCTCTTCCAATATATGGTAATTGTACACCCCTCCTTGACACAAAATCTACAAGGATCTCCTAATTTCTTCTTCACCTTAGACCTGAAGAATCACTAAGCCTAAAAGATTTATCATTTTTAGGTGTGGATTGATGTCTTTGATATGAATTTTTCTTAGTATTGGAGGAAATATCATTGCTTGATTTAAATTCTATCTTAAGCTTTTGTGTTTTCTTACTCTTTCCTTTGGATGACTAGGTGACTAATACATGAGTCTTGGAATTGGAAAGTGACTCCAAATGTGTCAACTTGACATATTCTCGTGTCAAGTGATCATGAAAAACCTGAAATGAAGGAAAGGTGAATGTATCTCCCAATGCATCCATAATGGAATAGAAAGTAGAAGAGAACGCTTGAAAAGGTCCTCAAAGATTAGAAAGGATAAAAAATTACATACCTTTTCTATTGAACATCTAGAATATTGAGAGGGTGGGGGGGTGAATTAGTATTCCATAAAACCATTCACATAAAATCCATCTAAGCATTATCACAAATCCGAATGAATTACCAGAAGAAGACATGAAATCAAGACAAAGCATCAACACACATGAATACCAGTATTTTTACGTGGAAAACCCAAATTGGGAAAAACCACGGTGAGGATTAGATCACAATATAATATATCCGGATATAGAATATTACAGGGCTCATTGTCAGGACTCATTCTCCTTGAAAGGCTCACGACCTGAAGGAAATACAAAACAATATGGCTCATCGCCAAGATACAAAAGAGTATGACTCACTGCCAAAAGTGTGAACTGATAAAGAATGCACCTTCCCTGTGCTGGAGTTCAATTCCGGTGAAGCATAATACTTGAGTAATTCACTTAGTTTCTCATCTATACAATTCACACATATACATTCTCAACTCCATCTTCAAGTATCTTTCACATGCACACATTTTTCTCTCTTTCTCTACCACATCGCACACACACACACACTCTCTCTAAAATGTCTTACATATATATATATATAAATTTGTCGGCATGGACCTAAGATAGATCCCTTTATTATTCACAACACACCTGAATATTAATATATAATTAGGCCGGACAAAGTTAAACCAAAACTCCAAACTTATGTACACTCCATCAAACGTGCAACACAAAAAATTGTTAACACATTGAATTCTCCCTTGGACGACATCAAACTACTTATCTTCAACACCGTACGATATGATAATCAATTATGAGAAAATGCAGAATCTCCCACAATAGTGTGTTGTATGAAAACTCATTGAGGTCTGCAAAATAGAATACTGTCATTCATATCTCCCAAATTCCTTCACATATCATCATGAAACTCCAAAGTAGAATACATCTTGTAGGCTCAGACCTAAGTACAAAATCATGTAATGATATCTTTTACTGGGATAGAATCCAGACCAAAAAACTAATGTACAGAGCCAATGTACAAGCATAACATTGTTTCCCAGCCAATTGGTAATTGTACCTCTCAACCCATACGCCCTATTCAGTTGAAACCATGTCAGAGGATGCAACTGATGTCAGGATCAATCATGTAAACAACTTTTGAGCAGATCATACAAAATAGGATTAGTTCAGATCAAAATATCGGATCAACGGGCATTCATAATCGAAGTAGCAAAATACTAGAAATCAACAAAATTCCATTATCTGTTGACATCAATGACAACTTATCAATTTCCAACATTTTCATCTTTGTCCTTTCCACAACCCTATAAAAGTGATCTTAATGACTTAAATTTTACCAAATTATCCTCAATGGAGGGAAATGAATCAAGTGCCAATGTAGTCAAATTTTCCTCAATTTGTAATGCTTGAAACTCATTAACTGTATCAAAAAAATCCTTATACTTATCCCACATCTACTAAGGAGTCCTATATGAGGAAATGTAGGGGTTCTTTCAACTGCCAATCACAATTTGAGACCTTTGAAACAAATTTTCAACTCTTAGATCATTGACTCTTTAATCTCTCACACAGTCACTCTAACTCCCTTGTAGGTTTGCAACTGAGGTTCCTTGACCTTGTCTTTTAAAAAAATCATTGGACCCACTAACCAAATATATTTTTAGAAACCCTTTAACACCATACAAGACATATCACAAAATCCACTTAGGTCACTTTGGACACTCACAACTTCATGCTGCTACGCTACTCAACTAGGCCAATTAGGCCAAATTAACCAAGCAACACCCCATTAACATCATACCAACCCTAGTTCTTGATGTATAGTAATTCAACAGCCTATAAAACCACCAATACAATAACTATTTTCCAGAGCAGAGCCCTCTAAGAGAACAAACTAAGAAACCCTCACTTTAACCTATTTGGAAGAGGGTTTATTGAAAATAACACTTCCCCATTACTCCAGACTTAATCAACACAACCAACACTCTTCAACAGGTCTTTACATGCTCAAAACATCCTTAGAAGTTGCTGCCCCCAAGGTTTTCTTCAAATACCTACTCATAACCACCACTTTTCACTCAAAATGCTCAATTTTGATATCTAGGGAATCATAAAAACCCACTTAATCCTTTACCCTGGCTCTTGAAACTCACACCATGTTAAGGCCTATTCTAATTACTTCCATTCTACCGAGTTTAAAGAGATTTCATAGGATGAAATGAGACTTATGCAATTTTGTTTTCCCTAGGGTTCCTTACTCAGGGTTTCTGGACAATTTATCAAAGAAATGAAATATCTTTCTTATTTTTCAATAAAATTCAAAAAAACCAAATGTAAAATGATATAGACTCATGGAATCATCAATCCCAATGACTTCCCCTCAAGAATCTAACCATATGGGGCCGTACAGTAGCCTGCAACCACACTTTACCAGTAATTTCTAAGAAGTGACAGTTTTATTCATGATTTTCAATTACAAAACAAACTTCTCTCTTCATTCGAGCCTCTTCAAGGTATATTTAAAATTAATGCACCAAAAAATACTCAAACCAACTGACACAAACCAACTTTCTAACTACTTGACTCTTGAAATTCCACCATTTGCACTTTTTGCATTTTTTTACAATATTTCCATTACAATAATTTGGAAACTTTTACATCATTTAGTAATATAAACCCTATGGACCCTAATTGACTCAAATAACATAAAAAATGGTTTAATAGACCTTATTATAATGGAGACTCATCAAAATAGAATCAACAAACAAGAGTTGCCTCATGGAGGCATGAAGGTGTCATGGTGCTCCTGCACCAAACTCTCGGCCAAAAGAAATTCCAAGCCCTCTTGGATTGAGGGTATTAACAAGTCTTCATCCTCGGTATGCTCCTTTTTGATGTCTTCTAAGCTTTTCCTCTTGTCCTCTTTGAAACAACTCCAATTGGTCTTCATTTTCACTTTTGGTTTCAACTTGTCAAAGCAAACTAGCCTCCTACCTGTCTTGTTACCTGGAATCAGATTCTCCATGCTGTGGTGTATCCCAATCTCTACCTCAGCACTTTGTCCTCCTTCCTTCATTTTGAACTTTGGTTTGTTTCCCATCAAAATTTCCATCACAACAAAGAAGTGATAGATGATTTCCTTAGCTTCTTTCCTTTGAAATGTAACAATGATTTTTTCATCCTTTTTTTATCTCTTCTCCCATCTGATATTCTACCCCTATACCTACTGCCTCATCATGAATTTTTTTTAACTAGTCTTGATTCTCAAGGATCAATTCATCCTTGACCTTCTCTTTATCCAATCTTGACACCAACTCAATATCATTTCCATCTGAAATCAAATCAATCTTCAAATTTGTTGTCACAACTTCTTCAAGTCTTGAAGTGGTTGCCATGTCCATGTGCTCTTCATTTATCTGCATAAATTCTTCTTCTTCTTCTATTATCTTCATTTGTCTTCTCCTTTGAACTATCTTCTTAATGGGCCATACAACTTTTCTCTTAATTGATAAGTGCCAACTTGACTCTTGGCTGGCTAATTGCTTCAACTGATCCAACTCAACCTTCCATCTCTCTACCAACCTTTCTCTCATCTCTATTACTTGTTCCAAATCTTGCCTCAGTTCCTTAATCTCTTTCTCAACCTCTATTTGCCTCATCTTTTCCTCTTTCCTCTTCCTCTCTTTTTCTTCTTGATTCTTCTTTTGTGAACCCTTTGCCTGCTGGTACCTTCTCAACCAATCCATCTTCTCTTCAAGCAAGTCCCTTTAACCTTGCTTCCTCTTGTCCTTGCCTCACCTAGGTCTCTTCTCTTTTCCTCTACCTAGTCTTTTGGAAACCTACACAAACACAAACACACAAACACCAAACTCTCTTTCCCATACCTTCTGAGCTATGATACCAATTGATGCAGTGAGGGGCTTCTTTCAACTTCCAATAACAATTTGAGACCTTTGAAAAAATTTTCAACTCTTAGATCACTGACTCTTTAATCTCTCACACAATCACTCTAATTCCCTTGTAGGTTTGCAACTGAGGTTCCTTGACCTTATCTTTTCAAAAACTCATTGGAACCACTAACCAAATATATTTTTAGACACCCTTTGTCACCATACAAAACATATCGCAAAATCCACTTTGGTCACTTTGGACCGACACTCACAACTTCATGCTGCTACGCTGCTCAACTAGGCCAATTAGGCCAAATTAACAAAGTGACACCCCATTAAACATCACAACAACCCTAGTTCTTGATGGACAGTCATTCAACAACGTATAAAACCACCAATCCAACAACTATTTGCTAGAGAAAAGCCTTCTAAGACAACAAACTAAGAAACCATCACTTTTAACCTATTTGGAAGAGGGTTTATTGAAAATAACACTTCCCCATTACTCCATACTTAATCAACACAACCAACCCTCTTCAATACGTCTATACATGCTCAAAACACCCTTAGAAGTTGCTGCCCCCAAGGTTTTCCTCAAATACCTACTCATAACTGATGTAGACCCAAGGTGGAGACCAACTTGAAATGACAAATAATAGATGGTCAACCCAAATTTCAAAGTAAATTCAAAAGAACTTCACAAATCCACTTGTCAGGTGCATTCTTTCCACCAACACTGCCAAATAGCTTCAATGGAATTTTCACCCAACTTTCCCAAAAGACTTGTGAATTAAATGATGGATTTAGACACCATTAAGGACTTGCACAACATATTTCAAGATAAAATATAACTCCTTTGGATCAATTTATACTTCCAATACAACCTCCATGGAAAAACTAGGAAAATAGGTCAATTTAACAAAGGAAGTACTCTTCAAAGTTATCCAATCACCTTGAAACCTTGGGGCAGAAAATTAAATGGCTCAAAACCATAAAATCCATAATTGGTTTGCACCTATACGGCCAGAAACACTCCCAACTCAAAGAAACCTCCTTTTCTAATGTAAAAACAAGGGTTTTGTCAAAATCTTCATTCTCCGACTTGAATAAAAAAATAAATGGTCCAAAAACATTCCATAGGGTCTTCCTTGACATTTTAAATTCTTACAAAGTCAACTCCATCAATGTTTCATTGAAAAGCACTTCAAAACCATCACTTTTCAAGGGGAAAAATGCATTTTCAGCCCTAGGGCATTACACATTCACCACAAAAATGCTTTATTCTAATATAAAATGCATTAATACATCTAATCTAACATATTTCATACCAATCCACTGAGTTACAACATTAGACAGTGGGTGGATTGGTCAAAATCTCATTTCTTTGCCTTCAAACCCTTCACAAAGGAAAAAAATAGGGTACTTGTAGTAATTTTTGAATTTCTCTCACAAAACAATGAATAAAAACTAAAAATAAAATGAAGATAAAAGTAGACACATATACCCTCAACCTCTGAATATTTTAAGGCATCAGGAGACTGTATGGATCCGTACAGAAGTAAACAAGTTCTAAAAAAACTGTGAACAATACATAATTTGCTCCAAAAATGTGGTGTTTTATTGAATATGAGTTATTACAACCCTCAAAAACCATTCCTTCAAGCCTTGGAAGGCCTTATAAATATTTTTCAACAAGTAACCACCCCCAACCAACCATCTTCACAACTAATTACCACTTAATGACTCTAATTGTGCAAATCAACAAAAATCAGCAAAATTGTCATTGACAACATTTGCAACATTTTGCATTTTTGCAATTATTGAGCTTAAAATACCTCTAACATTTATATCCACCTAACATATAATCATTTAGATGTTATTTAATCCTTTATTCATGATTCAAAACACAAGACACCAAAATACCCTACCTTTCCCATGTATGACAACTTTTCAAGTTTTTACATTTTTTCCAATTTCCTCATGGAACAAAGATGAAAAATCCTTGAAATGACCCTTTGAAAATTTTGAACTCCTATCATAGACACCACAAGGTGTTGGTTCCCCTACACCAATAACCACCACTTTTCACTCAAATGCTCAATTTTGACATCTAGGGCATCATACAAACCCACTTAATCCTTTACCCTAGCTCCTGAAACTCACACCATGTTAAGGTCTATTCAAATTACTTCCATTCTACTAAGTTTAAAGATATTTCATAGGATGAAATGATACTTATGCAATTTTGTTTGCCCTCAGGTTCCTTACTCAGGGTTTCTGGACAGTTTATCAAAGAAATGCAATATCTTTCTTATTTTTCAATAAAATTCAACAAAAACAAATGTAAAATGATATAGACTCATGGAATCATCAATCCCAATGACTTCCCCTCAAGAATCTAATCGTACGGGGCCATACAGTAGCTTGCATCCACACTTTACCAATAATTTCTAAGAAATGATAGAGTTTTATTCATGATTTTCAATTACAAAACAAACTCCTCTCTTCATTCGAGCCTCTTCAAGGAATATTTAAACTTAATGCACCAAAAAATACTCAAACCAACTGACACAAACCAACTTTCTAACTACTGGACTCTTGACATTCCACCATTTGCACTTTTTGTATTTTTTTACAATATTGCCATTACAATAATTTGGCAACTTTTACATCATTTAGAAATATAAACCCTATGGACCCTAATTGACTCAAATCACATAAAAAATGGTCTAATAGACCTTATTATAATGTAGAATCAACAAACAAGAGTTGCCTCATGGAGGCATGAAGGTGTCATGGTGCTTCTGCACCACTATAAGACTCTATGTGAAACAACAAGATGTTTGAAAAATGAAGTACAATAAGACCCATGGCTTCATCCATCTTATTTCTATAGGAAAATCTCTCATGTTCTTGAGTAAGAGTAGGTGTAGTATCATCCATTGTAGACCATAGTCCATTGGACAAGAGAAATCTGGTCATCTGAGGTTTTCAAGTGTGATAGTTGTACGGTGTAAAGTGATCAATAAATTTTTTTTTTCATGTGTATGTTTGATCCCAAGTTTTTCAAAGTGGCTATATGCTCGTTTTGAGTATTTGTTGATATTTATAAGTAATATAGGATGATAATTTACCCCTTCCACCCCCCAACAATAAGAAAAACCAAAGAATATCATAAATTTGATAACTGAAAGAAAGTGATAAAAAATACTTTAAATTTGATCTCTTTGTACTTGGTAATTTTAATAGAAAATTAGTTTTGAAAGTTATGTAGAGCATTGAACCAATTTTTTAATGTTGCAATAATCATGAAAAATGGAGGTTCGAGACAAAATTCATTAACCTAGAAATAAAAATAGGTAAATTTCACTTCAATAGATAATAAAAATCACCAACTATAAAATCTAGAAAAATCACTAGCCCCATTGGAAAGTGCTCATAATAATCTTTTCAATGATATCTCATTTATGAAAATTTGAGTTTGTATGCTCAATTTCATAAAACTAGTAAAAAAGGGACATGAAGAATAGTCTAGGGGCTAAAAAACTTGGCCCCTAGTCATGTGGGCACTGGGTTTGGCAACTAGTCACTGGGTTAGATGCTTAACACAACCCTTGGCTATCAATAGGACTAAAGATAGGGGCTATGATGATGACGGTGGTGGATGGGTGGTTGTTGGGTGGTGAATGAGTGGCCAAAAATGCTAGATAGTCACCACCAAATGATGTCAACAAGCTAAAATATTGTGCAAGGTTTCCAATTTTTTGTGACACTAGAGAAATGAAAAAAGCCACCAGAAAAAATAAAAAACTCACCATAAAATATAGAAAATAATTGAATTTTCATAAAAATTGCATAATAATGGCTATAAAATGTATGATGACTATATGTTTTGATATGAATCTATATGAATATACAAATTCTATACAAATATAAGAAATTTCACCTTGAATTTTGTTAACCTAAAAAATGCCTCAAAATTTGGATATTCGATTTCAAGGATTATGATAGTCGATCTTAGGGTTTAACGGTGTTTTGAATGCAACAATGAGTTTTATTTTTCTCTAGGATGCACCATTTTAACACTCAAGAATAAATATATTAGAAAACCGATAGAGAATCATATATCTAAAGCTTTGATACCATGTTGGAGTTGATTCTTCAACCCTACATCTCCTAGAAGTCACTTGCAATAAAACACCTATCACAAAAAAATAGAAAAAGTAATGGATTTATTGTAATAGCTTGATAGTTATATTGCTACAAAAAACATGAATAATGATATAATATACAATGAAATACCCTTGATAAATGATAAAGAAACCCTAAGTGAGGATTAAGTTAGATCATGAAATATATCCTAATCTTATGACTTGAGAAAGAAAGAATGTGTTGTCATGGTCATATTGTATGATGAAAAAAAAATTGGTTATGAAGAGACCATAAACCTTGTACATCAAAAGCTAAAACAACAATACTACCAAAAAAACTGTTACACTACAACGAGATTACACACAATCTATAACCATAGGAAAAAATTAAATAATAACCTCAAGACATCAAGAAGAGATACAAAATCACACCAACAATATAACAATACAAAATTAAAAATCCCCAAGGAATCAACAAATCAAAAAGAACAAGATATCACCATTAGCTTCTATAAGGCCTTAGTTGCCTCTAACTCTTCACACATAAATTGGACCTCCTTGGTAGTTATCTCAACTTTCTCTCTTTTTCTTTGGTTATGTTACCCCTTGTTGGATACCTAGATACTTTTTTCGCTCAAAAACCTCCCCCTATGCTTTCTCTTTAGCACTGTCAAGCTTATCTTCTAAAATTTTCAAGCTATTAGTAGTGAACTTAATAGTAATTTTACTAGTTTCAACCAGCTTCTTCAATCTATCCTTGATGCCATTTATTTCCTCTAACTTTTGGATCTTAGTATATTTTTGTTCCCTTTCAAATTTCAAGAGGTTGACTTCTTGCAAAGCTTCCCTGTTGGATTTTGTTGATATGTGGTTGTTATTGATGTCAACACTATTGGCATTAATGTCATTAGAGGCTATATATGTCGAGGATATTGAGAAAATTATAATAAAGCAAGTTGCAGGTTGTCGGTGGTGCAGTGAAGTTCAGTATGATGACCAGCTCAGTATGTTGATGATTAGAGGTTGTGGATTAAAGGGTTTGTTTTCGAGTATATCTAGTTTATCCATGTTAAGTTTTAGAGATCCGCATGAAGATTTGATCGAGTTATGAGTATCTGTGTTTTGACAATTTTTCTGTTGCTTCAGTTAGTGTTCCTATAAGAAGATCATGTGATTCTGGTAACGTGAAGTGTTGTGGATGATTCTCTGGTGATTCATGGTGCTTGTGGATGTTTCTAGATCACGCTCTATCTTTGTTGCACGTCTGCATTGATCGTTGTGCTCGCGATTGAATATTTTCTCTTGCGTGTTCATGTTTTTCATGTTCATGGCCGACAGGGTGATTGTAGCGTGTTGTGGATCTTTGAGGAATAATTTTTGAAGGTGTTTTGTGTTCGAGGATATTGTTTTAGGTATTCACTATGTTGTGACCGACCTTGGTTGATTCACATTGATAATTATTATGTTTTGGGCCGACAGTTTGTATTCATTTTATATTTTATTGAAGCCGACATGTATATGATGTTATTCTTGGTTGTGGATATATATGAGCGATTGTTTTATCATTTGAAAGTGTGTGAGTGTATGGTGAAGCGAAGTGTGGAGTCCTATGTGTGAATAATGTTCTAATCATTCAAAGGAAGAATCAAAGTGTGAAGAGTGAGAAATTTTTTTGTGCTTAACCGAAACTGTAATCAGGCATGAGCATATGCTATTTTCTTAGTTCAATCTTCCGGATGTAATCCAAATCTTTCTGTAAGATAGTGAGTCTTCCTTTGGGTAGTAAGCCTTGTTGTATTTGAGCAGTGAGCTCTAGGAAGTGTGCCTGAATGCATGTGCATTCCCCATTTATTCTTCTATACTTTTAACAGGGTATAATATTGTGGACTAACCTCCACTGTGGTTTTTCCCCTAATAGGGTTTCCACGTAAAAAATCTTGGTGTTATGTGTGTTTCTGATGTGTTGATGATTTATGCTTTCATGTTTATTAATCAGATCTGAGAACAAGGTTAAAAAGTTTAATAAGTTTGAATTTTTGTAATAACTGATTCACCCCCCCTCTCAATTGTTTTCCCTCGTGTTGCCAACAATTGGTATCAGAGCATGTTCCTTGGAAGAATTTTAACAACTTGAGGTGATCTGGGATGGTGACATATAAGAAGGATAGTCCAAGATTTGATGAAACAAATTATTCTCTATGGAAGACACGAATGGAGTGTCATCTGAGATGCATTGGTGAATCTTATTGGAACATTACAAAGAATAGGTATATCATCCCACAAAATGGTCCTTCTACTTCTGTTTAGATCAAGGATGCCGAGTACAATATCAGGGCTAAGGAAGCATTATTGAGTGCTTTGACTGATTCTGAGATGACAAATGTAATGGATTTGAAGATTTCTTATGAGATATGGAAAAAGTTGGAAACTTTGTATGAAGGTGATGCCCATGTGAAGATTGCTAAGCTGCAAATTTTGAAAGGAAACTATGAAACATTGAAAATGGGCGAAGATGAGAATATTATTGATTTCATGCAGAGAGTGAATGAACTTGTGTGTAATATCAGATGTGCTGGTGGAACATTGGAAGAATAAGAGATTGTTTCTAAAGTGCTTAGATCCTTGCCTTCTGGATACAAACAAAAAGTTGTTGCTATTGAAGAGATCCGAAAAGTGACAAATGTAACTAGAGACATGTTGATTGGTAAGATTGTTGCTTTTGAGTTAAGTGAGTTTGGTGATGATCTTCCTAAGATAGAATCTGCATTTAAAGCTACTACCTCTGGAAGAGATAAGCAGAGATATGATCTGGGAGAAAGTTCTTCTAGAAACCTGTCCAAGTATGAGCAAGAAATGAGAGTGATTGAAGAAGAAGAGAGAAAGCTAGATGAGCTTGAAGCACTTCTTGTCAAGAGAGTACCCAGAGGAGAAGGTAAGTATAAAGCGAAATTGCCTCTTAAATGTTTTTCCTGCAATAAGATAGGTCACTTTTCCTCAAGGTGTCCAGAAAGAGTTCCTAAGCCAAGACCTAACAAGCCTAGATTCCAAAGAAAGTGCTATTATGTTGCTGATGAAGATGTGATAGATGATGAATCTGATAAAGGAAATGCAAGTGAAGATGAATGGGTATTTATTGCTATCAAGGAAAATGATCCGGTACCCATTGAATTTGCTAGTTGCATGAATGTGGAAAAAGCTCTGGAAACTAGAATTGAAGAAAAGGATGAATGGGTGATTGACAGTGGTTGTTCTCATCACATGACAGGTGATAAAAGTAAATTCGCGAGTCTTGAAAAGTATGATGGTGGTGTTGTAAGATTTGGTGATGATAAAGCTGGTGTAATCCGTGGCAGAGGATCCATTTCTCTTGATGGTAAGAATACTACTGATGATGTTTTATACGTGGAAGGTTTGAAGCATAATATTTTAAGTGTTGGATAGATGGTTGACAAGGGATACAATATTCAATTCAAGGATGGAAAGTGTAGAATATTGGGGAGTTCCAGAAATTTGATTGCATCAGGTACAAAAACAAAAGGTAATATCTTTCACCTGAATGCTACTAGTAAAAGTTGTCTGATTGCTCAAGTTGATGAAAGTTGGTTGTGGCATAGGAGATTGTGTCATGCAAACTTTGACAGTATTATCAAGATAAGTTCTACTCAGGCTGTGAGAGATCTTCCTAATTTGGTAAAGCCTACTAATACCATATGCAAGGAATGTTAGTTGGGGAAGCAAACTAGAATTTCATTTCAAAGCAAACAACATTATTCAAATGAAGTATTGGAGCTTGTGCATATTGATCTGTGTGGTCCTTCTAGAGTCATAATTTTACAAGGAGATAAGTATTTCATGTTACTCATTGATGATTATTCTAGATTGATGTAGGTTGTTTCTTAAGGGAAAAATCTGAAGCTCTAGAGAAATTCAATATTTTTAAGGCTAAGATTGAGACAGAGACAGGTCTGAAGATTAAATGTCTAAGATCAAATAGAGGTGGTGAATTCATTTTTGGTGAGTTTAATTCCTTTTATGAAGAAAATTGGATAAAGAGACAATTATCTGCCTCGCAGATCCCTCAACAAAATGGAGTTGTGGAAAGGAAGAACATGACAGTTCTAGATGCTGCTAGGACTATGATGCTGGAAGGAAATGTCCCACATATCTACTGGAGAGAAGTTGTGATTACTGTTGTTTACACTCTCAATTGGGTGCTTATCAATAGTGATACTAGTAAGACCCCTTATGAGCTGTGGTTTGGTCATAAGCCTACTATTAGATACTTCAAAATTTTTGGGAGTAAATGCTATATCAAAAGAGATGAAGATATAGGAAAGTTTGACGCTAGAAGTGATGAAGGTATCTTTCTTGGTTATTCTACTAAAAGTAAATCCTATCGGTGCTTCAATAAGAGATTGAGGAAAGTAGTTGAAAGTGCTAATGTCAAGGTTGATGAAGACATAGTAAGACCATCCAAAACCTATGGATATGATTCAGATGATCAAAATGTCAGTTCAGTTGAAACTCAAAATCAAGTGCAGATCATTCTAGTGAATCAGGAAAGCCAAGAGGAAGGAGCTAGTGGAGATGTTGAAGTGAGATCACAAGAGCCTGAAATTCAAGAACATCCTAAGACTCCAAGGTATGTAAGATTGAATCATTTAGAAGATCAGATTATAGGTGATAAGAACAAAGGTGTTCAAACTAGGAGAAGAATTGCAGAAGAATACTGTTTGATTTCAAAGACTGAGCATAATAGTGCCAATGAAGCATGCAAAGATGAACATTGGGTGGAAGCAATGAAAGAACTACAACAAATTGAGAAGAATGATACATGGATTCTTGTTCCTAGACCTAAGGACAAAAATGTAATTGGAACTAAATGGGTCTTTAGAAACAAACTAAATGAGCAAGATGACGTTGTTAGGAACAAAGCAATACTGACATGTAAATGATATTCACAGATGGAAGGAATTGAATTTGAAGAAACTTTTGCCCCTGTTGCTAGGATTGAAGCTGTGAGACTATTTCTTTCTTATGCTGCTTACAAAAACTTCAAGGTTTATCAGATGGATGTCAAGTCAACTTTTCTAAATGGTGAAATGGAAGAAGTGTATATTGAACAACCTGATGGATTTCAATTGACTGATCAAGGAGATATGGTTTGTCAGTTAAAGAAAGCATTGTATGGACTTAAGCAAGCCCCAAGAGCATGGTATGACAGATTGGATAAGTATTTGTTGAAACTTGGATTCAATAAAGGTATTGTTGATAGTAATTTGTATTTCAAGATTGATCATAATAAAGATTTGATTGTTAAAGTCTTTGTTGATGATATCATTTTTGGAGGAGATGATAGTTTGTGCATGAAGTTTACTGATGAGAGGCAAAGTGAGTTTGAGATGTCTATGATTGGAGAAATGAAATTCTTTTTGGGACTGGAAATTACTCTGCTAGACAAATGGATCTTTATATCTTAGTCCAAGTATGTGAAATAATTGCTAAAGAAGTTTGGTATGGAAGATTCAAAGCCAATTGGTACACCTATGGTGACCGGATGTAAGTTGACACAAGATTATGATTCTCCTAAATAAAATTAGACTAGATACAGATCGATGATTGGTGGATTGCTTTATTTGACTCAAAATAGACCTGATATCATGAATGTTGTATGCATTGTTGCAAGATTTCAAGCTGATCCTAAGGAATCTCATGTGACTGTTGTGAAGAGGATTTTTAGATACTTGAAGGGGACAATTGATTTTGGCCTATGGTATCCTAAAGAAGATGACTTTAATTTAAGTGCTTTTACTGATGCTAATTGGGAAAGAGATGTGAATGATAGAAAGAGTACTAGTGGTGGTGCATTTTTCTTGGGAAAGAAGCTGATTTCATGGTTAAGTAAGAAGTAGAATACTATTTCTTTGTCTACTGCAGAGGCATAATACATTGTTGCTGCTATCAATTGTACTCAAGTATTGTGGATGAAGTAGATGTTGAAAAATATCAAAGTTGTGTATGATGAACCTATTGCTATATTATGTGATAATCCAAGTGCAATTAACATTTCAAAGAATCCAGTGCTGCATTCAAAGACCAAGCATCTATCTATCAAGTTTCACTTTTTGAGAGAGAAGGTGAGTGAAAAGGAAGTCAGATTGGAGTATGTGCCCACTAAGGAACAAATTGCAAATATCTTTACTAAGCCTTTTCCTAATGATAATTTTGAGTATCTCAAAGGGAAGCTAGGGGTGATTACCCCTCCTCATCATAACTAAGATGCAAGTCATTGCATAAGTCCGTGCATTTCATAGTCATATCTTGATCCAGATTGATGTTGTGGTGGCTGCTACTCAGGGGGAGTAGTCAGATGTTTAGAAATGTGGTTCAGAGCTTGTGTGAGTAAGATAATGCGTATATTTGTCATTGATGTCAAAGGGGGAGAAGATTCATGTGAAAAAATTTATGGGGAGAAGAGTCATGTGAAAGAATTAAGGAGAAAAGAGTGAAAATCTAAGGGGGAGAAAAGTGCTAAGAGAAAGTTGGGCTGATGGTGTTTTTCACATCATGTGTTGCCATCAATGCCAAAGGGGGATATTTTTGGATGTTGCTGATATGTGGTTGTCATTGATTTCAACACTATTGGCATTAATGTCATTAGAGACTATATATGTCGAGGATATTGAGAAAATTGTAATAAAACAAGTTGCGGGTTGTTGGTGGTGTAGTGAAGTTCAGTATGATGACCAACTCAGTATGTTGATGATCAGAGGTTGTGGATTAAAGGGTTTGTTTTTGAGTATATCTAGTTTATCCATGTTAAGTTTCAGAGATCTACATGAATATTTGATCGAGTTATGAGTATCTGTGTTTTGACAGTTTTTCTGTTGCTTCAGTTGGTGGTCCTGAAAGAAGATCATGTGATTTTGGTAACGTGAAGTATTGTGGATGCTTCTCTAGTGATTCATGATGCTTGTGGATGTTTCTAGATTGTTCTCTATCTTTTATGCATATCTGCATTGATCGTTGTGCTCGCAATTGGATATTTTCTCTTGCGTGTTCATGTTTTTCATGTTCATGGCCGACAAAGTGATTGTAGCGTGTTGCGGATCTTCAAGGAATACTTTTTGAAGGTGTTTCATGTTCGAGGATATTTTTTTAGGTCTTCACTATGTTGTGACCGACCTTGGTTGATTCACATTGGTAATTATTTATGTTTTGGGCCGATAGTTTGTATTCATTTTATATTTTATTGAAGCCGACATGTAGATGATGTTATTCTTGGTTGCAGATATATATATGAGCAATTGTTTTATCATTTAAAAGTGTGTGAGTGTATGGTGAAGTGAAGTGTGCTATTCCTATGTGTGAATAATGTTCTAATCATTCGAAGGAAGAAGCAAAGTGTGAAGAGTGAGTAGATTTTCTGTGCTTAACCAAAACTGTAATCATGCATGAGCATATGCTATTTTCTCAGTTCAATCTTCCAGATGTAATCCAAATATTTCTGTAAGACAGTGAGTCTTCCTTTGGGTAGTAAGCCTTGTTGTATTTGAGCAGTGAACTCTAGGAAGTGTGCCTTAATGCATGTGCATTCCCCATTTATTCTTTTATACTTTTAACATGGTATAATCTTGTGGACTAACCTCCATCATGGTTTTTCCCCTAACAGGGTTTCCACAAAAAAAATCTTGGTGTTATGTGTGTTTCTGATGTGTTGATGATTTATGCTTTCATGGTTATTAATTAGATCTGAGAACAAGGTTAACAAGTTTAATAAGTTTGAATTTATGTGACAACTGATTCACCCCCTCCTCTCAGTTGTTTGCCCTTGTGTTGCCAACATTCCCAATGTTAAAAAATAAACTTTTATTTCTTAGGCATTAAGACCTTTCCCTCGCATTTTTGAACCAAAATGGCCAATCTAATATGTAACGTGAATTTCCATAAGGAAGCATTTGGACAACAAGCGATTTTTTGTTTGCATTACTAATTTTGAATATTTCTTTGCAATCTAATCAATGACCCTTATAACACCTTGCAAATAATTTTTATCACATGATCATACTTGATTCTCCTCATAGGCATGAGGGAAAAGGCTACAAATTCTAGAGAACTTAGCTATTGAGATAGGCTCTTCCCACATTTTTTATTTACCTTTGTTGTTCCTAATATTTTTCTTTACATTACCTTCCCTATTTCTTTGGCCATGTTATTATCCATCTTCTCCTCATAGGAATCTAGATTATTTTTGTCATGAGGCTTTATTTGATTACTATTATTGAATTTGTCATCCATACTTTCATCTTCCTATTTCGAGGAAGATTCAATCTTTTTCCTTAGATGAAGGACTCCTATTAATAGTGATTTTGGAATATTTTTGATAGTTTAAAATTAGAAAAATTAACCTTGAATGTGCTAGATAAGACCTAATCCCCCTTACAAATTCTTTAGCTCCCAAGAAGATAAAATGAAGAAGATGGGAGAAATATCTGGTGAGATTAAAAATTGTTTAATGAGGTAAGATGATATGAAAATAGAGTAGTAAACTAACCCTCTAGAGTGATACATTTCATAATCACTACAACCGCCGTATTCCAAGTATTTTTAATAGGATTAAAATTTTAACCCAACCAATAACACTTGAGAGATTCACTTTTATTAAGCAATATATATTTCACCTCCTTGCCCATTTTTTAGTGCTTAAATATGCTTAACCCATCAATTTTAAGTTCAATATAATTTACAATAACCTCTTTTGTGATAGTCAATTCCATTCCCAACATCTTTGCATTCCTATTTTTCCATTGCTTGTCAAATTAGATTGTCATAATTATATCATAGCCTCGAGGATTCTCCAAATATTGTGATTATCCCTCGATTCCCGATAATAGATGGGCTCCACCTTGCTTTGATCTCCTCCAATTTCAACATCTAATTCTGGGTTTCCCAAATTTTTAGATTGAATGAATGAAGCAAGTGTATAATACTATTTTTAGCTGAGAAACTTATATTTGTTGGAAGGACTAGGAAAGTGAGGGAATACATACCCCTTTTTGGTTGTTTAGACACCCATAAAAACCATCATGGAGAAATATTGGTGGTGCTTAGGTCTTGATTAGCTAGTAAACTAGTTTAAAGAGGATATCCTCCCTCAATCCAATTTTTAGCCCCTCTAATGATAACCCCTTGATTAGCCATTAGATTAACTACACAATTAGCTTCGTTGAGAGTATGTTGAACCTTCACTTGATTTAAATAATGGATAATATCAAGATTCTTGGATCAAGTTAATGATTTCCCAAATAGGCTCAACCTTTTTACTCAAACAATGAATAATATTTGATGAAGCCACCTTCAATAGTATAGTTTTGAATATGTAATTTTCTGACCAATTTTAGCTCGAAATAATCTACTGTTGCCTCTACAAAGAGATTGGTTTTCTCATCTAGGTTGATTGAAAAAGAACCCTAGATTTTACCATTTGAGTCACTAACAACCCCCTTGAGGGTCTAGAATTCCCTTGGATTAAAACTAAATTTAAACTAGTTAGGAGGGGGAAGGAACCATTTAACATTCATATTGTCCTTCTTACAAATTTTGAGGGGGATTGAAATATCAAACTTCAATTCCCAATAGAAAACTTATCTTTATCAATTTTAGAATCTGAAAGCTTATTAGACCCCTTAGACTTGGATTGAAGAGTAGCCAATTTTTTTTCTTTAATGGTAATATAAATAATATAGTCTAATCTAACACAATCAATTTTACTTCTCTAAAAATTCTGTTGTTTTTCTCCTTTCAAATCCCCCCAAAAAAATGAGGAATGGTAAGATGCCAGAGTAGAGACAATAATGGGTTAGAGAAGGATGCAACAAAATATTGAAACATTTCCAAACCTGAAAAGGGAAAACCCCATGAAATAAAAAAATCTTTAGAGTTAACCACTACACCATAAAAGAGAAGGAACAACTGTATAAAATACGACAAGTTGATTTAGCTTAGAAAAAAGACAACACACACCTATTAAGGAAGGAACAAATCTTGTTGATGAAGTTGTTGATGGTTTAAATTTTATCTTGGATTCACTAGAACACAAACAACAATATATGACTAAATAAACTACTAAAAATTGCATATAAATGACTAACTTTAGTCACGTGACTATTAGTGGTTTATTTGTAGTCATTTATAACACCACTAAATTTATGACTAAACAATTTTAGTCATTAATTTGGTCATTGATTTAGTCATTTATATGCAATTTTTAGTCATTAATTTAGTCATGGTAGTGATTTATTTAATCATATATTTAGTCATTAATTTAGTCATTGATTGTTGTTAATTGGTCATTTATTTAGTCATGGTAGTCATTACTTTAGTCATATATTTAGTCATTAATTTAGTCATACATTTAGTCATACATTTAGTCATATATTTAGTAATTAATTTAGTCATTACTTTAGTCATATATTTAGTCATTAATTTAGTCATTTTTATTTACTAGTTTCCATTAATTGGTAGTAAATATAGTCATGAAATGAATAATTTATTAAATACCATAAATTTTATAATGCAAAACTAACATAATATTAAACTTGAACTAACACATAAAAACAAATAAAAATATTACATATATGAACAAGCTACAACATGCTAGAATTAAAAGATTGATTCAACATCATGATAAATAAAGGTAATTTGTAATAACAAAATTAATGCATATATATATATATATAATATTTATCAAGTTACAAGATGTCAAAGCTCTCTAAGAGTATATATGTAAATATAATGAGAAATGTCAAAGCTGTCTAAGAGTTTCCAACTCTTTCAAATACACCATGATAATCAAGATCCATGAACAACACATTCAAAATACTGCATAAAGCAGTGAGCCAGGATGTCTAACATTAACTAGTACATGATAAACATGTTCAACTATGTCATTTTTTGCAAATATTTTAGTGGCCACCGTGTGAAGGTTCCCTCTTTCTCTTTTAGATGAACAACTCCATCTATTTTATCTTCATAAACAAGGGGTATGTTACTTGTGACCTTTAAAATGTTTACATTTGCATCTCTTGTTCCTTTCAAGTTGACTCCATGTACAATAGATAGGGAGTGAATATGCCCAATGCCCACAACATCACCATCAAATGGATCCAACACCCTAACTTTATCCCCTTCTTTGAGTTTATCATTAATACATTTCTGCAAAAAGAAAAAAAATAACACATTATATTAGATAGGTAATGATTACCCTTGGTTGCATAATAAAACAACCATTACTTAAATAGTACTTGCATGTGTGTGTTAAAATAATTGCAAAAGGAAAATTTCAAAAATAATCGCAATGATCTAATTTACTAAAAAACCAACCCTCATAGCAGTGCTTACAATGTTACTATTAGCTTCATGCTAATCAGATACAAAGACCACAAATATAAACACTGCATTACCATGGGCACATACCAGACACATAAGGTTATGACAACACTATTAGACATAAAAAAGGTAGCTAATGCACAAAAACAAAGAATGCAATATGAGAGCACTACTACTACTGCTGCAAGGTGAAGGTGAAATACATTGGGATGCACAAAAATAGTGGCATGAAAGCTCTGAAACATAACCCCATGCAGTCAACATAACCCTGTCAATGATGACATATAAAATAAGAACAAAGAACAAAATGTATCAAGGCAACATGTGTTGGCCATTAAGAGCAGTCATTGAGGAAATAATGCAGTCTTTCTCTATGACTTTCATAGCAGCAGTAAAGGAGTAACAAATAAGGTTGGATGTAGAGGTCACATAAATAATAGAGAAAGAGCCTTTCATTGTTAGAAAATAGTGTAAGAGTATGCAAAAAGAAGTCAGGAATGATGTCCAATGAACAAGTAGCAGTAGCAGTGAGTTTCATGGCTATAGCAATGAGTTTAGTGCAAGGGCAGCAAGTTTTATGGCTGTAACGATGAGTTTAATGGATCTAGCAACACATATCATTACTAAATAGCAATAAGACATTAAGAGAAAGCAACAAGAATATCAAAAGAAACTTTTTTTTTTTGATTGGTGATAAATGTTTATTTTATTGAATTTAAAAGAAGATTACAACATATTCTCTTGGTTCTCACCAGAATAAGAAACAAAAGAAGAGCTCCACACCAAAAAAATAGACACCATAGAGTTACATTTAAAGCCAGAGCTTCTGAAACATAAACTTTTAACAAAAATATAACTTTGCTCCACCACTTGGCCTTCCTTTGGTCTGAGACCGAAGGACCATAGCAAAGCCTTTCCTTTTGCTGAATTTTCTCCCCTTGACGGTTTTCCAACCATCCTCCACCCTTGCAGCCACCTTCTGCCAGTCCCTTCCCTTCGCTGCAAACTCATCTTTCATCATTTCAGCCTCTTCGATCATTTCAGCCAAAAGAAACATTTTTTTAATAACAACTATAATGAAGAGTTAACAACAGATCTATGAAGGAAAGAACAATAGGTATCATCTAATGAAAGAAGAAGCACGCTAAGTTCAAGATGTTGACAAGGTCAATTATAATGGCCTAAAACACAGTCAAGCATCATAAAGTATTGAAGTTCCAACAATCCCCACTGAAAAGTGACAAAGTAGGTACAATGATTGTTCTACGGGTTACATTCAATGTTTTAGTTGTCTATTCACTATTCTATAAGATTGTTCATTGTTTGGGATCATAACAGTCATTAATACATGAAGGGTTTCAGAATCAAGGAAAAGTAATGTTTCATAGCACTCACCTCAAGTTCAACACTAGTAGTACTATCAATATCATGCATAAACTCCTTGAATTCAGCATAATCACTGTCAACATTGTCCTAAAGTTGTGTAGCTTTGCAGAGAGCTCTATTGACAAGGTCTTTTCCTTTTTGTTCTGCTTTTATATAATTTCCCTGCATGTGGTTTAATCGTCATGCAAAGTTAATATAAGTCAAGTAAAGAATGCAAAAGCTATAAATTTTTTTCCACAACAACTATTATATTACCTCAACTTCAACACAACTATGATTGACATCAAGGAATTCTTGTTTTCGTGCTGCTTTGATAAAATTGCTCTGCATGAAGTTTAACCATCAAGCAAAAATATATATCCAGATGAGTAATTCATGTAAAAAATAGCCAACAGAGCCTTTCCAAGTATAAAAGTCACAATAGGTGGAATGGGTGAAAATCCATTTTTGTAGACTCACAAACCCTCAACTCTATCTTTACAGACCCGTTTCAACAATTTAACTACAAAATGCACAAAACTCTTCAATAATCCACCAAATCATAAAAAAATATAAGTTAACTCACCCAGCCACCTAATTCAATGTAAAAGAGAACAAGGAAACCCTGTACGGGAAAGTACAAAAGCTTGGAACTGCAAATAATCAGAATTTTTTGAGAAAAGAACAAAATTTCAAGAGTTTTATTAATGCTTTATGATCCATAGCAGCAAAAATATTTTGGGGAAAAAATTGGCAAACCAAAAGTATAAGATTTTTTGAAAAAATCAGGAAAAAGTCTAGAAAAAATCAGGAAAAAATTGGATTTAAAAAAAAAGTAAAAATTGGTTGTATGTGGCGACTGATCAACGAAAAAAGAAAAAAAACTGACTTTGTAGAACCCTAATCTGGAAGCTTCTAAGCTTGTTAAAAAGGGGTTGGATGGGGGTTACAGTATGATGAAAAACACGATTATTCACAAGATTGTAATAGGTTTTTGCACTGGACAATAAAATCATTGGATGGCTGCGGTTTGGTGGATGTAGCTCAGATTGGGTGAACCACGTTAAATTCTCTGTGTTATAATTTATTGTATGTGTGTTTTAGTTTCTCTGTTTATTAATTAAATCCGCATTTAATTGTTAGATATCTGCCTTTCTAACCCTAACAAAAATTGTAGAACAAGAGATAAAAGCTATTTTTTTGAAATTGAAAGGAATTTCCATAGCATAGAGATATAGAGAGCAAATAAAATAAAGAGTTTAACTAATGAATTGTTAAAAATAGATTTTCGTAGTTTATATTCTTATCGTTGATTACATTACATTACACATCTTTCAAACTCAAAGAATTACTTCACATTGCATAACTAATAACTAGATGTTGATAGATGAGAAAATTGAATTACAATATAGTTTTTACAAAGTCAACCTAAGGAGTTATGCAATTACTTCACATTGTATAACTACTAACTAGGAGCAACTGGCAATTGCATTTGCTTGTCATGGCATTCTATGAGACCACATTTCTTTGAGGCATTTTTTTCAAATAGTTCACTGGCTTGTCTATGCTACCACATTTTTCATACATGTCTACCAAAGAATTTGTCAAACAATTCACTGCCTTGTTGCTATGGCTAAAAACCTAAAACAAGTGCTTTCAAACAAGCTATGGATGCTTGGAAAAAATCTATCAAAAGCATAATAGTAAGCAATAGCATAGAAAAAGCGGCGAACTATTTGAAAAAATGCCTCAAAGAAATGAGGTCTCATGGTGATGGAATGCCATGACAATAAAATTGCTTTTGATTGTCATGGCTTTCCATCACCATGCAACCTCATTTCTTTGAGGTATTTTTTCAAAGAGTTCACTGCCTTGTCTATGCTAACACATTTTTCATACATGTCTATCAAAGCATTTTATCAAACAGTTCATTGCCTTGCTGCTATGGCTAAAATCCTAAAACAGGTGCTTTCGAACAAGCTATGGATGCTTGGCTAAAAGCCTGCTATTTTTTTAAAAATCAGGATTAATCAGGATTTTTTGTAGATTTTTGCTCCTATGGCCCACATTGCCAAATTATCACACTCATAAATGAGTTTGAGACTCCACAATCTTTCCCCATTCCTAAATAAAAATTAGCACTATCGGCCTAACAATGGCTCATTGGCGGAACCCCCATCATAGCCTCGCTGATGGCCCAATGAAAGTAGTTAATAACCTAGTGTCGGTGTAACAATACTCTATTAGGCCGACTCCTAAGGCATTCTCCCTGATAGACCGATAGAGTCAAATAAAAAAATCACATCGTTGTAACACATGAACATCGGTGGAATGAATGTTTTCATTCCCCCGATGGCCCGATATAACAAATGTTTGCATCCCCCCAATGAAAGCAGTTAATAACCTAGTATCAGTGTAACAATACCCTATCAGGCTGACTCTTAAGGCGTCCTCCCTGATAGACCGATAGAGTCAGAAAAAGAAAGCACATCGTTGTAACACATGAACATTGGTGGAACAAATGTTTGCATTCCCCCGATGGCCCGATATAACCATGGATTATCAGGAATTAATATATATTAGGGGAATCAGTCTTGTTTACCTTGTTCGTGGGCCAAAGGTGTATTAAGGGATTGGAACCTCCTTATAGTTTAAAAACCTGCACTTCTAAGACCTAAAAAATCATTCATTAATCTCATAGTTATTTTGTCATAAAACTCGCAGTCATAATGGATTTCAATGAAACAAAAGGAAAAATTTCATAGATTCACTGTTCTATATATGATCGTAATACTTTGCTTGGAGATCACAAGAGTAATTTTATAAAGGCATGTTGTGGAAAACATTTATGAAATTTTCATACATCTTTAGAATACAATATAAAGATGATATAGTTGAGAATCAAAATATTGAGGGATAGCCTCTTATCTGATCTGAACCCATGGAATTATGGTCATTCCATGCAAAAATGATAGGCTTAACAGAGGCAGCCGACTGTGAAACTTTCTCAGTGAGACAGTTTAAGAAACTCATTATATGTTGGTAGTCTTCATTTGAGTTGACATGATTTGGAGAGGCTCTTACTGGGCATTCAATAGATGGCTATGAAATCTCTGTTGACGAACTAGATTTCCTCTTGATACTAGTATTAGATTTAGTATGATCTAGTGTTGCCATATAATTGACAACATCTTCTACACTTGCTTCTCTATTATTGTTTTCCACCTAAAATACAATGTCAATTTCAACATATAGTTAGTTCAATGAAAAATTGAAATAAATAACACAATGTAAATTGAACCAAAAATCATGCAATTACTCCACATTTGTCCATTTTGGCCTACAACCCACCTCGGCCAAATGTATATTCAGTCCTCACATTATCTCTTGCTCTCTTTCCTTTGTTACTCTTTGTCAAATATTCTTCGGAACACATACTTTCTTTGAATGCCTCCCACTGTTTGGGAGATAGAGTGGAGTCTAACATCTCTTTTCCCTCCATGATTTTTTTTCTGCAATTGTATCTAAAACTATTCATCAGAAGTCTCATCTTGTGCTTGTAATATTTTCTAGAGATTTTTCCACCAACAGTGTCAAAGGAATTTTCCATTTTTCGTATAACATATTCCACATTTCGTGGATCTTGCTCTACAAAAATTGATTTGTAGATATCCAAATGGGCCCTACATCTTACGCCCAACTCGGAGGCCCACCTTGCAGCATTTTTCACAATGGGTTCACCATCTGTTGATACCTCAAGCAAGAATGGCTTCTTCCCTTATAATATTCTTTCTTTTGCGTTCCTCTCTGTAGATCTATATAAATCTATGTAAATCTTTGTCTTTTAACATAAGCATGCACATCTTCTATTTCACCACTACAAATATTTCTGGCTGATCCACTAATTCCTTCAAAACTTGTAGATGCAACAAGTGCACTCTCAGCAGGCACATCAGATGCAAACAAACTCTCTTCATGACTTTGATTAACGATAACGTCATGCTCCTTGGTCACATCACGTGTGGCATGAGTAGGTAGATCAGTAGTGGTCTCCGCAGATTTCACTTCATCACAACTATTTTTTTCACCAACTTCATTTGTTGACTCACAAAAGCATTGGCTTCTAGGAGCTGGCAACACTGTATCTTTACTTTCTTTTTGTTTTTTCTCTGCATTTTCTCTACTCTCTTTTTCTTACCTGTAAAACAAAAAAGATATATCATATCATGTCTTATATACATAAAGCTCTTTCCTATAAAATTTCATTGAACATTATTAAACAAATAATTTACTACTTAGTGGATTTATAACTTGCCTGTTTGACGTCAAACCAAGATGTGATAAATATTCATTATTCTTGGCCACACGTTCTTCACGAAAGCACTCATAATCTATCACTAGAATTTTAACATTGTGATCACTATCATCTAATTTGCACCTTAAGTTATTTTTCTTCATTTCCTGATGTCCACAAAAACAATAATATATAAATTAGCAACTTGATACAAAGATAATTAACCGTAATAGAAATTGCATAAATACAAGTTTATGAGGTCTTAGTTTTAATGAACAATCATTAAAACACATAGGAATTCTAAAGCACTACAAACAACAACAGTCATTAGATGTTATGGGTATTTTAATCAATGGATATTAAATAATGGTGCCCTGCAAAAATGCCGGTTGCATAAAAAACTTAGCAATGTATTTGAATCAATCCATCAAATCTTTAGCAATAATGTTTTTATTCATGGTTCAATAAAAAATCTGTATTACCAAATTTTAACTGGAGATGAACTTGTAGCATGGCAACCATTTTGTACAACTAAACCAATGCTTTGCTTAGGTGATAGCACCATCACTAAGAAATGTCTATGGTATTTGGTGATTCTTACTTTTGTTGTTCTGTTACGTAATAATTTGTTCATAACATCCAGATACATTCATGAAGGGGTAGATTTCATGAAAAAGAACATATATGTTGGAGTGGACAGTGGGTTACAAGCAAGGAACACAATGATTTGAGGACTAAGTAGTCAAACAATAGTGAACTTCAAGATATATGCTAAACAATGAAGAACATTTGATCAAAGCAAAAAAAAGCAATGACCTTACAGTTTATAAAGATACATACGAGACAATGATTTCTAGTGCATAAAGTCAGAAGCACAAATGCTGATAATAGTGATATCACTGTTAAAAATAATGTGAAGACAACAAAGGATGTGAGTAGCATGTAATTCCAAAATAGTGGGGATATAATGAGGAAATGCTTCTATTGCAATGGGGAATCACTGTATTGATGCCTTGAGCATTGACAAAAAATAGTTATCAATCATCAAGGATTGTATACTGCTGCTATAAACAGTGAAGGAATAGAGAACAAAAGACCATATTAGTGAGGAAATGAGTACCACAGTGGGTGAAAGATCCAAGAAATGAAGACAACAATGAGAAATACTTTCATGGCAGTGAGCAGTCAATGCCAAAGTAGTTCACAAGGCAATGGTATACAATAATATTACAAAATAAGGCTAAAGATAATGCCATATGTAGGGAAGACAATGCTATTTTAGTAAAAAAGTGTAAAAGAAAACATAGAAACAATGTTTAACAATGCTTCAATGATGGCTTTTATAAAGGATGCTAGAGCAATGATAGTGATAAAGAAGATATATAAAAGCAGTAAATAGTCCAGAGGAGCTGTCAAGAAAAGATCATTGTCAAAGTAAAGCAATGATGGTATACATATTCATATTGCATTCATATTGCATACAACATTTATATATGAAAACATATTCATATTTCATTTATATATGAAAACATATTCATATTGCATTCATATAGCAACTTTTTTCAACATTAAAGCTTTGAAATAGGTATTAGCCTAAAGGTCTGTGTCCTTAAAACATAAAATAGTCTTAAAACAACATAAAAGTCTTACATAAAAGGTCATAAAATGGGGCTCATCAATAATCATCTACATTTCTAGCAAGATTAGAATCCTGATCACTTGTGTCTGTATCTACTTGATTTTCTTCCTCATCCTCATTTGTGACATGCAATACATTATCTCTCCCAATTTCTTCATTGGTAATCAAAATCTCTTCTTCAAACAGTCCCTCATTGTCTTCATCCACTTCTTCGAATGTTTCTTGTAAATTAACATATTGCCCATCAGGCATTACATCAACAACTTCCATGATTTTTCGTCTCAAACGAGACTCTATTTGAATGACATATGACCAACCTGGGCTTCTTACATTATCAATTAGAAATGATTGGTTAATTTGAAGAGGGGAAACATACGACTCATCTGTCTTTGATAAAAATTGTTGTGTATTTGCACGTACAAATCCATACTCATGAAATTGTACTGCAGATGGTCGGATCCACTTACATTTTAATAATATAGGACTATTTTCACCAAAATCCACTTGAATAATTTCTTGGATGAATCCAACATAAAATTTCTTCTCAATTTCATGAAGAAATTCAACACTAACAACGCAATCACAATTTGTCTTTCCTTTGTCTTTTTCTTCCACTCTTAAATGACTACCATAGGCCCACATTCCACTAAAACACATAGCCCATAAATGTGGAGGTCGTGAAAGCTCACTTTCCTCTGTTGTTATATCTTGACCTTCTTCTT
Organism: Sequoia sempervirens; assembly: GCA_007258455.2. NCBI lineage: Eukaryota > Viridiplantae > Streptophyta > Pinopsida > Cupressales > Cupressaceae > Sequoia > Sequoia sempervirens. The sequence goes on from VDFB02000017.1 coordinate 456,484,262, forward strand.
TTGCAACACTGATTGTATTAGCAATCCATTCTTCAAATTTTGGAAAAGAATCAACTCCAATCAAATCATGACGTATGTGCCTTTGAGGTCAATGTTGCATCCAAGTTTGATTCTCTTCTTCATATTTTCTACATAGAATAATGATGTACAAATAGTAAGATTAATAATATAAATGTGTAAATGCAATTGAGTAAATAAATTATTGTGTAATTTTTTTTTACCGATGCCACTTATCGAACAAAGATGTGTTTTGAAGAATAAAGGCATGTATTGTACTTCTTTCTTGATATGATAGCTTGAAGCGACATCCATTTCCTTCTAATACTTCACCTGCAACTCTCTCATCTTCGTCATCATCCCATGCACGTTGATTGACATTTTTAAAATCCTTCATATATTTTGTGCAAAATCCCATGGCCTCTTGCATTGAATATCCCTCAGACATGCTGCCTTCTAGTTTTTCCCTAGTACAAACATTTTTTTTCAAAACCTTCATAAATCGTTCTATAGGATACATCCATCTCATTCTTATTGGGCCACAATGCTCTAGTTCATATTCTAGATGTATTAAAAGATGCATAGAAATGTTAAAGATTGCTGGTGGAAATTCTCGTTCCAATAGACAAAGGACTTCAACAACCTCCTCCCTCAAACTATCAAAGTTTGAAGGATCTAATACATGTAAACTCATTCTCCTTAATATTAGGCCCAACCTTATAATTTCCAATCTTGGCCCCTTTGCCAAACTTGATATATTTACCACAATAGGTAAAATATTCTCGATTATGACATGATAGTCGTGGGTCTTGAGGCCTCTTAAGCTATTAATTTCTGTTTGGCTTCTGATGCTGCTACTTACATATCCAATGGGAAAGCGAGTCTGAGGCATCAACTGTAAGAATTGTGCATGTTGTTCCTTTTTCTAGACATAAGGAGCACTAGGTTTTCTATATTTCTCATTATCATATTTTTCAACCCAAAGATTTCAACGAATCTTTATTTCTCGAAAGTCTTCACGTGATGAAATAGTATGAAGAACACCAAAAAGAGTTTCTATAATAGCATAAGCTATATTTTTCTCAATATGCATAAAGCTAACAGTATGCCTAATGGATATATCTTTAAAGTATGGAAAATTATACAATATGCACAACCGTTTTACACCGCTTTCATTACATGGATCATATCTACTGCCAGCAATCCAATCATTTTCAATAAATCACATTCTTTTTTTTCCATTATCAACAATGTAATCACCTATTTTTAGCAATGGCACTTCACGATTCTCTTCTTGACCATTGAAATGTGTTTTTTGTCGACGATATGGATGATCCATTTTAAGGTAAGCACAATGTCCACAATAAATACGCTTACACAAACTTCTTGAGTGCCTCACAAAATCCTTAAAGTTGCAAGCAGGACATGCATGGTATCCATGATGAACAAAGAGAGTAGACAATGTGCCATATGTAGGAAGATCATGAATCGTAAAGAATAAGAAAGATCTTAAAGTTAATTTGATTGAATGACCATCCCTTAAAGATTGAATTGCTTCAATTCCTTTCCACAATTCCATTAGCTCATCATATAATGGCTCTAGATAAGCATCTATTGTATCTAAAGTCACACTTTTTTCTTTCTTGGTATAATCAATGATAACATTAAGAAAAATGTTTTAGTTGCTAACTATGGAAGCAAGTTATAATTTATTAGAAACACTGGCCAAGTTGACCATTTAGTACTTTGATCTGAGAATGGGTTCACCCCATCTAGAGCCAAACCCAACCTTATATTACGAGGATCTTGAGAAAAATTTGGGCCATCTATTATCAAATTCCATCCACATCTTAGAATCAGGCACGTGTCACTGTTTTCCATTAGTTCTCTTATTTTGGGCATGCCACTGCATAAGTTCAGCAATGTCTTTGCACCTATACGTTCGTAGTAATTGTGGGATTATCGGAAAGTGGCGAAGAACCTTTCTAGGAACCACAACTGATTTCAATCCTTGTCTATACCTCAGTTCATGACATTTTAGACATTCACTCTCATTTGCAAGATTATTGCAAAATAATACACAACCATTCACACATGTGTGGATGTTTTCATACCCCAAGCCGAGCTTACTAATCTGCTTTTTACATTGATTTCATTTTGTTGGAAATGTGGAGTCAGCTGGTAACAATGAACTTAATAATGCCAATAACTGATCTACACTCTCATTTGTCCAACCATGCACCACTTGCAAGTTAAGAATTTGAAGGATTGTTGTCAAATGAATTAACTTGCAATTAGCATACACAGACTTTAAAGCATCATCCATTGACTTGCCCCAATCATCGTTTAGACCCTCATTCAACATTCTATCAACTTCAAACCCTTCGTCAAACATTTCTGCCTCTTCATCTATGTTTGGTGCCACTTCATCTATGTTTGTTGCATCTTCATCAATCACAGTCTGACATTATATCATATCTTCATAATAATTGTAAGCCCAAGGGTTTATACCACTATGTCCATATCTTATCATACGTCGATAAATCATATTTCTTTTTTTCACTTTTCCACCAAGACATTTTTTACATGGACATGGATATTTGTTAATGTCCCTTTCATTAGCTACTCTCTCATCATTAGCCAAAACATTGTTGAAAGTAGTCACTTTTAGTACAGACCATAACAAAAAGAAGAGGATATTATGAGTCATTGTTATGAGATCTATCTTACATTCATTTGAAGTTTACCTATTGATAATGAAATATGCCTATGTTTCCTATCAGCTTACTTTCGACAATGAGGGTTTCGAATTACCTCTTAATTCACTACAGAGGGCCACACTGACTTCAAATTCATTGTAGGAAACTCCGAATTCCTTGCCTGCCCTTTCAAAAGTCTCCAGGTTCTATCCAAACAAGTTTTATCGCCCATGCAAGTGCTTCAATACCTGTCCATGAGAATAACAAACGTCAACAACAATCCAATTTCATTCCCATGCCAACAATTATACATTTTACAAGTTGTCTGACTTATAAATATAGACAAGTTATGTAAACCACAAGATAAATAGCATTTAAAGGTTTGTCGTCTCTGACTTATAATCTATTTTTTATTTCAACTAATACAACTATTTTTTTTGGTTTGTTTTCATGGTTGTTACTCATGTAACTTGTACTTTCATATCCCTTTGAGCTGCTTTCTGTATTTCTTTCTTCTGCATTGGTTGTGTTATGAAAGTAAAACTTGAAAGTGACCCTGCTAATAAGGTTTGAGTCTTTAGTTGTTTACTTGTTTTTGTGATATTTGACTTTTGAGTCTTAATATATAAGTCCAGATGTTTATCTAGATTGATGTGGATCTTGCAAATTCTAGATACTTAAAGCCAAAATATGATTGAGCCTTGAAAGTGGGTTGATCCACAAATAACATTATGGCGAGTGCTATAATGTAATGTTCATTGTGGGTCATGAATGATATAAGTGAGTTGAAGGCCAAGAGTATTTTGTCTGATTGTCAAAGAGGACAAAATTAACATAGCCATACACTCATAATTGATTTTGGATCACAAGTGTTTGTGTTCAAAATCATCTCTTAGAAGTACATGATATATATCTTCTACAAGTATTTCAGCATGCTGCAAGTATTTCTTGACAAGCTTATCTCTAGGTTCACCTAACTTAGAATTACATGCCAAATGCTACTATGTTTTTTCCTTGGTGAGTTAGCTGCGTTCCTTTTTGTTCATAAGGAACATCTTTATAATTAATGTGGGTTTGTCTCTTTTGAAGTGCATCCATTTTAGGCCTGTAGGCAAATGGATTCCAGAGAGGCTGTGTTTGGTGGAGGCTGATTAGGTAATATTTTGGAGTAATTCTTTAATTAGAAAATATATCCTTATTTTCTATAATTTTATTATGTTTGGTAGAGTGTCTCTGGGGATAAGGATTTTAAATGTTTACACAACTCTATGAAGAAGTCATGCTCTCTTTATAAGAGTGTCTCCAAAATTTACTTCCAAATTACCATGAGAAATCCCCTGAAAACTGTGGTTATAGGAGGGTGTGGGAGGCGTGCTCAGTGAATGCAATGTATATGTTGTCCATAAAAGAACTGAGTTGGTTCCTGCAGAAGTACTTTGGACAATTTGACTGACTAGATATGCATGCATTAGCAGTTTCAAGTGTAGCAGAGCCTATTCTATCATGGGAAATGTTAGGAGATTCATTTGTCTCTCTAACAAAGAGTTTTTTCAACCATTGCAAATTTGCAACTAGCTTGAAATGGTATCTACGTTATTGAAGAACTAGCATTCATCTTGTCATAATTCTTTGGCAGAACTGTAGTAACATGGGGATACTGAAAAGAATATTATAAATCAAGGGATTAACATTGATCTGGTCAAGCTAGGTAATGAACACCATATATATGTGGTATTTGTCTTCTTGGAGACAATAAGCTTTATTCAGTTATCCATTACTGATTCTTATTCTCTCTTATTTTTTTGTATGATCTATGCATGTTATTTTTCATTGTGCTAGTTGTTACAACTAAAAAATTTCACATTTTTCACTAGCCTCCACCCACCAATCCTCCAAATTCCACATAAATTCATCACATTTTAATTTTATGATCAACACAAATTGTTGAAATTTGTGTGAGAAGATCCATTTTGTAGCCCACATTGCCAAATTGTCACACCCGTAAATAAGTTTGAGACTCCATAATTTTTCCTAAGTAAAAATTAGCACTATCGGCCTAACAATGCATCATCAGTAGAACCCCCATCATAGCCTCGCCAATGGCTCGATGAAAACAGTTCATTTCCTAGTATCAGTGTAACAACACCCTATCAGGCTAACTCCTAAGGCATTCCCCCCGATAGACTGATAAAGTCAACAAAAGTAAGCACATCGTTGTAACACATGAACATCGGTGGGACAAATGTCTACATTCCCCCGATGGCCTGATATGATCATAAATTATCAAGAATTATTATATATCAGGGGAATTAATGTGTATCGGGGTAATATATTTTGGCGTCCTGCCGATAGACTGAAGGAAAATTGTTCATCGGTGGAGATGGTGGCTATCAGTGGAATAAGGATTGCAGTCTCATCGATACATCGATGATGATTGATTGCTAATTGATGTGACATCTCAAGGCATCATCTAGATATTTAAAAATAAATGCTTCCCCCCGATGAGAAGACTAAAACGGGTGGTGTATTTATGAGCCAGAGTTGAAGTGAATTATATCACAAGTTGATCACATAATTGTTGCATAGTCTGGAAGATTTCACTGAGGATAGAAGCAGAAAGGAAAAGCTAGGAGTTCTCACGTAGCAAAAACTAGTGGAGGCGAGACCCAATTAAGTACACCAATCCTGGCTGAGAAGTTGTATTTTTCAAAGGATTAAGAATTCGAACAATGGAGGAAAATGCAGAAAAACCCAAAGCTAAGAAATAGAAAACTGAGAAGAGACTCTTGAATCAAGACCTGATAGATCAATGCCCTGGGTCGGGGCCAAGACCTAGGAGGGGTGCTCAAATGAATCCTTCAATGGATAGATTATTAGATAAACATAAAGGCTTGGGGGATATTTGGACACCACAACGCGGGTATGAGCTTTTCATGTATCATTACAGGAAAAAATTTAGGTTTCAGCCAGTTTGCAACTTGTGGAGGTTGAACTTGGGAAGAATCGTGGTGCCCAATGTGTTCATAAATGTAGATTTAATTAAAGCTCTGGCTAGCAGATATGAACCCAAGAGGAGAACTATCCAAGCACATAATGGGGCTGACATGCTTGTTATTTTTGAGGATTTAATTTCTAATGTGTTTCAGTTGGAGTGTCCTATGAACTTGCCATTCACGATTAGAGATCTCTTGACAGAGTATCACCATAAGGATACCATCTACAAATGATGGAAACTACCCTTGCATAGGCCTAAGAATGAAGGAGGCCAACTCAAGAGGTTTTCAAGTAATGAAAACCCTCCTTTTCATGAGGACTTGTTTGAAGAATATTTTAGATACACTTATTATTCAGCTGGTCAGGTCTTGGGGGTAGAGGTCGCACCCCTCATGTCTATTGACCCAATGGTCTTAGTTGTAGACATAAAAAGTGTGTGAACCCCTCTCCTAGCACCTGCAAAACAACATGAGTAAACAAGTTAAACAAGGAATTGCAAGCTAAAAAAGGGATTCCCCAGGAAATCTATTTACAAATTCAAAATAGGAAATAAAATAATGAACACAATATAAATGACAAAACTAGATTGAATCCTAATTTAATGTGCAAACTCATGATCCCATGGGGGAATTGGTGCCAATTTGATGTGAAAATTGACCCTTTCCCAATCCCTAAGATGCAAGCTTCAAATGTTGAAGAGATTGATCCACTTTATTGGTGAAGAATGAAGACTCCAAGCCAAAAATCTGAAAAACCTAGCTATGACTCAATGATAATGGATAAAATTCAAGAGATATTTGAGCATGGTAACTTTGCTTGGATTGTGGATGATAAAATGAGGATATGGGCTCTTTATTTATAGGATTTCAAGATGGATGAATGCCTAAATTTGAGCAATGTGGGACTAACATTCATCCAATGATATGATGCCACTTGTCAAGCTATGGATGGATGATGGATGTGCAAGATTTGGGGATTGTGCCAATAAATGCCTAATTTGAAATTCAAATTTTGTTGAAATGACATGTAAGAGGGAAGGGAAAATGCAATAAATTCCACTTGGTTCAAGGAAAAGGACATGTAAGATGAATTTATTGCCTTGTTGGATGTACATGTTGACTTGGAATTTTTGAATTCAAAATGAGAGAATATTCCAAAAGATGCCTTGTGAGGAAAATAGGGATTTAATAAATGATTAAATCTATTTTCATGTGCAACTTGCATTATCTAGAGGATGTGACATGAGATGAGATTAAATTAATCAAGGGTTAATTAATTTAATGAGAGAGATTAGATGATGTGACCCATTTGACTCAAATTTATGGATTTATTTAAATCAAATAAGAGAGGAATATGACAAGAAGTTAATTAAATAAGGATTTTGATTTATTTAATTAAAAGAGATGGTGTTAGATTAAATCAAATTTAAAGTGTTAATTTATTTAATTTAATGGATAGACTTTAGAGATTTAATCAAATAAATTGATTATTTAATTAAATAGGGATAATTAGATCAGATGGATTGATTTAATTAACAAGAGAGAGTGACTTAATTAGATAAAATGATTTATTTAATTAAGGGTTGAAAGTTGATGAATTTAATCAGATAGGGGAATTTGATTAAATGGTTAGACTGAGGGATGATTCAGGAAGAAACGATGTTAGTAGTTAGGATTAGAGTGTGCGATATCAATCTGTATATTTTCGATGTCTACATCTTGCCCCTCTTTGAAGCAATGCACTTGTTGCGTTGGTTCAAAGAATAAACGATCTCGATCAAAGCCAAATTTTTTGTTATTTTAAAACTTTCCCCATTGCTGCATGGTGAGAGAAAACATGCCATTATAATGCCCCCTCGAGAGATCGGACGAAAATTTTAATTTTTTGGGTGATCTCGTGAAAAAAGGTGACAAAATACCCGACAAGTTTGAAAGGGGTCCGGGAGGCTAAAAACATGTCTAAATGCAATAAAACGATGAAAAACAAGCCTCAATCAGACCAAAATAGGTTCGGGGGTCCAAAACCCTAGCAGAACAGCCATTTAGGGTTAAAAAACCCTAATTTTTAGGCTTAAAAGGGGCTCGAGGGGTCACTTTCAAGTCATTTTCACACACCTCCGCTAGCAAACTTAAAATTCGAGCTCTGTCCCTCTACCGATATGGTGCGATGACAGCTTCCCCTACACATTTTGGATCGAGTTCGGACATACCAGCGACCACTTGGCATCGGGGCACTAGTATGTGACCCTTACTAAAGCCTCATTTTTTCATTTAATGCATTAATTACCACTTTAAAAGAAGAGCTCGCCTCCAGCGGCGCTATATAGCACTGCTCGACATTTAAACTATGCCGCGCCAGGCCATTTTGCACCCTAGCAGTGCTATTTAGCGCAACAGCGGTGTAGTTTGGAGTTTAGAAACTTCGTCGTTGGGCTCGGGCTCGGCGGGCCGGTTTGGGAAAAGTGCGCCGTGGTGGCGCCCTTTTCATGCAAACTGTGACGCTGGAGGATAAAGTGCACCGCGGCGGTGCATTTTTTCTCTTTTTGGGCTCGAGCGTCAGAGTTTGAGTAAAATCAAACTGCGACGCCTTCACAAACTGTGCCACTGGAAATGAGCTTGGAGTGTTCAACGAGGAATTTTTCAAAAATTTTAACATGGTGACTTTCCTTGATGCAGGACGGGCCGAGGGAGCTCTACTCTTGAGAGCACCGGTCGCGAGATTTGGCAAGCGTCCTACTGGACCTGAGCGACATAGACTAGGATCGACTGGGAGTTGCAGGATTATGGCATATTGCATACGCGACGCTCGTGCGCACCCACCTAGGGATGTTGTCAGTGCTGGCCGAGAGGTGGCACAGTGAGACATCGTCATTTCATCTTCCCACTGGCGAGGTGACCGTCACCTTGGAGGACGTTTGGCACATTCTATGATTGCCCATTCATGGCCGTTGGGTGATCTATGATATGGAGGAGGGACGCGAGTGCTGTATCAGAGTCCTCGCCACACGGGACATCATTTACTACGAGGGAAAGATTGAGCTCGAGCGGTATAGGGTTATAGCACCTCCCTTCTGCTGGGCAGTTGTAGCGATCATTTCAGGTTTGGTTGCCCCAGACCGATGAGGGCAATATTTCAGTCCTGGCTGGGGTTAATTCTGGGAGCAGATGGTTCGAGACAGGCCAGTTCGCTTTGCATGGGGGCTTGTCCTTCTGGCTTCACTCTATAGGGACCTCCATGAGTACGTATACGTGGATGGCAGAGTGCTGGGGGCCGGAGTGACACTTCTTCATGTTTGGGCGTGGGAGCACATTTCTGTGCTACATCCACGGGTCGTTCCAGTTCCGATGGGGGCAGAGGATGCCCTCGTGGCATTCTATAGAGGCGGTGTGTCCTTCACACACATTGGTGAGCATGGGATCCCCTACTAGAGGCAGGTCCTAGATGAGATGCTTGTCTTTACTTGGCGTCCATACCTTGGTCGGCCCAGATGGGCTGACGATGCTGCTCAACTCTTTTACTACCGCCAGGATCGATATATGTAGGGGCGAGAGCACACGACGATTGAGAGGTACCTGCCCGGGTGTGTACAATGTCAGTTCGAAGTGCCGCAGGATCGACCTGATGATGACTACGTGGCCGTCTTTGCATGCAGCATGACACATGTGTCATGGGGGCCTGGTATTCCTACTTTTGAGGCAGTTGATAGCTTTCGACAGTTGGTAGCTTGACTGTGGGCTTATGATCAGGGCTTGGCAGATCCAGGGACCACGCAAGCCTACAGAGACTGGTTCAGACCTCCTCTTCGGTTGACCATTCCAGGTGAGGATCTAGAGGTGCGCAGGGTTATAGGCAGAGGGAGAGGACAAGGGCGAGGGCGAGGACCAAGGGTCAAGATTCGACAGGATCCGCCAGTTGTGCCCCCAGTCCCACCAGGTCATGGGGATGTCCATATGCAGGATCAGTAGTAGGATCCGCTAGTCCCACCACCATGAGTTGAGGGTGAGGATAAGGTTCACGTGCAGCCATAGGTACAGGCACAGGGACAGGCAGACAGTCGGGATGCGCTGATTGCGCAGTTACAGGCCCAAATTCAGGTAGTGACCATGGAGAGAGATCAGGCGAGGGTTGAGAGAGAGCAGCTCAGAGTAGAGAGGGATCAGGCTGTGCAAAAGAGACATGCTGCAGAGTTACAGGAAGCCACAGAGCTAGGCTATAGGTAGCAGATTGAGAGTATGACAACCACCTCTTCCCAGGGTACAGTGCCAATACAATCTTACAGGGATGCTATCCGAGAGATAGAGTACTACCGTCGGGCTTACCATGACACCGTACTTAGAGTAGATTGGGTCCTAGAGTACTCAGAGCGGGCTAGCCAGAGACCACCAGAGGGTCATGGTGACAGGGGTGAGGGAAGCATTCATAAAGATTGGGCCTGATTCAGATGATACATTTTTTGTGCCTTATGGGTTCGTTTTTGATAGCCCGATGGGCATTTTGTACTGATTGACATATATGTGTACAATGATCCAAGTTATTCCTTGTACTATGACAGTGATATTGATGATATGATATATATATGAGTCGATTTTGATGTGATGTACTGTTTACTCCTTTATGCATGGATGATTTATTTCTATATGCTTTGTAGTGATGTTCTATGGATGCATTTATTTCTAATGATGTATGCGTTATGATTATGACTAACAAATCTATATTATGCTAACCTATGATATGATGTGCAATGATGTTAACTATATGATGGTTTATTTTATGCCAATGTAATATGTGATATGGTTTTTTAATATGTAAAATGATATGATCTATGGTATATGCAATGATGTGTGGAATATGCTTATATATGAGATGACTTATGGATGGATGTGATATGATGCGATGGTCGTGATATGATGTTAATGAGGTGTTAATGCATAATGAAATTGAGATGCTTAGAATAACAAATGTTATTATCCTAAATGATGATGTATGTGATGCAATGATATGTTAATACAAAGTGATATGTTGATGCATAATGAGATGTGAACGTAATGTGATAATATGATGTCATGATGTTATGCAAGTATGTATGCATAATAAATTAAATGCTTATATACCTATTGCTTATGATTATGTGAAAAATGATTATGAAATGTTTTTGTAGATGCTATGTGATGATTTAGATGGTAATATGAAATGGTTGTGAAATGCAAATGAATGTTTATGCAATGATCGATAAAATGCCATGAGATGCAATGTAATGGGTGAAATACAATGACATGAATGCACCTATTTATGAAGAATGTTTATGATAAAATGCAATGCGTATGTTTCCTATATGATATGTTTATGCCATATGCTAATGATTTGTGGATGCAGGATTGATGACGATGATGGTGATGATGATCCACTGTCATAGTACCTTGTTAGCGCGATTAGTAAGAAAGGAAGAAGTCATTTCAACAAGACAAAAGATGATGCACATGTAGATGATGATGATGATGATGATTACTTGCCAAGGAATTGGGATTTTCAAAAGGCCAAATTTTCTTATGTTTGATAACACACGTGGTACGATGCATCAAGGTATAGAAAATCATGATGGTGTTGTACCCAGTGTGATGGACTTTGACTCGACAATCAGATAGGAGTATTCTTGTTCACACCTGACATACGAAAACCTTGCTAGGATGTGTTTCGGAAGTTTCAGACACCTCGGACCAAAACACGGAAAGGTAAACCTATCCCTGTAATAGTCAGCAAGTTTCCCTAGACCTCTTCCATACATACCTAACAAAGCAAGTATTCGCCGAGGTTATATTGCAAGAACGTCCAACAAGCACAACAGACAAAAGATAACGATCATTGCCCCATTCCTATTTCTCTAAATCCTCTATTTTGGGATATCATCGAGACATCCTTGGAATGAGCGCAAAATAAGATAAGTCAAAAGATAAAGACCAAGTAAACAAACAACCTGATACTCTTCAATACCACTAATGGAAAGAGGATGTGTTTTCTAAGGATCATAACCGAAACTTATTGCCAAAAGATAATGCCCATTGTAGGAAGCATTCATCCTAGGACATGTTAGTGGATGGTGGCACGTTATTTCATTTATCCAAAGTGTTCGAAGGGATGATTGATATTGGAAAAAATCAGATGATGTATTACCAATATAAAGAGATGACCAATTTGCTTATGCACTGACTTAGACTTAAGACCTGACGTTTTGAGTTCTACTTTTAATCTGCTAGACTTGCTTCTAACTGTTTCACCAAGGGTTGATAATGACGATTAGTTTATTATGAGTGGTGTTATTGCAGGTGCAAGTGAGATGAGACAGATGGATTTTTTTCAAATATTTGGATGTTTTTGATGTTTTTGCAATGTTTTGAGGCTGTTTTTGGTATTTTTTGAGATTTTGCAAATGTTTTGATTTTTGATTTTTTGATGTTTTTGGGATTTTCTGGGATTTTGACCAAGAGACTAACCTAAAGACCTATCCTAGGAGTCTCGAGGCTGGTCAACAGACTAGCCTTGCCTATGCTATACACGCAGAGACCACGTAGTTTGACTAACGACTTGACTGATTTACAGATGACGATATACATGATGAGATGTCAGTTTATTATGACGGACTCCTATAGGACTGACCTAAATGTCTCGGGGGATGATCAAAGATCAACCTTGCCTACGTTCAAGCTCAGGGACGACGTAGTTCGACTAGACGACTCTATTTTTGACTTTTTGACCTGTTTTCGGATTTTGATGATGTTTTGATGTTTTTGGATTTTTTTTGATTTTCTCATGTTTTTGGATTTTCTGATTTGAGGACTTTAAGATCATACAAGAATCCGATCCGATAAGAACATGCCCCTAGCGTGATGCAATAGACTACCCCGATAAAGGCAGGACAAACTGACCTTGGGGATGGGCCGAGTAGTACTAGGAGGGATCATGATACAAAAATAAGACCAAGCTATGGTGCAAATGTGAGTGGATGAGTGATGGATGGAGATATGGATGCGATGGATGATGGAAGCGAAATGGAGGGATGATGCCAAACAAGCCACAAAAATCTTGGTGGATGGAAATTGCTTATTTACACAAGGTGCCTGTTTGCCAGGTTTTCGCCAAGGTACTTGCCCAAAGTGCCACCGAAGTGGTTTTCACTAGAAGACGATTTTTCTCTTTACTATTTTTTTGATCCTTTTTCTGACTTTTTTGGATTTTTTGCTTTTTTGCTTCGTTTTTTTGTTACCAAGACGCCCGTTTTCCAGGTTTTCGCCGAAGTAACCATTTTTTAGGACTTTTTATGATTTTTTAGATTTTTGGTTTTATACCCTAAAAGAATTAGGCATAAAACTTTTTGAGATGGGAGCTATTCATTGGATCCTACAGAGGTTCCCCTTTGGGTGTTGATAGCTGATATGCCCCTGACTTATAACTTGCTGTGATGACGAAAGGTCCTAACCAATTAGGTTCGAACTTTCCTTTGCTGCTGGGGTTCGAGACATTCTTCTGATTTTCTTTTAAGACAAGTTCTCTGACTTGGAAAGTCCTGCTTCTGATTTTTTTGTTGTAGCTCCCTTTGAGTCTATTTTGATAGACTTGCAAGTGATTTAAAGCATCTATGCATCTCTCATCTAGTAGCTCCAGCTCGTTTAATCTTGACACCCGGTAGTCCTCATTAGTGATGAGATTTTGCAATGATATTCTGAGCGATGGGAGCTTGATCTTAATGGGGAGTATAGCCTCTGATCCGTAGACCAGGAAGAAGGGGGTGGCACCAATGGGTGTGCAGATGGTGGTTCGATAAGCCCAAAGGGCAGGATTAAGCTACAGATGCCAATCACGACTTGCGTCATTGACTATTTTGTTAAGGATTTTGAGGATGGTTTTGTTTGTGGCTTCTGCTTGGCCATTGCCTTGGGGATAATACGGGGTGGAGAAGCGATGCTGGATTCTGAATTTATTGCACAAGTCGCAAACCTCCTAGTTCTTGAATGGTGTCCCATTATCTGAGATAATGGCTTGTGGGACACCATAACGACAGATGAGATAGTTTAGGATAAATTTTGAGATCTACTTCCTAGTGATATACGTCACGGGTATGGCTTCCACCCACTTTGTGAAGTACTCAATTGCAGTTATAATGAATTTATGGCCATTGGATGAGGTGGTTGTGATTTTTCCAATGAGATCGAGTCCCCATTGCGAAAAGGGCCATGGTGTGACAATGGGATGAAGCTCTTGAGCTAGAGCATGGATGAGGTCCCCATGCTGCTGACATTGTAAACACCTTTTAGCATGATCATGTGCTTCTCTTTCCATTGTGGGCCAATAATACCCCATTCTCAGCAGTTTCTTGGCGATGGTCATTCCACTCGAGTGTGAACCACAGATACTGTTATGAACCTCGGTTAGAGCGGTTAATGCCTCCTCAGCATTTAAACAACATAGCAAGGTACCTTCTATGCTTCTACGGTATAAGGTATCACCTAGGATGACAAATTTGGATGGCTTTTTGATAAAGATTCATTTTAGGTTTGATGGGAGGTCAGCGGGTATGACTCCTATGTGAAGATATGTGTAGATGTCATGGTACCAAAGATCACCAGGACCAACGATTTCACACACATATTCCGATTCCGGTACCTCAAATGTGAGAACGAGAAGCTGCTCAATCAGAAATTCATATTTCGGCATGTTATGAGGGATGTCTAATAGGGACCCAATTATAGCCATGGTGTCTGCTGCTCTGTTGTTGGTTCTTGGAATCTGCTCAAATGTTATGCCAATGAAGGATTCCTTTAGAGTCTCCACCAATTTCTTGTATGGAGTGAGCTTATCATCCTTAGTCTGATATTCATTATTGACCTGATTTATGATCAACTGAGAGTCTCCATACACCTTGAGAGCTATGATGTTCCATTGTACTACTATCCTGAGGCCTATAGTCAAAGCCTCGTATTCCGCTATGTTGTTGGTGCAAGGAAATGCCAATTTGTATGACTTCGGTATGCAATCCCCTTGTGGGGTGATGAAGAAGACACCAGCTCCTAATCCATGTTGTGTGTATGAACCATCGAAGTATAGTTTCCAATGGTCAATTATGTTGAGGTTAAAAATGGATTCATTTGGGAATTCTGAGACAAGAGGGTTCTCAGAATAAATGGGTGCTTCTGCTAGTTGATCTACAATAAGTTGTCCCTTAATGGATTTCTGCTCTACATACTCGATGTCATACTCTGATAATATCATTACCCATTTTTCCATTCTTCCTGTGAGCATTGCCTTTGATAGTAGATACTTGAGGGGGTCAATTTTGGCAATAAGCTTTATCTTGTGTGCCAACATGTAATGTCTAAATTTTTGGGATGCAAACACTATTGCGAGGCAAGCTTTCTCGATGAATGAGTAATTTAGCTCATGACCGACCATTGTCCTGCTGATATAGTAGATGGCCCTCTTCGTTCCATTTTCATCATTCTGAGCTAGGAGAGCTCCAAGGGTTGCTGCTATTGCTGACACATATAAGATCAATGGCTTTCTTGGGATGGGTGGCATTAAAACTGGAGGTGTCAGTAGATATTCCTTGATTTTTTTAAATGCCTCTTCGCATTTTGTGTCCCATTTGTACACCACTCCCTTGTGGAGTAGGTGAGAATATGGATTCTGCTTATCTGCCAGTTGTGCTATGAACCGTCAGATGGATTGAAGTCGGCCTTGGAGGCCTCTCAATTGTTTTAATGTCTTTGGTGCTTCCATCTCAAGGATTTCCTTCACTTTTGTCAGATCCACCTCGATACCCCTCATGGAGACTATGTATCCTAGCAGTTTACTTGATTGTACGCCAAAGACACACTTCTTGGGATTTAGTCTCTCTTTGTATTCCTCCAGTCTGTCAAAGATAGCGCTTAGGGTTGCTATATGATCTTGTCTCTTTCTTGACTTAGCTAGAATTTCGTCGATATAGTCTTCAACTGTTTTATGAATCATGTCATGGAATATCAATGTCATGGCCCTTTGATAGGTTGCTCCTACGTTCTTTAGGCCGAATGGAATCATGTTCCGGTAGTAGGTCCCCCATGGATAAGTGAAAGCCATCTTATGTTGATCTTCTTTTGCTATCATGATCTGGTTGTATCTTGAAAATTCATCCATTAGTGATAACATCTCATGCCCTGCTGTCATGTCTACTATCATGTCGATGTTGGGAAGCAGGAAATCATCCTTGGGACATGCCTTGTTCAAATCTCTGAAGTCCGTGCAGATTCTAATGGCTCTGTCAGGTTTTGAAACATGTACCAAATTTGACACCCATTTTGGATAATCGATTGGTCGGATAAATCTTGCATCTAATAACTTTTTGAGCTCCATTTTGACCAATAAGGCAATTTGGGGATGCATTTTCCGAAGCTTTTGTTTGACCGGTTTTGCTTCTGGATACACTGCTAAGTGATGAACCATAGTCTCTGGATCAAGGCCTGGCATGTCAGCATAACTC
The DNA here is from genome assembly GCA_007258455.2 of Sequoia sempervirens. Classification (NCBI taxonomy): domain Eukaryota; kingdom Viridiplantae; phylum Streptophyta; class Pinopsida; order Cupressales; family Cupressaceae; genus Sequoia; species Sequoia sempervirens. The sequence continues at coordinate 456,500,459 of VDFB02000017.1, forward strand.
CATGTGAAGTTTATTTGTCTTTCCTTTAGGAATGCTGCTAGGAGTTCTTGCTCTTCTGATAATAGTGATTCTGCATAGAATGTGATATGTGGGGCCTCCTCTATTCCTAGGTTGACAGGATTGCATTTTTTGGCCAAGACTGCTGACTTCTCCTGATGAATAGCTGTTAGGGGAAGATTGAATCCTTCATCCTCGGGCGCCTCAGAGAGGTTTTCACCGTTGGATATGTCCTTTCTTTTTACTATTTTTTTGTCAGAGAGTGCCATAGTGTGGTTTTCACTCAAGGACTTGGATATGATTCTTAGTTTCTCACTTTTGTGACTGAAGGATTCAATCGTTTCCCCGTAATAGGTGTGTGTGTCTAACTCCATTATAAACCCTGCCTTGTGATCTCCATCTGGAATGTTATCCCTCAATCCCATGAATTCTGAGAGTGCCTCATTATTTTCAAATGTATCGAGAACCGGTGGTCCTCGTTGGTCATAGTCGATCAGTTGGGGGTACACTAAACGGATCTCATGATTTGGATGGTCTGTTTCAAAGGAGAGGGTGCTAATCATACACAAGGTGGTGTCCTCAAATAACCTAGGTAGATTGGTCATGGTATCTTCGTCATCGCTACTAATATAGGGCTCAGTTATAAAATTATGTGTGTCTCTACCTGTGACTATTGGTGAGTGTACTTGTACTAGTACTGGCTGAGGAGAAATATTAACCGTTCTAACCGGAGGACCTCGGCCATGTATGGTTATTCTCAGAGGGGTACGCCCAAGACCAAGATTTGTTATGGGTCGCGTCTCTGGCATGATAGGTATTATGAGCCCATTGTCATTTTGTCCCAGTCTTTGATTTCTATCGTAGCCCATTGCGAGCATCATTTGTAGGCCCTTTCTTGTCTCATCCATTGGTAAATTAGCTGTTGGTCTTTCATCTTGATACAACATGTGAGATGGATCTAATTCAATAACCTCATGGCCAAGGTCTCCCCATCTTGTGAATTCGGGATAGTTTTCCGGATACGTTTGTGATGTGGAAGCTTGGTTTTCTTGTGGGCGTCCTCGTGATCTAGGAGATTGTGGTAACTCTCCTATCACAAAAGCATTGTTAGGGAGCTTGTAGCTTCGACAAATTTCCTCCATGATGATGAGCTTGATATCAGAGATGGTGGGGATGGTAAGAATGGCGGGTGTCTCTATCGTAGAAGTGGACGCGAGAGTGGCGGGGTCAATATATGGTGTGGATGGGCCCTCATCATTCTTTGGCACTTGGGGGATTTTATAATACTTTGCCTCAAGATTTTTGCAATATGAAAATGGTTCAGGATCTTAATGGACAGTAACCTCTTGTCCATTGTGTAAATTTCACACATTGGTGGAAGGTTGATGCTACGACTTTCATCACATGGATCCATGGGCGTCCCAGGAGGATATTATATGGCAAGTCGAGGTCCAAGACTTGACAGGTGGTTTCCATGATGGTAGGCCCTACTTGAATAGGGAGTTTAATTATGCCTCTAGACACTCTTTCTTGGTCGTTATATGCTCTTATCGTGATGCCCTTACCTTTGTCGATGGAATCTTCTGATATTTTCAACTGCTTGATGAGGCTGAGAGAACAAATGTTCAAACCTGCACCTCCATCCACCAAGACCCTTTTGATTTTTCTCTTGTTTACAATGGCTTCTAAGTGAAGTGCATGGTTGTGAGATGGTTGGGCAGGGAAATCTTGGTCAAAGAATGTAAGGAGATTAGGCGTTATGATATTTCCGACCATAGCTTGGAATTGCTTTGCATCGAGATATGCAGGGATAGTGGATGAGGCTAATGCTTCCTTGAGAATCTTTTTATGTGCTGATGAGATTTTTAACAACTCCAAGATGGAGATGTGTGTTGGCGTTCTCTTGAGTTGGTCTAGGACATTGTAACCATTAGGCACATATCTAGATGAAGGGACTCTATTTGGTTGGGATGATCCTGTAATGGTGACTTTGCCGCCTCTTGTGGTGACTCCACAATCTTCAGCATGGGCGCCCTTGATGGTGATGACCATGCAGTCCTCATTTAGGGAGGAAACAATCATTTCGTACACATGATTTACACTGCCCTTCCCTTTATCATTTTTATTCCCTTTTTCCATGATTCGGCATCAGATTCGTGTAGATTTTAAGATCCTAATTTTCGGTAGGTTGTTCCATGTTAATGATTTTCTTATCGATGAGATCTTGGATGGAATTTTTGAGTCTCATGCAATTATTTGTGGTATGACCTTTGATTTTATGAAATTCGCAAAGTTGATTTTCGTTATACCAAGGGCGTTTGACATCGGGTTCTTGGTAATTCTTGAATGTAGGAGGCTTGATGAGTTTTTCGTCAATCAAATTTTTCATTATGTCCTCCAGTGGTTCCCCCAAAATAGCGTATTTTCGTTTGGGATAACTTTTGCGTTGGGGTGGTCCCCTTTGGTCATTGAGATTATTGATGGTTGGATTTTTGTTGGGTTGGTATGTTGTGTGATGAGTGTTTTGGCATTGATTTTGGATTTGCGGTGTGGGTGTATTTTGGCGTGGACCACTAATGACCACCTTGGCATCAACGATACCATCATTAGTAACGTTCTTTTTCCTTGCCCATGTGTGAAGTTTATCGTTGTAATTGGATGATGGGCGGTTGTTTTGTTGTTCGTGATATGATATTGATTCCGCGGGTTGAGTCACAAGGGCTCTTTTGATGCTAAGCGCCTTGGATATCAATTGCTCATATGTGGTGATGCCCTGAACCTTGAGATGAAATGCCAAGTGACTTTCAAGGTTGGTTATGATGGTATAAACTTGTTGTTCTTTTGGCATGGTCCACTTGCTCCGATTGGCCTTGTATCTCCATCGTTGAAGGAATGAAGCAAAAGATTCATTCTTTCCTTGTTTTAGAGCTGAGAGTTCTTTGATACTAACATCCATTGCAATGTTGCATGCATAATTTTTAATGAATGCGTCCCTAATTTCTTGGAATGTTCTAATGCCTAAAGGTAAGCGAGAGAACCATTCTATAGCGGGGCCTGCCAAGCTCCTAGGAAATAGCCGCATCAGATAAGTATCGTCATATGTGACCTCGATGCAATGAACCTGGAATTCCCTAATGTGATCTTCAGGGTTCCCCATCCCTCGATATTTGTCAAATTTTGGGATTTCAAATCCCTTGGGGAATGGTTTCATATCTAGGCTCCTATCAAGTGGATAGGGACACAAGTTGCTTGGTGTTTTGGTTGTTCACCCTGATTGAAGGTCGAGCACTTGTTGTGAGAGCAACCTGAGTTGTGTTGTCACATCATTTTGTAGATTAGGGGGTGGGATGAAAGTGTTTTGGGGTGTTTGAATCGTGGGTTGGATGAGTGGATTGGTTGGTGTGTTGTTCGATGGTATCTGTATGTTTTGGTGGGTGAAGTAGGTTTCTACTTGCTTTTGTATGAACAACGCTTGTTGTTGATCTTGTTGTTGTTGCACTAGGATTTGTGCTTGTTGCGCTTGCTGTTGTTCCAACAATGCTTGTTGTTGTGCTTGCGGTTGTTCCAACAATGCTTGTTGTTGGGCTACCAATTCTGCTGCTTCTTGCTGCTCTTGGTATTGCTTTAGTGCTTGCTGATATGCTTGCAATTGCGTTGCTTGTCTTTGTGCAAGAAGTTGTGCTTTATATTGAGCTTGTTGTGCTTGATATTGAGTTTGCACTTGGGCTTGCGCTTGTGCTGCTTGTACTTGTGCAACTTGTTGCTACAATAAAAGTTGTGCTTGAGCGTCCCTTTGTGCTTGCAATGCTTGTGCGGCTTGGGAAAATTGTTGTTGTTGTTGCAGTAAGAATTGAGCTTGTGCGGCTTGTTGTGCTTGTAGTGCGGTTTGTTCAGCTTGGGCAGCTTGAGTGGCTTGTTGTACGGATTTTTGTTTTTTCACTTGTTGGTACCCCCTTTGAAAAGTAGCTTGCAATGCCGCATTGGATTGACTTGATGTGGTGGATGTTGGTGGTGGTGGGGGTGGTGGTGGATTCAGAATGGTGGTAGGTGATGATGTTGTGTTGATGTTTTGGGTGTTGGATAGTGGTATTGATGTGATGGTTGGTCCTTGAGAGACCATGCTTTGTGATGTTAGGGGTGTGTTTGATGATGTTTCCATTGCTTGTGTGTTAGTCGTTTGTTGTTGCGATATCAACGACAAATTCTGGGTCCTTGGTGCAATGCTTTGATTGATGGTTGAGATAGCGGTTTGATTGATACTTGGTAGGGGAGGAAGCCCTAAACCAAGGAGTGGTGCGGATGATAATGGTAATGGTGGAAGAGGTGGAAACGTAAGGGGTGTGAGTTGTTGTGAAAATGTCGTGGTGTTGAATATGCCCCCTAATCCAAACATATCTCCCTCTTCTTGTGAATTTGTGAGAAGAGGTGTTTGAGGAGTTGTGTGAAAAAATGATGATGATGGATTGTGATGGAATGTGAGAGGAACATTTTTGTGTAATGGGTTTTGGGGTATATTTTGTTCCAATGTGGTGTTTGCATCCAAGTTTTGATTATTAACAAGGGGATGTGATTGAAGAGCATTGAGAAATGTATTTCCCTTGTTGACATTGGGTTGGGTTGGAGCAAACGACGTTGTGTTTTGCAGAATGTTTTGCATGATGTTTTGGGATGGAGGTGTAGATGAAATGGGGATGGTGGATGAGATAGGTGGAAAGGATGTCTCCACTATAGTACTTACATCAAAATCCAAAGGTAACTTAGCCCCTTGTTTTGCTAGTTCAAGCATGTATAACGAAGGGTTGAGTCTCATCATGATGTTGATGATTTTATGATTCTCCAGATTTTGAAGCATTTCATTCATTTCTTCGTGAGACATTCCAAAGGTAAGATCCTCTCCTTGATTTTCTTCTTGCGGATTTTGTGATGATGAGAGGGTCAATGGATTGCTTGATTCAGCTGGATTCATTTCTGCGTTTGTTTGGCTAAGATCGCTTGAAGCGGGTGTTTCTTTGTTGGCTTCCATACTCTTCTTGTATTGATATCTAGTTAGAACCATAAAACAAGGATCAATCTTCGAGGATAGGGGAGATGAATCTCTTTATTCCTTGGATCGATCGTTATTTTATGCCCCAAAGTAGAAAGTTTTTAGGATGCTTTGAGGATCAAAGGTGATGATATGATGATGATTAGGGATGGATGATATGGATGTTTTAACTTTTGATAAATCTTGAATGAGATACTAGGTTTTTAGGACTTGCGGATTTTGATTTTGAGATTTGTCCTTTGATTTTGATTTTGATTTTGGATTTTGAAAAAAGAGACCCTAAGATGTTGGATGATGATCTAAGGGATAGTTTTGTTCAAAGGATGATGATTTGAATATGTGTGAGGAGAAGGATGCATCTACCCACACCTATTCAAACAAGATGATTGTTTCACTAAGCATATGAAGAAGGATTCATCTACATACACTAAGCTAGACAAGATGATTTTGATAACTTTGACTAAGTATATGCAAAAGGATGCATCTACACATGCCTAGCCAAAGGTGTTTTGATAATGTTTTTCAAGGGTTTAGTCTCAATGATTTTGATGATTTTGATTTTGCCATAAAGCCTAGCATGGAGGCTGATTTCAAGATTTTCCAAAAGGTGATGATTGTGAGATGGAATTGTTTTGATATTTTGGAGGATGGATGAAAAGGATTTTGATATGTTTTGATCCTATGGTGAACCTAAAAAGGTACACTTTGTTCACCTAGACCTAGGTATTGAAGAGCATGCAGATACTTCCTAAAGACCTTTGTAACCAAGAGATGATTTTATTTGAACATTCATTTTCGGATTTCCAACCAATGATTTTTTGCTTTTGGGGTTATGAGTCTTCAACACATATGAAAGTTCATTTTTCTTAGCTTTGCTTAATGCTCTTATTTTACCAAAAACACTTTCTTCAATTAGGTTTTCAAACTAAGATGTCCAATGTCTTAATTTCTTCAAACCCCACAAGATATGTTATGTGGAAATTCAATGAACTTAAGGCAAGGGTTTTCCTATTGTTTACTTAAGGAGACAATTTGAGATATAATCCAATGTTTAGAAACCTCTAAGGATGTGAATCCCAAGGGAAAGCAATAACATATGGATTGAGTCAATTGCATTTTTCTTCAAAAGGGTTTGAAATTTGGATGAAGTTCAAGTGTTTGTTTTTTGAGATGTTTTCAATCAAGCAATGCATTTTGTAACCCAAGAATAAGTACAATCCTATGGAGGTGTAAGACAATATTTGTTGGATTCCCACTTGGACAAGTCTAGCTATGCTTATCTCTAGTGAATGGTTAGATGCTTGAACCCACTAGCTCCCCTCCATGACACTCACTTATATGGGGCAGCCAAGCATCAACACCCATGAGACTCCCATGGCATGTTTTCCATTTCTACTAAAAGACCGTAAAAGTGTGGGGTGGCTTGAGAATGACCGTTCTTGCACCAACAAATAGATTAAAGGATTTTGGAAAATTCTAGCACATGGGTTTTAGTAATGACTTTCCGTTCGTGGAGATTGACCCATACGACAAGAGTCCCCTTTCGGATCCATCTTGTTGGAATTAACCGCGTGATATTGGCGTTTCATCTAATATCCACATTTATATCCCGGTTGGAAATACTCTTGGCTTTAGAGTGTTACCATTTAAGTCATTCCCTTGGGTGAGTACTTTTTCCCCAAGGCAGACCCTCTAGGATAAACAAAAGCGAATGAAGAACAATATTCGTAACTCAATCAATCCTTGTTGGCAACAAAGAGAGAGAATATATGCAACAAAGCCCCCACTCACACTTGCACAATATGTTGTTCAATTTTAAGCCCAAATCGAAGTGTGGAGGTGATTGCTTTGTCTTAACCCAAAGTCATAAAAAAGGCCTTTTGATTCTCAAGATCGCTATAAAGCTTGAGAGAAGCGCATACATCCTTTTTCAATGGCTTTAGTCTAAGTAAGCCCTCACGAAAAACAAAGCTACACTTGTTCTTTTTAGATCCATAAAGCAATATGTGAGTTCGTTTTAAAGCACCAAATCACAAGTGAAAGACATTTGTTCAATTTGTTAATCCAATAAACGAAATCTAGTAAGTTGTGATCCTAAAGTTCGTTTTAGCCTTTTTGCAAGAAAATGGAAAGGTTCTTTTTAAGCCCAAACAAAAATTAGTGTCCTAAGAATGAAAAGATAACAAATCCTCAAAATAGTGTTAAATAAACACTAAAGTGTTTAAAAACACTTTGATTTGACGAAATATCATCATCATGCTCCTTCCTTCCTTTGTCTTCGATTTCCAACCTACAAGTGAGAAAAAACTAGTCAGATTTTGGAAAAAACATAGAAATTAAAAATCAGAAAACAAAGGAAAAATCATTTATAAATCAAAAGCATGTGCTAAAATTAAATTTTCCCTTTTTACTGTCTCCCAGCGTCGCAACTCATGAAGGCGTCGCAGTTTGTTCTCCAAGCGGTGCCCTCACAGCGCTGCTTACCAGTCAGCGCCGCTCTGTGTCGGGACAGAGAGCTCAATTGCGTCCCAATTTTCGCCCAACATCGCAATTTGTGTCCAACGTCGCTGTTTAATAATTTTTTGAAATTGTCTGCAGGTCTGCGAGTCCAGTGGCGAAGTTTAAAATTCAAAAATCTTGGCGGGACGAGTCCAGCGGTGCAGTTTGTATTTCAAACGGTGCCATATAGCAACTCAGACGAGCCTGCGGTGCCAAAACAACGATGCTGACGAGCTCGCGGTGCCAAAAACAGTGACGCTGATGAGCCCGTGTTGGAATTTCCTATGTGAAGAAAAATGCAGAAATTTGAAGAAAAAGTTAGCAATAATGATGTCAAGCCCTCCTTCTAGCACCAAATGTGCGAACCCCTCTCCTAGCACATGCAAAACAACATGAGTAAACAAGTTAAACAAGGAATTGCAAGCTAAAACAAGGATTCCCCATGAAATCCATTTACAAATTCAAAATAGGAAATAAAATAATGAAGAACACAATATAAATGACAAAACTAGATTGAATCCTAATTTAAATGTGCAAACTCATGATCCCATGGGGGAATTGGTGCCAATTTGATGTGAAAATTGGCCCTTTCCCAATCCCTAAGATGCAAGCTTCGAATGTTGAAGAGATTGATCCACTTTGTTGGTGAAGAATGAAGACTCCAAGCCAAAAATCTGAAAAACCTAGCTATGACTCAATGATAATGGATAAAATTCAAGAGATATTTGAGCATGGTAACTTTGCTTGGATTGTGGATGATAAAATGAGGATATGGGCTCTTTATTTATAGGATTTCAAGATGGATGAATGCCCAAATTTGAGCAATGTGGGACTAACATTCATCCAATGATATGATGCCACTTGTTAAGCTATGAATGGATGATGGATGTGCAAGATTTGGGGATTGTGCCAATAAATGCCTAATTTGAAATTCAAATTTTGTTGAAATGACATGTAAGAGGGAAGGGAAAATGCAATAAATTCCACTTGGCTCAAGGCAAAGGACATGTAAGATGAATTTATTGCCTTGTTGGATGTACATGTTGACTTGGAATTTTTGAATTCAAATTGAGAGAATATTCCAAAAGATGCCTTATGAGGAAAATAGGGATTTAATAAATGAATTAAATCTATTTTCATGTGCAACTTGCATTATCTAGAGGATGTGACATGAGATGAGATTAAATTAATCAAGGGTTAATTAATTTAATGAGAGAGATTAGATGATGTGACCCATTTGACTCAAATTTATGGATTTATTTAAATCAAATAAGAGAGGAATATGACAAGAAGTTAATTAAATAAGGATTTTGATTTATTTAATTAAAAGAGATGGTGTTAGATTAAATCAAATTTAAAGTGTTAATTTATTTAATTTAATGGATAGACTTTAGAGATTTAATCAAATAAATTGATTATTTAATTAAATAGGGATAATTAGATCAGATGGATTGATTTAATTAACAAGAGAGAGTGACTTAATTAGATAAAATGATTTATTTAATTAAGGGATGAAAGTTGATGAATTTAATCAGATAGGGGAATTCGATTAAATGGTTAGACCGAGGGATGATTCAGGAAGAAATGATGTTAGTAGTCAGGATCAGAGTGTGCGATATCAATCTGTATATTTTCGATGTCTACACAAAGCAATGATGCCAGGTCATTCAATTATGCTAGATACTTGGCCAATGACCTAAACTGGGAGCTTGAAAAGATTAAAAACAACAATGAAAATATTTATTTCAAACATTATTCTCTGTTCATGCATTTTCTCATGCACGAGGGACATGTTAGAAGGTTCTGGAGTCAAGAATTAAGAATAAAAGATATAGATGAAAATGGGAACCTCAAACTTGTACATATGTGGACTTCACTGTGGGATAGTCAATTTGGTAGATCTCATTATCTTTATTTTAAGGAGTTTTTTGTGAAACCATTAATGGAGTGGCTGGGATATCCGCGTGATTATAACTTATCCCCAGAAGTGCAAAAGTTTCTAAGACCAAATGAAAATGAACCAAGGAAAAAGGTGGATCATAACTGGGGAGACTTGTATGCTTTTCCTGACTGCATAGTGATTAGGGTTTATGGGTTTGAAGGAACTCCACACTTGTCGCCATGAGTAGTTCCTAATAGAATTTCCTACTTAGAAATTGTGAGGCAATTTGAAAAATATGATTCCAAAAACCTCAAAGGACACAACAAACAATCAATCATGCCCAATACCTTATGTTTTGGATACTTTACAGTGGTTGCAAATGAGGGATATGAGGAAATTGATGCTAAATTAGCACAGTATAACCTCCCTCTAGGTAACAAAAGGAAAAATTTTGATGCAGAAGGATTTATTCACAAAGCAAGGTTATCACAGGTGTTATCAAGATATGAGCATGTATTCTCAGTTGAAGATGTAATTAGAAACCATGATGAAGCCTCTACCACTAAAATAATGACTGCATATAATAGGATTATGGTTGTAAAGGAATGGAAAAGAAGAAATGTCCCATCTTATTTGAAGGCATTTGGTGAAATACAGGATCCTCTGGCATGGATTGAGCAACTCATTGCTCATATGGATGAAGTGGTAAAGAATGTGCCTTCATTTGTATTTGATGCCCCTCATGCAACCTATTCAGGAGTGCAGGCTGAAGATATAGAGCCCTTAGATTATATCCCTTCACAACCAACTCCTGATGTGAGTTTTTTTGTACATACTATATGAGTGAAGAAGAGGAGAGTGATGAGGAAAGTGATGAGGAAGAGAAAGTACAAAAAATAAGTGCTCCTATAATTGTATGGTATGAGCCTCCTTAGGAACACAATGTTGTAAGATTTGAAGCATCAGATGAATTATCAGATGATGTTAGGGTCAAGGATGGACAAGAGTTCATTTTTGATGGATATTTTTTTAAGTCTCCTGAGTTTAAATCATTTGTTTATGAATATAAAGGAAAGAAAATGAGACAAAAGATGCAGGATGTCACTCCTGAACGAGAAGCTGCTAGTTTGAAAGAATTGAAAAAATAAATAAACAAAGAGATGGAGTCCATCACTCTTGAGAGAGGGAGAGAGTTACTCCAAGAAGTTGGAGTATTGATTTTTCCCGGATGGGATGTAAGATCTGCAATTGTGTTTGATAGTTTCAGAAAGAGAGGAGATAAAACAATGAATTTAACAGACAAAGCAAGTGACAAGATGTATTAAGGATCTGGATACAATCTAGATGAGGCCACCTTGCTTATTTGGTCACTGTACCCCCATGACAAAAGACTAGCTGTGATTGATAATCCAAACCAAATGTTTGGACATCTCTTGGTTCAAAGAGTAGGGGATACCAACCCCATGGATACAATAGAGTTGAATGTTAATGTGGAAAAGTTCATCAAGACACAAATTGATAAGCTGGTTAAAGAAAATGACAGGTTGAAGAAGGAATTAGCACATCAAAGAGAAAGATCATCTTCCTCTTCCACACTAGAATTGTATTCCCCATGGCTTGAGAAAGATAAGTGAGTATTGGATGGAATGGCTGATACAGCCTATTGGAAGCAGTGCCACATGAAATCTCAGGAAAAATGTAAAGAATTGGAGAAGGAAGTCAAAACCATCAAGTATAAGACTGTATCTGAAATGATCAAGGGAAGATTCAATAAGATGATGAAATGTGTAGATGAACAATGGAGGCAATTTAAACAGGTACTCTCAGCAATAGAGGAGAACAAACGATTATAGGGGAGAATAATCGAAAAGAGACAAGAGCTTCAAGACAAGCAAATCCTAAAAGGACAGACAATGCATACACATGACAAATTGGTAGAAGCACACAATGGATATCATAATAAGTTCATCAAGGATTTCGAGTGCTTCAATTTGACTCCGATACTCTATGATGATATGGGAAATCTTCAAGAATATGATAATTGGAAGGAATATTTTAATGTGATTTTGACTGTTGCATTACAAGAGATAAATGATGAGGATATGATTTTACAAAATACTCACAACCAACTCGAGAAGATGATGTATAGAGAGTATGATATGAGAGAGGTGATCTCCAATGCAGATACTTGTGCTGAACAAGAATACATCCATCACCTCTCTGCATTCAATTTGTTCCTCAACCAAAATATGGATACACCAGACACAATAGGGCAACCATCAGGATGAAAGGAATCAGCCAAAAGAATGAGCACCATATCATGGAGTAGAAGCTTTGAACATATATTAGGTGGTCATGGGCTTCTGCTTGGAGATTAACAGATTGGTGCATTTAGTTGCTGCAATATTTTGATTTCTTAATTATGTTTAGTTATCAAACAACATGACTTTTTGTAACGGGTCTATAGCTTGTTTCCTCTCACATATATAAGAGAGACCAAGACCCGAATAGATCATCCATCTCATATCAGAAACTACTATTATAATGCATATTATTCAAAGATAAATATAATGGAGAAGGTTATGCATAATTGTTATTTTTCTTTCAAGTGTTCAACCGTTGTGTGGATTTATATGCTTATATGTTATTTGGCTATCTCCGAAGTGGCTATTTATGTTATTGAAATTGAGTGTGTGGAAATACATTTAATTTGTCAATACACATTTGTTGTAGTTGTGTGATGTTGTTGACTGGTTTCACTGTGCAGAAGAATTAAAATTCCTTTTAAGAAATCAAATTTGATAGGTTCCTGTTTGGATTAAAGTCCTTTTGAATAGATTGTCTTAATTGGTTTCCTTTCACATTTGAATTAAATACTTTCACAACTTCACAGTAGCATAAGGTGATATCACTAGGATTACCAAGAAGAGTCCAAATAACTGACATACTTGCATGTTTTCATAAGGTGAAAACATTCAAAGTTCCCAACTGTTCGAGTTAAGCTGAAGAGTGAATCTACCTATCTTACAGAACCCTATCTCCAAAATCATCATTCATCCCTCCACTTCATCCACCCAATAGAAGTAGGCACTAGTAATAATTAGATATTACATACAAAATACAACTCACAAACTTGAACTCTCAATTACTCTCACTAGTATTTAGACATTAAAACTTTGCATCTGGTTCATCTCACGTGCCATAGTAAGTAGATTGCTCAATCTAGGAACCATATCTATCTGCAAATCTGCCTTATTGTTCAGGTATACCCACCTAGGTATAGAAGAGCCTGAAGAGTAGAAGGTAATTAGTCCTGCTTACCTTGTTCATGGGCCAAAGGTGTATTAAGGGATTGGCACCCCCTTATGGTTTAAAACCTGCACTTTGAGACCTGACACTAGTGATGATGGCCCAAGATTTTTCATCAAAATATATGCACAACTTCCATGGTTTAACTACATCTCACTATCCTTGCCATGATGAGAAGGTAGAGGTAGATTTCAACAAGAGCCTCCATTGTTTGAATTGGCATCAAACAATACCTTCAACCTCAACTTATGTCATTACATATAATGACATTTCCCCAATTGTCTGTATTGTTTAATCACACAATAAGGGGCCTTTAGAGCCCAGCAGTACCTGCCCAATCTACATATACCTTTGGTGTTAATGAAAATCACAGGAAAAAGTGAAAGTGTTAGGAAGGTAGGTCTATTTCATCTAAATTTTTTTCATTGTCGAAATACGTCTACCTTAATTGATGCAAATTTGTTCATGAGATTTATGCATGATCACTATTGCTATCTATGCTCCACTGGTTTGATATGCCGATGATTTTTTTCCTACAATACTTGACTAATGACTCTCTGTGAATAGCCCAAGTATAGTGCTTTAATTTCTTTCAAACATAAAGTGGGTGGTAAGTGTTGCTTTATGTGATAACCATACATGACTTAGTTAAGAAATGGGAATCTCACTTATAATATTTTCTCAATGAATTGGGATCCTGTATGCAAATACACGATGTCTATCTTTTCATTTTTCCCTTTTCAGGTCCACTCTTGAAAGCTCCTAAGTGGTTGAAGAGACCAGTTGGTGTCAGTTTTGGATTTGGAGGAAAGCTTGCTTCATTTTGGCCTAGTACGTCACAGAGTGTTGTTGGCTCTTCTAAGGTAGAGTACAATTTATTCTTTGGTACATGTCATTAAGATGATATATGGTCTTATTTTTCTGCTATTTTCATAGGTATATATACACAATCTCGTTACCGAGGACAGTCTGGTGCTTCGTTCAACAGAGTTTGAAGCTACAATAGCAGATGGTGAAAAATCATCATTGTGAGCTTTGTGTGGTAAGAAGTCTCAGGATTCTCGATTAATTATTTGTGGATACTTTTTGAATGGGATTAATAACAATTTACATTAATTTGTATTGTTTCACTTGCAAATTTTTTGTTTCTGCATTGATTTAGTTTGGAAGAACAGAGGGAGACATGGAATTTCCTAAGAGTCATGTTTGAAGATGAAGACAATGATAGGATAAAGATACTTGAGCACCTTGGATTTCAGGTGCATTCAATAGAGAATTAAGACTTATAGGAAGCTCAATCTGCCAACATTGTTCATATTAGCAGTGAAACAATCAACAATGTCACTCTTGATGATACAACACAATTAGATCCATCAGTTCAGTCAAAAGGTGGACAAGATGTTACATCCCCTAGAGACAATGGCGAGGAGTTTTTTGATAATTTGTAAAGTCTGAAAGAAGATTCCTCACTTCCTCTCACTGAAAATGATTTTGTTGTTGGGAAGGATACCCTAGGCAATGGAGAAGAGGTGCAACATGAAGCTACTAAATATTCAACTGAATACTAAGAATGTGATGATGCCATTCAAAGTTCTTTAGTTTTTGGTGATTATAAGGGAGCATTCATGCAATGGATGTTAGCAAACAAGATGGAAGATGCACTTCTCATTGCTCATGTCCAGGGGAGTTCTTTACGGGAGAAAACTCGTGATGAATATTTAAGAAAAAAGAATTGTTCCTAACTTAATGTTATTCTTCTATACTAATTTCATGGCATTTGCAACATCTTAAAGTCTTTTAATGTTTTATGTTTTACCATCCTTCTTGTATTCAACTATCTAGATTTTTAGAAGGCTAACTGGCTCTGTTTATCTAAAATATATTTCTTTCTGTGGAATATTTTTTGGCTTAACACTATTAGTGTAGGTGGTTTCTGCTATGGTCAATAATGATCTTATTGGCCTTGTGAACAACAGGCCTTTGAAATCCTAGAAAAAAAATCTTGCTTTACTTTGTACACTAAGTGTTTTTTCCCACAAAAATAAGTTAAACAAAAAATTATGTAAATTGGATAATGCAATTTTGATTTGGAGCAAATTGTACTTGACAATAAGTTTTTTTATAACTCATTTCTAATTTTTGTGAGTTGTAGTTTGAAGCTTTTGATATAATTAGAAATTGTACAAATTTATGCATTGTATCATACAGTTGTGTACAATATTTTCAAACATTTATCATACTTGTATCATAGATACAAGACTTGGATGTAAAACAGTCTTGGCAGGCTGATTTTTGACTTAAGACTTGGAGGACTCGGCACGGACTTGGTAGGCTGAATTTTTGACTTGGACGTTGAAGGTAGGTTTTCAAATCAAATAAACCCTACCCCATAGAGTGATGTGTTTTTTCCATTATATGTTCATTGAATGCTTTTGGAAAAGAAATGAAATTAGCTATGATGGTTTTTTGTTCACTGTTGCTAATTGATTCTAAGTTTTCTTTAAGAGGCTTGGGGTTGTAAGATCAAAGGGGTCTCTTGTAGTCAATAGAGAAAGAAAGTCAGTCCTTGAAGAGATTGTAACAAAGATGTGATAATCACAAAGCACAAGGTTCAAAGCAATGAGATCATAATGTAAAAACAAAAGAGAAAAAATATGTTTTTATCAAACAATGATTTTAAGGATTGACTATGAAGAACAATCATCATAAGATAGCAGCGAATACAAACAATGACAGTGCCAATGAGTTATCAATACCATGAATAAAGAGTTCCAATTTTCAATGCATGATAACAGTAGTCCAAGGCATGCAAGGGATAGGAATGAAAGACAATATATAGAGGGAAAATAGTTGCAAATGATCACTGTTATATCAAAGCATATGAGTGTCAGAGGATCATAGCAAAATGAAGGAGATAATAATAGTTTTTATGAATGCCATGTGACCCGATATCATGCAAAAAGAAGATGTAAAAGACCATGGAATAGAGTGAAAAGGGGTCAAAGTCAATGAGATTCATTCAATGTCAAAGAGCATTATCATTATATCGATGAAAGCACAAGATTGTAACAACAATGAAGCAATGGAAATCAAGAACAATATATGCAACATCAAGATCACTGTCATAAAGGATGAAGATCAACATGAGGTTTCAAGATTCAATATTTCCACTTACCTTTAGATTGTAACCTTGTTTAATGTTCTTCCCTTTCTTGAATGATACTAGTGTTGCATCTCAAAAAACGCTACTCAACAAGCTCTGGAATTACAAAATTGGAAACCACCACTCTTTGCTTTCAATGGTTGTTTCCTTTGTCAGACTTGCAATTGGAAAATCCTCAAACGCGCGTGGGAGCTGAAATACCAAATTGTTGATTAAACTTCGAAACTTCCCTCCAATGTGAAATCACAATGGTTTACGCCAAAAATAAACTACCAGAGATTCCCTCCAAATGCATAAATGACCCGATCGACCAAGGCACCAAAAATACCTTTTTTTTTTTTTCTCTACCAAAAATACCTATTGCTAAAATGCACCAAAAAAAACTATTGTGTGGAAGGCATGCAAAAATTAAACTTCATTTTTAGGGGAAAAAAATTCATCTATCTACATTGTTATTTTAATATAGGTTGTGAAAATTAAGATAAGCATGATGTGCTCCTAAAATTACTAGAGTTCAAACTTGTATAAAAAATAACATCTATAAATATGATCCACACACAATTGATTTCATAGATTATAAAATAATTCTATTTTTAAAAAATAATTAACAATATAAAGCCTGAAAGAGAAAAATTTTGCATACCAAAAGCAATCATAATTGTTATTTCTATTTCGCATTATTAAGATGGTCGAGTATATCAACAAGCGAAGATAGAAATGAATCAATTTCTTCATTTTTATTGCAATTGGATTGTTTAAATAATATTTTATTAGTGAAATTGACCACAATTGCTCTTTGATACATTTGACATGCTAACACAATAGGAAAATCAAACTGGCTTCAAATCATAGTTAAAAACATTAACGATTCATTAACATAATGAGTAATAAAAGTTAAAGAATGTAAATGTTTATAATTTTTTTTATAAAATATGTGAAGGCCTTAAGACTGCACCGAGAGACAATTCCTTCCATGCAATAGGTATTTTTGGTGCACCAAGCAACCTAGGCGGCCAAATGACCCGCTTAGGTAGGGGTCCCATGAGGAGGGCTTAATTAGCTCTATGGATTATGATCAAATTCGAAAGAAAAAACAATAAAGGAGTAATAGTCATTTATTTAGTCATTAATTTAGCCGTATATTTAGTCATTTTTATTTGTCTGATATTAGTCATTTAGTTGTGAGTTTACCCAATGACCAAATTAGTCACTTGTAAATGACCAAATTAGTCATTTATTTTCAAGATACTACTAGTGTTAATCACGTGACTAAAAGTTTTAGTTACATAGTCATTTATTTGCCAAATTCTACTAGTGATTACAACCCACATAAATTATTAGATTAAATTTAAGCTACCAAAATTAATAATAAAAAAAGATGTTTGGAATGACCCAATCTAAATAAATAAGTACAAAATAGAGAAACAACTAGAAGGGGAAAAGGACAAAAAATAATAATACTGCATCTCACCCTAAGGGATGTGGATCACAACTAAAATAAATTGCATCCTAGTAATTAAAGACAAATCTTCCTAGGATATGAACAAATTATTAAATGAAATACATTTTTCCTTGGTTAGTAATCACAAAATAGTCTCTAACAAACTCACTGATGTTAACTACAACCCATGTGAAGGGGATCCATTTCCTCTATAAAATCCAAAGGTTTATGTCGGATCCAAATCTCATCTTAAAAATTGATATCTTTTTCATTATCCCATTGGAGCATATGTTCTAGATAGAACTACAAATTCAATCTAATAGGGAGATCATTTCTACTTAAAATCTATCATAACCCTTGTTTTACATATTTTTTATGAAAAACTATATTTGAATCATTTTTATTAGACATAATCCTTCAAGAGAGTTTGGCATTAAGAACCATATTAAACAATTGAAGCTTACATATTCCAACACGTCTTGAATTTTATGGTTGAAAAACTTGCTCCCAAGTCTTTAAAGGAATCTAGTTGTAGTCATTTGATCTTGATCATAAATTTTTTTTTGAATCTAATTAGTTTTTTAATAAACTTGGGAGGAATTTTCAGCAAAGACATAGTAAATTGGTAAATTTTTTAGAGTAGCTTTCATTAGCTAAACTAGGCAATGAAAGCAATGATCCCTTCCATCTTGCTAGCTTTCTATGGAATCTTTCAAGTAATGAGAACTAAAAGGACTAAATAAATTTATCTTTGAATAAAGGAATGAAAAGGTAATTTGAAGGGAGATCCTGTTTCTTGCATCCAATAATCTTTACAATCTTTTGCTACCTCTCCAAAGTAGTATTTTAAAATAATATACTACTTTTATGCAAGCTTATTTTCTATCTTGAAATATCTTCATAAGCTATTTAAATAATGAAATTTGAATTTCTTTAGCTTCCCCCATAATAATGGTATCATCAATAAATTGTTGATGAAATAACGGATAATTTAGTCAAAGGTAGGTTTGAAACCTTTTAGTCTTTGTTGTTGAATGATAGACATGAGGTTGCAATCTAAGGTTTTAGAAAAAATAATGAATAAAAAATAGGATAAAGGATTAAAATTGAGGATAAAGGATTAATTTTCTGTAAGACCCTTAGGCTTTTTGAAAATCCCACTAGTGAGCCATTAACAAGGATTAAAAATCTTGACAATAGAGATACAATTAAATGTATGTTTGAAACCTTCTCACCAAATCCAAATCTTCAAAGGATTTTTGTGTGGAAATAACAAGAAATTGTATCATAAGCCTTCATAATATAAAGTTTCAAAATAAAAGTATGTTTTCCACTCTTATCTATATAATGAAGCATCTCATGAACCAAAATAATTGAATCCAAAATTTTCCAATTTTACACAAACCCACTTTACTTAGGAGAGATTAATTTAGGAAAAATATTTTATAGATGAAGAAATAAAGTTTTAAATAGAATCTTTTACACTAAATTACATAAATTAATAGGCCTTAAATAAGAAAATTCATTCGCTTCTCCCTTTTTTTTGAATTAGAGATAAAAATTAGTATTCATGTCCTTAAGGAGTTTACCATGAGTAAAAAAGTTCATGCACCACTTCAACTAAATCTCTTGTAACGATATCATTGAAAAATTGAAAAAATAAATGAGGGAAAAAATTCAGCCTTTGTTGGAGTAATTAGGGCATCAACTAGTAATTAATTAATCATGAATTAATTATTATGTCCCTTAATACTTTATTCACTTAAGCTAAAATTAGGAGTGATTTTTTATTATTAGATTGAGTTATTTATAGGTCAAGTTGTCTCATTACATGAGATTAAGACACTTGTCACAATCTAATTAAAACATCATCTAGGGGTTGCTTTTTCCTTTTATAAGGATTCACATTCATTGTAACCAATCATTTAGATTAATTCATTGCACAATCAATTTCTTTTTTGGATCATCTCTTCTCAAGATTACATGTGCATATCAATGGTTTTTTCTCTTTAGATGTGATAGGCATTTTGGTTGCAAGTGATTTTTGGGAGTTGTGGGGTTCACTATCAAATCCAACATGGTATCAAAGCACCAAATCTATGATTTCCTATCCAATTTTAGTCAATATCTTTTGCTTGGTGTATTTTTGACAAAAATGATTCTTGGGTTTTGTTTAAAATCACAAAAAACCATTTGAGTATCCATTAAATTTTGTAGATAGTGAGCAAATTTTGCAAAAAATACTATCAAAATACCATAATGTGGTCATTTTCCCAACATGAGAATTTTTTTACCAAATCTCATGTTCTACTTTTTGGAATTAAAAATTCTTTCTATGTTTTGTTGGCAACATCAAAATATTTTGTGGGTGTCTTTTAGCTTTTGCATGCAATGAGTTTATTTTTCAAAAATAAAATTAGAAGGGTCATGTCTGTTGATTACTGACTAGCTAAATTTACCCCATTTTCCAAAAAATTATAACTTGGGCATATAGTGTCAAAATTGGGCAAAAGAGATATTGACAAAATTATGGTTTTGAGCACTTTCCAGTGGTGTAGATCTTGTTGAACACACAAAATACTACGAGGGGGGGGGGGTGAATCAATATTCTACTTAACTATCCAATTATCAACCATCCAATTTCTAAAGCATATTTAACAATTATAAGAAATGTAAGCATAAATGACCCATAACAAACACAACACATGAACACCAAGATTTTTATGTGGAAAACCCCAAAAGGGAAAAACCACAGTGAGGATTAACTCACAATATATTATAACTGGTTATAAAATATTACATATAGGCTCACTACCAGGAGGAATCACTATCCAAGTGAACTCACTGTTCACAGAGAAAAGAAAGATACAAGAGAAGTGGCTTCATAGCCAGAGTTTGAACTGATAGAAATGCATCTAACTTATGCTGAATTTAGTTCCTTTGAAGCTCATTACATATACTGCAATCAACTTAGATTACCAATCTCTGCTCTGCTCTGTCTTCACACATCAACCACTTAATACCCATCCTATTTGCACAATTTTGCAATATTCACATCACTGCTTGCATTCAGATCATCCCATTCTCTGAACTCTCTTTTCCAACTCAACTCTACCTTGTATATATATCATTCTTCACCACAAACATCAATTAGGTCGGCCTAATTAGATGTAGCCTCCAATTATGCAAAACATGCCTTGTCGGCACCTAATTCAAACAAAAATGCCTTTGCACTCAAAACATAAGCAATATAGGTCGACATGGACCTATAATAACTCCTCTTTTCATTCACATCAAGTATTTAATCTTTTGAACACTTCACATACCTTGACTTGGTCAAGCATAGAACAAAAAGGTAAAGTACTCCAACTAATTAGCACCAAGAAATATACAGAACACAAAATGTCACAAAATATAATGTACTAACACCTGCAAACCTTCTCCAAAAATTACAACATCTAACTCAAATCCGCAGAGGAATGCAGACCAGTTAGATAAGGTCCAATACACAAAAAGTTGTATAAACCATATCTGTCAAAATTTTGGTACTTTCAACTCATGAACCACTTAACCAAAACAACTAAAACTTTGAATTAAGATTCCAAAGATATCTATTAACAACATACTAGAACTACATAGGTATATCTAAAAAGGTGAACAAGCGCGGACCAAAATACTAGAGGGCATTGAGTGTTGAAAGTTGTCGGTATAGACACTTAGCCAAAAGAACTTTGCAAAATATTTTTATGTAGAAATTCATCATTCATCATGTGGTGTAGATGTGGTGTTGACATCAATGACAACCTTCTTCATTCTTTCAACAGATATCATCATCAAATTTTACTTTTGGTTTATTTTATTCTTAGTCAAAGTCAAATCATCATTTTCTACTTCCAAGCTGATAAATATTTTCCTGTATCTCTAATTTTTATGATTCCAATAGCATTGAAAAGGTATTTCAAATCTCTTCAAATTCATTTATGTACTTTTTCCAGAATCTTCCCTAAGTATTGTGTGAGGGGGAAAATCATAGATGTTAAACAAGAAAAACGTGCTTGAAACGAGAATCTAAGCTAAGATCAAACACATTAATCTAAGATCTAATCCTACACATACGAAATGAAACTAAGCTATTTGAACACACATTAAGAAATTGATGATTACTAAATTGAATATAAACAAAAAGCTCATAATTTCCATCCTGTATTGGAGTGTATTCGCCTGATGTTGGATTTTTCTTATCACCGCGAAGCCTCCATAGTACGTGTACAAAAATTTGATGAATGATGCTTGATGTTGGTTGACCGAAGGAATGATGAAGCTCTATCAATGGTGATCTTGACAACACTTTTTTGCATAAGGTATGTTGATTCTCCAATCCTTATTTGTGAGGAAAGAGGTTTGTTATATAGAAAAAGAGATTTCAAATTGATGATCAAGATTTAATAATGTTGGATCAAGATCAATGGTTGAAAGGCGTTGAGATGATTTAGACATGAGAAGATTGTGCAAAGTAGATTGCACAATTTGTGTGATTGAGGAATAGATTGGTTAGTCAGGATTTAGATTGATTAGTAAGGAATTGATTGATCAGTCAAAATTTAGATGGTTTAGTTAGGAATTATATTGATTAGTCAGAAAATTAGATAGCTCAGTCAACAAGCATAATTTTCTCAATCAGAAAGTGGGTTAGGAATTATGAATTAATTGATTTAATTAATTAATTCCTTTTTGGAGTTGAATGTGCAAATCAAGTTTGAATTTTGTAAACAAAGTTGCATTAGTTTGATTTATTTATTCAAAATTTTGCGGGAAAGTGTCGTAATTAAATTATTATGATTTAATAATTCAATTAACTTAGGGGAATAAGGTGATTTAATGGTGTAATTAAATAATTGACATTATTTAATCAATCAGGACGAAATAAGATTAGATTAGGACTTCATTAAATAAATGTAATTTATTTAATTAGTTGAAATGATGAAAAAGTGAATTAATTAAATAATGTTGTTTTATTTAATTAATAGAATAATTAGGGTTTTGGATGCTATTCAATGTTGTGTGATGTTTTGAGACATTGCAGGATGATTTTGAGATGTTCCGAGATGATTTCAAGATGTTCTGGGATGATTTCAAGATGTTTCAGGATGATTCTAAGATGTTTCAAGATGTTGTGGGATGATCCTAAGATTTTTTGAGACATTATGGGATGATTATAAGATGTTCCAAGATGTTATAGGATGATTCTGAGATGTTCCAAGATGTTTCAAGACATTACGAGATGTTCCAAAACATTACGTTATGATTTTGAGATGTTATGAGATATTATGGGATGATTCTGAGACATTACAGGATGATTTTGAGATGTTTGGAGATGATTTTGAGATATTTCGAGACGTTACAGGATGTTGTGGGATGTTGTTTGATGTTGTTCGATGTTGTTTAGGGTGTGTGATAGGTGTTAGGTCAATTTTACATATTTACATTTTTCCCCTCTTTGATATAAAGTACTGGTTGCTTTGTTTCAAAGATTATATTTTTAAGATCAAGTTTTCTTGGAAAAAATTTATGCCCCACTATGTTCCACTGTTCCCTGGTGTTCGAAAAATGAGGTAGGACTCTGTGTTTCCCCCTCAAGAGGTTGGCTGAAAAATGGTCAATTTCGAGGGCAAGCTCACGACACTGTCTTGTTTTAGTTCCGATGTGTTGAGATTGAAGAATTAGATCTATAAGTTTCTCCTTCCTCATTATGATGTTTTTGTGAGCTTCTAATTCGAAAGTAGGAAGGTCCCCTAAGTAGAAATTAGGGTTTCTTGAGGTTTAATATAGGCATTTATCCCTCTAGTGAGATCATTTGTGCTTTGATCCTTTTGCTAATTCTTGTCTCTAGATTTCCCATTTTGTCAATTGTCAAGGAGAAATTCTAAGATTTGAGGGAGCCTCACATCGTTCTGAGCTTGTTCAGGAGTTTGGAAGGCCTTCAGGTGTCGGTGGTTTGGTATGTTCCTTCTCACTTTTTTCTTTTGTCTTGTTTCATTCTCATATTGCGTGTACAAAGTTTCTTGAGTCAATAGCAAAGTTCTGGTGATTTCTGAGCATCTGCATCATTTTCCTCGCCTTTGATAGGGCAGAACCTCACACTTGACATTGAAACCCTCGCCCTTGACATGAAACCTCACACTTGACTGAAACCCTCACCCTTGTTTCATGCACTTGCTCTAAAAGCTCACCTTTGACTTAAAACCTCACTTTTTCTTGCTCTGGAGCTTGAAACCTCACACTTGACTAAGAACCTCACCCTTTTTTCCTCACCCTTGACCTAAAACCTCACACTTTTCTAAGAACCTCACTTTTGCTTGGTGTTTTCTGAGCATTTTCTCAAAACCCTTGCATTTAATTTTTCCTTCTGTATTTGGTTTTAACATTTGCTCTGGACCCTGGCATGTGGTTGTTTGTCATCCTAAATTTCATTTTTCATCGTGTTTTGTGCCATTTTTTTTGTTTCCTTACATGTTTAGAGTGAAACCCTAACATCCTGGTTTACAATGATTGCAGGTGGGTCTCAAACCACTGCAGCCGAGGGAGAGATGTCCTCGACACCTGTTTGATCCTATTGCCTGTTTCAGTGTGTTAGAGAAAGACATTATTGATGTTTTTGTACTACGTTATATTTTCTAGATGCCTCCTATTAGGACTCACACAATGATGATGACCGCACTTGTGGAGCGATGGCATTTTGAGACGTCCTCGTTTCATTTTCCTACATGAGAGGCGACCGTTACTCTTGAAGATGTTTGGAGGATACTTCACCTTCTTATTCACAGTGAGCTGGTTACATATCATGTTCGATGTGGTACCCATGCCATGTGATGGGTGTTAGGTGCTAGACACTTGGAGGTGTGCTAGTCAAAGATTAATCTATTTGAGTTTTCTGGTAGTGCAAATCTTGTTTCACTTGTCCTATGTGGTTTTATTTCAAGACTAGTTGTTCTTGATAGGAGAGGTCATCAGTTTCCCGTGGGTTGGTGTGTATGTATCGAGAGTATGCTTGAGCATGGGATGAGGTATGCTTGGGGTATGTGTCTTCTCGCTCACTTGTACATAGATATGCACGAGGTTGTGTATTGGGGCAAGAAATCTATTTCTGTAGGTGTTTCACTTTTGCATGTTTGGGTGTGGGAGCATATTGTTGTTGCTTGACTGGATGGGATACAAGATCATTCCCTTGATGATTTTTACTCCTATCGTTATGGGGATTTCATGCACTATACCCTGCCTAGGGATCTCCCTTATTGGCGTTGAGTTTCAATGAGATGCCAGGTTTTGTGTGGAGACCTTATATGGGTTGTGAGGCTTGGCTAGAGGATTCAGATCATCTTGTTTACTATTGGTAGACCCGTTGGTTGATTGGTTATTCTTATGCTGTGCTAGAGCGTTACTTACCAGATCGAGTATGTCACCAATTTGGAGAAAGATAGGGTCGGGTTCCTGATTCTTATGAGGCTTGTTTTGGTCAGACCACTAGGGAGGTTCGTGTATGGGGTCTCTAGCTAGATGTAGATACTGTTGTTGCTGAGTTTAGAGCACTTGAACTAGTTGGTTGGGGTTATCTGGTTGGTTTAGCAAATTGAGGTACTTCTCTTGATTATGATGAGTGGTGGGCACGACGTAGGCCATTGAGACTCACTGATCCTGGGGGTGATCCCGCTATGGGAAGATTAGGTATTATAGGTCATCTTGGGGAGCAACAACGCATTGAGGTCCTTATAGAGCAGTTGGATAGGGCCCGACGTGATGGGGCACAGGTTGGTCAGGATGAGCACATGCCTCAGGCACGGGGTCATAGACAGGTTCCGGTTCCCCCTCCACCATCTAGGGATGGAGATATATTGTTAGCTCAGATGACTTCTGCTAGAGATGTAGAGATAGTGTAGTGACAGGCTGTAGAGGCTCAGGTAGAAATTTTGAGGGTTGAGCAAGATAGTGAGAATGATTGACAATATGCTCCAGAGGCTCAGGTACAATTGCTTATAGTGGAGAGAGATACTCTCAGGGCAGAGCGTGATAGTTTCAGAATAGAGCGAGATTGGTATCTACAAATTTCCACCTATTATCAGACTTTATATGATGCTACTATTCCTAGGACTGCTTGGCATCCACAGTTTGGAGAGCCTAGTGTTGTGAGTGATGGTGGTGGTGGTGGCGGGGCAGGTGATTAGTTTGTGAGACAACCATACGCTTTTGGTGGGCCCACAACCTGGTTTATAGGTTTTTTTCCTTCTTGTCGAGGTCTTACTTTTTGTACTTGATCTTCATGTTGTTTATCGCTCCTAGACATAATGTAGACATGTTTTTTGTATATATATTCATTGGCCCAATTGAGGCCTCGTATATATGTTATGATTTTGTATTTACTCTATCACACTTGTTTCATTGGTGATGATGTACTCCCTTTTTTTATGATGATATATATGAGATATACCTTCTTCGATTCAACTTCATTATGTTTATGATGATGATGTATGTATATGATGTGGATGGATGAATCATACTTTTGTTTATATGATGTTTTATTATGGATGATCGAGATATCATTTTTGGTATATGATGTTTATGTGGTGAAATATGGATGATATATGTTGGATGTATGCCCCATTCATGATACATTATGTTTTTATTGGTTTATTATCATCATGACATGCATTGACGAATTTTTTGGATGCAATATGGATATGGTACTAATGATATTGTTATGTAGGGTGGATGTTAGAAGAAATATTATGATGATGGATGGAAATTTTATGTTGTTAGTAGTGATGATTATTTCTTTCACTTTGCTTTTAGAGGCTTCATAGTTTTGAACAATCCTATTTGATGTAGCAAATAGATACAATGCACTAGGGTATTAATGACCAAGGTGAATTTGTATCTATTGCGTGGAATTTGACTCTACAAACAAGGAGTATTCTTGCTCATACCATACATATGGAAACCCTGTTAGAGTGTATGGGTGAGAAGCCTTTAAAAGATGTCGGACCAGTAACACAAGAGGTATTAAGAACCTAACATGTCAATTGTACATGAAATGCTCCAAAACGACTTCCACACATAGAACAAAGCAACTATTCTCCATGGTAGTATAACAAATCTATCCACAAACAACAAATCGAAATGACTCTCAATTGCCCCCATTCCTTCTTCTCTAAATCTTTATGGACATCCTCGAGAGATCTTGAGAATGAGGTAATAAAATAAATCATAAAAATAAGACTACAAAAAGGTAAAACAATGATGTTATATCACTTGCCATATCTGTTTGGGGTGGGTCTATTATCCAATATTGTTGATCATGTCTATCGTAGGAACAAATCAATTAAGGAATATCTCAGGATGTTGTTGCTACATTGTTAAAGAATATGTAGGTAATACTCTGGCATTTGTTAACGATTTTTTTAATCCAATCTATGTGATTGTTTGCTTGAAAGTTATAGCTTTTGATGTTTTCTTTGCTTTGTTTGTTTGTTTTGTCAAAGGGTGAGTGTGACGATTTTGTTTATTATGGATGAATCTTTATTGTGGATAGGTGATGACGAGATGGGCCTTTTTTTAATTTTTTGAGTTTTATGATGTTATTTTTGTTGATTTCAAGGGACTAACCTAGGGCCTCAGTGGTTCATCAAAGATAAGGCTTTCCTACATTGTACACGCAGAGGCTCGTAGTTTGCTTGGTTTGAATGTTTTTGACCTTTTTCTATTTTGTGAATGTTTTTAGATTTTCAATTTTTTGATTGTTTTTGGATTTTGTACTTTTTGACTAAGTTGAAATAAAACATGGTAGAAACCTAAGAGGACTGACCTAGGGTCTCGAGGGCTAATAAGCCTTGCCTATGTTGTACACGCAGAGACCACGTAGTTTGACCGTTTGACTCAAAAACATAAACTATTTTTGGATAAACAACATTGATAATCTAGATTGATATTCCACTTATGTGTCTAGAGGATATGTTGCAATAAATTCACTTGAACTAGTTGTAGGGTCCAAGTAAATGTTGATATCTTGGACTGTTTGAGTGAAGGAATAACCCAATGATGTTTTGTTTTTTGATGTTTTTGATCTTTTTTTTTTCTAGATGTTTTTATTTTCGCTATATTGACCATGTTGGGACGTTCAAGGATCTAATCCACGACCAGCTTCTGGAAGTTTCCCCCAGTTCTATACAAGACTACTTTCCTTAATCAATGATAAGCTATAGTTGGATACACTGTTTTATTATTAAATGGATGGGTGGATGTTGTGGGCAATACTGATAGATATAAATGCAAGTTTTATTCAAACATAACACTTGTTTGCTAGTTTCACTATAGTACTTATTCTAGGAGTGCCACAAAGTGGTTTTCACTCAAAGAATGTTTTATTTCTTTCTTTTTTTGTATCTTTTATCTTTTTTTTTCTATTTTTTTGGATTTTTACCCTCTTGCCTGGGGTATTATGATGTAATTCATGTGTAAATTTTCTTGAGGTGGATGTTGTTCAGTGGTTCAGCTAAGGGTTCTCCTTCAAGAGTAGTCAACTGATATGCCCCAAAGCCATATCTTGCTGTGATGACAAACAGGCCTAACCAGTTGGGTTCAAATTTTCCTTTTCCATCATGATTTAGTTGTACCTTTTGATTCTCTTTGAGGACTAAGTCACCAATTTGAAAGTTCCTATCTCTGATCTTTTTTTCATAGTTTCGTTTGAGCCAATTTTGATAAACTTGTAGATGGTTTAACGCGCTCAAACACTTTTCATCTAGGAGCTCTAATTCATTTAGTTTGGCTATACCTTGTATTCTTCATTGCTGACCATGCCTTTCAATGAGACTTGCAATGAGGGGAGTTTGACCTCGATAGGTAAGACAAGGTCTAATCCGTAGACCAAGGAAAATGGTGTGGCACCAGTAGGTGTTTAGATGCTGGTTCGATAAGCCCATAGGGTTGGCTTTAGATATAAATACCAATCTCGACTAGCTTCATTAACAATATTTTTGAGTATTTTCAATATGATTTTGTTAGACGCTTCAGCCTGACTGTTTCCTTAGGGGTAATAGAGCGTGGAAAATCAATGTTGGATACAAAACTGGGAATAGAGTTCTTGGACATCCTGATGCTTGAATGGGGTTCCACTGTCTATTATTATCGTTTGGGGAATTCCATACCTGCAGATGATATAATTCAAAATGAGTTTTGATATTTTTTTATCGATGATATAGGTCAATGGAATTGTCTCTATCCATTTAGTGAAGTACTCTATTGTTGTGATAATGAATTTGTGCCTATTGGATGAGGCAGGTGATATCTTGCCTACCATGTCTAATCCCCATTGCAAGAAAGGCCATGGTGTGATGATGGGTCTCAGTTCCTATGTTGGTGCATGAACAAGATCGATGTGTTTCTGACATTACCAACACTTTCTAGAGTACTGTATGCATTCCTGTTCCATGGAGGGCCAGTAGTATCTTGTTATGAGCAACTTTTGGACTAGGTTAGGTCCGCTAGAGTGGGACCCATAAACACCTTCGTGTACCTCTTATAAGGATGTTTGTGCTTCTTCTGCATTAAGGCATCAAAGTAACATACCATCTAGACTATGACGGTATAGGGTATATCCTAGGATGGTAAATCAAGAAGTTCTACGGGTGAAGGTTTTCTTTTGGGTGGTCGTTAGATCAGGTGGTATGATACCATGCTGGATATAGTCAAAAATATCTTGGTACCATGGGGAGTTAGGACTAAAGAAAACACATACCAATTTTGATTCTAGGATATTGAATGTAGGCACAAGTAGTTGTTCCACGAGGAACTCGTACTTAGGCACATTTTGTGGAATATCAAGAAGTGAGCCTATTGTTGCCATTGTGTCGGTAGCTCTATTGTTGATCCATGGAACTTGCTCAAAAGTTATTTTGACAATGTAATCCTTGCAGTTGTCCACCATCCTTTTATATGCAATCAATGTGTCATCTTTGGTCTGGTACTCATCATTCACCTGTTTGATTACTAGTTGAGATTCTCTGAAGACATGTAGCTCCTTTATTCTCCATTCAATAGCCATTTTTAGCCCTATGATCAAAGCTTCATATTCTGAGATGTTGTTTGTGCAAGAGAAAGCAATTTTGTAGGCCTTGGGTATACTATCTCCATGTGGTGTAAGAAATAAAAGACCTACTCCAGAGCCATGCTGAGTGTGGGATCCATCGAAGTAGAGAGTCCAATGGTCTGTCTGTTCTATCATCAAGATACTCTCATCTGGAAAGTCCATCGTGAGAGGTTTGTGATCATCCATGGGTTCTTCGGCTAGTTGCTATGCTATGATTTGTCTCTTGATAGGTCTTCTATCCACATAATCTATGTCGAACTCACTCAAGATCATCACCCATTTGGCGATTTGGCCTGTTAGGGCTGCTTTTTCTAGTAAGTACTTGAGTGGGTCTACCTTGGAAATTAGCTTGACTTTTTTGTTCAGGATGTAGTGTCTTAACTTTTGTGTTGCAAATAAAATCGAGATACATGCTCTTTCTATGGGTGAGTAGTTTATTTCATAGCCCACTAGTGTTCTGTTGATGTAGTAGACTACCCTTTCTTTATTGTCATCATCTAGTTGGGCTAGGAGATCTCTCAATGCTGCTTGTGTGGTAGACACATATAATATAATTCCCTTGTATGGAATAGGTGGCATGAGTACGAGAGGAGTAAGTAAGTATTCCTTGACCTACTGAAATGCTTGGTCACATCTTTCATCCCAGTTGAAGGTGACATCCTTGTGTAGGAGATGAGTAAAAGGGTGACATTTATCAATGAGTTGTGTGATAAATTTCCTGATGGACTGCAACTTTCCTTGTAAACTCCTTAGATGTTTCAATATTTTTGGTGGAGGCATCTCTAGAATAGCTTTTACCTTTGCAGGATCCACTTCGATCCCCCTTGTTGATACTATGTACCCTAACAACTTACCAGATGTTACTTTGAATACACATTTCTTAGGGTTGAGTCTCATATTTTACTATTCAAGTTGATCAAACACCTTTTCCAAGTTTGTCAAGTGATCTTCCCTTTTGACCGACTTGGCTAGAATGTCGTCCACATAGTCCTCCATGATGGTGTGAAGCATATCATGGAATATGGTTGTCATTGCTCTTTGATATGTCGCTCCTGCATTTTTTAGACCAAATGGCATTAAATTCTAGCAAAATGTTCCCCAAGCATAGGTAAATGTTGTTTTGTGTTGGTCATCTAGAGAGATCTTTATTTGGTTGTACTCGAAGAAACCATTCATTAAGGATAGCATCTCATGCCCTGCTATTAGATCCACAATCATGTCTATGCTTGGTAATGGGAAGTCGTCCTTTGGACAAGAATTTTTCAGGTCTCTAAAGTATGTGCATATTTTGATGCCCCCAGTAGGATTTGATATGGGTACTAGATTGGATATCCATTGTGGATAGTCGATGGGTTTGATAAAGCCCACATCTAGTAGTTTCTTTAGCTCTACTTTTAGCAGTAATGCTATCTGAGGATGCATTTTTTTGAGTTTTTGCTTGATAGGATTTTCTATGGGTACTACGGCTAAATGATGTACCACTAATGCTAGATCTAGTCTAGGCATGTCAGCATAGGTCCAAGAAAAGTTTACCTTTCTCTCATTGATGAAAGCTATGAAATTTTCCTTCTCTTCGGGATCAAGTGATGTCGCATGGTATGTTATCTTCGGGTCTTCTATCGTGCCAACATTTATGGGTTGTGCTTCTTCTACTAAGAGGGTTGATCTTTCCTGATATTCTGATATGGGGAGATTGAACCCTCCATCCTCGGTTGCATCTTGGAGGTTTTCACCTTCGGATGCATCCTTTATCTTCTTTTCTGGATCTGATAGAGCCACAATGTGGTTTTCTCTAGGGGACCTTTTGTGTATTGTTATATTTTTTTCTCATTTTTGTGACTGGAAGGTTCAATATCTCCACCAAAGTATGCCTCCTGTTCAAGTTCCATGATGAACCTTGCTTTGTGATCTTCTACTGGTATGTCTATTTGAAGTCACATGAACTCCACGATTGTCTCATTGTTCTAGAATTGATCTAGAATAGGTGTATGTTGTTGTTGATCCCAATATATCAGTTGCAAGTAACGGAGTGGGAGGCTATCATCTTGGTCTGCAAAGCTTACGAAAGTGGGTGAAAGGGTCAATATGGCTTAGGTATCTTTTTACCATTGGGTGTCTAGGTTGTCATTGCTAGAAGTAGGGGAATCGTATCCCGTGATGAAAGAAGGGGAATCTAACTCATATTCGTTAGAGTTAGTTCCAAAATGATAGTAGATGTTGGGAATGGTTTCTATATACTAGAGAGGGAACCTATCAATGTGAAATTTGTCAAACAGGTCTTCTATAGGTAAGTCATTGTCCATTATATGGTAGATATCTAGTGCCTCAACGTTAGCAAAAGTTTCATGTTTCTTATAATAGGTTTTTTTGGCCTTTGGAGTAACCAATTCTTTTGTCTTATAACCTAGTCCCACATTTTTTTGTCTCTGTTCCACTATTATAGCCTCCCATCGGCCTTGTTTGTGGAGCCCCAGGCCACCGATTCCTTAATATCCCATGTGTTTTTCCATTTGATAGAATCTACTATTAAGATCAATAGTTTTTGGCTTTTCTGGCTCTTTTGAGTCTTCTTTGTAGATCATAGATGAAAAATCCTCTTGGAAGACTTCTTCATCATTCATGTCCCCCCACTTGGTAAAAATTGTGAGTTTAGCTATCATTTGTACCTTCTGAGCATGTTTGATCTCTTTCGTCCCTCTATAGATTTTGGGTGTTGGTGGAAGCATACCAATGCAAAATGCTTGGCTAAAATGATAGTTTTCATTTCCCTTGTCAAGTGCTTGAATGTTGGATTCCATTTTCGGTTGCTCACTTGGTGTGTTTTTGGTTGAAGTTGATGGTAGCATGGAAGGGTCAACATATGAGAATGAGTGGAAGGCTATATCGTTGCTAGGAATACATTGAATTTTATTATATTTTTCCTCTAGCTTTGCGCAGAAGTGGAAAGGCTCAGGGTTGACATATAGGGTTGCCTCTTTTCCTTAATGGGGAAACTTTAGGCACTAGTGAAAGGTGGATGGTACCACTTGTAATGCATGGATCCAAGGGTTTCCAAGGAGAAGGTTATATGGTACTCAAGATCAAGCACATGACATGTTGTTTTCGTGAGGATTGGTCCTATCTCTACAGGTAGTCTGACTATTCCTTCAGAATTTCTTTCAAGGTCATTGTAGGCCCTTATGGTGATAATTTTTCCTTTGTCTATCACGTCGTCTGAATACCCTAGTTGTTTGACAATTTTTAAGGTACAGATGTTTAAACCTACACCATTATCTATCAGTACTCTTTTGACCATGGTTTTATGAACACCAACCTCTATGTAGAGGGCTTGGTTATGGAATGTTCTTTCTGGTAGATATTTCTTAGAAAATATTAAATGATTACTTGTTGTGATCTTGCCAACCATGACTTGGAATT
Source organism: Sequoia sempervirens (assembly GCA_007258455.2). Lineage (NCBI taxonomy): Eukaryota > Viridiplantae > Streptophyta > Pinopsida > Cupressales > Cupressaceae > Sequoia > Sequoia sempervirens. The sequence continues at coordinate 456,533,350 of VDFB02000017.1, forward strand.
GAATGGGATTGACGTTTGCAATGCCTTTTCAAGTATTTCCCTATGTGTTGGTGATAGTTTTAGCAACTCCAGGATCGAGATTAAAGCGGGGGTTTTCTTTAGCTGTTCCATAATGCTGTAGTTATTGGATGACTTAATTGTGGGTTTAGGAGGGGCTCCTTGTATTGTGACTCTCCCTCAATGGGTAGTTATGTTACAATTGTTGTCTCCCCCTCGTATAGTTACTACGCTTTCCCTATTGTCATTAGCTTGGGATAGAATTCCTAAAATTGTTTCCCTGTAGGTATAGTTGGCATTATGGTAACCTTGGTCTTTTCCCTTGTCATTCCTTTTCCGGTGGTTTGGATTAGGTTGTTGTATATCTGAAAATCCTTATTCCTAGGATGATGTTTGACATCTACCTCCCCTTTTTCTATCAAGTCTTCGATGAGGTGCTTGAGTCTCATGTGATTGTTCGTGGTGTGTCCTTTGATCTTGTGAAATTCACACAAGTCATTTTCATTGTACCACGGTGATTTAAAGTTAGGATCCTCATAAGTTGGGAAATCATTGGGCTTGAGTTTTTGTTGTACGAGCTTCCGCATGACTATCTCAATAGGTTCTCCTAGTACTATGAATTTTCCCCTTGGTTGGTCATACTGGTTTTGTTGACCTCCTTGATTTGCTTGTTGATTTGTCACTTGATTATTTTTGGGATAAGCAGGTTAACTGTTTTGTGTACTATTCAGGGCATATTTTTTTTGTGCTACTTATGGTGCGTTTTGAGATGTATTTTGTGCATGCCATAGTGCTCTAGCGTTAACTACTCCATCATTTGTGACATTTTTTTTCTTTGCCCAAACTTTAGGTTTTTTGTTTGAACTAGAGGGATTGTATTTTGAGCTACTCATCTTGAGGGCTCCCCTTGCAATGAGGGCTCTCTCAATATTTAATCCTTTCTCGATGGTTTCTTTAAATTCTAATGGATATAACATTATGAGTTGATAATTGATCTCAGGTAAGACGTTGTTAATGAATATGTCCACCAACTCCTTGTCGGGAATGGGCCACTTATATCTACCGGCCTTGTGTCTCCATCGTTGTAGGTAAGAGGTAAAGGACTCTCCTTGATTATTTTTTATTATGGATAAACTTGTGATGGTGACATCTTGCTCGATGTTGAAGGATAAATGAGTTATGGATTTTTTAGACAGTTCATTGAAGGTTTTGATTGTTGGTGTCAAACGGGTGAACCACTCCATAGCATGGCCCGCAAGGCTGTGTGGAAATAGCCTCATGAGGTATGAGTCATTGTGTCGTACTTCCATGCATGATACAGAGAAATCACGTATATGCTCTACTAGATCCCCTCTTCCTCTATATTTGCTGTCAAACTTGGGTATCTCAAAATTCTTTGGAAATGGTATCGTAGTGATGGATTTATCAAATGGGAATGGGCATATTTCTTGGATGGTATAGGTTTTCTTTTGTTTTCTGGCTTACATGCCTGCTATTTGTTGGGTGATGGCCTCTAGTTTCATTTCTATGTTTATTTTTGGCACGTTTGTTTGCGAGTTCTGCATATAATAGCCTTGATGTCTTCCCATTTTTTGGTCATATATCAGGTATTGTGAAGGTATAGGACCTTGGTAATTATTTTGGACATAGAGCAGGTTAGGTCCTTGCTGGGTGTAGGGAGGGTTAGCTCCTTGATGCTAAGATGAAATGTACTGAAGGTTACCCTGTTGATGCGTTAGCGGGATACCTTTTTGGTAGGACAAATTAGGAGGAGTGCCCTTTGGCACACCTTGCTACTGGGAAGGACTAAAATGAAGGTTACCCTATTGATGCATTAGCGGGAAACCTTGTTGATGGGACGACTGAAGAAGGGTGCTCTGTGGCACACCTTGTTGTTGGAAGGGACTAAAATGAAGGTTACCCTATTGATGTGTTAGCGAGACACCTTGTTGATGGAACGACTGAAGAAGGGTGCTCTATGGCACACCTTGCTACTAGGAGGAACTAAAATGAAGGTTACCCTATTGATGCATTAGCGGGATACCTTGTTAATGGGATGACTGAAGAAGGGTGATTTTTGGCACACCTTGCTATTGGTATTGTTGGTTCAAAAGGGGACCCTGTGGTCCACCTTGTTGGTGGTACTAATTGTTCAGAGGGGGACCCTGTGTTCCACCCTGTTGATGGTACTGATTGTTTGGAGGGGGACCCCATGTTTCGCCCTATTGATGGTATTGATCGTTCTGGGAAGGGTCAAAACTTGAAGTTTTTAAGGTATATATTGTCTAGGAGGTGGATTTTTTTTTGTGGTTCATATTGGGATGGCCCTTCTTGATACAGTTGTGCCACTACTGCTTGTTCAATCTAAGTTGGTTTTCTAAACAAGGGGTTCTCTTTGGGTTGACCATTGTTTTGTGAGAACATGGGTGACATGTTTGGCATCTCTGGGGGTTCGGTTATTTGTCTCACAACTGAGTTATCCCCTAAGGGAATAAGATTAGGATTCTTGAGAGCCTCTACATTGAAGTCCATTGGTAATTTAGCACTACTTTGTGCTAACTTGAAGAAGTAGGAGTTTGGGTCCTTTCTCAACAACCTATCCATTAGTTTGAGAACCTTGGGGTTGTTAGAATGTTCAAATAGTTCCTCCTCATTTATGTCTTCCTCAATATCTACCTCCTCTACAACCACTCTGATTGGGTCATGGTTGTCTTGTTCTATCACCTCCTTTTGTTTGCGGTTTAGTTCTTCCTCACTGAATGTGTCCCTATACATGGGCCTCTTCTTGGGTGTTTTAAGGTCGCTTGGCCTATAGCCCCAAGGGATACATTCATTGTTCATGGTATTTTCCTGTGGGATGATAGTGTTGTTCTTGCTTGCTTCCATTTTCTTCCTATACTGTGATCTTGTAGTTGTCATAAACTTTGGGTCACCTGTGGGAGAGTTGTGTAACATTTGAACTCTCTATTTGACTCAAGTTTGATGTTTCAATTTAGATAGGTTCAAGATCATGGGAAAAGCCCAAGGTTTTGACTCATAAAGAACATGTACATATCTGGATGTTTCCTTAGTGCACATTCATAAAAGTTGATTAACAACTTGGTTTTGTTTTGGTAGAGTGTTGAAATGCGGTTTTGGATTACTCTTGAACTTAGATGCCTAAGTTTGAAGTGACGACTTGTAGACCTTCTCTTGGGGATTCTGATTTTGCGTGAGATCATTTAGAGGAATTCAAGACCATGAAAAGGATATTTATTACCATGTGGGTGGTGGTAACACAGGTCTTTTGGTTGTTATGTATCCTTTTTCTTCCTCTTTGTCTAAGATGATTGATGCGTTGAGAAACTGGAAAGGTGTTTCGTTCTTCTCAAATATGAAGGTTCTCAAATTGCTTATGATGTCAGTTTTCTCACCTTTAATGTATGTGAGACTAGGTTGAAGGATCAGTGGTACAAGGTTCAGTTGCTGAACTAGAGCAATTGGTCACCAGATGGTCATAAGGTGCAATAGTGTTTTGAGGTGGTTGCTATGAAGCTCAAGACCCTAAGGTTTGAGTGTTATTTTGGAATGGTGCTACTTTTTTTAATCAAAATGTTGAAGGACTAGGGTTGATATTTCACTTCCTTGTCTAGAGGATATGTTGCGGGAAAGCTTACTTGTACTACCTGCGAGTCCCAAGTAATTGTTGATATCATAGATGTCTGAGTGAAGGAATGATCCCAATGGTTTGTTTGATTTTGATCTCTAACAAGTAGGATGAAAATAATTGATGAGAGACTATGTGACCTATCTAGTTTTCCAATTGTTTTGTTCGAATAATGACCCTATAAATAACTTCGGTTTGTTTTCCCCAAGTGTCAGCAAAATGTTCAAGACTGTGAGCTAGAACGACAATTGCAACTTTTTTTGTGTTTTTGTCAAATTATAGGATTGCTCAGGTAAAAGCAAGCATATTTTGACAAATGCAAGGATCTTAGTAACAAGTGCACTGTTTTCTCAAAAGCAAATGCAAGGGAATAAAAGAAAGTGCATGGATCCCACAACAAGTACTTAGTTTTTGTCACAAGCAATTGATTTTTATCAGTGGAGTTTCTAGGACAACAAGCAAATGCAATGCAGTTTTGGATATTGCTCAGAAATTGTGGTAACTGCTCTGGAATTTTGTACAAATGCATTGGAAATAATGCAACTACTCAGGTTTTGTAAAAAATGGTCTGTGTGTGTTTTGTTTCCTCTATTTTTTTTTGGAGTATGGAAAATGATAGAGCAACACTGGACTGACTCAAAAAGCATGGACTTTATGTGACCTGAATATATATAGCTTAAGTTGTAAAATAACAACACCCAAGCCATAGTTCCCAAATGTTTACTTTGATCTAATGTAGCTTGGAACAAAAGCCTGAATATAAGGAAACCTTGAAGGAAATCCTCCAAGGAGTGCAAATAAGGGGCTTCTCTCAAAAGCATACACTAAGTCAAAGGGTTTGTGATTTGATCATCGTGTTCAGTGTTTTTTAGGATGTGTTCTTTCTTTATAAATCGAGCACAAAATTTGATGTCAAGATTGTTTTTGAATGTAATTGGAAAGTTTAACATAAACAAGCATTTACAACCCTAGGGGATAGAAACCATTCTTTTAGGTGGGCTTGCCTGATGCTCTGAATAGACAATTTTACATACGACTTATGGCATGGGCCTATAGTCATACTTGGCAAGTAACTTCTCAAAAGTAAATTTTGATGCACCAATTCAAAGGATGTTTTTGGATAATAAGGTAGCTTCTAAAAAAATTGGCTCTTAGTCATAACTGTGAACGTGGAAATCTGACACTCACCTGCTGGCAACTTAAGGCTCTTTAACCATTCCCATTCCACTTAAGGTGTGGGATTAGGTGCAGTATGTTTTCAACATGACTTGAAGCTAATTTCTTATGATTTCACAACCTTTGATATAGCCCGCCAGTAAACGTGCTTTGAGAACTTGCAATGAGTTCTCTAGCGTGAGATGTTTCTCAAAGAAAGCCCCCTCTTTAAGGTAAAATATGAAAAATAAAATGTGAAGCTCAAAAAATGTTTTTTGCTCACCCAAGATCACCAAAAAGGGTGTGAGGGAGGAAGAAAAAACAATTTTAGCTTGCCAATCAGTAAATATATAGAAAACACTTCATAGCAAATTGATTCTTTTTAAACACCTCAAACGGTGTTATCCCCAAAAATGTGTGAATAAAACATAACAAAGTTATTTTTATTTACACCAATATGAAGTATTCAGGATATCAGTCATTTAAGATAGCAATGGTACAAGATAGAAAGAAACATTTGTTCATTTTTTTAAGCCCAAATATGAGTGTTTCTAAGAAATTAGTCCTGGTTCTAACTCGGTCAACAAAAGTAAAACGGGCGTGCGCCAACAAAATAGAAATCGTTTTGCATTCTTTTTATGCACCAAAATTAAACATTCCTAACTTTAGAAAGCTTGAAAATTGTTCAATTTTAAGAACACCAAAACAAAGTGTTTGTTTGTATTGTTCTCTTTAGAGCACCAAAATTAAGCATTCCTAACTTAAGAAAGCTTGAAAATTGTTCAATTTTAAGAACACCAAAACAAAGTGTGTATTTGTCTTGTTATTTTTAAAGCACCAAAATTAAACATTCCTAACTTTAGAAAGGTTGAAAATTGTTCAATTTTAAGAACACAAAAACAAAGTGTGTGTTTGTATTGTTCTTTTTAGAGCACCAAAATTAAACATTCCTAACTTTAGAAAGCTTGAAAATTGTTCAATTTTAAGAACACCAAAACAAAGCGTGCTTTTATCTTGTTCTTTTTAAAGCACCAAAATTAAACATTCCTAACTTTAAAAATCTTGAAAATTATTCAATTTTAAGAACACCAAAACAAAGTGTTTGTTTTTCTTGTTCTTTTTAGAGCACCAAAATTAAACATTCCTAAGTTAATCAAAAGATGTTTGTAGATCTGGAATCCTTTGATCGATCATCTTCCCTGCAAAAAAATGAGTTAAAGTCTTTCAAATCCTGCATACAAATCCGTTATTACCTATTACACATTAAAAAACAAGCACATATTAGCAAAAAAATTAGTTGCAAGAGTACAAATTCCGTTCAATGGTCTGTTAGAGAAAATGCTAAGGAATTTTTGCAAAAGCGCCCCTGTCAGAATTAGATGCTCAATTTTTAGAGCAGATGCTACCCCTGTCAGAATAAAATGCAAGGTTTTCAGAGTAGATGAGTAAATATTTTTGTAAAAGCACAGTTCCCATGTTAGATGCTTAGTTTTCAGAGTAGATGCATAGTTTTCTTGACAGGAAATTGCGAGGTTTTTTTGGGGAGTACGTGAATTTTTTTTCAAATGTGATTCTGAGACTTGCGACTTTAAATATAGCTCATACGAATATTATTGTAGGGGACAGGGGTCCCACCAAGCGTGCCAAAATGTGTGGGGGGAAATCAGAGATGTTAAACAAGAAAAACATGCTTGAAACGATAATCTAAGATCTAATCCTACACATACAAAATGAAACTAAGCTATTTGAACACACATTAAGAAATCTATGATTACTAAATTGAATGTAAACAAAAAGAACAGTATTACCATCCTATATTGGAGTGTATTCGACTGATGTTAGATTGTTCTTATCACCGTGAAGCCTCCATAGTTCGTGTGCAAAGATTTGATGAATGATGGTTGATGTTGGTTGACCGAAGGAATGATGAAGCTCTATCAATGGTGATCTTGACAACACTTTGTTGCATAAGGTATGTTGATTCTCTGATCCTTATTTGTGAGGAAGATGTTTGTTATATAGAAAAAAAGATTTCAAATCGACGATCAGGATTCAACAATGTTGGATCAAGATCAATGGTTGAAAGGTGTTGAGATGATTTAGACATGAGAATATTGTGCAAAGTAGATTGCACAATTTGTGTGATTGAGGAATAGATTGGTTAGTCAGGATTTAGATTGATTAGTCAGGAATTGATTGATTAGTCAAGATTTAGATGGTTTAGTTAGGAATTAGATTGATTAGTCAACAAATTAGATTGCTCAGTCAACACGCATAATTTTCTCGATCAGAAAGTGGGTGAGGAATTATGAATTAATTGATTTAATTAATTAATTCCTTTTTGGAGTTGAAAGTGCAAATCAAGTTTGACTTTTGTAAACAAAGTTGCATTAATTTGATTTGATTTTTTATAAATGATTTGAATAGTTTGATTTATTTATTCAAAATTTTGAGGGAAAGTGTCGTAATTAAATTATTGTTTTAATAATTCAATTAACTTAGGGGAATAAGGTGATTTAGTGACGTAATTAAATAATTGGAATTATTTAATCAATCAGGATGAAATAAGATTAGATTAGGACTTCATTAAATAAATGTAATTTATTTAATTAGTCAAAATGATGAAAAAGTGAATTAATTAAGTAATGTCATTTTATTTAATTAATAGCAGAATTAGTGTTTTGGATGTTGTTCGGTGTTGTGTGATTTTGTGTGATGTTCTAGGATGTTGCAGGATGATTCTGAGATGATTTCGAGATGTTGTGGGACGTTGCAGGATGATTTCAAGATGTTTTGAGATGATTTCGAGGTGTTTCGAGATGTTTCGGATGATTTGAGGTGTTTCAAGATGTTTCAGGATGATTTCAAGATGTTTCAGGATGATTCCAAAATGTTTCAAGATGTTGCAGGATAATTTTGAGATGTTCTAAGACATTATGAGATGATTTTGAGATGTTCTGAGATGTTATGGGATGATTTTGGGATGTTCTAAGATGTTACAGGATGATTCTGAGATGATTAGAGATGATTCTGAGATGTTCCAAGACATTACGGGATGATTTTGAGACATTACGGGATGATTCAGAGATGTTCCGAGACATTACAGGATGTTGTGGGATGTTGTTTGATGTTGTTCGATGTTGTTTAGGGTGTGTGATAGTTGTTAAGTCAATTTTACATGTCTATAGGTATATATATTATATTTTACATTTTTTCAATTACTTGGACGTCTTGGCACCTGGAAAGGATCTGTTTGTGTGAGATGACTTAATTTGATTTTCTTTACATGCACTGAGGTTATTATTCTATGATTTTTTCATTTGAGGAAGTATTGTGGGTTTTTTTGTTCATCCTTCTATGGTTATCCTAGAAAAGGATAACTATGTGTCTTGGAAAAATGACATCTAGACACATCTTAGGTGGCTTGATATTTTTCCTTATCTTTATGGAATGATACCTACACCAAACACATTAGAGATTTATTCAACATGGGGTATTATTAGTGATCATGATTTAGGGGTTATATGTTCTAGTGTTGATCATGACACTATGTGTGTTGATCAAACATTGATTGTCCCCACACATTTGGACTTAACTTTGGGAGATCCATGGATACCGTCATATCTGTCCATACCTAGAGGATCCTATTGTAGATTATAGGTCTTACATGTTTTGATGGTTTAGAGACTTGTCATCACATTCCCACTCTTCAGATCGAGACACCATCACCATCTTCTATTGTTCCCAATCAACTTGGAATCACCACATCCTTGGCCCCTAATGGTTCAATGCAATAGGACATTCATCTTCTTCCAGAAATAACTACTTGGGATTTGTATCTTATAGACATATCATCCTTGTTTGTGGATTCCTATATTACAAATTTGGATGATTAATTTGAGGACATTCATCTCCTCTTCTTTTACAACCACATCATCATTGATGTCCTATCATATTCATCATCTTTGGAGTTTGTTCTACATCAATCTTCACAAGTTTCTGGATTGACATCATCTCTTTCCAACATGTGGAAACTTGAGAACTTGTCAGAGGAACACATTATTTGGATTTGGATTCCTAATTATTTCAACTTTTGAGAATGGCTTCTCCAATCACCAGTGGATCTATTCCTCCTAATGAGAGAAATGTTTTTTATAGGAAGTGTATCATGTTTTATCTTCAAGTATTCATCATCACCACATGATCTCTTTCTTTATGGGGGGATTCACATACTCATTTTCTCTTCTATTTGGGGGACATCTATTGTACTTGTGTGATAGAATTAGTCCTTGGGGGTTCACATTGAGTCCTCCTTCTATCCGTCTTTCAATAGTGCAGTCATTTCATTTTATATCTTTTGGAGAGAAAATTTTCCCCATGTGTTTTTATCCTTTTCTATGGTTATGAGAGATTTAATTTATTTGTACATGGGTACCTCATCAAGCCTTTTAGTTAAGACCCATTCATGCATCCATCATTGCATTCTTCATTAGGTTGTTCAGTTTCTCCCTAAGTTGATCTTAAGGGGGGGTGTTGGAGTAATTAGGACATCACCTAAAAATTAATTAATTTAATAGGTACCTTATTACTTTATTCACTTAATCTAAACTTAGGAGTGTTTTTATTATTATTAGATTGGGCTATTTATAGGTCAAATTGTCTCATTCCATGATATTAAGGAACTTGTCACAATCTAATAAAATCCTCATCTAGGGTTTTATTTTTCCTTTTATAAGGATTCTAATTCAATGTAATTAATCATTTAGATTAATTCATTGCACAATCAACTGCTTTTATAGATAATCTCTTCTCAAGGTTGTATGAGCATATAAATGGTTTTTTTCTCTTCAAATGTGATAGGTGTTTTGGTTGCATGTGACTTCTGGGAGTTGTGGGGTTCACTATCAACTTCAATAGCCTTGAGGATTTATTGAATTAAAAAAAAATACCACCCTTCTTACTCTACTCTATTATATGGGAGAGAAGGCTAGCATTATCTCTTCTATCAATTAAAGAAGGTATTACATTCAAAAGCTCTTCTTTCCAAGTTGAAGCAATTCTATCATTATTTCTAGCAATCTAAAGAACTCATCTACTTCTTCTTGGATTAAGTTTTCATTAGTTATTACTTAACCATTGGTCTTGATGTTCCTATGCATTTGTTTCAACCAAATCAACCTAGAAATTTTTCACCAAAATATTTCTTATTTGGTAATAATCAAGTGAAGTTTACCTCAACAACTTCAACCTGGTTCATGCCATTGTGTTGGAATTATTTGTATAATTTCAATAATTTCTACTCTAGAACCACTTTATCCATCCAAAATACTCCTTATTCCATTTTATAGTAACACATTTTAAATGACTAAGAAATGTGTAGTGCCCCTCCAGTCGTGCTGCTATGTGTTTAGATTTGTATATGTTGTTAGACAATACCTTTACTATGATAGACCTTGATATTTGTTATTGTCTTATGATCGCTGGCTTTAGAGCGATGTGGATGTTATACTGTGATGAGATGATGCACTATTTGGATGTTATGTTTTATGTTATGCTTTTGATTAGCATAGTTGTTAATATTGATATATGCTTATTTGTTGATTAATGATGCTTTAATTTTGTAAGTTTTGATGTGACTGTATAGGTGAAGGGGACGAGATTACATCACTCGCATGCGAGCGCTTGTGATTTCGTGATTTCTCTTCACGGTGTGTCTGCTAAGTCTTATGCATGTTCGACATTCATCTTGATTACAGGATTGCAGGTACAGGACATTGTCTCCACCTGGTTTCACAGGTTTGAGCATGTCCATATCCCAACGGTTTTGTTGATTGGGAGATAGTAACGGGGTTTCCTTGTCAAACCACAACCTTGTCATAGTGTGTCATCAATTTGTGTCTGGTATGTTGTTGAGTCATGTCGTCTTTGATGTTTTGATAATTTATTATCAGTGGAAATTATATGTGAAAATTAATGATTGTATGTTTTAAATGTTATTTATTTATTTTAGAGTAAAGTTGTTAAAAGCTTTTAATTTAATTTAATTAATTAAATTAAATTTATTTGGTAAAGTAATTTAATCTTTGTAATTAAATTTATTTATTAAGTAAATAATTTAATTAAATAAATTTAGTTGTTGAGTAAATAAATTAATCAATTAAATTTATTAAGTGAATAGTTTAATTGTATTTGTAAAGTGCATAGATTAAAAGATTTAAATCTATTTTGGAAATTAAATTGTGTTTTAAATTATTAAAATGCAAAATATCTTGTGAATGCATAAGGAAATATCTATAGTGGTTGGAAAAAGATATTTTGTAAAATGTTGACTAAGTGTTGAGGATATGAATGGAGATATTGATTTTGTAAAAAGAAAAATATCTTGGATTATTTTTGGTTGCTAAAATATAGTAAGGTTTCCTTTGGATTGGATTTTTTTTTTTTGGGAAGTGAAGAATTTGGAAGGATTTCTGGAAAATTGGAATTTGCAGGGAAGCTCAACTCCAGTTCTCATTTTCTTCAAGCTTCAAAAACAGGTTCCTTTAATTGCTTTGTTTTTTTTTAGAAGCTTTGATTTTTGTTGAGAGAAGGTTTTAATGTTTGTTGTGAAGTTTTGAAAATCTTGTCTGTAAACAAAATTGAAAACCTCTGTTGAAAATTATGGAAAAATTTAGATTCTTGTAGGGAAACAAACTCTTACAACAGAAGAAAAAAATTGAAAGAGGAACAAAAAGGAGTTTGAAAACCTCTGTGTTTGGATTTGGAATTTTCCATTACAATTTAGAAATTGAAATTAAGAATTTGTGATTGAAAATTCTTTTTGTTGTAGTTATTTCTGTAGAAAATTTGCCTGATTTGACTGTAAAATGGAAATTTTTATGTATATATAAATATATTATGTTAATATATATATATACACATATATTTTATATATAAAATTTATAAGCTATTATGCTGGGAAATTTTTTGGGAATATTTCTGAGAAAATTTATATTAAATTTTTTGTGAAATTTGCATCAGGAAAATTATTTAATTTTTGAATAAAAAAAAGAAAAAGAAAAAGATTGTTTGAATTTGGTGGGGGGCTGCCCCCATAGCCGCCCCCATAGGGAGGTGACTGTGGAGGCAACGCCACTGCCTTCACAGTGCACCCCCCTGTGGGGAAGGTTGCGTAGAAGCCTCCCACAGCAGGGCATCATCCCCTGTTTTTTATGGGGTTTGTTTTTAAAATATATATATATTTTTAATATTATATATAATATTCATATATTATATTATAATATATATGTTATATATATATTATATTATATATTTTTTTTACATATTATTTAATATATAAATAATATATTTTATATAATTGGAATATATAAATGGGTTGGAATTTAAATTGAAAATATAATTATATATTTAAATAATATTTATATGTTTAAACATATATTTATATTTAAATATATATTTTTTTAAAGATTATTTTATTAGATGCAAATATTGATTTTATAATAAAATAATTTTATTTAAAAAAAAAAAATTGATTTTGATCATTTTGTGTAATTAAGGAAAATGGATAATGTCCATCTGGTTAAATAAATGAATATTTAAATATGAGGAATGAATATTAAATTTATATAGAAACATATTTTTATTTAAATGAATATTAATTAATAGAGATGCATGTCTATAGTAGCGATTTATAATGAAATGATTTCAATGGGGAAATGGGATTTTTATATTTAAATATTATTGAGAAACTGAAGTAAACCTTTAGATTTAAAATTATTATTGCTTGTCAAATTCCCAAGTAGTTATTTAATAAGGGAATAATTTTAAGGGATATGGTTATTTGTTTTAAATGAAATGAAATTTTTTAAGAGAACGATTTTATGATAGTTTAAATATTATTTTGTCGCAAATTTTTTTATGATAAGACTAGTTATTTTCATGTGATGTATTGAGGAAATATAGAGTTAAACAATTAGTTATGATTTGTTCTTATCCTATGAATGAAATTGTCTCGAATTAAAAATAATTGAGCAATGTATTATTTTGATTGTTTGCATGCAATATGAATTTCCTTATTTGGATTTAGAATATCCTAAAATTAGATTTTATCTTTTGCTTGAAATTGTTCTTTTAAAGTTGTGTTTTCTCTCATTCTCGTTGTTGGGAAAATTGAGTTATTGTTTTTGTAAGACTTCCAGATGTGTTTTCTTGAGATGGGGTTTGTAACTTATGTTGGTTTAGCTTTGAAATTACTTGGGTAGTGTACGTGGTATTTTATCAAGTATGGTCACCTAGTTCTATGAACAGGTTGTGTTGTACATTGTTATTAAGTTGGTTTTTGTAATTGGTTATGTGCACTTGGTTTACCCTATGTTAGTGGAATTGATCCCTTAGGTTGTTAATAGGGGAGTGGCTTTTCATGAGGGCCTACACACAAAGTGGTGTTAGGGTAACTCATGTAGAGTTAGTTTAATCAGTGAAAATTAAATAAATATGTTAGGGAAAAAGGGTAGTTTAAACACTTAACTTTTGTTAATGCCTCGCTCATGGACTCAAGGGCCAGTAAAGACTTGGGATGAGACGAGAAGGCCTGGAATGGCATGATCGATATCTTGTTTTTTTGGAAAGATAGTCGATTCCACATTGGATTGCATGTGGGGCCAGGTATCGTAAGAGGTCACCAAGGTAACCCAAGATGGGGCCCGAAGTCTAGGAAGATACGCTAGGGTAACCATGCAACTTTTTGATGACACTCCTCCTATGACAACCATGAGTCAGTTTGTTGTATTGTGCAGTTGATCATTGTTATATGGAAGCATTGTAACCATTTTGTAAGTTCGTAATTGTGTAGTTTAATATTGTTTTTGCCTATGTCTAGAGGTTGTAGGGTTTTCCTAGGAAGCTCTTTTACTATCTCCTAGCATGGGGGTTGGTCCTTCAGGTACCACATGGTTGGGTGGAACATGCACCTTACACTATTGGGTCCCCAGTTCTTATTCATGATGACGAGTACTTCATGATTGGAAAGCTAGCGTGTTCCAGTGAATTTGTAATTCTATCTTGTTCTCTCTTGTATTTGTTGGATGCCTTGTAATTTGTAATTGTATCACTCCTCAATTGTATTCGAGGAGAATCATTGTAATTTATAATTGTAACACTTTTGTATAAACTATCTCATTTGGAAATGAGAGTGTAATTGTAATATTGAATGGATGCAATGTATGAACGAACCATTATTGTACTTTATATTTTATGTGATGTATTTTAATGTTTTGGATGTATGATCTTTAATTCTTGAGTTATAAATATAAGTTATGTTTAGTAACTATTGTTGGTAATGGGTTTTGTAGTAAGCGTCGTCACGTACCTTAGAGAATGTATGTGTAAGTGTACTTCACTTTACTTGTTTAATTACAATTTTTTAAAAAAAAATTGTTCGCTTCCATTATGTGTGTGAAATTCTCTAGGGTTTCGTGGTGGGCATTACAAAATGCACTATCTGGTGCATTGCAGTACCCTAAACAAGAATGTTCCACCATTTTTCATAATATATTTTCTTTAAGTTAGGGTGTTGAAGCCATGTTATTTTAAATCAAAAGGAAAAATATTATTTCTATGTATGGTATCAACATGACCTACAAATTTTTTTGTCTAATCCTCACTATAGAAAATTAGTAAGAGAACAATCATACATTTGTAACTAATATCTTGAAAAGAGGGAAAAATCCAATTTCACTTGAATCAAATATAAATCAACTCTCATAATTGATGAAGTATAATCAATTCCCTAAAGAGAAAAGTCCATAAGTTGAAAAAAGTAAAAAAACTAATAGGTCCTCCATTCCATCCATAGAAAATGAAGAGCCTCCCTTCTTATCTAAAAAAAAAAGAGTGTTAAAATCTTTGATAACCAACCAATTTTTAGTTAGGTATGTCTACATAAAGGTTAAAAGCCTATGCCATAAACCTTTTTTGCCTCTCCTTGAATTAGACACATAAGTATTCGAGATAAGTGAATAAGCTTTCTCAACCCCATGGACACATCTAATATCAATATGATCAAATTTTTATATTAATTTAACTCTAATCTTAATTTTATTTGAAAGAATAACATGTTGGAAAAACAAGGACATACAACTGAGAGGGGGGGGGTGAATCAGTTGTCACAAAATATTTAAACTTTTTCAAACTATACTTAACTTAATCTCAGATCTGATGAATGAACAATAAACCATGAACAAACAACACATCAAAAACACAAAGAACACCAAGATTTTTTACGTGGAAACCTTGTTAGGGGAAAAACCATGGTGGCTGTTAGTCCACAATATTATACCTTGTTAAAAGTATAATGAAAAATAATGGGAATGCACATGCATTTAGGCACACTGCCTAAAGCTCACTGCTCAAATATAGGAGGGCTCACTTCCCAACAATACACAACAATACGGATTAGATCCACAGGGTATGAACTGAGGAAATAGCTTCTTCACAAGCCTGATTACAGTTCTAGTTAAGCACAAAAAACCTTCTTCACACTTTGCTCAATCTTCTTCTCACTCTGCTTTGCAATCGAATGATTTGGACACTATTCACACATCTGCACTTTCTCTAGTATAAATTTGCTCTTATGCACACACTAACTTCACTCAAACAGTAGCTCTTATATATCCACAACATGGAATTACATCAACAATTTATTCGGCCAAAAATATAAAACATATTTTCAATGTCGGCCCAAATTTACAAATAAATTTTCAATGTGGATCAAACACCATTGGCCAATACCATGATGCGACCCAAAACAATATCCTCGAGCGTGCCAAACATTCAATTTTAAATCTTTAAGGATCTGCAACACACCACAACCATCATGTCGACCAAGAACATGAAAACCCAAACATATCGAGAAAAGTCTTCAACCATGAGCACATCGATCAACGCAAACGCGGAACAAAGATAGAGCACGATCTAGAAACATCCACGAGCACCAAGAAATAATAGAGAAACATCCGCAACAACTAGAATTACCAGAATTATACCAACTTTAATCAAGAACACTAACAAAACCCACATAAATATTGCCAGAACACAGATCTTTATAACTCAAACAAATCTTTACGTGGACCTCTGAAACTTCCAGTGGATGGACTGGATACACTCATAAATAAACCCTTTAGTCCACAATAGTTGATCTTCAACGTATAGAACAAGACACCTTCATGACCATCACAGTTCCACTGGGAACCTAGAACTCTTTCTTTAACAATTTTCTCAATATCCTCGACATATACAACCTTTAATACAATAATGATAATAGTGTTGACATCAATTACAACCACATATCAGTAACACAATCACAACATCCAACATAACAATCCCCCATGACACTTCCCAAGCACCAAAACCTTCAATGCC
This sequence comes from Sequoia sempervirens, assembly GCA_007258455.2. NCBI lineage: Eukaryota > Viridiplantae > Streptophyta > Pinopsida > Cupressales > Cupressaceae > Sequoia > Sequoia sempervirens. The sequence goes on from VDFB02000017.1 coordinate 456,549,566, forward strand.
ACAATATTTCCAAAATCTACTTTTTAAACTAACAACTCTATCAATATGCATTTTCGTTTCTTGATTAAGTGGAATATCATGTTTGTTGTCTTACCAATTTTTCCTAAAAATCATGCTTATGATATTTATTTAACCTTCTAATGTTCCATGATATAATCTTTATTTTTGGGTTTTTAGTGGTTTTCTCACTCAAATTGATAAGTTTGATTTAATTTCCATTAGCTACATCTCTCTTTGAATCATGTTCCCTAAGTTCCATATAATTAGATCTTCCTAGTTTCTTTGGATAATATCCATAATTTAGTAAACACTAGATCTTGATTTTCCTAAGAGTTGGTTCTAGAGAATTACACTTTGCTTTTGTTGCCATAATTGCAACCTTTATAAAATGAGAGTAGGAGAAGCTTTGAAAATTCAATCCTCTTTTTGTGATCAATTTGTATCAAGTGCTCCATCAAAAATTCTTTTTATGTTGAAGAATCCCATAGTTTTTCCTTTTCCACCACCACCTTCTCTATTTTTGAATTTGTATCCTTTTTCCCTTCTCCTCAACTTCTTACCTCTCAGGTAAGGGGTTTTCTTCCTTTTTATAATCTATATTGAGACACCCAAGTTATATTCCTTATTAAATAATCCTACTCACTCTTCTTTGTTTTAGGTATATGATACCCTTCTATGTTGTCACTTATGAAATTTATGGGAACTTCTATGTCCTCCACTTAGGATTTAGTAATCATATATTCCCCTCCATAGTCATTATTTTTTAAAAAACTTTTTTTGAAAGGCTAAGAGCTAAGAGTCTCTTCAAAAATAGCCTTTGTATTAGGAAAAAAATTCATATTCTTTTCCCTTCTAGATATTTCTCAAAAAATATATAACATTTTGCACATATTCTTCCAAAGTTGGATAGGTTGAAATTTATTGTATCTATTTCTTGAAGAATGGGTGTGTTTAAAGCCTTAAAATCCATGTCCTTATTATTCTCATGGGCTAGTGATGAAGTAGGTATTTAGATCCCCCCTTATTTGGGAAAAAATGGCAATATACTCTATTTTTTATAAGAGTGGAAAGAAAATAGAGAATCTTCATAAACCAAAGGTTAGCACAAAATACTAAAATGTGAAGAAAAAATAATGGACTACGGAAAAATAGTTTCCTCAAAAATATTGACATAGATGCAAGAAAAAACTAACCTTTGTTATGTTCATGTCACCTGGTCAATAGCAGAAAATTGCCCAAAGGATCCTCTTATATCCCAAAACACTTCATCCTCCTAATATTACATTAGTAAACCTAGAAATATCTTTTAGATATGATCCATTTTGAATGAATCCTTACTCGGTTCAAACTTCATAAACTATTTTTCAGAAACAATCTAAATCATTTCATAATCCATGGACCAACAACCCTAACATAATTCAAATCCTCCTCACATGAGAGTGTAAAGGAAAAATATCCTTTGGTTAAGGAATTTTTCTTAATCTAACCTTTAGTTACCCACTTCTTTTTAACCTATATTTTGTAATTGTCTAAATTTGGGCAATGGGCACATGAATTTTCCAAACATTGTTGAATCCTTCTTGCAAGATGCTCTTTCAACAAGGTATTATAGTATTTTCAGGTTTGCTTTCCTAATAGAATTCACCTCTCTCAAGATATCCTACTATGCTAGTCCTTTGCTTTTGCATGGATTGACTTTGAAAAATCCACTCATGGCTCTAGCCCATCAAAACTCCCTTTCAGAGAAGAACTTGAACTAGAGCCTTCACTACCCCTGTTGACATATAGGTTTAGAGCATCATATCCTCTTAGCCTTTTCTCTTTAGATCTCAATGGGACCTTTAGATATTTTTATCCAATCCTCCTTCATGCCTTGTCATTCTTTAGAATTTTTTTTCTTGCTTCACATAAATCACCTCCAACTCGATTCACCTTGTTTATTGTCATATGATTGTAACTAAAAGTTGTCAATTTAAGATTGTTGAGAAATAAAATAAATTATTATAGTGAATTTTTTAACTAGTAAAAAAATATGATATATGGATTAAAGTAACATGTGATTAACTATTAAAATGGCAAGGAGAAGAATGCGAGAGATTATATTAGCAAATTAAAATCAATAAGTTTATATATAACACATAACACCAAAATTTGCAACAATCCACCACTAAAGAGATTGGAGTTTGCAACAATCAAATAAATACTTGCATAACACAACCCACCCAATTTCTTAATTTGAAAATATTCAAACAAAATTATATTATTTTACTCGGAAAAGACCCATAACGCGACTATCCAACACATCTAATTTATAGAGAGACAAGGAGAGAAAACTACATATGATTTATAACAACTATCAACCAATTAAAATATGGTCTTCACAAAAAATTGGATACCCCCATGACCAATTTATATCAAAGCACTCAAGACATGCATGATAAATGTAATATCTTTAAACCAAGAAAAATATATGCACACATTCTCAAGTCTAGTGCTCTATAATGGAATGATTGAATAATTTGTACTCCGCCCATAAAAATAAGATGCTCCACTACTCCTAATGTAACTCCTAAGTGCTACATGAAGTATATATACTTAATAAATCTTATGACAATAATTACAATAACTCTTGTCGACTATAACCCACTATTAATTTTAACACAATAATATTCAATATTTTCTAGAGAATAATTTAATAATAAAATATTATCCCTCAACACCTCATGAGCATCCAAGTACCATTCCAAGAGTGTTGGAAACACATACAAATACACGAAGTTCCAAGGTTAAAATTACACCTTATCCTACATGAAAATATAAAATGAATCAACTATAGAATAAGGAAAGACCCATAGACTTCTTGCATGAACATAACTTATATGTTCTCATTGGTTTCGTAAGGGAACTTGAAACATTATCAAGAGTAACTTCCTTTTGTATCATGACCTTTCCATTCTCGACCATCTCATGAACAAGGTGATATTATACATTTATATATTTTATACAAGCATGGTACATGGGGTTCTTGGCCAAAAAAATGGTACTTTAATTATCACAACCAATTATCACAACCTTGAAATCAAAACAAATACTTGAGCACAAAATTTGTAACCAAATCACCTCTTTACAACAATGCATAGTTGGTACAGTCATGGATGGAGGGTTTAGAAAGAACAACCCAAATTGTGTAGCTTAGATTCAACACAACAAAAATAACAAATGAAAGTATTCTACAAATATGAAACTTTATTGAGTTGATAATTTTACATGCAACATATGCCTCATGGGTGAATAACCAGGGCTCATAGGCTTGCTGCAAGGGTGTTCAACATTACAACTGGCTAAAGGCCTTATTATAGTCCCTCAATAGGTCAGATAAAAAATATCTAAACTCTAATCATGAGAATCCTAGCTAACTACTGATGACTGATTACAATGAATTATCGATGCTCTTAAATATGATTCTCTAGCTCCAATAAAGGTATGTGTCGGCCGCAAGGGTTTACAAAACCCGATAAATGATCACACATGAAGGTCATCCCTAAAACATGAAAGATAATCTCTTGCGAAATGAAAGGAATTATGAATCTCCAAGATATATCCCATTGGACCCAAAATGATTGTATGATGTTCCTTTAAGCTCCACACATTCTGGAATAGGTTCACACTAAGAAATCTAGACCAAGGCAGACCTAAATGCTCTAATTGTGAATTACTGTGAAATTTTGAGAGCGATAACATTTTGAAAACAAATGAAAATGAGATTTGAAATCTAGATATGTCGTAGATGAACTCGTGTAGATGCTATATCCTGCTCCATGAGCTGAGAAACAATAATGCGATGAAATTTAGAATGAAATGTTGAAACTATTATTGAATGAAATGAAAGAAAAGATTTTTTTTTGGTTGATATAGGATTGCTTTACAACCAGGGATGCTCTTTCATCAGACACCCAAGGTTGGAAGAAAATTGAGTCTATCACTTTCTAGGGCTAAGAGAAAAACCAAAAAGGTCCACCTCCTTGAGAAATCCAAGATGAATCTTCCACTGGTTTTCCTTTCCACTTGACTAGGAATTCCTTGTATTGCTTGTTTTTAGTGGTCCTTTCAGTTCTGGTATCCAAAATATGCTCAATCTCCTTCGATGTTTGATGTGGTAACTAATCCTTCAAATCCACTTCTTTGCTACCATCACTTGATTGTCCCTCATGGTAACCATAGATGTTTGAAATATTGAAAGTAGGTGATATACCTAATGCCTCTGATAACTCCACTTCATACACATTTCCAGAATCAAAATTTCTTAGAATATTACAAGGTCCAAACTTCCCCATCTTCAGCTTATTTTATGTTCCATTTGGAAATCTTTTGTTCCTAAGATATACCATCACTTCATCTCCAAAATAAAACTCTTTATACCTCCTTGTCTCATCTATCTTCTCCTCATGCTTACTTTTCATATCCTCCAAGTGCTTTCGAACTTGATTATGCAATATTTCCATGAAGTTTGCAAATTATTTTTCTTTTACACTCCTCTTATTTTCCATATTGATATCTCTTAGTTCTGCAACTCCTCTGGGATGCACTCCTATCACAATCTCAAATGGTGTCTTCCTTGTACTCCAATTCACTGAATTATTGTATGCAAATTCTGCTATCAATAGAACTATGCCCCAATTTCTTGCCTTTGCACCAACCAAACATCTTAGTAAGTTACCTAAACTTCTATTTTTCCATTTGTTTGTGGGTGATTTGTCGAACTAAAAAAATAATTCAACGATATGCACATCATTAGTCTTCTTGTAAGGAATGAAATGTGTCATTTTAGAAAAAATTTCCACTACTGCCATGATAGAATCATGACCTCTCTATGTTCTTGGTAATCCCAATATGAAATCCATACTTATATCTTCCCAAGGTCTCTCTAGTATTGTCAAAGGTTTGTACAATCCACTATTCTGACTACTCCCTTTTGCAACTTGATAAATTTTGCAACTCTGAACATACTTCCTAGCATCCTTATATATTTGCAACCAAAAATAGTATTCAGTTACCAAAGCTACTATCTTTTCCACTCCAAAATGTCCTGCTAGTCCTCCACTATGCTTTTCTTTAATCAAGTTCTCCCTCATTGAACTCCTCGTAATACACAACTAATTTCCTTTAAACAACATGTCTTTTTGAATGAAATAATCCAATTGATGCATTGGCTTCGATTTGTCACTACTAGTTCCATACATGCTCTCCATGCTTCAGAAAAATATGGATCATCCTCATACATGTGCTTCAATTCTTCAAAACCCAATACCTCTATTCTCATCTCTGTCAACAAATTCCTTCTTTTTCTCAATGTATTTGCAACTTTGTTCGACTTACCACTCCTATGCTTCAACAAAAATGTATAAATCTAAAAGAACTCAACCCATCTCATATGTCTTTGAATCAACTTTCCTTGCCTATTCATATATTGCAAAGCTTGATGATCAATGTACAACACAAACTCCTTAGGCAACAAATAATGTCTCCACTTTTTCAAGGCTTGAATTATGGCATAAAATTCTTGATCATAATCTAAATATATTCTTCTGGCATCATTCAACTTCTCACTGAAATAAGCTATAGGTCTTTCTTCTTGGATCAATAATCCTATTGCATTTCCACTTACATCACAATCAACTTGAAATACTCTGTCAAAAGCAGGTAATGCTAACATTGGTTGCTCTATCACCTTTTTCTTCAATAATTCAAAACTTCTTTATACTTCAAATGTCCACTTAAAGTCCTTGTATCCCCTCATCACCTCTGTCATGGGTGTATAAATGCTACTAAATCTTCTAATAAACTTTCGATAGAAGCTAGATAATCCATGAAATGATCTTACTTCTCCAATGTTTACTGGTGTAGGCCACTCAACAATTTCTCTAACCTTCTCAGGGTTCATCTTCAATCCTTTAGCATAAATAACAAAACCCAAATATAATTTTTTTTTCTTCAAAAAGCTACACTTCTTGACATTAATCAACAACTTCTCTACCCACAACCTCTGTAATACTTGTTTGATGTCCACAAATTTTCTTCTCTAGTATTACTAAAAATTAGAATATCATCCAAGTAAACAATGACAAACTTATAGAAGAATTTCTTCAGTACCTCATTCATCAATATCATGAAAGTGCTTGATGCATTATCTAATCCAAAGGAAATTAATAACTACTCATACAATCCTTTATTAGTCTTAAATGCATTCTTCCATTCATCTCCTGATCTGATGGTATCCACTCTTTAGGTCAATATTTGTGAAATATTTTGCTCCACTCAAATATTCAATGATGTCATCCATCCTTGGCAATGGAAATCTATACTTGATAGTGATCCTATTTATTTCTATTCAATTTGTACACATTCTCCACTCTCCATCTTTCGTTAGTACAAGTATAATAGGTACCGCACAAGGACTTAAACTTTCTCTGATCAATCCTTTCTTCAAAACCTCTTGTATCTATTAGTTCAACTCTATATTCTCCATCAATGTCATTCTATTTTCTTCCTTGTTTGAAAAAAATTCTCTCGGTATTATATCTATATGATGATTGATGCTTTGGACTAGAGGCAATCCATCTGGTACATTATCTAATATGATATCTTCATATACTTTGTCAACAGTTTTGCTACTTAATCTGTGGTGGATCAACTTCCTTTGTTATCTCTAGACTACCACCCTTCTTTAGAATCAATACAAAACACATATTTTCATGCCTCAATCCATCCATAAATTTCCTTCCAGGGTGAAATCACAATACTGTGTCTCACTTTTTTCCCAAGATGGACATTTACATCAATATTTTTAACTGAATCTTCATCTTCCGAGACCTATAGCAGCTAAACCGTTAACAATTTGAAGATCATACAAACTAGTGATTTGTGGCAATTTGTGTGTAGATTCTAAATATATATTTTTTAATTATTTTTGAAATAAATAATGAATCTTTCAACATCTCCTTTAATAGCTAGTTTTAAGCAGAAAAACAATATTTTTAGAAAGTAATGTTTGTGTCATACAATATAACTTTTTTCTATAAAGGATAAAATTCTAATTTTTGGAATATAGATTATCAACATCAATATGTAGGGAAAGGATATTTTTTCATAATTTTTTGTTACATATATTTTTTATAATTAATTTTTGAAGTGATTGTAACTATAATTTGGACATGCATGTGTGTCGTACAACCTAACTTGTTGTGTATATATTGAAATCCGTTTTTTTCTTTTTTTAGTGAAACAAGGACATCAACACCTTGGGAAAGGGTATTTTTTGAATTTTTTTTACAATGGTTTACTATTTTTCCACCTCTATAGAACAAAGATCTTGATGTTCAGAGAAAAACCTATGTTTAGTAAAAAAATGAAAATTAAATTAAAGATAAAATGAAAACATATCAAAACTATACTTGTTGGAAAGCTCGTTTCAAGGGATACAATCTTGCAAAAGATCATTTCTAAATGATGTTATTTAGTCCCTCAAAAGGTAAAGTAAACGTGTTTTTTTCCAACATTTTGATAGGTGCAAAGGAGACTCCATTATGGGTATGATTTAATAATAAAGGTGTTATATCCAATGGGGTTTGATCTAAGGGGGTATTATCTATCCCTCTTCAATTAAAACCCTTTATATGGAGCCTCTCAAGGGTAAAACAATTAGTTTTACTAAAAAAAGTGATTTCAGGCAAAAATCAACATGTCCCAAAATTGAGACACACTATTGTGGCAGCACCCTCCATCTACCAAACATAGTCTGGCAGTGCCACAAACTTCAGTCTTCTCCTCTTCCTCTAAAGGTATCAACTTAATTCTTTTACCATTTGAAGTTACAATATAGGTATTTCTTCTTCCATCATGAATTACTTTATTATCATATTTCCATGGTCTTCCTAACAGTAAATGACAAGCATCCATGGGCATAATATCACACAACACTTCATCCTTATATGATCTAATATAAAATTTCATCAAAAATTTATCATTCACCAATATCTTATTCTCATCGTGAATCCATGATATCCTATAGGGGTTTAGGTGTTTCAATCTCTTCAAATTCAACTTGGTTACCATCTCCTTTGAAACTAGGTTATCAATGCTACCACTATCAATGACAACTTTACATACCTTTCCTCCAGACTTACATTTGGTTCTAAATAGACTCGTCCTTTGTGGTGGGTCGTCAATCACTTCTTCATGCATCAAAGCTCTCCTCATCACTAATGATTCACCTTTCTCAAGTTTCCCAACTGAATTAGGGGATTTGACATGTTCTTCTACATATGTTGTTCTTCTAGTATGATCAAGTTTCTTGTCGGTGATTCCTTGATGACACTCAAATGCTCTATGCCCTTCACCTCCACACTTGAAACAAATTACTCTAAATGGTCTCCTCTCAGATATTCCTTCATCTCTTTGGTATCCATCCTTGCAATATGAATTATGGCCTCCTCTATCACTACAATAAAAATTCCTATCTTCTCCTCCTCTACAATAGGAGTTGTGATCCTTTTCTTCACTCTGATAGGGTTTCCCATCTTTATTTTGATCTCGATAAGGTCTTCTTTCTCTGGATTGTGATCCACTCCTCTACAATCTTCCTCTTGCACTTCTCTTCCTTTGTTCAAACTTCTTGTTCAAATTCTCTTCCACCTTCAATGCAAACTAGTATGCTTCTTTAATTGATGTCATCTTTATGAGGCTTAATTCTTCTTGGATGTTTGTTCTTAATCCATTGATGTATCTCACCACCTTTTTTTTCTTTTCTTTCTTCACTATGTCCAGTCCTAATGACCATCTTGTAGAATTCTTCAGTATACTCCACATATTTCTCCTTTTACCTCAGGTTTTGTAATCTTTTCAACAATTCCAATTCATAATTAGCGGGTATGAATTAATTATTCAACTTTGTCACCATTCTATCCCATTTGATGATTTTCTCCTTTACTCTTCTATTTCTATCCAATTGAACTTCTTTCCACCATAAATCAACATGACCTTTCAACTTTTTTTTCACAAATATGACTCTTTCTAGATCTTCAATTTCTTCATATTCAAAGTATTCCTCCATTTCATTGATCTAGTCAATCAATTCTTTAGGATTTAGATTTCCCACATAATTTTGAATTTCAACTCTAGGTCACTTACCAATTTTTGAAATCGCTTTCAACATCTTCACTTGATCTTATTCTCCTCCTTCTTTTCCTAGGGATTCTTCAATTTGATTTGTAACATGATCTTCTTCATCATCGCTTTCATCCTCATGTCTAGGGTTTAAGCCTCACCTTCAGTCCTCTTCTACTGCATCTAATCAAACTCACATTTCATGCATCATTTCCAAAATTTTATCCATTCTTCCAGTGACATTTTCCATAGCAGGCACTCTCCTTGGTGACATCTCTCCCCTTGAATCTGGTGCAACTGCCTCAATTCAATGATCTGGCTACAAGGGTTTTAACTGCCTCATAGTTGATGATCGGTTGAAAACACATGTAGTCTGCCTCAAGTTGTCAATTTTTTCACCACAAGGAATGCCTTCAAGACTTGCAAACTCACTTTGATACCACTTGGTGTAGTCATGGATGGAGGGTTCAAAAAGAACACTCCAAACCATGTAGCTTAGAGTTAACACAATAGAAATAACACAAGAAAGTATTCTACAAATATGAATCTTTATTGAATTAACAATCTTACATGCAACATATGCCTCATGGGAAAATAACTAGGGCTCATAGGCTTGTTGCAAGGGCATTCAACATTACAACTAGCTAAAGGCCTTATTACAGTCATTTAACAGGGAAAATAAAAAATATCTAAACTCTAATCATGAGAATCCTAACTAACTACTAATGACGGATTACAATGAATTACCAATTCTCTTAAATATTATTCTCCAACTCCAACAAAGGTCCATGTCAGCCACAAGGGTTTACAAAACCTACTGAATGATCACACGTGAAGGTCGACCCTAAAACATGAAAGATATTCCTTTGTGAATTGAAATGAATTACGAATCTCCAAGATAGATCCCATTGGACCCATAATGATTATATGATGTTCCATTAAGCTCTGCATGTTCTGGAATAGGTCTGCACTAAGAAATTTGGACCAGGTTAGCCCAAATTCTTTGACTGCAAATTACACTGAAATTATGAGAGCGATAAATTTTTGAAAGCAAATGCAAATGATCTAAAATTTGGATGTTGCAAATGACCTTGTTTAGATGCTATATCCTTCTCTGTAAGCTAAGAAACAATAATTTGGTGAAATGTAGAATGAGATTTTTAAACTTATACTAAATGAAATGCAAGAAAATAAATGTTTTTTGTTGATATAGGATTGCTTTACAACCAAGTATGCTCCTGCATCAATAGTAGTTATGTATTATTATTTTGTCTTAGATAAAAAAATTAGGTTTCCTCTTACTCGTCTAACTAATAGGTCCCCTAAATAGCTAAAACAAATAACCATTAGTGGACCTCCTATTGTCTAAATCACTAGCCCTATTTAAATCAACAAATCTCTATATGTCCAACACCTTTCACACAACATTAATCCCACGATAACATAAATACTAATAATAAATTCCTTGAAAATATCAAAATATCCTCTTAACATAATTTTAATATTGTTTACTAATGTTAGGCATAAATTTTTGAAGAATTATCATTTCTTTAACAATATCCAATATTCTACAAATCATTACATACATTACACCACCAACAACATTATAGACATCTTTAAAATGATTATTTGAATTATGATGTTAATTCAATAAAAGAATAGTGCCTATATGTAAAGGAGTACTCTATTGATTTATAGTACTGGATAAGAAATAAATACAAAATAGTATCAATAGACTTACTCAAAGTAAGTCCAAGCTTTATATGAACCCAATCGAGCTATTGATTTCTATTTCCAGCATAAAATTTTACATCCCTTAAATATTGATATCAAGAACACTAGAAATTTAGGTTTTAAGTTATCTAATCATTACCTTGTTTCACATAATAATATTTCACCAACATATAAGACAATAATTAGAAATTGACTGTCAATAATTTTAAAATATATGTAACTTGATCTTCTTCGCTTCTAACAAAACTCAACTTCAATGCAAGAATTTTGAACTTCCAATCCCATATACATGGAGATTACTTAAAACCACACAATGACCATTTTAACTTAACTAATATTTCCCTTCACCATAAAATTGTTGGGTTGTGACATATAAATTTCATCTTCAAGATCCTCATGCAAAAATGTAGTATTAACTTACATTTTCTCTACTTCAAAATCAGAAGTAACAACAATAGAAAGATGAAATCTAATAGAAGTTAGCTTAGCCATAGGAGAAAATATCTCATAAAATCTCTTTTTGGAAGTACCCTTCTTCTACTAGTATTATTTAATACTATTCCAACTAACTCCCTATTCCAAACTTATTCTTAAATACCCACTTGCAAGTAATGGGATTCCTTCCCTAAGGAAAAATCATAAGATATCATGTATCACATCTATCCAAGGCCATATATCATCCTACATGGGATCCATGCAAAACACACTCTTTCAAAGAAAGAGCTTCATCGATATATTTAAGTTTTTCATCAGTACAACATAAACAAAATATAAAATAGAAATCTAGTTGACTATATTTGTTTATTGGGTTCCATTGTCTCATGGATCTCCTCAAGGGTGGAGTAAGAATTTTTTTTTATTCTTTACATGTTCATCCACATTATAAATATATTTTAAATATTCTTCTTCCTCTCCGTCCTCAAATCCAATCTATTATTTATTCAACATGTGCATATTCTTGCTTCTCAATCTTTATCTCAAAGTGGACTATCTTTCTTCCTTTTTCTTTTGACTATCTAAGATAAAAATACTCTAAGTTCCTTGAAAACATATCCTAAGAATAACACATTTTATTATTAGTTTATTTCAAATCTTGTAACCCTTACCATATTCTCCATATCCAAAAAAAATTGATTTTTTTAGTCTTAGAATCTAACTTAGATCATTTATCTTTTGAAACATGAACAAAATACTCATAACTAAAAACTCTTAGATGTGAAATAGAGGGGTTTTTACCTATCTACATCTCATATGGTATCTTATCAACCAGAGCTAGGAAATGAAATCTATTTACCATGTGAGAAGTAGTATTCATAGCCTTGACTTAAAAAAATGATCCAACTATACACCACTCAATGTACTTTTGGCTTTGTTTGCTAATATTAGGTTCATCTATTTTGCTACTCTATTTTTTTGTGGCATTTAAGGGGTGGTATTCTATTACACAATACATGTATGCTTACATAAATTTCCAAATTTTATAGAGAAATATTCACCTCCATGATATCTCAATACCTTTATCTTCCTATCTAATTATTTTGTCAACCAAAGTTATAAATATTTAAACTTAGAGGAAATGTTATATTTATTTATAAAATAAATATAGGTAAATCATGAGTAATCATTAATAAATATAACATAGTATCTAGATTTTATTATAGAGTGAACATCCACCAAACCAAAAATATATAAATGAATATTTTTAACATCTCTTAGCTCTAGTTCTTCTTGTAGAAAAATTAATTGATTATGTTTTCCAAACACATAGTGGTCACAAACATAAAATTTAATAGATTAATTAGAAAACATATTAACCATATTTTTATTAATATGTGGACCAATCTCTAATGCCACAACATATAAGAATGATCAAAATTTATAATTACATTGGAAAAGTTACAAAAATTAGTAGCTCCAAGATTAAACAAAGTCTTACACTAATATCCCTTCACCAACATCAAATTTCCTCTCGTCATCCTATAATTATTCTTATCAAAAGTCACATGCACTCCAAAATCATTCATTTTAGATAGAAAATAAATATCCCATAAGACTCTAAATATGTAAAATATCAATGAGTTTTTTCACTATATTGTCACTAAAACATAGCTTTACATCCCCTTTACCAACTATTCGACACAAACTATTATCACCAAGAAACACCTTATCACTATTATCTGTAATACAAGAACCACTATATGTAATACAAGAACCACTCCTTGCGAGGATTCATGTTGTATGCAACACATGAACCAATAAGTTTAGAGTCATCACTATTGAAGTTAGTAAGAATAAACAATCCATCAATAGTATCATGATTAGAGGATTTCTCCATGGAGGAATCATCAAATTTTCTTCCATTTTTGCATTCCTTCTTCACATGACCCCACTTTCATATTTTCAACACTTCGCTAGGTACTATTCCAAAGGGTTTTGGACTATCCTTTTGGTTTGAACCCACCCTTATATTTATTTCATTCCTATTTTGAACTATTTTTATCCTTGCACCCTTCCACAAACATGTAGTGCACCTTTTGAATCCTTATCCATAAATTTATATTTTCATCTTCACTAAGAAAATTTACAACAAGGATATCCATCTTGGGCTTTGCATTAATAGTATTGATAGCAAAAACTATACTTTTCCATGATTTAGGTAAAGAAAAAAATAATAAAATGTACTTTATCATCCTTATCAATTTTAACATCTACGAAATACATCTAACACAAAATTAAATTAAAATAATTAAGATACTCAACAACGAAGTCTCTTTATTTCGTTTCTAAGGATTACAACCTCAAGTAAAGTAAAGTTTATTTCATATACTCTTAGTTTGGTAAATATCACATGTTCTCTTCCATAGGTGAATGTGATAGCCCCCTCTAAAATATTCAAGAGAATAAATCTACAAGACATAATTGAATAGTTCCTTGTGATTTTTTCCCAAATTTTTCTTATTTTCATTAGACATATCCACACATTTTGTTTCTATTGAAACTAGTCCCCATTGATTTATCTCTAATATCTTTCATTTTTAGCTTCAACAACTAGTACTCAAAGCCATTGAATTTTTAATCTCCAAATGGGAAGTGCTATCCATGATTCAAACAATACAAATTTATAAATCACCTTGTAAAGAGCTCCCAATACAAAAAAAATTATAACAATTGTAAGAAAGATGTCCCTATAGATAATCAAAACTAAAGATTTGGCACCAAATTTTAAGAAATATAGTAGACTACTATAGTGAAAACTTGAACAAATAGTGAAAAATATAATATTATGAATAAAGTAGTATATTTTCAACCATTAAAATGATAAGGATAAGCATGTGAGAAATTATACCAATAAATTAAAATCAACAAACTCATTTTTAAAACATAAAACTTGAATTTATGTGGAGGAACCCTTTTATAAAATCCCTACCATCAAATATATCCTTGGTTTGACAACATTCCAAAATAAAGATACTTACCTAAAAAAGACCCATAAAAAAGTTATTCAACGAATCAAACTTATGGAGAACTAAGGAGAGAAAACTACAAATAGTTTCTTAAAAAATAACTAAGAAATCCTTTTTAAAAATAAATTAATCCAATGCCCCCATGACTAAATTGATCAATGCAGTCAAGATAGATGCCATAAATACATATTTGATCCATAAAGAAATTGGAAATATGTTCCCAAGTTTAGGACTTTACAATGGTGTTTTAAACTAATATAACCCCACTCATTCATGTAACAAGATGCTCCATTGCTCTTAATGTAACTCCCCATTGCTCTTAATGTAACTCCCAAGTGTTGCATGAAGGAGAGATGCTCAATAACTCTTATGACAATGATGATTGTAACATCTTCCAACTATATTTCCCCTTGTAAATTATATTACAATAATGTTCAAGATTCACAAGAGAATAATAATAAAATATTATCCCTTAACACCTCATGGGTGTCCAAGTACCCATTCTAAGAGTGTTGGAGATACATACAAAATACATAGGATTAAAAGGATAATATTGCACATTATCCTATCAATAATTACCTCTCACAATGTTATTTTAGATATTTTATTATTGCAATTTTACTCCCATAATATCTCACTAATAAATATAATATCTTTGACATATAAATTTTTGTTGTGTACAAACTAGGTTGTTTTCTCACAAAGTAAGATTTCTTATATATTAATGCACTATGTGTAAGCTTCACAATGGTATTATTTTGTACACAACAAAAATTATATACTATGTTGTTACTACATATAAAAAATTTAAAATAATGTTGTTACTTGAGAAAATATATTTTATGATAAACCATTTTACTATATGCAATAATCCCTAGATATTTATTTGTCGTCTAGTATATTGATAAACGATTAGGTGACTTAGGCATTGATTTTTTAGTTTTAAGTTTGAGGGTCTATTAATGGGGTTATCTCCTGTATACGATGATTTTGGGTTTCCCTCACAATGCTTTGCTCCTCCTAGGGTTTTTCACCTAAAAGGAGAAAGGGGATTGGATGGGGTCCAAAATGTAAGGGTTTACACTCAAAGTCAATGTAAATGAGATATATTATGTCTAATTAAGATGTTCTAATGCTTTGATCTAAAAATGAAATGATATAATGATGCAAAACTTTGAAAATGTAAAGTGCTGGAAAACACAGTGTGATATGTAGAAATGCCTAAAAATGCAACTAAATGATGAAATAATAGAACAAAATGAAAGAGGTGCACCTAGAATCTGAAGCTTGATGTTGGGAGATTTTGGAATCCTAAAAAATTGACTGAAAATGCTGATTGGGACACTTACGCCAAGCTGGGCGACTTAGTCCCAGTTTCAGGAAACTTTGCCGGAACAGGAATCTTCCAAATGGTTATCCAAAAATGTCAAAATTAGTTTTCAGGCCCGAAAGCAGGACTAATCCACCACTAGTGGCGATTTAGTCCTCTTGCAAATCTCGAGAAATTTGAAACAAAATCTTGTAGCCTCAGGTCTATACTTTATTTTCTGACAAGTGTTCGCACTTGATTATGCAGAAAATGGGGTAGAAAGCCTCTCCAAGCTTGAACTAGGGTTGTGTTGACTTGATTGACTTTGTAGACTTCTTGATCACTTTTCAACACCTATTTCTTGACAAATCTGCATACAAAAGTCACATGCAAAAGGGGAAAAATGGTTGAGGGTTAGAGAATAGGGGGTTTCCTTGGTCAAACCCCACTTTGGTAATCAAACCCTAAACAATGAAATGGAATGAAAGGAGAATGATAAATAAATAACATGCAAATGTCATAAACTTACCACACCTTTGATGTTCAAAATCTGAAGATATGGAATGAAGTGCTCCAATAGATTGACTTGATAATGCTTGATTTGCTTGAAGGCTTGTGAGTGACTTGATGAATGCTTGAATGCTTGTAAACTAAGAGAGTGTAGGAGGAGATGTAAAGTGAGGGGAAAAACCCTTATTTATACATGATTTTACTAAATTTCCCGAAAGTAACACATCACAGGCCGACGTCAAGGGTTAGAGGACAAAATCCTGCTAGAAATTTAAAATTATTTTGAGTTTTGTGCCAAAAAGGACTAAGTCTCCCCTATTGGCGACTTAGTCCCACTTAAGAAAATAAAGTGGGTGTCAAGAATTTTGGGGCATTAAAAGTTTTCCAATAGGGATATCCTCAAAAACACACTTGAAAATGGTCGGAAAGTGCATTAAGGGGTCATTTAGACATGAGAAAGGGTTGAATTAGTGAAGACAAGTCTAGAAAAGTATGAAAGTGAGTTACAACACTTCACAATAGTTTAAAATAAGACTTGGTAAGTGATAAAAAGAGGTTATTTAAGTGAATTATGATGAAAGGGTCCTAGAAAAGTGTGAAAGTGGGTTACAACACTTCACAACACCTTTACAAGACATCCTAGAAGTTTTAATGATTAACAAGGGTCCAAGACCTAATGTGAATGTGTTGACCACATTACAACATTAAACCAAGGAAAAATCAAGCCAAAGTCCACTAGAAAGACTCAAGTGAGCATAAAAATGTCAACTATACATTTTTTGGTGACACATCTCCATGTAAAAAATATATGGATTACAGTAAAAGGAAAAAAAATATTACATTACCTGAAAATGGGGTAGTTCTACCTTATAAAGAAACAACCAACATAATACAAACAAAAAATAAATAAAATAATTATGAAGTCATACACCAAAAAATTATAATACAAGTAGCATAGATAAGAGAAACCATCATAACCAACCACAAAAGAAATAAAAAGTAATACTTATGACTTATATCCCTCCAATGAGAAATATAAGTACCATGAGATACTGACTTCCACTACTCACCACTTGTAATCACAAAATCATCACCTAAATCCAATAAAACATTTAAATCACATATGGAGAACTAGATTCAACCACTAAATAGGGAATGCAAAAACCCATAGTAATCTTTGCACGTTGAATAGGATGGGACAAATTATCATTCATAAATATAGTAAAGAAAACCTATTCATAACCTCTAGAACCCATCCATAATGTGATATAAGAAGGTATTTAATGAATTTATGGAAATCTTGAAGCATATCCATTACAATTCTAACATATTTACAAAGAGAATTGAAATCCTCCATAGAAATTTTCATACTCAGCTACACCAAATGGAAAGGATTTGAAGGAAATATTTCATGTTCCAAGATAAAAAAATCCTCTTTTGTGCATGATTAGATGTGACAATATCCTTAATACACCTATGAACCTTCACATCTTTGACCACCTCTTCTAATTTATTATAAAAATATACCAATATTATAGCTAAGAACCTCAAAAGATAAGTTTCACCAACCCGTTCAACCCTAATATGAATCTCACTATATTGAGGACTTGCATATATGGGTAGTGAAATATATTTTTTAGCCTAAACCTTAATAATGGCACAAACCAAAGTGGGTCTTGAGAAGACATAACTCCATGAACAACCATAAAATATACCTAAATCATATTTTAAAAATGCCAACCAATGCTTAATAATTGATTTACAAAACACTACAAAATAATAGAGTGATAAAAAACCATGAAGACACTGGAAAACATCCTCATGATTATTTATATACCCATAAAAAAATTAAATTAAATACATCACACTTTGAAGTAATACAAAAAATCATGTATCATCCTACATCATTAATGATGACCAACCCTTTCACTACCAAAAAAGAGAGGAGATATTGAGAATTAATCAAGACTCATCCCTTTACTCATTAGTAAATTTTGTAAAACATCCCAATCATGAACAAACTTGGTCTCACTAATTGATATAAGGGTATTATCAATACCTTTGTTGGCTAAGAGATCAGTCAAAAAGTTCTATTCTAAAAAATAATGGAAAACTTGACCTATTTGAACTTATCTAACTAGATGTATGCTTCTTCCAAGCATAAATTCATCCTCCAATTGGTACTTCTTTCTCTCTTAATATTAGTGATGAAAAATTGTAAGTCGCCTTCCACTTGTATCTTGTTGAAACCTTTCTTATATAACAAGATAAGATTATCTATAAGTGCATCTTATTTTTCTTTAATATTGGATTTTAACCCAAAAGCTTAGAGCCAATAATAAAAAATATACTTAAACCATACCTTATGAAGTAACTTGCACTTGTAATACCTAGTTTCCACTTAGAGGCACCATCCAAATCCAATTTCACACCTTCCTTCGTAAATACCTAATTTGATCTCTTACTTTCTAATTTATGTGTAAAATTGATCAATAGGAGTTGTCCATTTATCAATTTGTGGGAAGCTAAATTTTTTGGACACATTTGTACAATTCACCTTTGGTCCTCAAGTTCCTCTTTTATCCAAAAAAAAAAAAACCCACTTAATTATAAATAGTCATGCTTTTCCTTTAGAAAAGAACCACCACCATTTTGTGTAAATGTACTCAACTTCTCCAAAATTTTGACTCATTATAAGTCTATGATTTTCTTCCCCTTAGGGGCCTTTATCAAATTTTCAAAATGTTCTTGTCATCTCCAAAAAGTCCACATTGACCTAATTGATTAGATTTTATGTGCCTCCTTGGACCTTTTTATTTATGTCCCTATGCAATTTCTATCCCTAAAAACACATTTCCCTTAAGGTTATTGGACTTTTCCACCCAAGAATACCTTTTGGAATTTGGTAAAAATATGCTTTTGGACCCTATATCTTACTGACAAAGTATTTTTCCACTTAAGCACAATAGCCTCAAATCCTCATGACACCTATTAGTATTGGGCTTTTTATATGTTGTGGCATATAAGATTTTGATTGATCAATGTTAGGTGACAAAGAATGAAGGAAAACAATCCTTCCAGACTTAAGAGATATGTGACATAGAAAATGGAAAACATTTTCATAAGCTTTAATAGTCAATTTTATTATTTTTTAAACTCAAGAAACTAACATTTTTTTTGAAAGAATGAAAGTATAATTTTTTTTATAGATCTACGCGAAGTTAAAATTACCTTTGTGATATCAAGATCTAAATTCATGAAATTAAATATGAGATCACTTCATTTTTGGAATTGATTTATTGTCCTCTTTTAGTGATATAATAAACAAAACAAAGTTGTTTGCTTGGAGAAAGAATTCAATTAGAAATAAATAAAGGAAGGTCTAGTCAATGACACTAGATTTAATATTGATTAAAACAATGATAAGATTGTGTTGACGAAGATCATAAGAATTTTGGAGCAAAAGTAGAGAAAGTAAGAAAATAAAGTAATTGTAAATAAAAATATTCACAATGTACATGAAAGTAGAATAAGTCTACTTAATCTAGAAGAACTTAAAGTATCAATAAAAGTATAGAAAAATTTTAAGACATAGAAAATAGTTGATAAAGATGTTACAATTTAGGACCCAAACAATGATCATAACCATCAAAATAATGACTATTTCTACATATATTTGAAGACCATGTAGAAGAAGTAAATATTTTTAAGGTTTTAAAAAAAATGTTTTGAAATAAATATTGTTTTTAACTTGGAAGGAGATTCATTGAGCCTTTTTCACACAAATTCTATTTCAAACAAGGATTTTTTTTAGAGAAGAGGTGAATATGGAAGGTTCCATTTCTTATTAGAAAATTTAGAAAAAGTGCTTTGTGTGTAGTTGTGATGAAGTGGTGAATGATTGTACCACTATATGCAATTTTATATCACTTAAATTTATTTTTAATAATTTTATGTGAAGGCTCTCCAATTTAAATAGAACTTAGTGGTAAATTTGGATTTTGTCTTATATTCATTCATTTCTTGAATGATACCTACTCTTTACTCTTCCATTTAATTTTTAATTTTTGAAATCTTGTGGAATTTGTTATGTTTTGCTTAAAAAAATTATTTTTTGTATACATTCAATTTCTAACATTTAAAATATAATTATAAATAAATGTAATTTACTATCATTTCTATAAAATCATATAATTCTTTATATGTGGACATGAATACTAATTCATCTTAGATCTTGCAAAGAATAAAATATCTTACATTGCATGTTTTATTTTATGTTACATGAACAAACCTATTTAATATTTGTGGATCTAATAAATATTGTCTATAATTTAAGTTATTTTAGAATAAGGATTTTTTTTCTATAATTTGAAAGAGATCAAATAAACACCTATAAGTAATAAAAGGTTCTCATCTCATGTTGTATATGCTCTCTAAAGCATTTTGTATCTACTCTATGAAGCATTTTGTATTTGCTCGTTGGAGTTCTACGATGTAATTTTTTTTTTCAATTTTGAATACAATGATATAGTAGCCTTACTACTTATACCCAAAAAATAAATAAATAAAAGGTTCACTTTAACAAAAAAAAGAACAAGTCTAAATTTTTGACATACATCCCTACTAATCAAAATTACCTTTTTAAACAAATATATTTTCACAATAAAATTTACATCTAATCTAATTATAAAAAAACTAAAAAAATAAATGACTTTAAACAACTGAGTAAGATTTTACTTTAAAAAATGTAAAACCCACAAAAATTTAACTTTATGATAGATAAAAATAGTGTTCATCCTTTCCATGAAGGAATGCCCATTATATCTACGCTACCAAAGAAAGAAGTGCCACAAGGACCTATCATACCTACCATGGTCTAAAGAAAAAGAATCCTTACCTAATGCATGGAAAAAGGGGATCTAAGTGGATGAAATAAGCACTCCAAAAAGCCATTTAGATCCATTGCCATAAAGTTCTTTTTGAAAATGTGGAAGTTGACTTGAAAGAGTAATGATGTTAACTTCACCAAGGAACACTATCCAAAAGGAGAGATAAATAATGATGATGGTGTGATTTGAGAATCTATTATGATAGTAGAAGAGTGAAGATAATGAGTGTTATGGAAAATGTCATTATCTAAGAGAGTACAAATGATCATCTAAAATTAAGTTTTGTATTTTTGGATGAGTAGTGACCTAGCTTAAGGCTAACCCACGTTTTCTAAAAAGTTATTGCCTAAGTTTGGAAGTGCCTCGAGCCCCTCCAAAGGTTAAAGTTTGGGAGAAATGAGAATTTAGGATAGTCCAAGGTGTAGTGAGGTGTTGACACATTATGGGAGGCTTTTTAGTAGTATAGGGTTAGACAACAATTCTCACAACTATAGAAAACCTTACTTCACTAGAATCTCTACGTGGGTCAATAGAATAACCTAATAAAGTGGAAAAATTCAATATATTTTTCCCTCCTCACAATCATCACTTTTAGCTAAGAACATATTTCTAGAATGGCCTTAGCAAGAGATGCAAATAATGTATGGTATGATAAAAGTTGGATTTATATAACATTTTTTTTTTCATTACTAATGGAATTATCTCTTTCATATTTTCTTTTATCTTTTTTTTAGTATTGAATATTGAAATATATCATTGTTAGTTTTAATGTTGGAAATGATTTATTTTGTAATTTTTAATTTACATTTTCATTAATTTTATTGTTCATTCTTCAAATATGTTTTAGGTCCACTCTTGTTTGTTTTTGACCATTTTAATGATCACAACAAGATCTTGTAAGCACCATAGATCATAGAGATTCATTCTTATACACCCAAAAACTTTAATGCACAAATCTCCCAAGGTCGCTAGCATTGGCCAACACTATCGCCCTTGATTAAAATTGTAAAAGGTGAGAGTTCCTTCCCATTGGTGCCCTATTCTTACTACGTTTTTTATGGTTATTCATCTCAAAAAATTAGTAATGCAATTATCTTTTATCTTTCTTCAATATAGAAGAATTAAACATATCATTGCTAGTTTTAATGCTGGAAATGATTTACTTTGTAATTTTCATATTGTAATTTTTACTAATTTTATTGTCCATTTTTCAAATATATTCTAGGTCCACTCTTGTTTGTTTTTGACCATTTTAATTATCACAACAAGATTCAGTAAGCACCCCAGATCATAGAGATTCATCCCTATACACTCCAAAAACTTTCATGTGCAAATCTCTCAAGGTCGCTAGCATTGGCCAATGCTATTGCCCTTAAAATTATAAAAGGTGAGAGTTCCTTCCCATTGGTGCCCTATTCTTACTGTATTTTTAATGGTTATTCATCTAAAAAATTAGTAAGAGTTTGTATTAAACCTTATTTCCCCTTCATTCAATGATAATTTTACTTTTAAAAACTTATTATTCTCTCCATTCCTCCAACCAAGGTAATCTAGATGGACGCCATTATAGTCCAAAGGTAAAATATTAAGATCTCAAGATCAAATATTGTGAAATTCCTTTCAACATTAAAGCCAATTATTTCCTATAGTTTCCCTTACACTCTTCATTCTCCATATCTACTTCTCTTGTCCTCCCATTTTTGAAGCCATTAGGGAACCTATCATCTTCAACAAACACTCTAAAATTTGCATATATACTATGTTATCATCATCCTTAGATTTGAAGCATTTTATCCTCTTGCACATACTCTAGTGATTATCTTTTCTATTTCCATATTGATTCCATCACAAGCACACACCACTTGTAGATCTACCCCCAAAGTTTGTTTGCACAATCACCATTTTTGTACGCATTACTATAAAAATACTAGGTCCACACATGTAAATAATTTTCTAAAGGTGTGCTTATGTGGAGGTTGAAATTTCTAAATAGGGGATTGATCAAGATAGTATCCTTAACAATACACCCTTTTCTCTTGTACCTAGGGTTTAGTTTAGGTTGTTTAATCATCTAGAGGCAATTTGAAGGTTTAATAAGTGAAAATTGGGTCAATCAACAAGCACACAACACTCTAGAAAGTTCCAAGTTGTAACAGAAAAAGTCAAGATCATATGGGAAGGGTAGGATCACCCCTCTACATTTAGAAATTGCATGTGCATGTCAAAAATGCCTCTCTTACAATATTGTAACAATGACCAAATTTTAGAAAAGTTACCTAGCAAAGCTTTGATTCACATTAGAGCACCTTCTAGTGCTCTCAAGCGTATTTTTAGTCCGATTCATCTAGTATTAGGTGCACATGTTCCTTTTCCATATTTTATTCCTCTAATCATATCTATTTAGGAACCACATAAAGGGATTTGATTGAAGGTGGCTCAATGAGGGCTCCAACCAAATCCACTTCAATTGAAGCCTTTTACTACTAAAAATGGTGGGATTAAATATTTATTTTGGAACTTCTAGACACTCACAACTTTGATCTTGTCACAACTTAAAAATGGTAATGATTCAAAAATATTTATGCTTAAGATTATTTAATCAAAGTAGCTTTGGCACAAGTATTCTTATATTTCTAATCTTAGCAAAACTTAATAACATCAACATTCACTTAATTGTTAACATTATCAGGTTGGATAAGATTAGAAATTTGAGAACATGTGCTCAAGATAGTTCAATTGAAGCATTTTTTTATGAAATACATAATCTAAGAAAATGTGACTAAAGGTTAAGGTTATCAATTTTTTTTAAAATAAGGGATAAAAGTGTCATGCTCATTGTCATATTTGAGTAATGATGTTGCTAAAAAATGTGTATTATTTCAAATTGATTGACTTATCCTATCTAGTGCACAACCTCTATTGAATCTTACATAATGTATTCTCTTGGTGTGCAAGGAGATATCTTATTTGGTTTGTGGGAAAAAGTGCAAAAATAATTGGCTAGTCATATTTATAATATGGAAAACCTTGAAGTAGGTTAAAATGAATTATATTAAATCAAACCAAGTCCTATTACTAGGCATCAGATGTCTGATGACTACTTTGATCGAAGACAACTTGACTTAACATATGTGATTTTGGGTGTGAGTGGTTTTGAAAATTTTCATTTCAGCTCAAAAGTGGACACACTTATACACTTTCATTTCTCTCATAAGTATATTAACACCCTTAGGTGTTCCAAATTTAATATTTCACTAGTTATAATTTAAATACAATTGTAACATGAGGATGATTCAATTTGGTGCATAGAAAGTATAATACAAATAAAAAAATTTAAATGTTTCAATATTAGTATTGTTAGCCTACTGTTTCCTTTGGCTTAAAATAGGATTAGTTATTCACTCTTGTCATAGTAAATGGTTTTAGTTTTTTTCCTAGGATTTAAAAAAAAAAAGCATTATTATGACATTGTTTCCAAATGATAATGTTCTAAAGATATTATTTTTCCAAGTCTCATGAAAATTAAACGCCAAGGAGGAATTTTTTTGAAGAAGTCTTAACTTTCTTAAAGAAAAGATTTGTTAGAGTTTTATTTTTCTCAACTCCTTGAAGACCATGCCCAAAATGTTGTAGGGAGATAGGGCATGTAGTTGTTTCATAGAGGATGAGAGAGAATGTTAAAATGCTAGTTTTTGGATTTGTTGAAAGTCTTCTTTAAAATTGGCATAAGAAAGACATAAAAAAGATATAGGGGCACAATGCAAAGATTGTGAAATAGATAGAGGCATGTTGAGAGGTTGGAGGATTTCAAAGCATTTGTGTTACAAAAATTACCTATTTCCTTACATATTTTGCTAGGCATGCCTTGAAAAATACCCTTTAATGTTGAATATTTAGACTTTGTTGAAGTATTCAAATTTGTGTGAAGTTTAAAAGTTCAAAATATTAAGAGGTTCCTAGTGTAGCTTAGAATATTTTAAGGATTAGAGGTTTAACCCCTACTAGACAAGATGAAATGCCTATAGATTTTTCCCATGAAAGTCACTCTTATCATATGAAGTTTTGAATAACATAGATATAAATGAGTATTGAATATTTTTCCAATCAAGTCATATACAAGTGAATGTCAAATACTGTGAGATTTCCAAGGTCTTGATGATAGTAGAAAGAGTGATGGACATGGAGTAGAGATGTATAGGGTAAGTTGATAATAATTAAAGCTTCCTCAAGAAATAAGAAGAGTTGACAACGTGAATAAAAAGGTTATGAAGACACTATATTATTGATTTTCTACCTTGCAACTAGATGACACTATCATGTACATATTAGTGAGATGATGGTTAATTTTTATGATCAAAAGAAAAGAGATTATTGGTGATAATAAGTCTATCTTGAGAGTGAAGTTGCAAATGAACTTGTTAAAGTTTAAAGATGGTTAACATAAAGCCAAACCCTAAGAGTTATTTGATAAAAGTCAAATTTTCTAATAATTTAAGGACCTATATATTCCAAAGTCATAGTAGGAGGAAAAATGATGAAAGAATATTCCATTGGAATTTCATAGTTGTGGGATAGTCATATATCATTTTGTAGCCATGAAAGATACATCAAAATACAAAGAAGACAATTAACAATCCCAAGGATAACCATAAATATTATGACACGGTTAAGGGACTATTTTAAATAAAGGATTGTAATAGGGAAATCACATAGACTACAATAAGTACCTACATCCTATAGTTTCTAAGAGTAATAAATGTTGTGGAATGGAGTTAAATTCCTTCTTAGTAGGATTCCTTCAAGCAATAACATGCCTAAAGAATTCCCATTGGTGTCAGAAGGACAACCATTATTAATCATAAGGGGTCATCCCTTAGAGTGACAACTATAGGTCTGATATTGAGAAATTAGGGCAAAGGACAAAGTAATGATCATAGAATATCTTCGTAGTGGTGTCAAAATGGCATGAATCCTTTAGATAAAGACATAACAATAAAGAAATATTTTTAGGTTAATCCATTGTATGGGAGTACAATAAGGTTATGAGGTAGATCTGTGTGACAAAAATAGAGGCATATACTATTGCATATGGTAGTTTGTAATGTAAATCCATAAATCTCACTATAATATGTGCTAATTACAAATAGAATAAAAAAGGGTTTTAAAGGAATGAAGAGAAGAGTCTATCATGGATCATAAAGTGACAATGAGGTCAAAGTAGTAAGATGATAGTAAAATCCTCTAAGAGATAGTAAAAAGGGGTATACATAGAAAAAAGTGACCTATAGGACAACAAATGGCACATGGGACAACATATTAATAAGTGGTAGTCTCTCATGAAGGAAAAAGAGCCATGATGGATAATTTCTAAGTTTAATGCACTCCAAGACAAATACATAGTTCACAGGGTTCAAATCATACATGTTGAAGAAAAGGAGCAAGTTTGAAGTGTTGAGAACATATGAAATATGAGAGTGCAACGTTTCATTCAAAGGTAAAGGACAAAGGTGTGAAACCTAGAAGATTCATTAATTACTAGAAAAGAGCAGTATGAAAGGACAATGAATTATCTTTTGTTGGGATTTGGTGTTGTACACCATTGCATAAATTGTTATATTATAATGTTGTAATTAAATGATTATTTAGTTGTGGTACACCTAGGAGGTGTGTTTAGCCACATTAGGTAATTATTTGGCTCCACTTGTGAAGTTGTATTGTAACATTGGGTTATTATTTTATGTGTGGGAGACATAGGATAATAATTTAATATTGGGGAAAGAATTTAATAAAGTAAAAACTTAGTACCCAATATTAAAAGAGGGGTCAATAGTTTTTTGTTCACATGGTTTTGTAGCACATGGTTTTATCTTACCACTTGGTTGTATTTGTGTGAGGTTGTGTCTATAAAAGCAAACAATTTTTTTTTTTAACACACCCGAAGACTAAGAGGGGGAGTGAATTAGTCTACACAAAACTTAAGCCCTTTTATACCTTGAAACTTTCAACACAATCCAACCTTCTTTATCAGATCAAAACCTTAAAACATAATAGTAACAAAGAATGATATATCAATTTAAATCCTTAGAAGCTTTAACAACCTTCAAGAAATACAAGATATAATAATTCTACTTCTAACCAGATCAACAACAATGAGAAAGAAATAGAGGACACACACATGCATAAAAAAACACTAGATTTACATGGAAAATCCAATGAAGGAAAAACCACGGTGAGAGTTAACTCACAATATAAAGGCTCACTACCAAAAAGAATTGCAAGAAGGCTCACTACCTTAGAGAAAGATACAAAAGGACTTGTAGGATTGAAGCCAACATAACTTTAGGAGAAAGATACAAAGGACTTGATGAGATTCACTATCTCAAAGTAGGATACAAAGATTTAGATAGAGATTACAATACTTTTCAGCATAACACTCTACTGACCGAGGCGTTATAGCACAATTGATCTTTCCTTCCACTCTATTTAGCACTATCACTAATGGATATTCAATACAATTCACACACACACACATCTTTTCTCTTGTACACTTCTCCATCATGTTGCATCTAAAATGATCTTGTATTTATATATCTACTGTAACACTTCAAAATTTCAATTAGGTTAGCTAGGAAGAGGATAAACAATGAATTCAACTGGTCTACCACCAAAACATAATGTGGTCCTATCCAGAAGATCGCGAGGACCAAAAATCTATTAGCACTTCTTCCAATATGATCCAAAACCATTTACATGTAGGCACACATCAACCTATGTTGACATCAAGGAAACGTGTGGATGAAATGTTGAATTGATTAACCAATCATACCATAAACATTCTTATTAGATTAACTTGATGTGGTCCCAAGTAGGATATGTCAAGACCCAAATATATCATAATGCATCTTCCATTTCTGGAACAACCCCCCAAGCACACGATGCAAGAAAAGGAAAAAGCCCTATCAGCCAAATATCCACAAATATCCAAAATGACAACTCAAGACACAATACAACACCAAAGCAACCAATTAGAAGCATGTGGATCACATGGGGATATTCCCTAAAAATCCAACAAAACTTCCATACACTTCTTCCATACTGTCATGCCATCAACAACCACTACAGATCAAACAGGTATAAAATACTTCATTTAGGAAGCACAAAATACATAGCCAAATGATGTAGCATTAGTAGAAAAACTTGTAGATCACTTCAACACATGATATTGGAATTGAGACACTAAATATACATTGAGAGCACATTCACCAAGTCATAGGAGTAGAGACATCAATGCATAGCATTTCCTAGAACAATCTAGACAACCAACAACACTACAACCTTTTTCAATTCATAGAGATCTCCTCGACAACACAGGTAAATTCAAAATATAGAAGTGCAATATCCATAGAACACTTGCATTGAATACCAAACCACAAGAATGAAGCATCAACAATGGAGGAATGCAAATCATTCTTTTGGATAGACTTCAATGCAAATTCCTGAACCAAAAACACTTAAGCAACTTGCAAAGGCCAAAAATTTCTTTCAATAACACATACTTCATCAGGAACACTAGGAGAGAGCATAAGATATATTGTAGACCTTCAACAACATCTCTCCATTATCAGTCATGCTTCTAATCCTCATATGAATATATCATTATGAAATCAACTCTTCTAATAGTAATAAAACATTATATGAACTTCAACAATTCTTCTTTGATAAGGCATGACATCCAACCATGAACTTCAACAAATTTTCTTTGATAAGGCATGATATCCAATCATGAACTTCAACAATTATTTTCTAATAAGGCATGACATCCAACCATGAACTTTGACAATTCTTCTTTGATAAGGCATGACATCTAATCATGAACTTCAATAATTATTCTTTGATAAGGCATGACATCCAACCATGAAC
The DNA here is from genome assembly GCA_007258455.2 of Sequoia sempervirens. Classification (NCBI taxonomy): domain Eukaryota; kingdom Viridiplantae; phylum Streptophyta; class Pinopsida; order Cupressales; family Cupressaceae; genus Sequoia; species Sequoia sempervirens. Next base: position 456,578,554 of record VDFB02000017.1, read on the forward strand.
TTCAACAATTCTATTTTGATAAAGCATGACATCCAACCATGAACTTCAACAATTCTTCTTTGATAAGACATGACATCCAACCATGAACTTCATCACTAATTTTAGCCCAAACTAAATATAAATATGACAACCAATAGCAAGGACTAACAACTTACTTCTCAAGTGTTGACATCAATGACAACCAATAATCATTGTTGACATCAATGAAAACAACTGCCAACATCTCCTCAATTTTGACATCAATGAGAACAACTTCCAATAATCTCCCCCATTGGAATTGATGGAAACACACACAACTCACTCTCCCCCTTTGAAATCAAGGAAAAAGGGCCATACACTCATACACAAAGTAGTGGGACATTCTTTGAGGGACAAAGGGAAAAATATTTTCTATTGAAATTGCAACACATCTTCTTCAACTAGATGTACATACACAAAAATTGCATAAAATATTCAAGACTCCCCCTAAGAGGTAGCACTCATCAATCTAGGAGTAAAATATATGACATGAATTTCTCCCTCTAGATAGATGAACCATTTATGCATCTAGTTAGAACAAGGAGGGGAAATAACCCCTAATTTCTATTGCAAATATTCAAAATTATCCTTTGAAAGTTCCTTAGTGAAAGTGTCTGCAATGTAGTCCTTAGTAGGCACATACTCCATTCTAACTTCATGTTCTACAACCTTATATCTCAAAAAGTGATATTGGATTGAGATTTGTTTAGTTCTTGAGTGAATTACCAAATTCTTGGAAATTTTAATTGCACTTGTATTTCCACATAGTATAGGAATAGATTCATCATAAATCATCTTCACATCCTTCAAAGTCTACTTCATCCAAAGCACCTGAGTACAACAAGATGTTGCAACAATATATTCTTCTTTTGTTATGGAAAAAGACACTAAATATTTCTTTTTATTGATCCATGAGACCAATTTGTCTCCTAAAATTAATGTATTTCCACTTGTACTTCTTTGGTCATCAACACAACCTACCCAATCAACATCGGTATAAGCACTCAAAGAGAAATTTTGATTATTTTTGTACCATAGGCCATAATCTAGAGTACCCTTCAGGTATCTAAAGATTATTTTCACAACTTTCTCAACCAAGCATACCACTTGAGAGAAAACTTGACAACTACACCAACTCATGTAATTGATCTACTCAAGCACCAGTTGGTGCAAGTACCCAAACATATGTTTTGTAGAATAGATAAATATTGTAGCACACTAGTATTTGAAATATTGAACTTTTCAGCTCACCAAATCTTTGTATACAATAAGATAAAATGCATTGGACATGTCCTCAAATCTGTATGGACAAAACTTTGCTTCTAGAAGAATTTTAGAACATTCCAACAAGCCTTCAACATCACTTCACTATGCCAAACCTTCACAAGGTATAAGGACTTGAAAGATTGGATATGATACCTTCATAGCTTGATCAACTTAGCTTTTGGACTGCAAGACATAACTCTTTTTTGTGGATAGGAGCGGACCAAAATACCTTGACTTTGCCAAAGAGAGTGTACTACAAATGTCTTACTTTTCAAGACTTTATCTTTATTTGTGGTACACCAAACTAGAATGGCATCAATCAAAATAGGTGTACCAACCTTCACACACCATCTACCTCCACTGGGATCTTCAATAAAGGTCCATTTATGCATAGCTAATCTACACACCGACTAATTTGATTCAAATATTCTTTCATGTTGAAGCCTTCAAAAAAAAATCTTTTCAAGGGGAAAAAAGGTTTTGCAAGAGAAATATCCCCCTGAGATAATTCTCTATCTTAGGTTTTCTTAAAATTTTGTGCAAAATTCACAAGTGTAATATCATCCTTCTTCTCATGGTCTTCTTTCTAGACCTTTACATTTCTCTTCCTTTGTTGATTATGGGATTCAACCTTTTTCTGAATTGATGGCTTAGCAAAGCCACTTCTACAGTAGTTTTCCTTATGTCTCATGTTATTGCATTTGTAGCACACAATATTGTGCTCTAAAACAAGGTTTTTTGTCTTCTCCTTGGATCTGCACTCATGAGCCTTGTGACCATAGTTGTTACAAGCATAGCAATATCCATAAAATAAAATAGTATTGTTTCTTTAAGGCATAAATGATCTTCTTCCCATGTTATCATTCATTTTTATAACTCTACAATCAATAGCCTTATGTCTAAAAATATTGCAAGAAAAATAGTAACCTTGAAAGGCTTGATTAAACAAGGAAGGAGCATGTTGTTTTGCAGATGGAGGAATTCTAAATCCTTTTTGCTTCCAGTCAAAATTGGATCCATTTTCTCTTTCCCTTCTAAACAGTCTTTGCATCTCCGAAGCCATTATTTTTTGAGTCTTCAGTGTAAGCTTTTTCCTCCTTTTTTTCATGCCTCACAAATTTTTTGAAGCTATCCTCAGTACTATACTTCTCTCCTTTGTCAATTTGTCACTTTTCTCTTTTCAATGCATTCCTAGGAGTGACAATCTTCTCCACAAGCTTTAAACATTCAACGGTTTTGTCATTGAGCTTTGAATTCAAGCAATCTTCAATCCTATTGCCTTCTTAAACCCTTATTTTCAAATCAGAGATCATACAGTTTGCCTCTTTTAGTTTTTTTTTACATTCTTTTCCTTTTTCAACTTGTATAATTTTCAATTTGGCATTTTCTTCCTTTGATTTTGCAAGCAAGCTTTCATATTTTTTATTTAGTCCCCTTGCTTCATTCAGGTCTTCTAGAGTAGACCAGAGTTTTCCTTCAAAGTATTTTCCCCAATCATCTAAATTGAAGTCCCAAACTTCAGGTTCCATAGATTCCAGATCCGGATCATAGAAAAAAATATCTTCATCACTCAAGGAGTCAGATTCCTTTCATTTCTCAATAATACACATTTTTTTAGTAGTATTGAATGCTATAAAGAGAGTTTCATCATTTGAATCATTCTCCTCATCTTCAAAGGATCCACTGATTTCTTTGGAATAGAGACCCTTTTTAATCTTGTCTCTTTAATTTCTATCATTTGATTCTTTATAAGGGAATTTAGATGAAAAATGACCTATTCTTCCATAATTAAAACACTTGAATGGAGAATTACCTTTGTACTTTCCAATGCCTTTCTTCAATATTCTCACAAATTTTCCTTCAACCTCATCAAGGTCATCATTTTGATTAGCAGCTTCATCTTTAGTCTATTTGTTGGCTTTGAATGTAGCTTCCTTATTTGGAACATCTTTATGAAATTCTCTTATCTCAAAGGTAGTAAGAGTACCAAACATTTCATCAATTGAATATCGATCCAAGTCCTTTGACTCTTCAATGGAAAACACTTTGTGACTATAGAATTTTGGGAGAGATCTTAAACCCTTCTTCACAATTTCGCTTTTTTTTACTTCTCCATCAAGGCCAGAAATGCTAGAGACAACTTGTTTTACCCGGAGCATATAACTTGCAATGTCTTAATCTTCTTCCATCCTTAGAGTTTCAAATTTTCTATTAAAGATATGCATCTTGGCTTGCTTCACTTTATTATCTCCTTCACAGATGCTACTAAGCTTTTCCCAAGAATCTTTGGCAGAAATACAATTCATCACTTTCAATAGTTCTAAATCATCTAATCCACACATAATAGCATTCTTAGCTTTAGTATTGCATTCATACAATATGATTTTAGCTGGATATGTAAGAGGAGTGGTACGAGTAGTATAACCACATATAACTGATTTCCACACACCAAACCCAAGAGAGTTTAAGTTTCCTTCCCTTCTTATTTTCTAAAATGAGTAATTAGTCCCATCAAACCTATGACCCTTGTATGAACCATCATGTGCCATCTCGGATCTTTCCCTCAAGTCGTTAAGCTTCTACAGAGGAACTTGTCTATGATACCAATTTTTGAACACACATGGAGATTAAGAGGGGGGTAAATCATTCTACACAAAAACTTAAGCCCTTTTGAACTTTGAAAATTTAAGCACAATCCAACCTTCTCTATCATATCAAAACCTTAAAACATAACAGTAATAGAGAATGTTATAGAAATTTAAATCCTTAGAAATTTCAACAACCTTTAAGAAATGTAAGATATAGCAATTCTAATTCTAACTAGATCAACAACAATGAGAAAGAAACAAAGGACACACACATGCACAAGGAGAACACCAGATTTACATGGAAAACCCAATGAGGGAAAAACCACGATGAGAGTTAACTCACAATATAAAGGATCACTACCAAAAATACTTGCAGGACTGAATCCAACACAACTTTAGAAGCAAGATACATATGACCTGATAAGATTCACTATCTTAGAGTAGGATACAAATATTTAGATAAAGATTATAATACTTGGCAACATAACACTCTATTGACTGAGGTGTTATAGCATAATTGATCTTTCCTTTCACTCTCTTTAGCACTATCACTGTTTGACATTCAATACAATTTGCACACACACTTCTTCACTCTTCTACAATTCTCCATCATGTTGCATCTAAAATGATCTTACATTTATATCCACCGCAACACTTCAAAATGTCAATTAGGTCATCTAGGAAGAGGATAAACAATGAATTCAACTAGTTGACCACCAAAACATAATGTGATCCTATACAAAAGATAGAGAGACCAAAAACACTCTTAGCACTTCTTTCAATGTGATCTAAAACCATTTACACATAAGCACACATCAACCTAAGTCAGAATCAAGGAAATGTGTGGATGAAATGTTGAAGTGCATAACTAGTTGACCCATAAACATACTTCCTATTGGATTAACTTGATGCAGTCCCAATAAGGATAGGCCAGGACCCAAATCTATCATAACACATATTCCATTGCTAGCCAACCCCCCAAGCACATAACACAAGCAAAGGAATAATCCCTATCAGCTAGATATTTACAAATATCCCAAAAATCCAACTCAAGACATTTTAGAGACGTTGAAATAACATTCACCAAGCTGTAGGAGTAGAGAAATCAATGTGGAGAAATGTGGAGCATTTCCTAGACTAGTCTAGACAACTAACAACACTGCCAACCTTCTACAATTCACAGAGATATCCTCAACAACATAGGTGACCTAAAAAGATAGGAGTTCAACATCAACAAATCATTGACATTGAATACCAAACTACAATACCAAATCATCAACAATGGAGGAATGCAAATAATTCTCCTAGACAAAATTCAATGCAACTTCCTAAACCAAAAACACTTAAGCAACTTGTGGAGGCTAGAACTTCCTTTTAGCAACACATACTTCATCAAGAAAATTAGGAGAGAGAATAAGACATATTGTAGACCTTCAAAAACATATCTTCATTATCATTCATGCTTTTAATCATCATTTGAAAAGATCATTATAAAATCAACTCTATTGACAATAATAATTCATTATATGATCTTCAACAATTCTTGTTTGATAAGGCATGACATCCAACCATGAACTCCAGTAACTCTTCTTTGATAAGGCATGACATCCAATCATGAAGTTGAATAATTATTTTTTGATAAGGCATGACATCCAATCATGAACTTCAACAATACTTCTTCGATAAGGCATGCCATCCAACCATGAACTTCAACAAATCATCTTTGATAAGGCATGACATTCAACCATGAAATTCAACAATTCTTCTTTGATAAGGCATGGCATCCAACCATGAACTTCAACAATTCTTCTTTGATAAGGAATGGCATCCAACCATGGACTTCATCACCAATGTTAGCTCAAAATGAATATAACAATGACAACCAATAGCAAGGACTAACAACTTACTTCTCAAGTACTGACATCAATGACAACAACTACCAACAATTTCCTCAATTTTGACACCAATTACAACAACTATCAACAATCTCCTCAGTTTTGGCACCGATGACAAAAAATGCCAACAATGTTTAGTGGTTAAGGTTGGTTGGGCGAGTGGGTTGTCATTATTGAGTCTTTCTGAGGAGTGCATATGTGAATCATGGCATGGAATGTGTGGATTCATGCTTGAACACATTGAGAATGCATTGAAGAGGCTTGATGCTTTAGAAGTATTCATGGTAACTTTGTAAGTGCATGCATTGTTTTATTGTTGAATAATAGATGGAGTATGAATACTTTTGGAGGTTGTTTTTTTTCCTCTTAAGGGTTTTCCTAGAGTATATCTTGTGTTATCTTGTGGATTGTCTATTCAATCTATACATTATGATTATTCTATAAGCTTTTATGCATGATTTTCTCTCATGGGGTTATTTAGGAAATGGATTAAGAATGTGAGTATGATGTGTTATTTTCTAACATGTGGTATCAAAGCTTTCATGGTTGTGGGAGGTGTGAGCTCCCAATTTTTAATAATTTTTGTTTGAGTAGATTTGGTGTAAAGTTGAATCCATGGCTATGCAAGATAGATTTGAGGCATTACAAGATATGGAACATACGTGTAGGTATTATTTTTAAAGATTTGATCTTTTGGGGTTTGTAGATTTGTTAGGTTTATTACAAATATGGGGTTTGAAAAATTTGGGTCAAAAGGGTTTCTTGGATTGTGCTTTCCTATGAGGAGTTTGTAGAGTAAAATTTACTTATGACCTCTTCAAATAAAATGAACCTCACCATTGGATCCATGATGTCCAAAAAATAAAAAAATGATATAAAATTCATCCTATTTTGACCACTGTAAAAAAAATTGATTTTTTCTACCTATTTGCCTAGTTGTATGATTGTACCATGACAGTCTGCAGAGAAAATAAAATAATAAAATATGTAATGGAAATAATTTTTTTTTAAAACCATGCAATTAAAACTTTATTAAAATTTTAAAAAAGTAAAATTAAATAAATAAATAAATATTATTTGGGGGGAGGGGGAAGGGGAGGGGGGTTCGTAGACCCTCCCTCCTACCCCCTGTTGCACAATACCATAGTATTGATAGCCTGTTGATAGCTATGACACTAGCAAATGAGCCCCCCTGACCTAGGCCTGGGGTCCTGTGGAGGACCAACCCCCCAACCCCAGCAGTTGTAAATAAAATTAAATCGCCAATAAATTTTTAAAAGTCCGCCAAATTTCTTCAAAATGGAAAATTTATATGTTTTTAAATGCATTTTGAGATCCACCACCTGCTTGCCACCAAGGTGTCGTTGGCGCACCACCACCGTTGGTGGGGCCGCTGGTCGGTCACCCAAGCTTCGCCAGCCATCCACCAACTAGTGTAAATGGGAATTTGTTTGAAAAATGACATAACTTTCACAAAAGATGTTGAATTTTTGACTTCCAATAGTTGACAAAAATCTCTCTTTGAGCACTACACAATGGTACAGGTTTGGTTTGATGATTTTTCTTTTTATATCGGTTTTTGGGGCTTGGAAATTAGATGTTCTTGGTTTCATGATTTTGAGCATAACTTTTGCAAAATAAGATTTTTGATTTTTAATAGGTATTGGAGAGCATGTGAAGTATACTACACAGTTGATTAGGTAGATTTTTTGGTGCAAATAGAGGTTTTTACTTGGTTTATCACTTTTAGGTGCTTAATATTTTGGGTTTGATTATGTGAGCATCCAAACGAGTTAAGAGGCGAAACCTTGATGGAGTAAATTTTTATATGATATTTATTATGGTGCAACTGATTATTAGTTTAGTGCTTCCTAGTGTAGGTTTACAGGTTTTTTTTAGATTTGGACTTGGATGGTGACAAGTACATAGTTTGTCTTCAATTTTGAGGACATGATTTGACCCATGTGGCAACTTGGAGTCTCGTGTGGGTGATAATTGAGTGTAGGTACAATATTGGTGATGATTATAGTGTCATGAATATGTAGGTACATATGAGCATTGACATGACATGATCATGTATGTGGTTGTTTGGTGGTGATTCAGTTTGGTGGTAGGAGGTTGTTTTTCTCATAGAAGCATGATTAATTCCTTGACTATGGTTACTCATTTGTAGAAATATTTGGGAAATCAATTGTGGTTGATTTGGTGTTTGAGTTTTGTTGTCTAGAGAATTATCTTCTTTGATATCTCAGTTTGTAGGTTACTAATGTGATGATGAGTTTTCATGTTTCAGTGTTTGTGATCTACAAGTTATGCAACTTGTAGGTGTGTAAAACCTATTGGGTTATGATGGGATGACTTGGAGTGGACTATCTATATCCACGAGATTGATTCAATGTTGATGCAGAATTTGTTAGTTGGCCTTGTTTGTGGTCATTTGTGCATTGGCATGTTGCTTTGATATGAGAGGATGGATGGTTATTGTACTCGATTAGTCAATTGTTGGGACTTGTAGCATGTGGTTTTATTATGATGTCATGATAGTTTGGTTACATTTCATTGGTTACACATTTCAGTGGGAGCTTTTGACAGTGATGATTTGGTAGTTTAGGATTGATTCCTGATGTTTTGATGGTGGTTGTATCTTCTTGTCTTGGAGATCTTGGTTCTACTTGTTCTCTAGAGCTGTTGGGATTGTAGTTGAGTGTGTGTGGACCATGGGTGATCTTCATTTAGGAGATGGTTGGCACAATGTCATGTGTCACTCGGTATCACAATTCAATGAGAGTTGTTGGTAGTGGCATAATTCATCGTTGGTGATGGATGATCTTATTTAGTGTTAGTGGATATATTGGAGGAGCTCTTAGATCTTTTTGTTTTAGAAGATTTCTTTCAAATTTACAAGTTCACTAGTAGGATATGGTTATCTTCATGAGATTGGAGATGTTCATTCTTGGTTTAGAGTATGTTTGGTGTTATATCATGGTTTACTATGGATATCAGTTTGAGTATTGACATGATATGGGTTATGTTGAGACCAGATGTATGTATTGGTGCATGTGATATCCTAGGAGGAGATGGTTAGATCATGATTTCATGTTGGGTTCCTAATTCTACAGTTGGAGCTTTCACATTGATCTTGTTGGTTCTCGTATTATTGAGTATATTGGTCATTTTCTTGGGAGCTTCATGATAGTGTGGTGTTGCATTTGGAGCTTATCATGTATTGATCATTAGGAGGTGCTCATGGATACTTGGAGACTTGGGTGAGGCTAGAGTTCTCTTCTGATTAAAGACACTTTCTTAAGATGGTTACTCTTTGGAGGTTTCAACAGGAAGATCGAGGATCCTTCACCTAGATATGGGCATGAGTTCATGATGGAACTACAAAGGAGATTATTCTTGGAGTGAGTTATGTTGACTTGGTTATCCTAGAGGAGCATTCACATTCCTCACTCTTGTTCTACTTGGTGGCTTATCATCTGAAAGGTATTTTCCCATTCTTGTTTCAAATGGTTATGTTTCGTGCTTTGTTTTCTCATGGAAATGAGTCTTGAGTCATTGTGGTTGATTTTGTGGGACTCATTTGAGGATTGTTTAGCATGAGTTTATATTGCTTTAAATTTTATATTTATGGATCTTGAGCTATGGATAGTTAGTTATAAAGGATTCATTTTGAGGGATGTTTAGCATGGTTATCCCCTTGTGCATTGATTTTATGTTATCATTCATTGATGAGGAGATTAGGAGATGTTTATTGGGATGATTTATTGATTTGGAAATGGATACTTTTAGTTTGATCCTCCTTGGTTAGAGAGGCTTACATCCATGATTATATTACATGATTCATATGTTTTTTTGATATAAGAGATTGAATGTTTTGGGTGTTATTGAGGATTTTCTTTTAGGGCTGTAAGGATATCATACTTGACGCAACTCGTAGCACTTTGAGGTCTTGGTAGAAGGACATGTTATGATTTATATGTTTTCTCTCTTCATTATATGGTTCCTTCCTAAATGTTCATGTTCTTATGATTTGGTATGATTATGGTGATATGTTGTGGGAGAGTATGCAATTGCTTGTGCTGCATGTGTGGATGATTGTAATTGTCCTTGGTACACCATGTTTTGATATTTTTTCAGACCTTGGTATAGTGTTGATTGGTAGACTTGATATGTTTTGGCATTACCCATGAAGTGGAAGTTATCGAATATGTATGTTCATCATTGACATGTTTGATACAGGGAGCTTGTGATTGTGGTTTATGGGTTGCATATGTTGTTGACATGAGTTTACTAGTGTTGTTGATACCTAGAAGGTATGGATGGTTAGATTTATTAGCATGTGTTGTGGATGCTATTTCCAATCATGTAGTTTAGATTTGACAACAAATTGGAGCCTTTTTCACTTGGATTGGTGCATCTTCACCTTGGCATGTTCTTTTTCTTCCATAGGTGGCACATTGGAGGATGAGAGGATTTATTTCTTGAGATGGTGGTCACTTTGGTTTTATTGTAGGTATCTTGATGGATCACGAGAGCATGTTACAGATTCGTGTAGTTTCATGTATGGATATTATAATGTATTTCATTGATTGAACCTTATGCAATGTATACAAGTGGGAGAATGTTAGAATTTGGTGTTTTACACCATTGTATATTTTTTTATATTATAATGTTGTAATTAAATAATTATTAAGTTGTGATGCACCTAGGAGGTGTGTTTAGTCACACTAGGTAATTATTTGGGACCACTTGTAAAGTTGTATTGTAACATTGGGTTATTATTTTATGTGTGGGAGACAAGATAATAATTTAATATTGGGGAAAGCATTTAATAAAGTGAAAAATTAGTACCCAATATTGAATGAGGGGTCAATGGTTTTGCATTCACATGGTTTTGTGGAACATAGTTTAATCTTACCACTTGGTTGTATTTGTGTGAGCTTGTATCTATAAAAGACAACACATGTTTAGTGGTTAAGGTTGGATGGGTGAGTGGGTTATCATTATTGAGTCTTTCTGAGGAGTGCATATGTGAAGCATGGCACATGATGTGTGGATTCATGCTTGGATACATGGAAAATGCATTGGAGAGGCTTGATACTTCATAAGTATTCATGGTAACTCTGTAAGTGGATATATTTTTTTTATTATTGAATAATAGATGGAGTATGGATGCTTTTGGAGGTTGGGTTTTTCCCTCTTGAGGGTTTTCCTAGGGCATATCTTGTGTTATATTGTGGCTTATATATTTGATCTATGCATTATGGTTATTCTAATAAGCTTGTATGCATTATTTTCTCTCATGGGGTTATATAGGAAAATGATTAAGAATATGTATATGATGCATTATTTCCTAACACATTTTCCAAAGGGAAGTCAAATAAATGATAGTCTACAATATTTTCCTTGAAGGATATACAATAAAGTGTCTAGACAATCATGTCAATGAAGAAAGGAATCGGACTTGAAGGATATAATTATTGTCCTTTATTAATGAACAATAGTAAGCAGTGGAAACTATTGGACATAGTTACATGAACTACATAGTTCCATACAAAGTTGATAATCATAAGATAACAGTGGTAAAAACACAATAGAGTAAGCATGACATTCCTATACTTCCATATTAAGTGAATAAATATGATATACCTAAAGAATCACAAGATAATGTTTATGGTAGCAATTAGAGTAGCATGAAAGTTGGCATTAACCAAAAGATAAATTTACAATTTGTGTGTTCATTGTCATTATTTCAAGGGGCAATAAGATTGAATATAAGTCAAAGCATGGTAACCTTTTATAATTGTTTGAGATATGGTAAGATAGTCAAGATAATTTTGAAGGTATAATGGACATGGATAATATAGTAATTTTTTTAGTTCTTGTCATGAGTGTTATCTCTCATAAATGCACCCTTGCTAAGTTGCAGAACTTAGCTTTCGAGAGGAACATGGAAACACTCCTAGGCTATGGGGAACCTAAGGATTGGAGTGAATCTCCATATTAATGTTGGATCCTAGTTTGTATATCACCTAAACTACTGAATTTTCAAGGAAAAGGGAGAAGGATAAATTCAAAATGACTAAAACTGAAAAACATAAAAATGAAGTGATACACTAACTCAAATGGAGATAATGAAATTTAGAACTCTACACTTGGCTCTAATTTGGCAGAAATTGAGTTTACACAACCTATTACAACATGTTTATGCATAAATATTTAATTGACACAATCAGTAACCTGAGTGAACATGCTAATTGGAGAATAGGTATAAAGGCATGAGGCAAAATTGTAAGGAAACTAAAACAAGTTTACAAGACAGTTTTGTCTCATGCCTTTATACCTATTCTACAATTAGCATGTTCATTCAGATTACTAATTGTGTTAGTTAAATACAAACCATCCATTTACTATGAAGTTTTTCTTCCTTCTATGAGTCATGATATTTAACCTTTCAGTGAAATATTTATGCATAAACATGTTGTAATAGGTTGTGTAAACTCAATTTCTGCCAAATTAGAACCAAGTGTAAAGTTATGAATTTCATTATCTCCATTTCAGTTAGTATATCACTTCATTTTTATGTTTTTCAGTTTTAATCATTTTGAATTTATCCTTCTCCCTTTTCCTTGAAAACTTAGTAGTTTAGGTGATAGAAAAACTAGGATTCGGCCTTAATCCAAAGATTCACTCCAGTCCTTAGGTTCCCCACAGCCTAGGAGTGTTTCTATGTTCCTCTAGAAAGCTAAGTTTTGCAACTTAGAAAGGGTTCATTTCTGAGAGATAACAGTTTTGGCACACTTGATGGGACATGAAAATCAACATATTTTAGTGGTTTTGATATGCTTCCAATAAGTTCAGACCCTTGAGGGGTTATTTTGGCATAGCTAGTGACTCCAAAATCTGGTGATTAGAAGAAATATAGTTTAAGAACAACATATGAAAAGAGTGCAGACCAGAAGTAGTGTTGTACCCTTTGACTATCTTCAATTATCACCACCTCAAAGAAGTGGTAGGACTGTTCAAAGAACCCCTATTTCCTCAAAAAGAGTTTAGTCAACTCCACCCAGTTTTATACCAACAGTTTCATCAAGTTTTGTTGCAAGTTCTTTACCTATTATCACAGTACAGGTTAATCCATCCCAGCCACCTCCAATGGCTAGAAACCAGCCTTTTGTGGCATTTAATGGAGGCATTCCATTAAATTTAACCCAACATGATGACATCCCTACAACTACTTTAAAAATTCTACCTTTCTTTACAGGTGAAGACCAAACAACTCCTATAGAGCATATTAGAGATGTGGCCAACTTATGTGGAGTTCATCACATAACACAGGAGAGTGTTGCTATGAGGTTACTTGTTGCCTCACTGAAAGGAAAAGCTTTACAGTGGTTTAGAGGTATTCTTGTGGCTTCTATCACAACATGGGATGACTTTGGAGATAAATTATACAAGCAATTTCAAGACAAATCTAATCATTTGTCGCTTGTAGAGCAGTTGAAAATAATTAAGAGGGATCCTCAGGAGAAAATGTTTGATTTTAACTTTAGGTTTCAAAGGACATGGGATAGAATACCTGTCATAGTAAGGCCTCCCCCTGAATATGCATTTTTATACTACTTGAGGGTTTTAAACAATGACATCAGTTATGATTCAGTCTATGGGAGGTACTTCATACATGATGCTTATGAAATAGCAATTAAGGCAGAAAATAACTTAATACAAGCTAGAAAAATAGCACCCAGACCTCTTATTCCATTTTCCTAGAAATTCAACCTTCTATGCATGTGCAAATCCCACCTTTTACTCCTTTTCCCATTGTTCTAGTTTTACCAGCTGATAGTAAACAAAAAATTTCAGTTCCAATTCAATCACAAGAGTTGTAGGAGATAAAGGAGAGTCAATAGAAGATTGAAAGTATCTTACAGACTTTTGGAAATGAGCGTGTTAGCATCAAGAAACAACAATTTCAAAATAGACAACCATTTTAACAATAGAATCAAGGGCCAAGTCATCCTTATCAAGGTTAACGATAGTAATACCAAGGTAATAGACACCTTTACCAAGGAAATTATCAAGGTCCAAGAAAGAATGTGAACCCAAGGCCTTTTCAGGCATACAATCCTATTCCAGTTAATGTAGCTAGAGACCTTGTTCCCGTTCAGAACAATCTTGCAATAGACTATGAGTGGTGTTATCCTTGCAACCAGCCTCATAATCATGCCACTTGCTCAAATGGAATCATTAATCAAGCTTTAATGGTTCAAAATGTTTCAAGTTCACAGTCAAATGTAACCAATGATGGATAATTACTGCAACAAGAGCAACCTCCAAATGATGCTACTCTATTAAACTAGCAGGGAGAAGAGTTTTGTGGAGTTAACAGAGATGATTCCCCTGTTGCAGCAAACAAAAGAGATTTTGAGCTTGAGAAAACAACTGATAAAGGAAAAGAAACAGTTGCAGAACCATCTAATTCACAAGTGCCTTGCATTTTGCAAAGAAATGCTACCAGGGAGCAGCCTCATTTGCAAGTTGATCCAGTTGTTGCAAAGGTCCATCAAAAGGTAAATCCAACTATATGTTTTAATATCATTGATAATATGAAGAAGATGAATGTGGCAATATCTGTGTGGGATTCATTAGCTATCCCAGATCAAAAAAACCTTTTACCAATCTGCTTTATCTAATATGACTATGTCTAGTGATGTTCAAGCTAAGGCTATTTTTACAAACGCACTTGAAGTAAATACACCTGAATATAGTAAAAAAAAAAGTAAGGATATTAAACCTCCTCCTTTCTATGTGTCTCTCATCATAGGAGACAAGTTAGTCCACAATTGCATGGTAGATAGTGGAGCTAGTAGCTCTATAATGCCAAAACAAATTGTTGATAGGTTAGAACTTAAGTATCAACCACTTGAGAAAGGAGTAGTACAGCTTGATGGTTCAACTGTTAATACTATAGGTATTATCAATGATGCAAGTTTGACCTTACATGCCTGTCCCAACTTTTCAATTCCTTAGGACATATATGTGATTGATTTACCACCATACTTTTCATTATGCCTATCAAGAGACTTTACTACCAAGATAGGAGGATATTTATCCTCAGATTGGTCCCATATGTTGTTTAGAACTAGGTATGGAACAAAAGTGACAATTAAATTTTAGGTACTTTCCAAGGATCATATTGAACCTTATATACCTAGTGCTTTAAATGCCAACTATGTGATCCTAGATGATAGCGAGCTTGCTATTGCTCAAGAATTACAAGTTGAAAGTGTACTTGATATACTCTTAAATGAGTGGGCAGCATAAAACATAATTGATAACCCAAATGATAGCATAGAGGATACTGTTTTAGGGGTATATATGTTCCATGAACTTGAAATAGTTGTTCCAAACCTTGAAAAGGATACATAACAATAGATTGAACAACAAGATGAGCTCTGGAAAATGTATTTTGATGGTTCTAGGAGCAGAAATGGAGTTGGTGGAGGTGCAATGCTTCTTTCCTCACAAGGTGAGAAGTACTTTTCTGCTTTCCATTTTGTATTTTCCTATTCTAACAATGATGTTGAGTATGAGGGTTTAATTCAGGGCTTGGAATGGGCCAGAAAGAGGAACATCAACTACTTGTAGGTGTTTGGAGATAGTGAGCTAATTATTAATCAGGTAAGAGGCTTGAATGTTGCTAATAATGATACTTTGAAATCTTACAGAAACAAATTTTGGGATGTAATTGAAAAGTTTAATGCTTTTAATTTGATTTATATTCCTAGAAGTCAAAATAAACATGCACATAGGCTTGCTTCCATTGGTGCACAGTTCAATATTCCCAATGATATAAAAAAGGAGAAGGTACAACAGTATGTCAAAGTAGTAATCAGACCTTCAATTCCAAATAACAATGTTCACTAGCAAGTATTTGATAGTGATGAGCAGATTTTATCTTTTCTACTTGAAGAGGATCAGTTTTCTGTAGTGAATCAAGAGAAGCTTAGAAATCAATATGATGGTCAGATCATACAATTGAAGACAAACAAGTTACCCAAAGGTTTAGTTACCTTGGAGTATATTTTCAACATTGATGATCAGCTTAAGAAGAGTAAAATCAGCATTCAAGTCAAAGAAGATCACTATGAGGAACTTGAAATCTTTAAAGATAAGCTCCTTAAGATTGGAAAGATTTTTTCATCAGAAGATAGGAAGGATTTTATTGCTTTGTGCCAAGAGTTTCATGATGTTTTTGCATGGAAATATTTAGACTTGAAAGGTTTTGATCCTAGAATTGCTCAACACACTATAGAGTTAGAACCTGATACTAAGCCTGTAAGGAAAAAGCAGAGGCCTTTGAACCCCAAGTTTGAACCTTTAATGATTAAAAAACTAAATAAGTTAGTTGAGGGGGGTATTATATTTCCAATCAAACACACCTCTTGGGTTTCCAACCTTGTTCCAGTTAGAAAGAAAAATGGGGAGATAAGACTGTGTGTAGATTTTAGAGATCTTAATAGGGAATCTTTAAAAGACCATTGCCCATTTCCCTCAATGGAACAAATCCTTCAAGTAGTTATTGGTTCAGAGATATTTTCTCTTCTTGATTGTTATTCTGATTATAACCAGATTTTAGTTAAGGAAGAGGACCAATGTAAGACAACATTTATAACAAAGTGGGGTACTATGGCCTACAAGAGAATTCCTTTTGGATTATCTAATGCTAGTGCCACATTTCAGAGTTTAATTTAGAAGTTTTTGCTTGTTTATCTGGATGATATAATAGTGTATTCTAAAAATGCAGATGGACATTTGTCACATCTCAAGCAAGTTTTTGAAAAGTGCAGGGAGTACAGTATATCTCTCAATCCGAAAAAGAGTATATTTGTTGTTCATGAAGGTAAGTTGTTAGGACACATAGTGTCGAAACATGGGATCACTATTGATCTTGAGAGAGTTAAATCCATATTAGAGCTGCCTTTACCCAATCATAAGAAAGGGTTGCAAAGTTTCTTAAGAAAAATTAAGTTCTTGAGAAGATTTATACCTAATGTTGCAAATATTTTACAACCTTTGATTGCCATGTTAAAGAAGAATATAGTTTTTAGTTGGACTAAGGAATACAAATGTAGCTTTGAAGCTATTAAGGAGGCTTTAGCATTAGCTCCCACTCTGGTAAACCCAAAAAATTTAAAAGACTTTATTTTATATGCTTTTGGTAGCATAGATTCTATTTCTGCTATGCTGGTTTAGAAAAATAATGATGGTTTAGAGCAGCCAATAGCCTTTTTCAGTCAAATTTTAGATGATTATGAGTTAAGATACAACTTTGTCAAAAAGCATGTTCTTGTTGTCATAAGGAGTCTAAAATTTTTTAAGCAATTAATTTTTAATAATAAGATTCATTTAATGGTAGCACATCCAAGTGTAAAGGAGTTCCTGCTAAGTAAAGATCTTAATGAGAAGAGAGTTGGATGGATCACTAAAGTCGTGTAATATGATGTTGATATCAAGATCACAAAGATTATAAGAGGAAAAGGACTCTGTGAACAACTTTCTTCAACACTAGAAAGTGAAGAAACAATAGAAATAGATGTTTTTTTGGTTAATATTGATGATTCTCAGAATGTTGCACCAAGATGGGTGCATGATATGACTCACTTTCTGCAGATTGGTGAGTGCCCACCAAGTTTTGACAGAGCTAAATGAAGGTATTTCAGACTTTCGTCTATTCTATTTGTGTTGATTAATAATGTTCTTTTCAGAAAAGATCTAAATGGTGTTCTATTAAGATGTATTGATAATGAGAAAATAGAGAAAGTGCTTCATGAGTTCCATGATGGAACTATAGGGGGTCATTTTTCCCCAAGAACTACAACATGGAAAATTATGAGAGCTGGCTATTATTGGCCAAGCTTATTTAAAGATGCACATACTTGGACAAGGAAATGTATAAAATGTGCTTTATTTGCAGGAAAAGAGAGGTTGCCAGCTTTGTATTTGCAACCTATTCAAGTGGAGCAACCCTTCATGAGGTGGGGTATTGATTTTATTAGTACCATAAATCCACCTTCAAGTGCAGGTCACAGGTGGGTACTTACAACAACTGATTATTTTACACGATGGACTGAAGCAGTGGCCTTGAAAGAAGCCAATGAGACTTCAGTTCTAAAATTTTATGATGATATAGTAACCAGGTTTGGTTTTCCAGAATCAATCATTTTAGATAATGCTCTTGCATTTGTTGGATTAAGAGTTACTAATTGGGTTGTTAAAAATAGTATCCATTTGAATACATCCTCAAATTATTACCCTCAAGGTAATGGTTTGGCTAAAAGCACAAACAAGAATCTGATCAAAATTATCAAAAGAACTATGGAAGATAATCAGAGAGTTTGGCACAATAAGCTAAAATCTGCCTTGTGGGCAGATAGAGTGAGCCCAAAAAGGTCAATTGGAAATTCACCATATGTACTTGTTTATGGAAAGGAGGCAAGATTGCCTCTATCTGTAGAGTTTCCAGCTCTTGATATTGTACACTAGTTGGAAATTTTTGAAGAACAAGATCCAATGGCAGTCAGGTATGCTCAACTCATGGAGCTAGAAGAAACAAGAGATAAAGCAATGAAGTCTTTGGAGTAACATCAACTCCAAAAAAAAAGAATCTTTGATAAGAAAGCTACACCCAAAGTTTTCAAAGAGGGTGATGTCGTGCTCAAGTGGGATGTGTTGAAAAGTGGTCCTGGAAAGCACATGAAGTTTGACAACTTCTGGATTGGCCCTTTTTTCATCACTGAATGCAAGGAACACAATGCCTTCCAATTATCAACAATGGATGGTGAAATTCTACCTATCCTAGTTTATGGGATACACCTCAAATGTTGTTTTGAGGTATGATCTACCTTATATATACTAGGATAGGTTTATGCTTTCAATAAATTGTTGTTTCATTGTAGTTTAGATGTCATTTTCATTTCCCTAAGTGTTGTTCCAGCACAATTAGATAGTTCCCTTTCTGTAGTTTTCCTGTTTTCAATAAGTTTCCAAGTGGCCTGATCTATTTCAATGAGTTACAACATTCAATAATCTATTCTAGGTCTATTTCTGAGTTTTCCAAATGACTCCATTCCCAATGGACAAGCCTAGGCAACTGGTTTTCATGTTTAGCAAGCAAACACACAACAAATGTCACCAAAAATGTTACCAGATTTTCACTTATAGCTCAATCAGGTAGAGCTTATTGATTTAAATTGAAAGGGAAAAGGTACATTTTAACCTCTCTTAAATTAGATTCAAGTGCATAAATGAAATAATTCAAAAGGTTACAATTACAAATTACTGCATTTATACAGATGCATGTAACATAGAAAATATTTGTACAAGTATTTTCTGAACAAAGAAGTAATCTTTATTGAATGGAAGAATGTTCATTGTCTCACACAAGACATAAGATTTACTTGTTCTTATTTAATACAAATTAAGAAAATCATATACATGAATAAGTAAATGAAATAAAATGTGCATATAAAGAGAGTGACAGTCATTTCCTGAGAATGGTTGGTTCACGGTGTTGTCTTGCTCTATTGTTGATCTGAGCTGCTTGTGTCCCTCCTAGCCCCGTATTGTTCCTAGTTCCTACATATGGCAATAGCAATGGTGTTAGAGCAATGCTCTAAGCAATGAAAGATCACAAACATTATATGAACATACACCTACACATGTATAGACTTATCTCAATGTGCATTAAATAAGAAATGCATACTTTAGGTGTCTAGGAAAACCATCAGCTCAACATATACACCTAAAACATGCATTTTATCTTTCTAACTTGTTTTCTTCATGTGTAGATATAGGAAAAGTAATGTTGTTGTTTTAATTCATTTGATTATAGCACATGGGATAAATGTGGCTCCCACAAGGGTTGAGCCTAGCGTGTTGCTTTGATATGTTTTTAAGAGACATTGAAAGGGTCCATTCCTTTATGGATTATTTGAACAAACATACATCATTGATGGCAATGAGTTAACAGTCACTATCATAAGTGGCATATAGTCATTCAGAAAAGTCATAAAGCATGAAACATATATCAATAGTCATTATTGTCAATTATGGAAAGTGTTAAGAATATCAGAAGATAGGTGGGCAGCCTTTTAGATAATGATCAGTGTTCAAATATTATGTGGTTCTATTTTTCTCATTCACCATTCATGGAATGGCATAACTCTCCCAGTTTCATTGGAGTATATGTTAAGAAAAGTGGAACAAGACTCAATATGATAACAATACTTTACAAGATATCATATAATATACAAGTTTCTTGACTGCAAATTCAATGGCAGAGCTTCATTCATTTAAGATGAATAGCTTTCAGCACAGTAAACATGCATAAGTGCAGTCATAAAATGAGAAAGAGTAGTATTGTTAAGAAAATCACAAAAGATGAGTTTATATCATGTGTTGAACAGACATAATTTACGGTTTCATGCAAGTGCAGTACTAACATGTTTATTTGTTAGTCATCATTTATTGAATAACAAGAGTAGTTTCAAGGAGAATCATAAGGAATTTTTTCAATATTAGTATCAAAATAGGTTTAAGGAATGCAATATGTACTATTTTATGAAGGCATAATATGAATATAGCCTGTAGGTGATTTATGATATTGAGAAATTCCTAAAGGATAGTCTCATAGCAATCAAAAGAAGACATGTGCCTACACAATATGAGGAGAATAGAGAGGCACGAAAGAGGAGGTTCAGAGCCATGATATTGAAATAGGTTCTTGTGGTATGCATGGCTACGACCATAGAAGGATCGAGTCACTGCTGTGAAAAATGAAAACCCAGAATTTAAAATATAATCTCAAGAGCTACAGGAGTAAAGACAAGCAAACCCTGGAGAAACCAATAGATTAAACCCTTGAAGGGTTCTTATAAAAATCATGAAGGTTGAGAAAAATAAAAGATATCACAAGTAGACACAAAATACCAGAAGCTACTTTCAGAAGAAGAAAAATATAGCTCGCCCCCATGATAAGAAGAATAGTGTATAAAGTTACAGATTAAATGCATGAAATTTTCCATTTTTTCTGTAAATCCTTGGCCAAACCATGAGTAAAAAGCCAAGTGTTTGAAATAAATTTCCAAATTTGAGCAAAACAAAGCTTACCCCTTTAAGTCTCCATAAAACTTCTGGAAATGGTGTTGAACACAGGTATTTCAAGCATAAAAGCTCAACTAGTTTCTGTTCATGGCAGCCAAAGCAACAAACAGAGAAGAAAAAGATAAAGTTCACAGTGAGGCTGCAATTTTAAGCTTTTGAAAGCTTTACAGAATGAAGAAGTTTCCAAGTCTCTTAACAAGATTATACTTACGCGCCTTTAAATCTTCAGAAATCAATAGAAGATACAATAAATGACTCTTTATAGCTATAAAATCACCAGGAAAAGCCATGGTCAAGCTTTGTCTCAAAAAACCTCATAGTTGGTGGCTAAGCTTCTTCAAGAAGCTTTGTAGAGAATGAAATGAAAATGTTTTCTTTTTTCTTGCTTTTGTTTTAGGGTTATCAACCCTAGGATGCCAATGGGAGGTGTATTTTCACCTTTAATTTAACAAATGGATGCCAACTAATAAATGCCCACGGGTTCATAGGAGATGTTCATGCCTTAGGCATTTTAAATGCCTTTGTATTGTTTCTAAACCTTTGCATTTTGATGTGCTTTGTAATGAATGCTATGTTTCCTTATGTTGTGCCATGAAGACTAAGTCTCTTGACTTAGGCAAATTCCCTTTACAAATATATGGTCATTTTGACCATTTCATTTTATTTTTGCATTGGAGGAGAAAGAAAAAAATGTAAAGTATATGATTTTCATGGTATTTTTATAAATCATTAGAATTATATATTCATTCTCATGCAAAATATGATATGTGCTCATTTTATGAAGACTCATTTAAGGAGTTATCTTTTTTTTAAAAGATATGCTTATCTTTATGCCATGCGAAGCATTTAGGGAGGTTGGATTCAGTTGCAAACACATGGAGGAAATTTAGGAGCTATTTTTGACTCATTTATGAGCTTGGGAGAGCATCTTGGAGCCTCTTTGTATGCCTTTATGGTAGACTTAGTCATGCCTTGACTTTTTCCACCTTTTGGAGCACATTTGGAGTATATCTAGAGGCTAGATTGATGGGTTTATTGTTGCATCCGACCCAAGAATGAGTCCTTTAGATAAAGACATCGAAGAAGAAAATTATGGAAATATTGTAGATTATCTATCAGTTGAGGAGATACATGAATAAATGGATTTGATATAGGAATGGGTAATTGTGACTTTATATTTTCTACTAATTATAGTGATGAATGTAACTAGGCTAGTGGTGTTATATTCATCCATTTAGATGTAAGATTTGTTACAGTGCAAATCATCATGTAGAGAGTGATGTTCTGAGGATAAGAAGATGAAAAAGTACAAGAAGATTGGCAAGAATTCATACATTGGCAAGGAAAAATATGTCAAGACAGAAAGGAAGAAGACTTAAGGAGAGAATATTCTATCATGACCAAATCATACAAAAGGAAAACCACTGTATAGTCATATGTTTAAAAGGATAGAGCAAGCAGAATAATAGAGTACAATCCTATGAAAAAAATAGTACTACTAACAACTATACAATCCTATGTTCAAAAGGATATAGCAAGAAAAATAACAAAAGGATATTCATACACTTTATGAAAATATACTAGACTCAAGAGTAATAACATAGTGTAATGAAGGAAGTGTGATCAAGAAAATAATTCTTGTTATGACAATCACATGGACTATAGTAGGACTATCATAACATTGTAGTAGGACAATGTCAAGTATCAAAATACCATGACAATGGAGTTAGGTATGATAGTTCACCATGATCTAAGGGACATGAACCTAGAATACCTATTCTAGGTAATCAATGTGAGCTAAAAGTGTCATTACCATACATTTATTGGTGCACAGTTTACTTATCAAGAATGAGATTGGTATAGTTAGGTATGGAAAGTATCATAGTTTAGAGGCATGAACAACAAAGGCCATAAGACATTATGATAATGCTTCAATAAACTTACATAATATTTAAAAGGTTGCGGGTGAATATTTGAGATAAATGTTCAAAGTATAAAGAAAAATAAATAGTCAATGGCATAGACAAGGCAGGGACAATCATAAAATTGTCATAGTACTGTCAAGTATCAAAGTATAGTGTGTAGAGGACTAAGATAAAAAAATTCCAATGGAAATTCCTAAGGGTTAGTGTATCAAGACCTAAGAATACAAATGTTTCACATGTTTCTACTTTAGTTTCTAGTGCTACAATCACAATTTCATAAGGTGACCATGATTCCTTTAAAAGGACAATATACAAGTGATCAGAGTTTTGAGATCACAATGTCTAAGTCATGCAAAATCAATGTCCTAAGAATGAAGCAAGAATATGATAGGGGTAAATACATATCACATTCATGTAAGTGGTGAAGAGGTGAAGATAAAGAAGCCTTGATAAAATCAAACAAGTGTTAAGACTTGACTTTGAAGTTCTCCTATGCCTCCAAAAGATTGTTGACCTTTAACATATGCCCTATGAACATGGTAAAGGTTTTTTGATAGTTTGGAGAGGTGGAAGTTAGTAATGAGTAGTTGGAGGGAATCTAGGAGAAGTTTAACATAGATGGAAAACTAGTTGAGAAGTCATAATATATTTACAAGAACATAGGAGACTTCTTGGGTGGATAAGATCACAAGCAATCAAGGAAGTCTTCAAAAATAAACATCAACAATAGATATCTAGGAGAAAAAAATGGGAATCCATGAGGAGATTTGACCTGGTCAATAGTTAGGACACATGTCACTTATTCCTTATAATAAGATACTAGAGAATAGGAAGTGCTAAGCTAAAGTGGATGCCTAGAGAAAATTAGTAGTTAGTTCTTGTATTTTTGACTAAGATTTGTAACTGGAAAAAGTTATCTCTAGTCATCTACTATATTATAACTCAAAAAAAATCGTATTTATGACTCTAAATCAATGTATGTTCATATTTTGAAGCAATTTATTAATAGGTTTCAGACTTTGTACTACTGCCACAACATCATACTATCAATCAAATCAACATTTTGGCCTTCAAATAGTGTGTTATATTATGTTTAGTTAGATAATTGATGCTCATTTTTATGATTTCATAACATAAATCCTCAAATTTATGTCTTATCATTATCATATTTAAACATAAAACTATGTTCTTATGTAGGTTATAATATATGTTTTTTTGTGAAAATAGTCCCAAACAATGAAGAATACTACATTTTTTCCTCATACAATTATTAAACATAGACCTCTTTATAAAACACTAATACATGGACATGTTAATTACTAGGGTTATGCATAAACAATCAGGTTATTGAATGTTTGTGTGAGAAAATAACATTCTATGCCTCAGTAAACATTTGATGCATCATCTCAGTAAGCTTAGTTTTCACTTCAAATTACTTTCCTATACTTTTTCTCAATAAAAGCAGTAGTTTAGTTAGTTTAGGTGACTACATTAGGGGAACTATTCCTCTTTGGAGGTTGGCTTCAATTTTCCAAAGCCCACACTTTGAGAAGTCATCCCATGTGTCAATAGGTAGCTGAGTTGATAACTCAACAAGGGTGCATACTTCATTGATAACAAGTACATTCATTAAAGTATTGAAACTTAGAAAAAATGGGGTGGTTCCTAAGTCCTATGTGCTTAGAATAATAGGATTCAAGACCTTTTCCACTTTTTCATAAAGAGGGAGATCAACAAGGTGAATAGATTTAATATCAATGATGAAGGTGAGCCAATCAGACATGGATATCCTTCTTTTTGGGGAATGGAATGATTTGGAATTTCTTGACCTAATTAGACTATATTACCTAATACATAAAATGCAAGATCTCGACAAATAACAACAGTTTACAAGTAGATCTAGAAAGTGTTGGAGACTGTGTACCTATCTTAAAAAATTAGTTTTAAGCTTAATATGAGGACAAGGACACCTAAGGGTATATGGGTCTTTGAAAGGGTGTCCTGCTCTGCTTTTGGGGTTCTCTAACGATAAATCTAAGCTTCTAATTTCTGTCTGCAAAGTTTTTGGAATGTTGTCAGACATTTATAAGTGATTTTTCATCATTTGACAAGGTTTAGGGCTTTGAATGCAACAATGAATAAAGTGTCTTAAATCTTTCTTCAATCCACTTCAAACCTATGACCTACAAATTCAAAGAGAGAGAAAATGTTGTGCCATTTTAGGGGCTTGCCTCAGCCAAACCCTATGTAAGTGTTTCCAATTCAACAATGGAAAATGTTAATTATAAATGGATAATTGAAAGGAAGGAATGATGAAATCACAAAGTGCTTCAACTCACCACCCTTCAATGGCTTCCTTGAAGGACTAAAGTCATGCTCACCACCTCAAGGTCTTGGTCTTGATTTGCTTGATTTGCTTGAATTCTTTAGAGACCTACAAAAGTGTTAGCCTTCACAAAACAATTACAACATGAACATACACAAACTCACATAGGATTTGACATGATGTTAGGATCTTGAATTGTTGCAATAATTTTCTAAAATTCTTCTCCTGACTTGCTTGATAGTTCTCTTGACCATAATTTTTTCAATAGTTTTCTTGTTAGATTTCAAATGATGAAAAGACTAGGTATTTATAGGCATTTCTCTAATTTCTCAAGAATTACATCTCGATAGATGACATTTGAAATTTGAAATTTGAATGTTAAAATGGCCACTCTGACATATTAAAAATTGGTCCCTGACAAAATAGGGGGACCCGTACGCCCATGTGTGTATGGTCCTTGGCCCTATTTTCCAAGACACAATGTATTGAGAGAAAAACATTAATTGATTACATTTATTCAATGCTTGCAATTTATTGGAAAGTGGTACAAATGGGATATATAATGCATAATTTAGGAAATTAGGGACTCAATTAGGCTCAATAATTTAGGGGGAGAAAAATATAGTGTGAAATTGTCAAGGGCGACAATTTATGACACTACATTTAGCCCTCACTTTAGTGAGAGTGTGAACTTACCCCCAAACTCACACTAACTTAGAAAATATATGTCAAGTAGGGTTCAATTGTCCAAATGTTGAAGAGATGGGATGACTAAGGATCTAAGGAGGTGATCAAGCCCCTAGGATCCAATATCCCATGGAAAACCAACATAATCACAAAGGAACACACGTGTATGATATGCAACAAGAAAACTTACACAAATATACAATGTCAAAAAACACGAAGCATACACGATGAAAACACATGGCATGATGGAACATAAAGATAATGATGAAATGAAAAAAATATGATGTAGACATGATGAAAACATGAAGAATACACACAAAAGACACACAAAAAAACACAAGGTTGGTACTAAAATTTGAGTCGGTAAGGCAAAAAGACCTCAATCTTAAATTGTCTCAAATAACAAACGTCATCCATTGAATAAATGTTAGCTCACATGAGGACTATAAAGTTGTGTTATGCCATATCACTAATGAAACACATAGCTCTAGTGGAAATCAAGGTGTGTTATGCTAGGTGGCCATGTTAAAATGTGTTCAAGACTCACACCATAAAAAAGTATGATATTTTTTTAGGTGAATCACAAAATGGAAGGTACATGGGCTAGTGAGGACCATTTTTCACTAGGTGAGTCCCCAAGATAAGGTAGCAAAATGAGAAACACACTAGGTCTAGTGAGGACCGCTTTTCACTAGGTGTGTATCCATAACCATTCTGAGAGTTATACTCCCTGATAACCTTGATAAGTTGCCACAAAATGATCAAGATGTTGTTCCAATGCCACACTAAGTTCAACTCAAATTATTTACTAACATAACAAAGGAGATTTGCTCAATACATGAAAGGTCTAACCTTAGCGAATATCACATATGACATCACCACCAAGAGAGGACAAGTTGTGGAAAAATAAATTCACACCTTAGGGAATACTATCCATAATATTACCACCAAGGGGAACATCATATGCCAAAAAATGTCACACTCTTGAGGGATATCAAGCCGAATATCACCACCAAAGAGACACTCACATAGATCAAGAAGGCCACACTTCAGTTAACAAGGTCACACTTCCTAGGAGATATATACTATCATCACTAAGAAGGGACCATGTCATATGCAAACAATGATCAGGGGACTATATACCCCTCGTAAAATGTTAGTGTACTTACCACACTAATTTTTTAAGGAGAAATAAAGGGATCCCAAGAAAGAATGCACCTAGCATAAGGGTATCTAACCCCTTTCCCCCCAAGTGTAAGGACAAAGGTGAGCCAGATGAATTACAATATGTTTCTCCTTGTAAGAGAAAATGATTGAATAAAGCTATGTTTATACCCCCATGTATGGTAGTGAGCATGTTGTAATACTACAACTACCACATAGCAAGGATCACAACAAATGAATGTTAATGCATTACACCGTCAATTTGATCCCCATAGGGATTAAATTCTCTTAATATCATCTTTAACTTATGCTATTCATTAGTAATATGTCCAAGTGTTCTATGATATGCACAATAAGACATTTTTTCTCTTTCGTTTCTTATCTTCTTTGTCATGGATGGGTGGCAATGCAATACATCCTTGTTTGAGAAGTGTGTCTAAGGTCTATTTAGCATCGATTATATGATGGAGGAATGTAATTTCTTAAAGGACCATGGAATTTTTATTTCTTGGTCGGTGGAACAAATGTTTGATTCAAAGGTGGAGGCTATTGGTACCCTACTACTTTAGTTTCTTCAGATGGTACTTCTTCCAAAAGGGAGTGGATCCCATGTTCATTCTTTATGTCACATCCCTGTTTACTTAAGATTATAAAACCTTGACCATAAGTCTTCTCCAAGTTAATAGGTGTGTTTTTAACTTTATTCTCGTAAGATGGAGGATCATTAGGTGGTATGTATTCCTTATGGTTGCTATCAATAGGATATTTCATGCATGTTGGTTGAGGTATGCCTTGTGATTCAATTTTTGGATGTAACAAAGTGAATGTTTCAAGTGGCGGTATGGTAGGATATTGTTGGTATGGGGGAGTAGGCCATTGCATTGAGGGATAAATTTTTGCATTATTCTCAAGGTTATGTAAGGAATTTTATATGGATTCATGCATGATCTCTTCATCTTGATCAAGGATAGCAATAAGGATTGTATCAGGAGATGAAGTCTCATACATGTCATTATCAAAATTAGTGTCATTACCAAACATACAACTTGAAACACCAACAAGGATTTAGAGGAGATCCACACTTTACCAAAGAATCAAGCTTTGATGGTATGGTATTTTGAAATGTGTTTCAGGATATTATTCAAGAGGTGATTGGGAATCAAAAAATAGATCCAAATAGTGGCTACTGAGAGTATTCTCTCACATGAAGTTGGACTATGAACAGGTAACAGGACAAAGGCACCTAGGGGCTTCTGAATCCTAGACAAGGGTTTTGAAAATTCAAAATATGACTATGTATTACACTATTTAAGGATTTTGATTCTACTTGCAAACATTTTTAACAATAAATAATTTTCCATAATTTTCTTATTTTATGCCAATTTGATGTAAAATGGAAGTATGCAACAATGTTGAAGATGTTTGAACAAATTTGAATGTAAATTTTAGATCTAAAATGCAGTAATTGACTAATTTTGAAATGCAAAGACCTAGAAATGATGATTTTGATGCAATTTTGAAAAACAAACAATGAACTTCCTTTCACCTTTATGAACTATATGAAAAATACCTAAAAGATGCAATTATGAATTCCAAAGAAAAGATCTTCAAGTACATACAAACTAAGCAGACAAAGATAGGAAACTATGAAAAAAATTATTGTTTCAGTTGTACAAGGATAGAGTCACCCAAGGGCATCTAAGTCCTTGATAGGAGTTTTGAATATTGAAAAACTAAATGTTTAAGCTTTTGTTTAAGGTTGATATTTCTATCTGCGAATAGGTTTGACAGTGAAGATTTTTCTAGAATTTTCCAATGTAAATGAGATGCAAATGTGTGACAATGTGTAAACAAAAAGTGACAATTATGAGTGCAATTTTGGATGAAAAAATGATCTAAATAAATGAAACACACCCTAGTGCAAGCTATGATTCAATATGAATGTAATATTTTTTAATTTTTTATGACTTTTTATGATGTAAAAATGAAACCCTAAATGAGAAATGCAAGACAATGTAAAACAAAAACTAGATCTAGGGTTTGAAAGACTTCTGATTTCATAAAGTTTATGATGTTAACATGTCAAGTTTAGAAAAAATGAAATGTAGGAAAAAGGGGGTGGTTCCTAAGTCCTGTGTGCTTAGAACAATAGGATTCAAGACCATTTCCACTATTTCATTAAAGAGGGAGATCAACAAGGTGAATAGATTGACTATCAACCACAAAGGTGAGTTAATCAAAATTGTGTCTCTTTCTTTTGGGGGATTAGAATGGATTGGAATGATTTGGAATTGCTTTACCTAATTATATTATATGACTTAATACATAAAATGCAAGATCTCGACAAATAACAAAATAAAACAATAGTTTACAGGAAGATATGGAAAGTGCATGAAACTATGTACTTATCCTGAAAATTTGGTTTTGAGTTGAATAGGAGGATTGGGATGCCTAGGGGCATATGGGTCTCTAATAGGGTGTCCTACTCTTCTTTTGGATTCTTTTATGATAGATATAAGCTTCTAATTTTCATTTGTAAAGTTGTTGGAATGTTGTCAGATAATTTTGTAGGTGAGTTTCTATGGCTTGACAAGATTTAGGGCTTTGAATGCAACAATAAACATTTTTTCTTGAATCTTTCTTCAATCCTTTTCAAACCTATGACCTGCACATTCAAAGAGATAAAATTTTGGGTCATTTTAGGGGCTTTCCTCAATCAAACCCTGTGTAAGTGTTTCCACTTCCACAAAGTGCTACAACTCACCACCCTTCAATGGCTTCCTTGAAGGACTAAAATCATACACATCACCTCAAGGTCTTGGTATTTCTTTGCTTGATTTGATTGAATGCTTTGGAGACCTACAAAAGTGTTAGCCTTCACAAAAAATGACAACATGAACATACACAAACTCACATAGGATTTTACATAATGTTAGGATCTTGAATTGTTGTAATAATGCTATGAAATGCTACTCTTGATCATAATTTTTTCAATAGTTTTCTTGTTAGATTTTAAATGACGAAAAGACTAGGTGTTTATAGGCATTTTTCTAATTTCCCAAGAATTAAATCTCGATAACTGACAATTGAAATTTAAATTTTGAATGTTAAAATGGCCACTCTAACATATTAAAAATTGGTTCCCGATAGAATAAGGGGACCCATACACCCACAGGTGTATGGCTCCTGACCTTATTTTCTAGGACATACTGTATCAGGAGAAAAACATTAATTGATTGCATATTCAATGCTTGCAATTTCTCAGAAAGTGGTATAAATGGGATATAGAATGCATAATTTAAGAAACTAGTGACTCAATTAGGCTCAATAATTTAGGGGGGGGGGGGGGAACATAGTATGAAATTGTCAAGGGTGACAATTTATGATGCTACAAGTAATATTTATGAGAATTGGATTAATTTTTTGGACCTCATTTATTGAGGAATGATAAACATATCAACAAATTGAGAATCATTAAATCTATCTTGTTGCAGAATTCATTTATTCAGGAATGATAAACATATCAAACACTTGAGAATCATTAAGTTTAGTTTTGCATGAGTTGAAAGCAATGTTCCATTGATGACATTTTAAAAATAGTCAAGTTTTTGGTGTTCTATGTTGATGAGAGATTGTAAATTGAATGTTCTATCAAAATATAAGAAAGGTAAAAATTCTTCTAGGCATGTTTGAAAATATATAGATAATTGGGAGGTATATTTGGAACCAAAAAAGAGGCTTCCCATAATTTAAAAAAATATATATTAAGAAAAAAATCATAATCATGTTGATTATCCACACATGCCATAAATTACTTAAAATGCTCATAAGAGGTATCTTACCTAGTTATACTGATCTTTGTGATCTCAAAGAGAGGATCCAATAAGAAGAGAGATATCACTTGATGAGTTAAGGGATTATGTTAGAATTTCCAATCTAGATAATTGATATGGGAGAAATCTAGGGATAGTGAAATCTTGTATCATACACAAATAATTCTTTATCTATGTTAAGAAATAATGACCTTAGGCTCCTATAGTTCATAAAATCTAAGGGGTTTCATTTTCATATTTTTAATATTATTATTATATAATTTTTAACATCCCACTTGGTGGAAATATTGGATATCCTCTCTTTTCATGTGTATGTAGATTAATAATGGGTCATGAGACCTCTTTCAGTATTGATCTTAGATATGAGATAATTGTTTTATATATTAAATATTGAAAATAAATAGTTCTACATTATGAGGAGCACATGCTCCATAGATATCTAAAACTGTTCAAATGAGATACATCCATAACCCAAAAACCAAACTTTACATAAACCCAACCATGGTTATCAAAAAAGGATAAGTACTAACATGTTATTCCCAACGACATCTAAAATTTCTTCTATATTCACATTTTTCACAATCATAGGTGCCTATTGGAGGCTCTATGTAATCTGGTCAACATCCCTCCCCATTTTCTAGAACCTATTTCTTGGGTCACCTTTGGTTTGTCCTTTTTAATTGGTTCTTAGATATTTTTATTTTCCATGTACTCCTTGAGCAGGTCCAAATCCTCTTTGTTTGGGTTAGTTTTTTTGGCCCATGTTTTATGTTGTATCCAAAGATCGATCTATCAATTCCTGATACAAATGGTAGAGGCATGGATCACACGAGAGGTGGTTAGTCCCTTGTCATGAATCTTGAGGGGAGTGTTGACCATCTTCCAACAATCTCCCCCTTAGTGTTACCCAAGGGGATTCAAACTCGTGACCCAATGCTCTAATACCAATTGTTGTCCTGCATTTGTCATTGTGTCCAAAGATTGATCTATCAACACTCGATACAAACGGTAGAGACATGGATCGCATGGGAGGCGGTTAGTCTCTTTTCATAAATCTTGAGGGGAGAATTGACCATCTTCCAACAAGTTTTTCCTTGTGGGAAGAAATGAGCATGAGTGATCTCTATTTTGTAGATGATTGTCAATCCCTCTTTTAGCAGAATCATGAATCTATCCCTAGGGATTTCCACAACAATAGAAACCTGTAACATCATCATGAGAAAGGTAATTTCACTAATAAACTTAGTAAGATATCTTCTTTTGCCTTGGAAAATCTCTTTGTTTCTCTTTAGCCAAATAAACCAAAAAAAATCATTTATAATATTAAGCTAAAAAATATCAACATTAAAATAATCCACATAGCTAGCAAGAATTTTAGACCAAGAAATTTTGTTCTGATCATTCCAATAAATCAAATTACCTAGAAATAAAGATCAAAGTGAGTTTGCAAAGGGGCATTCAAAAAAATATGTTCAAAGGATTAAATTTTATCACACAAGCCACAAACCAGCATAGGAAAACCATAAAACTGCAAAATAAAAAATTGAATGTGTAAGAGAAGCCATTAAAACAAGTTTTTTTGGTTTCCTCAAGTTGATCCATAGGTGCTTAGGGAATTTGATCTAGTTTCTATCCTTCCAGTTCAACCCCCAAGTCTTGTTTAGCCAACAAAAAATATCTCTTGTTTCAGTTAACATGGCATAAATATTTTTAATAGAGATCTCTTGAAATTGGCTGCCATCCTTCCAACTCAATTTTGTATAATATTCATTTTTCTCAATTTATCTTTCCACAGTTTTTTCAATTTTTAAGGCATGTTTCACCATTGAGTAAGTTCTCTTTTGGGATAAAGGGATATTGTAGTTAGTCCTCAATTGCTCCCATGACATAAGCTAACAATTCAAGATGAAGTATTGAAAATATTTTAGACCACCCTTAGCCCAAGCCTTTGTTGAACATCCTTGAGTTAAAGCTAAAGGCTTCTTGTTCAAATAATAATTCCACCATATTGATCTATTACTCACATAGAACCCATGATCATTATAAAACATAGTTGTATTGGAAACTAAATGTCTAACTTCCCCCAAGCCTTCCAAGTACTCTTAAATAGTGCCAAGCTGAAAACCTTAACCTCAAACTAACCAAATAATAGATCCTAAATATTTTCAGTCTTTCAATTCTTCACTTTTTTGATTTTGAAAGATTCAGGTTGTTCCTTATGGGAACCTTCCATGGTTCATCTCCCTCATAGGCCTTTATAACCCATTTTGCATCCAAAGAAATACCTTGGATTCTGATATCTTTTAAGCCCAAACCCCCCAACTTCTTGTCAGTACAACACCAAGTCTATTTCACAGCCTATTTTTTTAACCCCTTTTCCATTGGAGCATGAAAAGCTTCTTAGAATCTTCTACAACTTTTCAAAATGATTGTTAGAAAATATCCAAGTAGAGGATAAGTATACAACATGAGAAGTAATAAATTTTTGAACAATTTGTATTCTACATGCAAGAGATAATGTCTAATTTTTCCATTTAGTGTGATTTTTTTAATATCTTTTGATATAACTACTCTCACATTACTTTAAGAGAAGGGGAGACAAAAAAATAGATTCCCAAATATTTGAAAACCTTCTTTGATCCAACCCACTGTCATCCTTTGTTAATAAACCAATCTGGAGGATTTTGTTCCCAAGCCAACACCATAG
Source organism: Sequoia sempervirens (assembly GCA_007258455.2). Lineage (NCBI taxonomy): Eukaryota > Viridiplantae > Streptophyta > Pinopsida > Cupressales > Cupressaceae > Sequoia > Sequoia sempervirens. The sequence continues at coordinate 456,612,134 of VDFB02000017.1, forward strand.
CTTTCCCAGTTGATATTTTTTATCCAAAATCCTCATAGAAAATATTTAGTCTATTTAAAAAATTATCAAATTTGTTCTCATAAATTTCCATAAACAGATCTGTGTCATCAAAAAAATTGAGCATTAATCAGATGAGTTTCAGTGGGTAATTTAAGCCCATAAATTGGAGGGGAGATCAAGGGATTTCTTAAAACATAATGGATGGCCTTAGCAACAAGAAAAAATAGAGTCAGAGCAATCAACAAACCTTGTATGATCAATCTTTGTAGCCTAATAGGCTTTGATAACTCACTAGTAATGTCAATTTGTGTAGATGCATCAACAAACAAGATTCTTATCCATTGACAATTTTTTTCTTGAAATCCAAGGGCCTTAATCATACTAATCACAAAATCCCATTCAATTCTATCATGGGCTTTCTCAAAGTCCAGTAAAATCATAGAAACATTTTGCTTACTATGTTTATCCCAATGGAGATCTTCCCATCTTGTAATTAGATTCTCCAAAATATACCTTCCCTTGATGAAACCAATTTGTGTTATAGAAAAAATATTATTCAATATCCCAACTAGTTTGTTAACAAGGGTGTTTTCTTGTAATATCCCCCAACAAAATTTAATACAAATCTGAAATTTATTAATTTCTACCAAACTTAAAATTGAGAAAATTGGGTAGACTAAATTTTGCATTCAGACACTCAAAACTAAAACTAAATTTATGAAACTGATGTAGAATGTTTCATTTCATATTTTGACATGGTTTTGAATATTTTTTCTAATAAATACATTAGGTAACAACAATAAACATTTGCTACAAATTACATCAAGAAATCTTCAACTAGAAACTCAAATACACATTGAAAATATAGCAAACTTCACACCAACTCTCCAAAATTCACACAAAAGTGTTCTATAGAAAAAGGCATGAAAATATAGTCCAGAAATAGAAAAACCATGACCTCCAAGCTACCAATGGTTTACACAACACCAAAAATCAAAACAAACCCAAACTATGCAAACTGCAACTATCCTGAAATACACAACTTGTGGAAATAAACTGCAACAACTCAAATCTACACTTGGTAACCTCTAAGTGAGATTAAATTATGATGAACCTATAAATACCATCCTTAGTTCATCTAGAAACCCTCAAATATCCCATTCTTGAGCCTTCCTCTCCACAGGTTTGATAGCCTCTAAAGAACAACAAATGCATTAGCAACAATAATCTATTATAATATCTAAAATGAATCCCAACTAATATTTAAAATCAAAAATCATTCTAAGGAAGATTTGGGCACCCAAGAAACTTCCACACCAAGAATGAAAGTATCTTGGAAATTTTAATTAGTAATTTTCTTTTACAATTGTCAAAATCCTCCAATGAACTTTCTAGAAAATGTGTAGATTGTATTGCAAGTAATTGAGTCTCAAAAAGGAAAGTAATAGAAATATTGGAAACATCCAAAACCAATTACCTCTTTAGAATATTTTATTTTTAATTCTAATTTATTATTTTTCCAAAAAAATTGATTTGAATATTTAAACCATAAATAAAATATTTCCTGATTAATCTGGCAGGTCCTGATCACTAATTCTGGATAACCAAACTTACTAAAAATAGTAAGTTATATTTTTAGAAAGGGGACATGACAAGTACTCCCTTCCAAAATTTTATTGTCCTCAAGAAATTGCAACAATGAGGTTCCAAAATAATGATTCCCAATATGACAAAACATTTCATTCTACAAAATAGAATGCGATCCTATGTCTGTGTGAAATTTCTTCCTCTCAAGCATGCTAAATATTTCTAAGAAGGAATACCTTTGCTCTAGAATATTATGAAGATTGCATGGATTGTGAAACCCCTTATTCCATATCACCTGAGGTCTTTTATTATTCCTTCCATATTTTTTAATTAATAATCTTTCCTTTTCAACTCCTTTTTCAGACTATGTATGTTCATTGTCACTAAGGAAACTAGACCAAAAGCTCATGCAATCTTTCTCAAATATATAAATATGATTATTGTAGCCTATAAGATGGTTTAAATAGAAAATAAAACCTTATTTAAAGTGAATATACAACTACAATACAATCACCTCTTTTACCTTGGAGTTATGGGGACATTCCCTATAGGATACATCACAAACTGCTTCAAACTTTGTTGTTGCTAGAAGATTCCTTGTTGCAAATTTAGGATCTATTTTGGAGAAGTATTGGCACATAAGATGGTTAGAGAATGAAATCACATAATAACACACCAAACTCCACCAAAATCTAAATATTGATATTGCAAACCACAAGCCCTTTTGATGGTAAGCTATGAACTACTTGAGTCCTCTAGCTAGCATACACTGATCACTCAATAAAATATTCAAAATTTTCATAGAAAAGAACCTTATTGCATATGTTACTAAATCAAGTGATTTAATTATTTTCTTGAATTTCTCCATCATGAAACACTTCCAAAAAAATCTCTCTTTGCATGATAAATAGTGCCTAGGTTCTCTAGCAAGAAATGCAATGTCAATAAGCAACTTGTACTTGAGACTTCTGATACAATTGATAATGTTATGAATCTTTTTTTTTGTTAACAGTACTTTTATAATAGCCATTGTATCTTCTACCATAGAAAATATATCCTTTTGGAAAATTTATTCCATTTGTATCTACACTATTGAGATTTATATCATGAAAATACATAACCAAAGACCCAAACATTACCTTGATCTAAGAGAAGTATTTTTCAGCCTTGTGGGTTGGTCTATAGGATCCAAAATGCAGAAATAGATTGACCATACAACATCAATAATAATTCCATGGTACTCTAAGTACCCAAAAGATAAACAACTTATTCTACAGGAAGATGATGAACTCTTTGGAGTTATTCATTGGCTTATACTTGACTTTCTTCACAATTCCATTTAGAATGTTAGAGATAAATGCATCATCGATAAAATGTAACATGAGGAAAATAATTTGACCTCTATGGAATACTAGTGAATTCCAAGAAACAATCATTCTGAAAAAGTCATCTATCACCATCTTTTGAGATGCCCATTTATGTGACCCCTCACTCCCATAGTACCGAAATAAAAAGAGTCCTTTCAAAGTGATCTATCTCCAACACAAGTCTTTCATGAATGGTAGGATTTATGAATTATTCTAAATCATAAGTAATATAAAATTTATTGTCATACCTTGTGAATCCATCTTTCAAAACTTTGAGATTCATTTCATCAACTTTCTTGAATTCCCACAATTGCATTGAGATCACAAAATTCTGCCTATGCTCAACAATGAACTGCTAATGAAATGGTGTCCCCACAACAAACCAAATGATATAAGGGAAGCAATAACCAAGCTGAAATTCAATTTGAAATGTAGGGGAGATTTTTATGATAGTAGAAACAAGATCATCCCCTATAGTCACAATACCTCTACCAACCAACCTTACCCAAGAACTTTTATGTTGCAAGGTTGAAAATTCCATCCAACTCATCTAAAAATCAAGATCTAGAGTCATGTACAAGCTGATCTAAAAGTGGGAAGCAGTACTAACACTAGAGGTTGACCCACTACTCCAATCATGAGACAACATCTCATGGTAAGAAACTACACTTGGGTCCAGAATCCTGCAATCAAGTCCAATCTCATTGTTGCAATCGATTAGATATTCATAACCCAAATCAAACAAAGGAGTATCATGAGTCAAATTAGCATCCATCTCAAATAAAGGATTATAAAAAAGATGAAGATTACATCTATCCTCTTGTTGGTCCAAACTCCAACTATCTGAATGTGCCAAGTCATACTCTTCCTAGATGCAATCTAACTCCTCCCTTACTTGTTTGTCCTCCATTGTTTTCAAATTAGCATAGGAAATATTAAGCTCCCTTTGATTCCTTGGTGCATTTTGAATGGTTCTTCCTACATGCATGTGTGTATTATCCAATCTAGATGAAATTTTCATTTCATTTTCAACGGACACCAAGAATTGTATTCCATAACTTCCCTCATGCATGTCAAGTTTTTGTAGATCTAATGCACTATCTTTATAACACATGCAAGAATGCAAAACTTCTTCATACATGTCATCAACCTCATCATAGTTGTCCCTAACCTCATAGAAATCCCTTTGAAAAACTTGATGAAAATATGTAGCATCGGGTTGATGATCCACATCAACAAGGCTACTATATCTATGCTCATTATCATAGCTTCTATGTCTTTTCCCAAAATCAAAGCTGCTATATCTTTTTTCAAAATAAAATATCCTAATTATTTTCTCAAAATCAACATCAAGAAACAATAAATCATATTTGTGATCAATATCATTAACATGCCTAGTAACATTAGCTCCCTCAATTTCATCCTCATTTTATGATGAATAAAAAAAAACATTGGAATGAAAGGTAAATTCATCCCAAGTTAGATCCTCATCACACTTATATGCTGACACACCTGGATCCCATGTGAAAGAGGGGGGGTTGATTGCTTTGATAAAAATATAAGTATTCATTGTGCTCCTCATGATTGGTAGCCTCTTTGGAAGTGGAATTCTTTACCTTCCTAGGACTAAAATATTCATCTTGTTTCTCCATAGGCTTGGTTTGGAAGACAAAATCAAAGCCACATATAATCTCATCAATGAAATGATATGAGTGAACATTAAAAACTAATTTGGAGAAATCATCACCTTTTCCTCTTTCATGTCCATCTTCTAAAAGAACCTTAGAGAACCTATCATCAGTGTTAGCTCCAAAAAAGACATCAAGGTAGACATTAGTCTTAGAATCTTTGACAAATGAATCCAAATTTAGATTCAAGGCTTCCATTTGTTCTTCTTGCAATTTTGATTTTTCTTTATGTTGCATCATCACCATATCTTCCATACCTTGAATTTGTGCCTCAAGTTTTTCTGTCATTGTCTCACTTTCTTCATGCACCACATTATCCGTAGTAATTTCATGCATGTCCAAAAAATCATCTTGAACCTTTTTCACACATTCGTCATTATTTAAAACACTCACTACATTATACTCTCTTGCTATGAAATCTTCTACAACTATATGCTCCCTTTCAACCTCTTGTTCAAATCTATCAATCAAAATTTGACAAAATTCTTCAAAATAATCTACTTGTATGTGGACTTGGGTGTTCATACCTTGGTACCACCAATCATGAGCAACTCCTTCAAGGTGCAAGATCACATAATGAATGGAAGCTTTCTCCTTTATGGAACTAGATTAGTAATAGTACTTTATCTCAAACAACCATTCTCTGGTTGAGATCTTGTCTAATCCATCAAAAGTGGGAGCTAAAGATTTAATAACTTTTCTCTTGAGATATTTTCCACCTGAATTTGAATGTTGTCTATAATTCTTGATAACCATCATGTTCTACATCTGAATGATAGAGTCATTGTATGGGAAATATTTTTTAAATCCTTCATCTTGTTTAATATGTATTTCTCCCATGGTTGCTAGATCTTTGGCCAAATCTTCCATGTGATTAGCCATCTTTTAACTCCTCTTTTCTTTTGCAAAAAAAAAATCAAACCCTCAAGGTGGAAATATCATGGCTCTGATACCACTATAATATCCCCCAATAAAATTTAACACAAATGTGAAATTTATTAATTTCTACCAAACTTGAAATTGAGAAAATTGGGTAGACTGAATTTTACATCAAAACACTCCAAACTAGAACTAAATATTATGCAACTAATGTAGAATATTTCATTACATATTTTGACATGGTTTTACATAATTTTTTATGCTAAATACATCAGGTAATAGAAATAAACATTTGCTGCAAATTACATCAAGAAATCTTCAACTGGAAACTCAAATACACAATGAAAACTATATCAAATTTCACACCAACTCTCCAAACTTCAAAAAAAAGTGTTCTATAGAAAAAAAAAAGTATAAAAAAAAGTCCAAAAATAGAAAAACCATGACCTCCAAGATTCCAATGATTTACACAACCCAAAAATTCAAAACAAACCCAAACTATGCAATCTGCAACTATCTTGCAATGCACAACTTCTAAAATAAACTGCAACAACTCAGATATGCACTATGGTAACCTCTAAGTGATATTACACTATGATGAACCTTTGAACCTTGTCCTTAGTTTATCTATAAACCATCAAACATCCCATTCTTGAGCCTCCCTCTCCACAGGTTTGACAACCTCTAAAGAATAGCAAATGTATCAACAACAATAATTTGCAATAATCTCCAAAATGAATCCCAACTAATATTTAAAATAAAAAATCATTCTAAGGAATATTTGGGTGCCCAAGAAACTTCCACACCAAGAAGGAAAGTATCTTGGAACTTGTAATTAGTAATTTTCTTTTCTAGTTGTCAAAATCCTCCAATGTACTTTCTAGAAAATGTGTAGATTGTATTGCAAGTAATTGAGTCTCAAAAAGGAAAGTAATAGAAATCTTGGAAACCTCCAAAAATCAATGCCCTCCGTGGAATATATGATTTTTAATTTTAATTTATTATCTTTCCAAAAAAAATGATTTGAATATTTAAACCATAAATAAAATATTTCTCGATTAATCTAGTAGGTCTTGATCACTATTTCTAGATAACCAAACTTAGTAAATATAGTAAGTTCTATTTTTAGAAAGGGAACATGACATTGCTAGTATTTTGTATGATACATTTAGCAAGGCTATAGGTCTCAAGTTCTTAATCAATCTTATGTCACCATCTTTTGGTATTAACTTAATTAAACCATTGTTTATATTTTCACCTAATGGGCTATTATTGAAGGCATCATGCCTAATCCAATCAACATTTGCTTTATAAAATTTTTTTGTCAAATTGTCATGTCCCGGTGACTTATCATTAAATAGAGACCTAATGGTATCATTTATTTCATCAACAAATATATCTTTTTCAAGAGTTAGAGCCTCAGAAATACTAATCTTTAGTGGGATATTTTCTTATAGAACTCCCTTGCCTCCCTAGTCTTATAACAATCTTCTGACGAAAAGAGGTTGGTGTAGAAGGATTGAAAGACCTCCAATATACCTTTATTCTCATTAATAAGAGGCCCCTTGACATCAATTAGACCATTTTTTTTCTTTCTTTTGTTTGGCCCTTATTATATTGAAGAAATATTTTGCTCCTTTGTCACCTTCTTTAAGCCAATTTGTCTTTGTCCGAACTTTTTCACCTTGGAATCTATAGTTTTGAAATTTTCTCAATAGGGATTTCATTATGACCATTCTCATTTTAGATTTTAGGTCTTCCTTCTTTTATTGAAGTATTTTTTCCCCATCAAGCAATTTTTTTTGGAGGTATAACTCTAAATGTCTTCTATCTAGTTCCTTCGTTTTCCCTATAATGTTAAGTACCTTTCTTTAGACTTCCCCACATTCCTCCCATATTTTATGGGAGCCAAGTTTTTTAACAATAGTTTAGTAACTTGATAGTTTCTACCTTCGCTTCCTTAATGAATTCAACACCATTATGAAGAGACCTAGATTTAACTTGAAAATAGAATGTATATGCATAGGATTTTTAGAGTTATCCTTAAGTTCCACAAATTATTCAATTGAAGAATGATCATACATGGTGTAGGGATGAACTAAGACCCACTTCCCCTGTTACCTTAGACAAATGTTAAATAATTTTTATTCTTGTATACCCTACCCAACCTACAATATATTATTTTATTCTAGGATTGATTGTTACACTAGGTATACCAAATATGCTTGCACTAGTTTTTGTTTTGTTCAATGGGATCATGTAGGGAAAGGGATCTCTTGAGCCTTGTATCAAAATTTTTTAAAGATCTCCACACAAAATTTAGGGTTTTTTCCATCTGAAACTCAACAGTTTTGATTTTTTGTACACATAGAATATATATTTTAGGTCTATCTCTATAGAAGGCACGAACCACATACTTTCTATCTAGATATTCTAATCCCATCACATTCTAGCTTGCTATATTCAATATCATTTAAAAGAATTGGGGGGTTTGGGCTTTTCCAATTCTTATATATTCTGTTGAAGCATTTGGGGACTTTATCTTCTTTATATTTCTTTGCATTATTTTCATTACTTGGTTCCTAATTCCTTGACCTATCTTTTTGCTTTCTTTTTCTATTTTCCTCTTTTCCTAAACCTTTCTCAATCATTTGAGAAAAAGTTGGAAAGCTTACTTCAGACCCTAAATACAGGGGGTTGAAACAAGTTATTGCTAGGTTTTCCCCCTCCCAAAATTCTGGTTGGGATTAAGGTTTTCGGTTTGGTCAATATTGGTCAGGTATTTTTCATCTTGGGGAGGTCCTTTTCTTTTATGAAATTCCTCAACCCTTTTATTTATTGTTTCCAATGCTAACTATTGGGCATTTTTTGGTCTTGATTGTAAGTATTTTTCTTCAATATGGTATGTCTTTTGTTCCTCCATGAGATTCATTGAGTCTTTGGATTTAATGATTATAATATCCCCTTCAAAGAGAGGGTTAACTAAATTAATTTTATTTCTTTCTTCACTAGACTATTTTTTCTTCTTGATTTTGAGTCTCACTTTCAATTGTTTGCATATCATCTACATTATTTTCTTTACAATTATTTGCACTTACAGGGGGTGGATTTTCCTTTCCTCGAACCTCGTATTGGCTTGAAAGGAGCCTTTATTTTTGGGTCTAATTTTAAGGAATATTTTCTAACATGCCCATTTCTTTTACAAAAAAAATAAAGAATTTAAATTTCCAAGAAATTCCACTTCACAAATTACAATTTTGTTGTCTAATTTCACCAAAATAAGTTTAGGAAAATCAACACAATTAAGATTAGATATCAAAATCCTTTCATTTAGGTGGGGTAGGGTAACCCTTGAGTCCTCAACTTGTAATACATTTCCCACAGGTTTCAAAATCTGAGGTATAAATTTCCATAGTTGGGGAGGGACATTTTTTATTTCCATCCATCTTGGTGAAGAATTAGTAATGATTTCCTTATTTTTTTCCTTCGAAGCCCAAGGGACAGCCCAAAACATTGAGGCTCCCATATTCCAATTTTTTTTTTTAATGACTCTCTCTTGCATCCCATGACTCTTAAAGAATATCACAAAAAGTCCTTTATATATCATCCTACAAAAAGATACATGAATCCCCAAGCTTTTTCCCCACACATTAGCAATCCATTCATAAAAAAAAATTCCTACAAGCAACAAGTTTATATCCATACAAACAAAGAAAAATCCCATGTTCCTTAACCTACCCTCTTCATATTTTAAAGTGTGCACCATATGTACATTTTAAAGTTTGGTTGAATGGAGTTACCAAAACCAAAAGGAAGGGTCAATAAACCATCTTATGTGAAGAGGAATAATTTGAATGTGTCCAATGGTGCAAGGATATGGTTGATGTTGGCCATGGCCTTTAAGTTTCTCAACTAAAATCTATTGTGGCCCAAATTATTGACTCAAGGCCAAACCCATTCACAGATGGGATGCTAGGGAGGTCATTGTGGGTTGGTTTTCAACTTAGGCATCAATATTTGGCAATTAGAAATACACAAGGGGTAGACACATATAGATAAATAATGTTATGTCCCTCTATTGTCTCATCCTTTTATGAAAACTTGGAGAAGTTGTATAACAAGCACCACTATGGGTCAAGCATAATATGGAGCTACAATAGAACTAGTGTACAAGCAAGTAGAAACTATGGCATGTGAGTAACTACAAGGGTGTTTTTGAGATGTGTACCCCACATAATCTCTAAAAGCATAGAGTGGATCACAATTTTAGCTTGTGTCAGTGCAACGAGAAGCAATATACTTGGTTTCTACTTGTTTAAGTAAAAAAGACATATGAAAAACTATAGTTCTAATTAAGGGCCAAGGGCATGCTTGGTATCCCAAGAACGTGCCTAGATGACTAAAGAGTTATTTTTCAAATGAATGGGAAAAATTTCTTCATCAATCCATAGTGGGGTTTCACCCACAAACATAGCTATTTTTGTCTTTGATGGTCATGGCGGCCACATGACCTTCAAGGAAATAGAATAATCAAGGTGTATAGGCATTGAATTTCTCACACTCCCTACAGATAGCAGCCACAAGTTGCAAACCCTGGATGTTAGTGTCTTATCTCCATTTAAAAATTACTTTAAACAATAAATGATAGTATGGATGTCTAACCACCCCCAAATCGAAATTGGAAGGGAAGAGTTGGAAACTCTTGCTAGTAAGGAATTCACATAGGCATTGAGTCCATGCAATATTATAAGTGTATTCTAAAGAATAGGAATTTAGCCATTAAATCATAGTGCACTTGACAAGCATATGAGGCCAAGCAAGGCCTTCACAGTTGAAGACAAAGAAACAACTGTCGAAGTAGAAAGTGATGGCATGACAATAAAATATGATGCATAGTTTATTGGAGCAAAAACTTTCTTGAGGATGACTAGATATAATGAGGATCGGGTAGATGAATTCGTGCAAACATACAATGCAAATAATACCCCCATTTCAATGAACAACTTACAAGGAAAATGCATAGAAAAACATGATATTAAATTATAGGACATTGAAATCCATGTTATTCAAATAGCTTGTAATGAGGCTACATAAAATAGAGAAGATCTAAGTATGCCCTCACATACAAACCAGCCAAAGTGGTTGAAGAACCAAATTTAAACATTGGGGTGCACTTGAATTTCAATCAAGTGGATGATGGTATGTCCATGCCATCCCAACCATGGAATGTGCTAGCGTGGGTCATACACTACTTTAAAAATGCATCAAATTAGGATGTAGACAATGGACCAAAATGTGAATATAAAAATGGTACAAGTGACCAAGATGTTGACTTTATGCCATGCACACAAGTTGATGACCAAAAAACATGAAGTGTAGTTAATAAATTTATAAGGCTTAAATTGAAAAGGGTGCAACAATAATCATAGAGATGTTAGAGTGGGGTGCTTCGTCTAAGTAGGAAATCATAGATTTTAACATGAGATGCCTACGTTGATATGATGAATGAACAAGAGACGTGAAAAAAAAAAAAGAATTGTATGAAAGGAAAAGGGAGTATATGAGAGAGAAGAGGGAAAAAGCAAAAGAAAGCCAAGTAGACAAGGAATCAATAAGATCAGATAGACAAGAAAATATAAAATGGTATAGAAGTGCAAGCTCTAACGAGATAGGGAGGTTCAATGGGAGTAGGCAAAGATTACTCAACAATAAAAGGAAACTCAAAAGAAGGTGGATAAAGTAGAGAAATATAGATGTAAGAGTACAAAAATGTCTCCTCTTCCACCCCAACATCCCATTTTAATGGATTTGTTCAACATTTTATTTCTAGCTTTTGTAGATCTTAGCAGCCTACAAGTTGGGTCTGCCCTTGGCTGCTTAGAATAGTTGTAGCTAAAATCAAAGGAAATTCAGACATTGATTTCTTGTATAGCAAATATCCTATATAACATTCCACAACCACTAACATCACCTCTGTAGTGCCCCTCAGTTTGTTCTCTGTTAGACTGATTTTTGTTGTATTGGATTGGGACATTATGATATTTTGCTTGATGTTGGATTCACTGTTATGATGGTAGTTGATGATACTTTTATCACTGATGTTTTATGCTTATGCTATGACCAGTATATGGATTTATTTTTTTATGTGGCTTAATCTTATTATGTGCATCATGTGATTATCTGATGATTGTTCTTATCATGTTGATTAGTACCTGATTAGTGTGCATTGATGTATTTTGGTGAAGGGGAATAGTACCGCATCACTCACTTGTGAGTTCCCTGCGATGCTGCGACTTTCCTTTCATGGTGTGCCTGACTGTATGACTATGCACATGCTCGACTGTTTTGGTTTGTTGTAGGTTGCAAGTACCATGAATTGACTCCACCTAAATTGACAAGTATGAGTGTGCCTTAAACCCAATGGAAATCATTGATGGAGATAGCCTTTGGTCCCTATTTAGCCATCATCCTTGACGAGGATGAGTATCTAATTGTACTACCATGTCAGTGTGGTCAGTTCAGGTTGGTATGTCATTGTTGTTGTTGTGTTGTTTTTCAACTCGTTGTGAAGTCAGGTATTGTTTGGTATTTTGTCCATTTGATTTAAATTTGGTCGATTAGTGCTTTGATTAATTATTGCATTAGAATAGAGTTATTGAAATTAAAGAGCATTTTTGTTAATTAGAAACAAATGCATTAATGTAATTGAGGTATTGATTAAATAAAATATTATTAATGTCTTTATTAAGTTTAAATAAATTAAAAGTATGAGGTAATAAAGAAATATTGAAATAAATATATTAATTATGTTATTGTGCAAACAAAATTAAAATGAAAGATTAAAATTAATAAATTAAATATTTTAAAAGTGGATTTATTGTGTGTAAATAAATGAAGATATGTTTATTAATAAACATATTGAAAAGTGGTAGTAAACAATAGCGGAAAATAAAATAAAATAATTGAATTAAAGAAAAGTTGCATGCAACAACAAACATAGTGGAGTGGCTAATAAATGGGTTAATTTGCAAAAAGAAAGGGGGCTTTTTCAACCATATCTGAAAACTAATCTTGTTGCTTTCTGTGAATGTTTTTTCAGTTCTTGGAGGCTCTCTTCTAGTTTTGGGGGTTTTTGAATTAGAGTTCTATAGAGGTTGTTGGGGGATTTTGGAGAAATTGAAGCTACAGCTTGAAATTTGGATCCAACATCAACTTTCAGCTTAGTCAATCGAGTTATTCTGGGTTCCTTTTCCTTGAAATCTTTTTCTCTGTTTGGAATACATGCTTGAAGTTGTATGTTGTTTGAAACAAAATCTTCCTGTATTCATATGAGTTCAATTTGGAGCAATGGGTATATGCAATTTCTTGAATAGTTACAACTCTCCCAGCAATAGTTTCAAGCTTATCCTGTAATCCTTATAATTCCTATGTTGTGTTTATTTTACTTCCCTCTGAGGCACCTAAATCTTTGACTTTGATTATATTTCACTTCTATTTCAAGCACCCCTTATTCTTGTCTTTGTGCGCTTAGCTTTGCATTAGCATTGAAATGCTACTTCTGTTAGGCTTTGATTTTTATTCACCCATCCCTGGAATCATGCTTGTGATACAATATATACTAGATATTTACAAATTATGCTATTTGTTTGAATAATTCGACTCATATACTTGTACATTAATGAATGTGAATCTTTTCCCTTCATTGCATTCCCTCTCCCTAGGATTTGTACGCGATTCTGAAGATATCTATGTTGATTTCACTACTATGGTCTTTCCTCTTTGTATGGAATTTGATTCCTATGGTTGGTGGAACCATAAAGCTATTTTATGAGATCTTTATCCTTGCATTTAAGTTCTAAACCCGCTTATTCCTACTCCACAATGGTCATACTAGCTATCTTGTTGTTTTTCCTCTATATCTTGCTTATCGTGACTCCATTCGGGTGGTCGGCAACACTTATCTTAACCTTTGTTTGAAGAAATGCATGTAGCAATCATTTGGTTCTTATCTTGGTAGAAATTGATGTGTATGCTTCCATTGTAAATGCTAGTGCTTGAGATTCGTTGATAAGTATTCGATTCATTTGATAAGAATTCGATTGAATGATAAATATTTTTAAGTGTTAGTGCAGCCAATTACATGTTATATGGTATCTATATCTTGTTCACCACAGATTTGTGATTGAATTGACATTTGGTCTTCTGCACTCGATTGCATACAGCCTTTAGCCAATATTCTATAGATATATGTATGTATATATATATATATATATATATATATATATATATATTGATATTGATATTGATATTGATATGTATATGTATTCTTTTATGCATGTTCTTTTTAATATTGTTCAATATAAACAGCAGCTTATAATTAATTTGTTTATAAATATATATAGGCATATATATATCTATATCTATATATAGATGTATGTATATATCTGTAGATATATGGATGTATATATATATGTATATATGCATATATATAAATATAATCTTGTATGGTCAATGTGTAGGTAACTAAAGAATATTGTAGTTGTGAAATGGTTGTTTAGGTAGGAAAGCGTAATGGAAAATTAAGCAATAAAAAATGGACTTATTGATATTTAGATAATTGGAAGTTTTGATAAATGTATTGGAAAATGTAGTAGGGAAATCGACTTATCTATATTAGTAAGTTAAATAAATTTGTTTAATTGCAATTGAGTAATTGAAGGATTTATTCCCAATGAATAAATATGATGATCTTGTTAAATAGTGTTTCCTCTACAATCACTTAATCAAGGATTTGTTATTATAGGTGGATATTTTGATTACATGGATTTATTGCGAGTTGAATTGCATTAAGTATGGGAAATTTTAGGTGAGTTGGATTATTGGTTTTAAAATGGGGTTCTATGTGTAAGTTTTCAAGGCTTGTTTCCATAGGTTTAGGGGAGTATCCTATTGGTTGGATTTTATGGTTGTTCTTTTGAAATGGTTGATAGTATCTTGAAATGGGTTCATGAGGGACTATAGCCTTGCGCTGTTTATTCATCATTATGATTGGGGTTTGTGTGCGGGATGGTTCATGCCTCGCCTTATGTATATGTTCATGTGGTTTGAGATTTGTGCAAGTTGGATTTACCCTATTTGATGTGTTGGGTCTTCTAGTTGTTAGTAGGGAGAGTGGCTCTCAATGGGGGCTGATGCACAAAGTGGGGACTAGGATAACCCATGTGGGAGTTTCTTAACTAAGTGATAACCTAATTAATAAACTAGGGGTTGGGTGGAATCTAAGTCTAAATTAAGATAATTGGATGCCTCACCCATGCTTGTAGTTCTCATTTAGGATAAGTATGGGTTGAGAAGGCCTAGTTGGCTAGATCAACTTCCTTGTCCTCATGAAAGGAATTTGGTTCCACATGTGTTACCCTATGGGGTCGGTGCCTAGTGTGAGGTAGCCATGATAACCATAGATGGGGACTGGTGTCTAGTGAGAGACATCTAAGATAACCCATGCCAGGACCATGCGATGACACTCTTCCCTACTGCAACCTAACATTCCCTTTTCTTGTATTTCCCTTTGATGTTTGTGTGCCTCTAGAAGCGGCGTCACTGTTGTGTGTTGTTATAATGTACTTGTATATTGGAGTCATGTTAGTCTTTGTGTTGTTCTTCTGTCTTCTTGACTATTTTGTGGTGGGACCATATTGCTATCTCCTTGCACAGGGGGTGGACCTAAGGGTTCCACATGGTCGAGTGGATTGTGTATATTCCTCCATTGGGTTTCCCTTTTCTGTTGTTCGAGTGTGTGGGGACTATTCATGGTGATGTGGACTTCTACACTTGTTCCTACTCGATTGGACTATATTGCATGTACTTGTATTGAATTGAATTAGTTGTATCATGTATTGTAACTCTGATGTGCTCTCCTCACATGTATACAAGGAAACATTGTTGTACAAGTTGTAATGATGTAATTGACTTGATAAAATCTCTCTTGTAATGAAAAATGTAAATGATGTTTACTACATACGTTAGTTAATCAAATTGATTTTGATTGGAATTTATTGTTGAAATGTTATGGATATCGCATATTGATGGAACATTTAATGTGATGGATTTAATGAAAATTATATTGTTAGATGAAACTTGTTTAATGAGATGATTTATAATTCTTGTTAGTTTTTGGTTATTGGATAGATAGTAGTGTAGTCATGGAACCTTAGAGGACTAAGTTGTAGATTACATCTTAGCTTATATTCTGCAATCCTTAGTATGTTGCAATTCAAAAAAAAAATTGTTTTGTTTTTATGTGTTGTAGCATGTTGTCCTCTAGGGTTTTGTGGTAGGTCATTATAACCTCCAATTTGAAATGAGTCTGTTGATACCCAATATGAACAACCAACTCCTTTTCCTTGGTTTATGGATAATTGATTAAGATGGTACATGATATGTATATTTTGATGAATGTAGGACTGTTTAGGGCATCTGTTATGCAGAGTATAACAAATCATTGTGTCCTATTTTGTTCCAAACTTCATTGAAGTGTGTTTCTCACAATATACAAAATTATATTGACTACTAGTCAATCTATTTTTCAAGTTTGTTTCAATCATATGAATTATGTGCAATTTGTTTTATAATTTTCTTGCATACAACCATGGTGTTGAAGAAGCAATACATGTAATAATTTGTGTTTTATATCTATACATTTATATAAATACGTTAATACACATATATAGACATATATGCAATCATATATTCACACATATATATGTATATATGATTTTATATATATACAAACCATAAATATTTGGCATACATTTTATAGCATGTATGATAATTATTGATAATACGTTTTATGGATGAAATGAAGCATTATGTGCAATAGTATGTAGTTTATATATGTATGTATGTATGTATGTACGTATGTATATATGTATGTATATATGTATATATACATATACATATATATTTATATATAAATGCATAAATATGCATACACCTACAATCATATTATATATATGATTGCACATGTACGTATATTCATAAACATAAATACATATGCAATCATATATATGATTGCACATGTATGTATATTCATAAACATAAATACATATGCAATCATATATATGATTGCACGTGTATGTATATACATAAACATAGATACACGTGCAATCATATATATGGTTGAAAGTGTATGTATGTTTATGTATTTAATGTTGTATGATATTTGTTATTCCACTATGTTCAAGTTGAAGGGAACATAATCTACTAAGAGTGGGGCTAAATCAGTAGATCTAATCAATTCAAAATTCTTAAATTTTGCTACATTTATCAAAGTATATGATTCTTCACACTTAACCCCAAATAAGAAAATAAAACATAAAAGCATAAAGCACACAAGAGGACATTAGATATACATGGAAAACCCAAGATGGGAAAAACCACAATGAGAATAATTGCTTGGATCTACTATCCAAATCAAACCTCACAATGCAGAAACGTATAAGTGAATTTTACACGTTGAAGTAGGCACCAACCTACTAGAGACATCAATCCCCTATTTTGTTTGTAGGAATCAACCTATTGGAGACACCAATCCCCAAGTGAAACAATACATTAGGTATAACACCAATCCTATCGGATTACAATGATAAAGCTTGTGGATCTTCAATGCAACACATGCATGTGCCAAAGTCATAGCTAACACTCTTCCTTACTACAAGTGATATTTTGATAGAGGTGCACACATTGAAATACAATTCTCCCTTTTATCTTCACCTCCTTCTCTTTAATTTGCACCAATGATCAACTCTTCTACAAACAGGTGCAATTCCAATTCACGTGGTCAAACACTGATACATATAACTTTTCTGAATATTTGAAATATATACATAGCATTACATTAACACTCTTTTATGTCGGTGAAGGATCCATAAATAGCCAAGATGACATAAGGTGGACCTAAATTCAAATAAATGAAAAGTGTAATAGGTCGGTCCAAAAACAAATTTTATTTTTGCCAAAAGAACATGATACTATGTGCTACCATGTAGGAACCTTACTAGGTCCTATCTTAACACTAGTTATATGATTTTATTTCCGCACACTACTAGTCGTTATCACACACACCTTGAACTCCAACAGGTTGACAAATAGACACAAAGAATATTTTGTCACTTCAATATTTTTGCATGCTAAACATATCCTCTAGAAACTCGGAAATATGATATAACTAGTGTAGACATGCTCTCCTTTGAAACCACAAAGAAAAATTGGATTTTTGAAAGAAATTTTGGCCATAATTGTATTTACCAGAGAAATATCTTTGCCCTAAGAACTGAACTGAAACATATTGATACAGACTTTCAGACCACCACTGTCATAGAGAATAGGTGCAAGCATGATATTACAAACATTCAACAGTTATACACACACTCCTCAGTAACTAATAATGTATATTTATTAATTTTGCATCTTGACGGTAAAATTACCAACACAAAAATAAATTGAACTTTTGATATCAATGACATTGTAGACACTAAAAAATGTCCTAAACCTATGAATGTCATTTTTTATATCAATTCCTCCTTCTACTTGCATAATTAAATAATTTTAATTATTTAGTTATCTTCTAAGTCATATTCCTCTATTAATTAAATAATTCTTAATTATTTAATTCATTCATTTTCTCCTTATTCCTCCTTTGATTAATTAAATAAGTTATATATTTATTTAATTACATCACTAAATAATCATTTCCCCTATAATTAAATAAATTTATATTTATTTAATTATCTATTTTCCATTTTTCTACTATAATTAAATAATTTTTTTAATTGTTTAATTATTCATTAGCTTTTTCTTCCATAATTAAATAAATTTTATTTATTTAATTATTTTTCACCTTTCCCTCCAATATTAAATAATTATTTTAATTATTGAATATTTTTTCCTTTTCCTCCACTTGTTTTTTTAAGCAAAAGGCAAGGGGCTTGTAGATATATTAGTAATAATAAAAATTTACAATAGGTAATAGTTTATATGATCCCAAAAACACCTTTACAACAAAGAGTTATCTGCCAACCACAAGTTTGCTACGGAAAATGGGCTGATTTTACAAAATATTTAGAAATCCACAACAAAACTTGTTTTTTCAACTTGAAACTAATATAGATTTGGGCATGAAGAAAGCGAACTAAGCACCCTTGCATGACCCCTGAACTAAATTCTCCCTTGGGTCTTCCCATGCGATTAAGATCATGTCTAGGACAGGACCTTGCACCCTTCTTACTCAAGCCAAATCTTATCTGAATTTTTTGAATCTGTTGCTCCAAAACTTGGTGCTCTGAAAATTGTTGCTCCGGAACTTTAGCCTCGACAATCACATTCTTCTTACCCTTAACGTACTCAATATAAAAATCATAAGCCTATATCTTACAGATCCATTTGTGTTGCCGCTCTTTAAGGGCTTACTGCTTTGATACCATTGAAATATCTCTAGCCAAATCTAAACTATGTTTTTTGAATTTGTTGCTCTGAAACTTGGTGCTCCGAAGATTGTTGCTCTAAAATTTCATCAAAAACTTTTCTTGTAAGCTTTTTAGTTGTTTTTTGTCGTTTCTTTTTATATTTTCAATGTATATGGAGAGATTGTCTAAAAGGGTGAGCAAACACTGCCACAACTGATGCCACCCATCGTGCAAAATCTTTGTTGTTGCCACCTTCATCTTTTGCACATGGTCGAAGTCATGGCTTCCTTAACAACTATTACAACAACCTCTAGGTATGCTTGCAATTTTATGTCATTATACATAGCAATTTCTTTCCCATCATAGCCCATATTCGCCAATTCGTCTGCCATTCCATTCCCCTCTCCGTAAGTATGTGGGATGATAAAAGTTTGAAGTTTGTCCAACAAAAACCATATGTTCTGTAAAATTTATTTCAAGCACCAACTATGCGCCTTTCTCTCCTTACAGGAATTAATTATAATTAAGGAATCCCCCTCGATGTGAACTTGTACAATAACCAATTTGAGGAAATTTCCAATCCCGCCAGGACTGCCTGAGCCTCAGCCACATTATTCGTTCCCATTGGAAGTGAAAATGAACTAGCCACTATTACTGATCCCAAAGAGTCTCGAATGCAAATTCCTACCCCTGAGATGCCCAAATTTCCTCTTGAAGCACCATCAAAGTTAAGCTTGAAAAAATCAGAACATGGGGGTTTCCATTTGATTTCTTTTCTATTCACCTTCACTCTGCTATTTTGATGTAAACTTCCTACAAACGGAAAAATTATGTTCTTCCAACTCTTCAAAATAGAGTCATCCCAATTTTTGAACAAGGAGGATGTGTTCTTATGTTTCAAAACATAAGCATTAACCACTTCTAAAACTTCTTTCTCAATCTTGACTTTAATGACCTCAATTGAAGAACTTGATTTCTTGAAAATGCGTAAATTTTGTTCCCACCATATATTCCATATTACTAGTGGTGGAATAACTTGCCATACAAAAGAAAAAAAGAGGTTTTATACAATAATGGCTAGCTCTGGAAGATGTCCCAAATAGAATTTTGCAAAGGGTTGTGTAAGTTCAACTTGCTCTTTACGAACAACCAACAATCATGTGCAAAGCTACATTGAACAAACAAATGGTCTGCATTCTCCAGCTCTTCCTCACATAAAGGAAAATTGAATGGATCATCAATTCTCAGTTTAGTTAAGTGATCACTCATTAAAATTCTCTTTCGTAAAGCTAACCATGCAAAACTCCCAGCTTTTGGGAGAATCTTGTTATTCCAGCAAAATGAATAAGCCCTTTGTGAGACCAACTAATCCCTATACTGGATTAGAGATTGATATCCTTGCTTCATAGAGTAGGAGCCCTCTTTCGAAGTAGCCCACATAATCTTATCAGGCTTCCCAAAGATGAACACAATTCTACTTTTTAGAAAATCTTGAAGCAACAAAAATTGATTGGCAGAAAGGGATGAATCAAAATGTTTTTTCCTCCACTTTTAAATTAACTTGTTATTTTAATTAAAAGTCAACCTATCACATGTCTTATATAATTAAATAATATTTTCATTATTTAATTATTCACTTTTCCTCCTAAATTAAATAATTTTATAATTATTTAACTTTCTCCAACAACCTTTTTTTTGTGTCTTTCTCTTTATCTGTGTCATTCTTATCTCTTCATGTCCCATTTAATTTCCACCCTTGATTGAATTATCTTGTAATTCAATATTATCCATTCATCCTTATCATTTTCCCTAATTTTTCCCTAACCCTAGTTCTTACTACATCTTTCATTCTTGGCCATTGATTATTGACTTTCAATCTTAGCCCTTCATTCAAAGTTGTCTTTTCTATAAAAGACCTTTATCCTTGTCATTTTTGACATATACACTTTATCTACATCTAGACATCAACATATTTTATGCTAATGTCATGCCACTAGAATCATGAGAAACCACATTCAAATCTTCAACAACTCAACGTACTACATTCAATCTTTTGAGGTTTGCATTGCATCTGATTTGATTTAAATTATGTTTTATGCATATTTCTATTTCTATCCATTTAGCATGCATGCATTTTGGTGAACCTAACGTGAACCCCCTAACTAATTTTTGGCTCAAGATTTTGATAAATTTTGAGGAATTTTGGAGTTGGATCCTTTTTGTTGCAAGTTTTGTTAGCTTTTTGTTGCAGGTTTTGCATCATTTTTGGACAAAACCGTAGTTTTCAAAGATTTGACCTTATCTCTCAGACGACTGTAGATTTTTGCACAAATTTGTTTTTGCAGGTTGGGGATAATATCAAGAGCCTTCAGTCCAAAAAATAGATTTATTGGATTTGTTTTTAATTATTTATAAAAAAAAATTATTATTTTTCATGAAAAATCAATTTTGAGAGCAAATTAGCAATTTTTTCAAATTTGTTTATATTTTTGGAAAGCTATTTGAATTCTAATAAGGTTCTATTCTTTATGTTTTTAATTTGGATGAAAAATAATTAGAAAAAAATAGATCTTTAAAAATTGGGGTTTTAGAAAGATTTTCTAATATATCACAAACGGTTGTAGATCTTTTCACAAAACAAATTCTGCAGATTTGGAATGATGTTAGGAGATTTTAGTAAAAATATCAGAATTTTTGGACTTGTTTTGAATTTTTATAATTTTTATAATCATTTTTCATGAAAAATTAATTTTGAGAGCAAATCAGCAAAAATTTTGGATTTCTTTACATTTTTGGAAAGATCCTAAAATTTTAGTAAGGGTTTGTTCTCTGTGTTTTCATTTTTTATGCCAAAAACATTTCCAAAAATTAGATTTGTTTTTTCTAGCCAACTCTCTAATATTAGTGATCAATTATCTTGTTAGGGTTTTGGCTTTGTTGTTGGTTTTGTGAATGTGTAAAAAAATAAACACTTCAAAATATAAATTGGATCAAGTGGAAAAAAATTTGGAGCTAAAGAAAGTCTAGGTGCACACTTTTCAACTTATATCTTAATATTGTCTTCTCAACGTGACACTTTCAATTTCGATCTAAAAAGAATAAGTGCATTCACAACATTACACTTTCAATTTGGGCTTAAAAAAAACAAGTTTCTTCTCAAAATCATATTTCAATTTGGGCTTAAAAAGAACAAGTGTTTTCATTGCTTGGTGATCTTGTTTTTGCTTGAAGGTGTGTATGCTCTTCCCTTACATTTCCATATGATCTTGGGAATCAAAAGCACTCTTCAACACTTACATTTTCACATCACACATTTCAATTTCTAAGGTTAATGAACATTTCTTGTGTGATCAAATACATGTGTATGCTCTCTCCTTGCATTATCATATGATCTTGGAGATCAAAAGCATTATTTGCATCACTTTTGTGTAACCTTCTTAGGAGGCCTACCTAGAGAATTGATCACTCTAGGGGACAACCTCAACTCTAGCTTCTTGCGGAGTATAAATAGCAGGGGGTGAATCTAAAGACACACCTCTTAGAAGTAAAATATTGTCAAACTTGGCTAAGCCCCAAATAACTAGATACCTTTGGGAAGTGAAGGTGGAGTGTGGGTTACCCTCTCCTCTTGACTATTTGGCATTATTCTCCTTTCAAATTTATGGAATTGGGCCTCAAGTACCTTCAAGGTATATAGAGGACACCCCTAGATCCTTGTGCATCCTAGTTTAAGACCATTAGCCAATCTCCCCACTTGAATAATTGCTAGGATTGTTCTTGTGCTTGGAAGTGTCTTCTTATCATAATCATTTGCATTACATCTTGCATCAAATCATGTCTTGCATGTGTGAATTTGTATTCAAGATCTAAATCATACTCAAGCAAGAAAAATCATAAACCCAAAAAAATAGAAAACTCAAAAAAAACAAAAAAAAACAAAAATCCAAAAACATTAGAAATATTTCAAAAACAAAAAAATATAGGTGTCCTACAAGTCAAGCTATTCACACCATCTCCAAGTAAAACTTCCCCATCTTAATAATCCTATCGTAGTTATCCAAGTCAACCGAATCATCCCATCTTAGTCATCATAATCATTCCTCATCATCTTAGTCCTTATTCTCCATTCTAATCATCCTATCCTAGTCATCCAAGTCAAATCAATTATCTCAACCTATTCATCATAACCATCCATCATCTCATCCTAATCACCTCATCTAATCAATCCTTCCATCCTAATAATTCCTCTTCATCCTAATCATCTCATTCTATCATAATCATCCCTTCTCATCTTGATTCCTCTTAATCATTCATTCAAACCTTTCACAATCATCCTAATTATCCCTTCTAATCCAATTCATCCTTCATCTTATCTTAATGATTTATTTCCATTTGAATCATTATGTCCCTAATCATCATAGTTATCTCCTTTCAATCATTCCATCTTAATCATCCTCTTCCATCATTATCATCATTCTTCATCCTAATTATCCTCCTAAGCATTCTAATCATCCATTTTCATCCTAATCACCCCCCCTTTGTCCTAATCATTTCATCCTAATCACATTCATCATAATCATCTCCCCCTTCATCCTAATTATCTCCCTAATATTTCTAATCATCCATCTTATCCTAATCATATCCAATCATATAATTCAAATCATCCCAAGTATCTCAATCATCCATATCAATTCTTAATCCATCACTTAATACCCTAAGCTTAATTAATTTTTCTAATATAGGTCCTAATAATTATCATAACCACCCTCCATAATCCATTTCAAAATATTTCTTTCCTCATCCATTATCATTTTAAACAACATCCAATCCACCATTGAAACTTATACCCAATTCATGTCACCCTCCATATCATCCTTTTCATCCATTGACATGGGAAACCAAAATTTCCTCCATATTCAACCACCACCCATCCATAACCATATCTTATGCACTTCACATCCTAGTCAACCCACCGTCAAGCCAAAAATAACCATCATAGGACCACCAAAAATTACCATCAAAGGACAACCAAAAATCACCGTCCAAGGACAACCAAAAATTACCATCAAAAGACTTGAAAAAATTACCATCAAAGGACCACCAAAAGTCACCCTCAAAGGAATACAAGAACACATACAAAATCCTACTTCACAAGATGATAGTCCTAGCCTTCTAGTTCCACCCACTTCTACCTCATCCATCTCATCTGCATCATCCATTTCATGTTTTTCCACCTTTATAGCACTTACACAAAGTCAACCATATTACTCATTTGACCTCGTTGATCCAAAGCATGACATCATAAATCCCCATTTATGTCAAGATCAAGGTACTCCTTCTTGTGATCCAATTCCATCTCATGATCCTATCCTTAAGTCCATCCAAAAAATCCTTCTAGATAACCATGACATCCAAGATAAACCTATCTTTGATCAAGATCCTACCATTTATCAAGAAATCCAAAATGATCCTCTTTTATATCAAGATAAATCCATCCCTTCCATACCACCTCATGATCTAAGTCTCTCAACTCCATGCCATAATCCTAGTACATCAACTCTATTTCATGATCCTATACCATCTCATAATCTTACCATATCCAACCCATTTGATGATCTTAGCATATCCACCTCATATCATGATCCTATCATACTACCTTTGTGGTATGACCCTAGTCCATCACAAGAAAAAATCTTTCCATCCATTACCCCATGCAATGATCTCCTTCCTCTAAGTCAAGATCAAAGCATCCCTTCATCTCCATGTAATGATTCCCTTCCATCTTATAACCAAGATAAAACTATACCATCCACCCCATCCCATGATCCTACCTTAATTCAAGATCAGAGAACCCCTTCACCTTCATGTCATAATCCTAATCCTTCACAAGATCCCATCACTCCTATCCAAGATACCCATGAACGCCCTACTTATCAATTGGGTTCCTCCACTTTCATCCAATTTGATATCCTCCAAGAACCTATCATTCCCTCCATGCCATACCCTCCTCAAAATGGACTCACATCTTATTTTCAAAACAACAAGTATCCCATTGGTAAAAGGATTTGTCAGAAAATGAATTATTAAGGAAAAGGGTTGGGCATCCATGAGCAAGGCATCTTATAACCCCTCCAAATCTAAGAAAATCCTAATTATCATGGCCTTGGCTACAAGTCTCTAGACGTTGGTACTTGTTCCATTCACCCCAAATCCAAAATCCCTCCACTTAAATCCAAATGTCCACATTCCCCATCCTCAAAATCTATCTTAGGCCCTTATATTCCAAATCCCAATCCTTCATCCTTTCCATCCATTTTGGGTCCCTATGTCCCAAAACAATGTCTTTCATCCCCTCCATCCATCTTAGGTCCTTACATTCCACCACCTATCACTCCTATTCCAAAATTCCTTTATCCATCACCTCATATCCCTAATAAAGATCTACAAAGGCACACACCCTTGAACCTTTTCCAACATACCTACACCAACCCACCCATAATACATCCATATCATTCCTTTCCATCCACCAATCCCATTTCTCTTGGAAGCAATTTTGATGTCAAATATCAAATGCATAAAGCCAAAAATCCTCAAAAATTTGAGGATCAACATGTCCCATCAAATAGGCATACAAAAACAAAGAAAAATATGATCCATAAATCAAAAAAGCTAAATACAAAAGGCCACAAAGGCCCATGAAGCAAAAATCAAATTCAAAAGCCATGTGGGTTCCAAAAATACTCATAGAATCAATAAATCCCAAAGAAAAATACAAATTGGCATCCAAACTTGCTTATCCAGAAGCTTTATCCAATTCTATGTCCTCCACCCCATCTAGTAATCCTTTATCACCTCCATCCATTTTGGGTCCTTATATCCCAAAATCCACATCCACTCCTCCATCTAAATCTCCAAATTCAAAAGTCACTTCTCTTTCACAACTTCACCACCCTTCAAGGTGTGTGCCAATGTTGATCTTGCTAAAACTTCCATCCACTCATCTACAAGTCTGCCATCAACCCATCCATTATCCAAAATCCATCTTCCATCCTTTTATCCTTCTTATCCAACCCTTTGCATAAATCCATTTAATCCCCCATTACCATCATTCTACCAACATATATGAGTATACCTCCAATTTTCCATGATCTAATTGATGCAGACAAAGTGGTGAAACTCACAACTAGACACAAAATGACCAAACCTCGAGAAGGCATCAACCCTTAAAAATCACAATCACCCAAATTGAATCAACTATCAACAAAAGGGCTTATCTTTTAGAGAAATTCATACAATGGCTATCCAAACCATAGAATAGACTTGTCTCAAACTCCACATCACTGTCCTAGAAGACGTCACAAGGTTTCCTTGTACCAACATTGAGAAACATCAAACTTCCTTGCAAAAAGGCTACTAGAATTAGCCATGTTTTACAAACAAAGTACCCTCTAAACACCTTAACTCACAAATACTCTTTACAGAGTCTTAAATTGTGTCCCAAAACTTCAAATTTTCCAACTATTTCTCAGACCTCAGACCTCTACACCACAAATTCATGAAACCCTCCATTTACACCCCAAACCCTAGGGTTTATTGAAAATCCAGGTTCCACGCCTTACCATACCTTCAAACCTACTTCAAACACTTTGCATCAACCCTGCATATACTCAAGAATTCATGTGAAATGACTATCTTCAAAGGTTTCATAAAACCCTAGACCCAAATCACCATTTTCATATATTTTCTTAACAAAATCAACAAGGCAACAATTCTTTATCCCTTATTTATTCTCCACAACTCAATTCAAGCATCCTACCTTCTACTTTGACTCCCTAGGGCCCATTACACTTACCATAGTAGTCACAGCCGGTGTATGGGCCCTTAGAACATGATTTTTGTTACAAAACCCTCAAACAGGGTATTCTCAGTCTGTTTCAGGAAAACCCAAACTTCTATCACAAGACTCTATAGATTTCCTCCAAATTTGATGCAAAATATTGTTAACATAGGCCACCACAAAATTCAAATGTTTACATAGCACAATCGGGCTGTACGGGATCGTACAAGTTTGCAAATGTCAAGAAAACTCAGAAAATGAATGAAAAACGGAGATAATCTTATTGACAATGCTTCAATTCTTCAAGCCAACCCTTATAATGAGGTTTCATGCCTTCTTAAAGGCTTCTCCACACACAAAAAACTAACCAACTAACTTCTAATAGATTTTCAAATTTCTTCTGACCATTGGAGGCCAAAATGACATCTTTTACACATTTTGATAACAACACCTTTACATATATTGCAATATTTGCACTCCTTGACCCCCCTAATGACCTAAACCATTACAAGTGGTCTAATGAGACCTTATTCAACTAAGAAACATGGCTCAACTAAATAAAAAAACATTATATCTACCTTGACACCTTTTGTCAACTTTGACAATTTCTTCCCACATGATTTGTAATTCTTACAAAATGAACACAAAATCCCTCAAAGTTGATCAATTACATAAGAATGGTCACACTGGACCTTATTTGGACTCAAGACCTTAACTCAACCACTCTAACACACCTTATCCATAAGACACTTAATGAAGAAACATAGAAAAGATTGGTGCTCCTGCACCACTAATGGAGCACATCTTCAAGGGATACCATCCATGGAATTAGATTATTGAATCCTCCCTTCATATCTCTACCATACATCCACCTTCTTCCAAATCCACTTATCCATATCCTTATCCATCTCTACCGGTCTTATTCCCAAAAAAAAATTTAAAAAAGAGAGAAAAGAGAAAAAAATGAAAAATAAAAAAGTAAAGAGAAATCATTCGTCCAATGGTGAAAACCTCTTCTTGTGGTGCCTTGGATAAGTACCGTGATGAAAACCTGGAAAACATGTGTCATGTGTATTCCATTACCCTCTTACACTCTACACTTCGGGGAAAGTTTCATCCATGCTATCCTACCTATCACACTCCCCCTTTATCCCTCATTTTCTATCCATTATCCTACTTACATTCATCCCCCCTTTTCCCTCATTTGATCTTGACAAGGATAAGGATATTTATATATATCATGCATTATATCCTTCCATCCTTCTTATTGTATCCATATCATTCATTCTATATCTCCCATTTTATCCACATCAATTCATCTTCCATTCCAATATTTGATCTTGATGAAGAGCCTAGGGGTCAAATGTTAATGCATCCATATCCTATCCACTTGATCTTGATCATCCTATCCATATCCTTCCTCATACATCCCTTGTCATGTCTCCATCCCCCCATCCTATCCAAGTCACCCTCTCTTTTCACCCTTGATCTTGATAAGGCTAGGGGAAAAATACACATACATGATTTGGACAATGTAAGCCTTACTTCCTCTACCATTCATGTCCTTTACGCACTATCCTTCCATATCATACATCACTTATCATCTTTCATCCATGATTGAACTACCTCTAGTGTGGGGCATCTTAGTCCTTTGAAACTAGTCCTTGGAGCTCCATCTTCCTATCCTCTATCCACCACCATCTTATCTCCCAAGTCCTCCCCCCTATCCATGAAATTCCTCCATCCTTCCATCCTTTACCATTTATTGGTCCTCCCTTGTCATTGGATCGCATTCAATCCTCCATCCAATCCTATCTTATTCGATCCATTTATCCTCTATCCTTCCAATCCAACCATCCTCCAACCATCCCAATCCAGTCCACCCAAATGCAATCAAGCATAATCCATGCAATCCAATCTTGCAACCTAGCACATCATTCAAAACATTCCTTTTCTTTATTTCTATCCTTGTTGCGAACCTTGATCCTTTAGTCACATTATCGTCATAGGGATATGTCTTTCCCAATCCTTATGTTGTTTCTAGATGTGTCCTTCCCATGTCAAACAACATCGTCATTGTCATCAATCAATCTATCAATCATTTTTTAGCTTGGCTTGGCGCATAGTCCTTGTTTTCTTTTGGTTTGATGTGCATGCTTTATTTTTGCTTGTGTGTTTTATCATTGTTTGCATTTATCATTGTCTTTGCATTCTATTGTCACAAGGGCATCATGGTGTTCCATATCATGGTGTTATAGGGAATATGTTTGCACTTGACCTTTTTGATCACGTACTTGGCACATTGTCATTCTAGTTCCTTATACCTTGGTGCATAATGTCAAGTACAATCTCAAATCTAGGTTGATCATATCATTGTAGCATGATGATCCTCCATCCTCCCTCCCCATCCATACTTTCATCATCCTTATCTATTTTCTTCTTCCCTTTTATCTTTCATCCTTTAAGTCCTCTCATCTATTTCGAGAGAGAGAACACTCTTGTTCTTTGAACCCACATGTCCTCTTGAGGGGGCATAGCACTACCTCCTCGTCATCCTTCCTCATCCTCACTAGTGACTGGAGCATCATGCTTCTAGTCCTAATCCCTTTCCTACCCTCTATGTTTTATTCTTTGAAATGATGTTACTTCTCTTACTTGCAACGTCATCTCAAAGAGGGGCAAAATGTAGACACTAAAAAATGTCCTAAAACTACGAATGTCATTTTTCATATCAATTCCTCCTACTTGCATAATTAAATAATTTTAATTATTTAATTATCTTTTAAGTCATATTCCTCTATTAATTAAATAATTCTTAATTATTTAATTAATTCATTTTCTCCTTATTCCTCCCTTGATTAATTAAATAAATTATATTTATTTAATTATGTCACTAAATAATCCTTTCCCCTATAATTAAATAAATTCCTATTTATTTAATTATCCATTTTCTATTTGTCTACTATAATTAAATAATTATTTTAATTGTTTAATTATTCATTAGCTTTTTCTCCCATAATTAAATAAATTTTATTTATTTAATTATTTTCCACCTTTCCCTCCAATATTAAATAATTATTTTAATAATTTAATATTTTTTCCTTTTCCTCCACTTTTAAATTAAATTGTTATTTTAATTAAAAGTCAATCTGTCACATGTCTTCTATAATTAAATAATGTTTTCATTATTTAATTCTTCACTTTTCCTCCTAAATTAAATAATTTTATAATTATTAAATTTTCTCCAACAACCTCTTTATCCATGTCATTCTTATCTCTTCATGTCTCATTTAATTTCCACCCTTGATTGAATTATCTTGTAATTCAATCTTAGCCATTCATCCTTATCATTTTCCCTAATTTTCCCCTAACCCTAGTCCTTATTACATCATTCATTCAAAATTATCTTTTCAATAAAATACCTTTATCCTCGTTATTTTTACATCTACACTCTATCTACATCTAGACATCAACATCTTTTATGCTAATGTCATGTTGCTAGAATCAAGCACTAAATGTCTGCAAGAACCCACTACTGGAGAAGCTAATGAAAGAAAAGAAATAAATAATACAGAGATAGTTTGTGCAGAGGAAGAAGAGCTCATTGATACAGAGATATTTTATGCAAATGAAGAGGAACCTTTTGAGTCATCAGATTTAATAGAGAAACCATAAGAAGGTGAAGCATTGATCTTAAGGAGAATTGTGTTGTAAACTGAACATCTAAGAAACTAACACAATTTTGTGTAAAATTACCTGAGAAGGCAGTGCAAGAGAAATTTTGTGTGAACCGGTGTGAAGCATAACAGGAAAAGGAAGTCTATATTGTAGATAAAGAGGAAATGACAGGATATGAACTACCGAAGGAGAAATTTTATGTACCAGAGTGAAGTAAATGTGAATGAAGGAATAGAGAAAAGTATAAGTATATGCGGAAAAGAAACTATAAGATCTAATGGGTGTAGAGGAAATCATATCGAGAATCGGAGATCAGGAAGTGTTGCAAAGAGAATTCAATATTGTATCAGGAAGTGACATGATTGTTCCAGAGGATGCATGTATGTATTGATTGACTCTTAATTGATTGAAGCAGACAATGATCTTGAGGCAACTTGCAGAGAAGACTTGCTTAGACCGCCGATCATTGAGGCAGTGCAAGGCTTGCAAGTAGACTACCAAACCTAGACCATGACAAGAGGAAGAACTTGAGGAAACTTGTAGAGAATACTT
This sequence comes from Sequoia sempervirens, assembly GCA_007258455.2. Classification (NCBI taxonomy): domain Eukaryota; kingdom Viridiplantae; phylum Streptophyta; class Pinopsida; order Cupressales; family Cupressaceae; genus Sequoia; species Sequoia sempervirens. Next base: position 456,643,185 of record VDFB02000017.1, read on the forward strand.
TCTCAGGCCACCGATCATTGAGGTAGTGCAAGGCTTGCAAGTAGAGCATCAAATCCATATCACACTTGAGGTAGTTTTGCAGGGTGGACTTGTATAGAATGTCGACTTTGAGGCAGTTGCAAGTACCTGTGGACATATCACTGAACCAATTTAAAGAGAACATTGAACTTGACACAATATAGACCAAAGTGAAGAAGCTAACTTTTCAAATAACCCTGAGAGTTTGATGCAAGAGCATCCAGAAGCATTCAGAATAATTGAGATAGTTGATAGTGAAGTTGTAGATTACCAAGAGGGAAACCTTGGAGAATACCGCATTTTACCGTATTTGCATGTTAGAGGTTGTGGAGTTGGAATTAGTTACTAGACACCATGAGCTATGACATATCAAAAATTTAGATCATTTGGGTTTTTTCCTGAAGAGATATCGTTATCAGAAGATTACCTGTGTTCACATAGCAAAGCCGACAATGTTCAATGAAGTCTAATCGGCTTGCAGAGCAAATCTATGACTTGTAGAGCTAAAAGGAACATTATTCAATGAATTATAGGACTTGTCTGACCTTCATGGAGATCCACACAAATTTTTATGTACTTTTGGATCAATACCTTATGTTTGGGGCTGACCTATCTCTATGTACACGTTACCTGACTAGTCATTGTAATTAGGTCGACTTGTTAATGGTTAGAAGGCTTGCGGAGGATATAAATGAAGGAGAAGGATTTGTTACAAGGAATCGATGAGGAAGTTATTGATAACATGAAGTTAGGAAGAAAAATGAAGAAGTTTTTTGATCCAGAAAAGTAGTAGAATAGAGCAGAGAGTGGAAGAAGTTGTAGAGCAGAAAGTTGAGAATTAGGAGATTCATTTAACAGAAGAATGTTGATGTATAAATATTTTGTAATCCCTGGACTACGACCTAGAATCTTTAAATCCATTTAGGCATGTGTAATTGATTTGAAGTTATTGTTGATTCCTAAAATTGATAGGAAAATAGCCTTATGGGAAACTCAGTTAATGGGGACCAATTGTGCTAAACTGAGTAACCTCAAGGTTTTTAAAGAATTCGGCTCCTTTTGTATTTTAGGGGTTGCAATGGGAAAAGGTAGCAGATATATCAAAATAAGATCTAATCTAAAGCGATGTGCCAAGATTTAAGTATGGGAACGGGAAATATTCCTTTCAGATGAGATTTAAGGGCACATTCAGCAATCTACATGTCTGAAAATAATAGAAAGCATAGATGAAAACCTAATAAGTCTATCAAATAACATAACACAACTTCCATATACATTTACTAAATAACAAGATTTCAATACATGATCTAAATCAACAAATTTATATTGAAATTATAGAATTATTGCAAATAAACTACTAAGTACAAGAAATAGCACAGTATAATGTCTTATCCATTAACTGAGAAATAGAAAGGCCAAAAAATATGGCACATTCTGTGAGTCTTAACACAATAATAAAAAATAATACAAAATGCCTACAATCTTTTCTCACATTTTCTATGATTTTTGAACCCTTTTTTAGAGACTTGAAGCAATATATATAGATCATTCCACTACCAGAGAGCCAATATCTAAAAAGATTCCCTAGGCATGGGAAATGATGCCCATCGTAATGATTCCTAAGGCCATTGCAATAGAAAAGATCATGATACATAGCATGCAGTCATCTTTGAACAAGATGCACCTCTCCACAAATGATGAATTTGGTCCTAGGGAAGAAGTAGTGAAACTCTCTAGACGACAGTGTCACTCGCCCACAAAGTTGGTTAGGACACATGATGAAGAGGTGGGGATTCACATTCATTCATCCCTTCCTTTCAATCATAATTCTCGTGGAGAAGACAAATGGAGTAGTATGCACATAAGCTTTGAATGTGGGGCCTACCAAAAAGGTTCCCATGGAATGATACAACGTGGCACATAGGCAGAGCTCAGAAGAGAAACAAATGAGAAAGGATTGTCAAAGGCCCATGTTGTAGACACGTGGTGCAAGGGCAAAGCTCAAAGGATGAAGCAAAGGAAGAAGACCCTCAAAGGCTCACACGACTAACACGTGGCTCCAATGGATGAGGGCACTTGAAAAGAGGCCCAGGAATTTTCAAACATATGAAGCGCGGGTCGGGACCATGCAAAAACAACACCATCCTGAAGGGAGCTCTAAGGATTTTAATCCATATTTTTTGGTGACTATCAAGGGAATTTCTCCTATGGAATGGGAACCCAAAATTTTTAGTTCAAAGACCAGAGCCTTATTCATTGGGAAATAGATTCAGAGCTTTGAGAGTGCGGTCTATAGAGGCAGCCAATCAGCCTCAGATGGCATTGATAAGGCACACATATTCTCTTGTGCCTCATGTAGATCGATAATTTATTTGAAGAGCAACTCCATGGAGATCTCAGTCCTGGACTCAAGCTGAAAGAGAAGTCACGCTATCTGATGGCTGGAACCTTCAATGTTTGTTGTTGTGGGGGGTTGGTTGAATGATTGGAAAGTTGATAAAGCCCACTACTTTTCCTCAATATTTGCTACAATGTGCTCTATCGTGGCCCTCGACAATCCCATTTGAGTCAATTTGGAGAATTACATCTGCATGTTGTCCATAGTCTGACTCAACATTACCGAGAAATTGCTAGCCTAGATGATGGTTGTATGACAACAGATGAATTCCCTCACCCTTTTGGCAGCTGATCTTTGGTCATCAATCCTCACCTTTTCCAAGTTTGCATTTTCCATAGTGTATAATTTGTCCAGTAACCTCTCAGCCTCAGGTACCTTTTCGGTAATGAACTATGGAACTTTCTCAATCGTTCCATGTACCTCCTTGCTTAAATTTTTTGTGTCCACCATGAATTGGAGTGTTGGTTGCATGGTCAAATAGAAAGACTTGACTTTCTCCCAATATGAGGCATATACTATTGAGCCACCAAAAGGAGATCCGATTGAGAAGTAGGGTTGGGAAGGATTTTTCAAAAGACCTATCTCCACCTCCTTAAACCCAATGTCCTATGTTAGCTCTTCAATTTTCTTGTTCACAGCGGAGAGTAGTTTCTGCAGAGTTCCCAACTTGGTATCTTTTCTTTTCAATAGCTCCTTAGCCTAACCTCGGGTTGTGGATTCTTTTTCCAAAGAGAGATTTACTTCCTAGATCTCCTTTTCGAATTGAGCCTATCATTCCTGGAGCTCCTTGTCCTTTTGTTTCATTTCCTACTCCAATTGATTCAACTAGTCTTGGAGCCCCTTTTTTTTTTGTTGTAGTATGGTAACCAAGTTAGGATCTTGGGACTGGAACTTTGCAAGTTTCGCTTGGAGTTTGGCACTTTTTTCCTACACTTGTTGAGACAAGTGTGTAATTTCAGCATTCTCCTTTTCCTTTTTCTGTAGGGTCTCCACCCTTTCCTTAATGTTCTTGAGCTCCTCTTCCTTCTTTTTCAGTTGGAAACTATGCTTTAAAAATTTGGTAGTCACCACCTGCTAAGTCTCCTCCATTAGCTTGACTTTGTCTTATGGTCGGGCTGCGTGTAGATCAATCCCCACAGCATGGATTGTTTAATCCCTGGGTTGCATCTCCCCTTACATTTTGATGGTGTTAGAAGTCATGGTTGCAAATTTCAATGACCCCTACACTTCATTAAAAAGGGTATGCACGCATGGCTCGATAGGCTTCACTGCATCTTTTTTTTTTCTCTTCAAGACTCTGATAGCCCATGTTGTTTAAGTCCTATTGCTTTTCCCAATAAATTATGCTAGTGACCTAATGAGTTCATTGGAAAAGGGTGCACCAAGAGGAAGAGAAAAAGGGAACGACATCATTGTGGTCTTAGATGATGTATTATTTGGCAGAGCGACGATCAACGGGGAGAAAGGAGGAATATTATGCCAGGGTCCAGTTGGGGAAGCAACGGAAGGACTCATGGGGAGTGGTGGCGATAGTGGAGATACAGGGGTTACCATCTATTGGGAAAGTTGAGTTAGAGCTAATGCATCGATAGCAAAAGGGTTAGCAATGGTGAGTCCAAACTGGGCTCTGACAAAAGAAGGAACAAATCGTGGGGGAGTCAAAGTTGTCTGTCTGATTTGGAAGAATTGAGAGAAACCTCCCGTGAGTGCGGAAACAAAAAAGGAAAGGTTGACACTCAAAGTAATGGAAGATGCAGAGGTAGCAAGGTTAACCAAATACTATGAAGTGAGAAGAGAAGGAGAGAAAGATACCTGATTTGTTGCGCGCTCTGATCCTTGGCTTGTTGCAAGTACTTGTTAGCTTTCTCCAGGAGTTGCATTGATGCTCGACATCTTCTTGAGTGGAGAATTGTCCACTTCTATGACCTCCTGAGACTTTTGGGCTGCCCTAGGTCTCTTCATAGCCCATGTATGTGGTAGTGAGGCCTCTGAATGAGATGCAGTCACTTGCGCGCTCAGTGGAGCTTTGTCAAGTCGTTCCACTGCTTTTCTAGTTCTCTATATTTGGGCCTTTTTTGCCTCTTTTCTCTTCATTATTGTAGTTGCTTCCTTTGGGTCTACATCCTCATCTTCTCTTGCATCAGTATCATCATGTTCTTTGTTCCATAGATCATCAAATCTATCATCCATGTTGGTTTTCTTGAGCAAGGCATCAACGAATTTGGTCTCTTGACAATAAATCTAGAATTGTGCAATTTTATCATTACTCCATTGGTATTTCTTGGAAAATTGATTATAAAGGGTGGCCCCAATTTTACACTTATCACTAGGCCTATTCAAAGGACAATAGAAAGATAGCCATGGCGGCCTCTTATCATCAATAGGAACATAGGCTAGGTCTACAAATGAGTTTAGGTCCCCTGACTGTGGATTCCACCGAGCTTCCTAATAGGGTTGGGAGTTGTGAGTTACCTTAACATTCAGCTCTGCCAAGTCATTATCAGGATTATACTCCCATTTGTAACAAATTAATACTAGCCCCAGATGAGCAAGCTTCATAGTTAGCAAACCATATGTCTACTTCTTTACCATTATTACCGTACCAAAGCTCAAAGGGAATTTGAAGAAACCTTTCTTATTTTTGCCCCACAAAACTTGACGTTTATAATTGCCAATTGCCAAAATACCTGAAGGGCCAACACCCTATTTATGACACATACCGGGAGCTAGAATGGTTCCTTGGTAAAACCATGCAACCTAACAAATGAAAAATCCTCCCCAAGGAAACAATCACAAGGAGGAACAAAGTCTTGTGTCCATCTTAGTTGATCGGTGGAGAACTGATACCATTCACCCTCACCCTCCTTATTAAATTCTTGCAATATTGGACTCATAAAAAACACGAAAAATTCATATTAATCATAAGTTATGGAAAGGAGAGGAGTCCACACAGAGACTGGATTTCTTACCCCATTATCATCAAAAATAGACAAACCCATATGGTTTCTAAAGAAATCTAGGTATTGGTGCAAAAACATGTGAGCAAGGAAAGAAGAAAACCTAAACCTATGTTGTGTGTTGTATTCCTTGAATTGGTTTAGAATCTCCCAAACAATAATCTCCATGAAGTCATACCAGAATAAGGAATGTTGTCTTCTCAACTGAAAACCCAAAGCCATTTGAAACTTGTGAACATCCCTATCACTGTCTATGCCACAAACAAAAGCCAACATGGAGAAAGTGTCCTGCAAGTCCAAGTTGAAAGCATTGTGTGCAACCAAAAACTATGGTGGGATATTATTGTCCTTGGCTCTTTTTGTTTCTTGATTATAAAATATTAGAGTATATTTTTTGGTCCTCTAGAGTTCTTCTGAATCACTTATAGTGAATCTCCCCATCACTTATGTTCCCCTTCCTATAGGGATGCATATCATGTCGATAATAGCTTCAACATTGATTACCATCCTCAGCTTTCGGCCTTCAATGGCTCCCGTATTCGGATTAAAATTTTGGGCACATTCATGAATCAATTCTAGGTAGTGGTGTACAAAGGGAACCATATACTATGGAAGACCGTAGAACCATAGCTTGTGTGTGAAAGACTCTTTGATACTATTCTTTTTCATCCTCTCATAGGCGCCTTCCCTAAGACTCTTAGGATTGGTTTTGAGTTCAGGATCATGAATGTTGTCCCATTCTTCCGCTATCTAGAACTTGTTCCTATGGTTTTTCTTCTCCATGGCCTATGTGTGAGGCCACCTTGGCTTTTTTGGCATCCCAGGCGAAGCATAAGAGATTTCTTTGAAAATATTGGCAATTGGTGCCACCAACATGGCGTCATATAAGCTTACAACTGCTTCTCCTTGTACTTCCATTTGAGGATTTTGGACCATTTCAAGATTTTGTAGACTTTTGCGAATGCCCAACTTCTCTGCAACTCACTTGGGTTCTTTCATGGAAAACTGTGCACTCAAAGCTCTTCACAATGTTACTTCTTTGCATGTAACTTTAGCCTTTCCTTATTCAGGAGTTGGAAACAATCACTATTTCAAGCAATAAATTTGACATGTACCGTCGACTCTTTTTGCATGCAAAATGAATTCCAACTCTTTTTGAAAAGACAACAATTCATAATGACAATTACTCATTATGTCCTACAACACCATCCCTTGGGAAATTGAGCCACAAATTGAAGGCGTATGAGACTTTTCGCATGCTTTTCAATTAATAACTTGAAAAGAATGATTAAGCAAGAGGACGTAATAATTACAAAAAAATATTTGAGTTCATCCTTGGAGACTGAAAAAGTGTCTGCAACGTGACACCTAGCACTTGACCGTGCAGACTATCACTTGTACCTACCACTATTTTTATCTAATTAATTACTTCTTAATTTGCACACAACAATTCATATGCAACAAACGCAACCTGGTGGGATTTTTGAATTTTGCACTAGGTGGGATTTTTGAGCTTGCTCTTGATCATCAGCATGCTTATCACACACATTGTACCCTAGCTACGTCTATAAATAGACTTAAGGAAATCAACAGAATTTGCATTTGGTAATTGGGACTATAGATAGATGTAATGAATACTCCTATTAGGCTAACTAGAAATAGGTCGTAGGTAGCTTTCCTTGGGGAAATTTCCAGTAGGTTTCTAAAATGCATGACCAAGAACAAGCATTCTTTGGCCATAATTGCAATGAAATGGGTACTGGGGAGGGACTGCATAGAGTATGAGGACAAGTATAGGGTAAACACTGACATTTTCTCTCATTTCATTACCTCTTTGCTTGACATTTAGGTGTCAAAACAGATCATACTATGGCTCACCATGGAAATTTTTCCAAAGTGCTACAATGGAGGCCTTGGTGAAGTTGTGATGAATGTAGTATACAGCCTTGGTATTCCAATGACAAGTGATCTCCACTGACACATTGAAGAGGATACAGTGGTACCCTAGGTACCATTTCTTAGTGGATTTCACATTATGACTATTGGAGAACACCATCAAAAGGTTTCATGTGCCTGCCACTTCTTACTGAGATGCTACAATGTAGTTCTCTTCTACGACGTGGAGTGGTATACTGACTTTAGAAACCTAGTTTTTCCTCCACTTTCTATTGTTGTCGTTGATGCTCTTGTTGTTGTTCATGTTGCACCTGTTGCTAATGGTGATGTTTCCCTAGTTGAAGAATGAACTCTTTTCTCCTCCTTTTTGTATATATGTCTCATAAAGCTTTTAATATATATACTTGAAAATTTGCTTAATATATATATACTCAAAAAGTATGGCCCAAGAGCCATTGTGAATTGTAATATCTCAAAGTATATATTACCATATAATGAATATAAAAAAAAAATCAATTTTCTGTCTCATTGGCTTTCTCTACTTCTTGCATCATGGGTTCCATTTAAAAGACCAGGCTGAACAAAAACAAAGAAAATTTCTACATAATTACATATTTACACCGGGTAAATGATTAATGAAGCTAATTAAACAATTTTAGGTGAATTCCATTAACAGGAATTCCCAATGCTTCTTTTTCCATAGTTTCTATTTCAAATGCATTATGTTGCTTGCATTGAACAATTTCAAAAGGGCCTTCCTATAGACTATCAAATTTTCTGTGTTGGCCATGCTTTGCGGCTCTCTTATTAAATTTTAGCACTAATTCTTTGCATTTAAGACCCTAGTCAGAGGTTTTCTTGTCGAACCACCTCTTAACCACTTGTTGACGGTTACACATGGCTATCAGGGATTTTTCTTTTTTCTCTTATACCTCCAACAACTCATCCAACTAGACCTCCATGGCTCCATTTTGTTCCACCTCCAGAGACTTGAGCAACTGTTGTACGGGAATTTCCATAGAGATAGGCAATAGCGCTTCCTTCTCGTATACTAGCTCATACATGGAAGTATTTAAGATTTGCTTGGGGGTTATTTAGTTTGCCTAGAGTGTTGCTTTGAGGTTCTAATGCCACTCTCTTTGATGCTCTAACCTAATTCTTTTAATGAGTCAGACTAAATTTTTATTAGTCAACTCAACCAAACCATTTCCTTGTGGGTAATAGTTTGAAGATGTATTTAGGAATATGCCATGTTGAAGTGAAAATTGACATACCTTCAAACCCAGGAAGGCCTTCATGTTGTCAAAGATGATGATCTTTAGCGGGCCAAACCTTGTTACCAGTTCTTTAAGGAAATTCACAATCTCTACCTCTGTTGCGTTCTTCAGGGGCATGGCCTCAGTCCATCTGGTAAAGTAATGTGTGGCCGTGAGGATCCACTTATGTCTGGCACTAGAGGTGGGATTAATCATCCTGATGAAATCCAGTCCCCAATGCACAAAGGTTTCTTCAACCACTATCGGATTGAAAGACATTGCTGAATTTTTCCTCCTTCCTATGAAGAATTGGAATTCTTTACAGGATTTAACTAGAGAGTGTGAATCATTGAACAATGTAGGCCAAAAGTACCTGGCACAAATAATTTTGATGGCAGTGGTCCTTGTAGAGAAATGTCCACCTATAGGACTGTTGTAGAATATATCCAGAACCTTTTGGGCTTGCTCTTGATAAATGCACTGCAGAAGAACTCCGTTAAAGTTCTTTTTGAAAAGGACCCCTTCAACGAGCACATATTTGTTGTTTTGCAATCTATAGAATATTTTCTTCTGAGATGGTAGGCCTATCTAATATTTCCCAGTCTGCATGAATCTCATTCTTTCTACCAACCAGCAACCTTCGGACTCAGATTCATTAAGTAGAAATAGCTTAGGTTGTTCCTCCTCTAGTGCTACCACTTCTTCATCTCATTCCAGATATTCACACAATCATGTTCCCCACATGTTCTTTGTGGGCCTAACCTCAATTTCATATTCGAGGATCTTAGTAATCCAGTTGGCCCTTTTTTTGTGATTTCTCCCTCCATTATGTACTCACGCACACTGGAATGGGCTACATATACCACCACCTTGTTGCAAGATATAAGATGTCAGAACATCTTAAGCCCCTTAACAATGGAGAACACTTGCCTTTTGATGAAGTTATAGTTCATCTCATAATACCTTAAGGTCCAGGAGTGGAAGGCTATCAGATGTTCTCCCTTTCCTTCTTCATCCTTATGGGTTAAAACAGTAGCGATGCTAGATTTTCTACTGAATACATACATTATGAAGTCCTTTGATAGGTCTAGATTTACCAGAACAAGAGTTGAAGAAATAGCCTCCTTAACCTTTTCAAAGGCTTCTTTGGCCTCTTTTGTCCACTTGAACAGCTGATCCTTCTTGAGCATCAAGGTGATAGGTTTAATTAAACCTGCAAAATCATAAATGAATTTGCTTATGAAATTTACCTTTCCTAGGAAGGACTGAACTCCCTTTTTTTTGACTGGTAAGGGAAGTTCCATGATTGCCTTCACCCACTCTGAATTGATTGCAATTTCATCTTTAGACACTACATGCCCCAATAATTTTCCTTGCGGCACTCTGAAAACATATTTTTTTAGGTTCAGGGATATCCTGAACTCTTGGCATTTTTTAAAAACTATTTCAAGATTATCAAAATGATCATCTTTTGACTTAGAGAATAGCATTAGATCATCCAAGTAAATCAAAATGATCTTATTGATCAATTCTCTGAAGGAAATATCCATTGCTCGTTGGAAGGTAGCTCCCGCATTTGAGAGGCCAAAGTGCATTTTCACATAAGCAAATGTTCCCCACTTGGTAGTGAATGTTGTTTTGTGCCGGTCCTCCTCTTTGACCTAGATCTGGTTGTAACCGAAGAAGCCATCTAGTAGAGAAAACATTTTTGAGCTAGCCATTTTTTGCAAGATAGACTCCATGGAAAGAAAGGGGTAGTGGTCCTTCAAGGATGCCCTATTTAGATCTCATAAATCAACACTCAGGCGGAAGTATCCATTCTTCTTTCAGAAAAGAACCATGTTGGACACCCATGTACTATGCTTGATTGAGAAGATGATCCAAGAGTGAATTAGCTTTGTCAAATCTTGCACCATTAATGCCTCAATCTTTGGATTCACTGGCCTCTACTTCTGGCGTACATTTTTTTCTCCTTTCGTCAATTCTATAGTATGTTGGATGACTTCGGGATCATATCCCTTAAGGTCATCATATGACCAGGCCACTACTCCAGATTTTTCACAAAAATGTATGAGCCTTTCTTTATCATGCTACGAAACATCTTTTTTTACCTTGAGCCTCCTTCCATCTCTAACCTGAAGATCTACATAGTCTCCCTTTTCCACTACAAACTTCCTCTTGCCATTCCTTGCATCATCACAATCAAATAGATTTTCGAGAGTGACAAGCTTGTTGGACCTCAGCTGAATAATTTTCCCTTCATAAGCTTCTACAATTTTCAGTTGGAGTTGATTGGAAAACTCTCTGGAGTGCTAAATGAATGAGGTGATGTGTTCATCACTTTCTAACAATTTCCATCTTTGGTCATTATCTAGGATTGTTGGTCAAAAAATTACTCGCACAAAGTGTATATTATCAATTAGGTTGGAAACAGAGTCAAATTGAGATCCTATTGCCACCATGTGATCCACGACTGCATTCTACTCTCTGGGGACCATTTGGATATTGAAGGCTTCAAAACTTTCAATCAGGTTCCAGACTCTATGTCTATAATATTTCATGCAAACATTCTTTGTTGTGGAGACTCCCCAAACTTGATTGACTATAAGCTCAAAATTTTTGAACACCATTATTTGTTTAATGCCCATCTGATCTGCAAGACTTAAACCTTGCACTAGGCCTTCATGTTCAGCTTCGTTGTTCGAACAGGTAAATTGAAACAAAAAATATTTGAGTGTCTTTTCATTAGATGGGGATGTCAAACATATCCCGGCTCCTGCACCAACTTTGCATCTTGCTCCATAAAAATGTAGCATCCATAGCTCTAAGGCTTGACCACCCTCAGATTCCTTCATGACCTTCGGAATCACTTGATCTTTGTCATAGATGACATAAGTTCCCAATCTGGTGGCATGATAATTTCTTAAAGGATCATTGTTTATAAATTTACTCAAGAGGACCTCTTCTTGATCAGTTCGGTCTCTGGTCACCTTCTCATCCTCAAGTAACCCAGTACAATACATTTCATCTTTGGTGATAAAGGTGTGAGTAGCCCCAAATTTCATCTTGGCTTCATCTGCTACATGTTCTAAATGTAAAGGTTCAAATACTATCTTCATTTTAGCTCCATGCTTGGTCCTAAGAATCAAGTGTGACCAATTTAGGGAAAGATATCCACCTATCTTGGAAGTCAACTCCTGGGATAAGCAAAGACCGAACATGGGAGGAACGTCAATGATCACGGTATCTTGTGGAACAGTGATACTAGGGCAGGAGAAGAGATTCAAGGGGAGGTTCTTGATGACACCTATAGTTTCAACCTTATTCCCATCAAGTTGGCTAATCCCTCTATTTAAAGGTTCATATCTAAGTCCTATGGCTTTAGCTATTTGCTTCGGCATAACTGTGGTGTTGGCACTAGAGTCAATCATAGAATTGTGCAAAAATTTCTTACCCACTATGAGGGTCAAGAAGAAGGGTTTCAGTTTAGGCTTACCTTTACTTTCGGTAGAGGCTTCCTCTTCATTGTTTTTGAGGACCTTGGCCTAAGATGGCGAATCGATGGCCTTTCCTTTAGAGAGTTGCTTTGTTGGCTCTGTGCTTGCATCTTCTAGTAGGGCCTTCTGCAACAATGACTTCTGCTCCAAAACAGCTAAGATATCCTAAAGAGATACATTAGTAGAGGATTTCTTCAATTTTTCCACCACATTAAAAGGCAGCAGATTTGAAGACTTTTGTTCCTTAGACCTTTTTATAACAATCTATTTGCATGGCTGAGATTGTTGTGCAATTGTGGAGGTACTAGGAGCTTGGTCGGAAACACTTTTGGGTTGTTGAGTGACCAATTCACTTGTGAATCTCCTCTTTGAGTGAGTGTTATAATTTGATTGCACTTGCAGAGCCTTTGATGTGGATGCATCATTTACAAACACCACCTCTTCTTCCATCCATGAGAAGAGCACGTGTTCGGGAGTTATATATGTTTCTTGCTCCAGGGACATTCCTTGTAATTGTGCAGTGAGCACCGTGTTTTCCATTTGTGGAGAGGAATATACAAAACCTTTTGAATCTGACGCAACACCTTGACTGCATTGTTACACTACTCTTTGTTGTAAATTATCGTGTGGAAAATTTTGGGGCATATGTGCTTCATTGCAGGGGAAGCACCAAGTATTGATGTCATCAACAAGATTATTTTTCCCCACTACTAGCTCTCTATTCAAACTTGGGTGATAATTTTGCAGTGGAGTAGGCACCGGCACTATCTGATTATTTATCTGAGCCTGTAGATTCCTGCGCGAGCGTCCTTGGAACTAGTTTTGCTGGTAGGAAGATCTTTCACCTTGATAATTTTGGTAAGCTGGCTTTATGGGAATGGACCGGTTCTACTTGATGCTATTTATTTCATTTGATATGTTTTGCAACAACTCCTTGACATCGTTCATCTCATCCTTTGAGGAGTTTCATGCAGAAGCAACGTTCTATAGTGCACTTGGATATGTGTACATAGATTGGGGAGAAGCAGATGCACTGTTAGAAGTTATCTCTTGGGCAGGAATTGACAACTCTACAAATATAGGCATAGTGAGCTGAGGCGGTAACTTTCCTGCATCGATCAAATTATTCTCTTCCTTAACAGCAACGTTATATGCATCCCGCCACAAATTGTTTCCACCAAGGGACTAGATCATCGCTGAAATGTCGGCATTGAGAGACTTCAGATAGAACATGAATGCAAAATTGGCAGGTGGAAAAATAGCAAGTTGGATCCTTTGCCAAGTCGTGTGAAATCGGGCATTAAATTTGGTCATGACCTCCTGAGGAGCCCACTTTATGGTGGCTAGCTACTAGAATAGCGAAGATCGATCTCCATTATTTGAAAACCAATCGTAAAAAGGATCTCCAAGCTGATCCCAGGTACCAATAGTATTGGCTCCCAAAGTGCAATACCAATCTAGTGTCTTGCCTTTCAAAGAGGCTGTAGGAAATCTCAATGCTACATTTTGATTGGTTACACCATAAACCAGACACACATCAGCCACATCTTGCAGATGTTCAGATGGTGTTTTCGAGCCTTCCCTAGTGATTTTTGGTACAGCTTTTAAAGCAGAGGTTGGGATAGGAGCCCAAATGATGGGTGCTACAAGTTATATGAGAGGGATTTTGATGTCCCATGCTACATAATTTTTGTTAGCAATTGGCAACATGGCTGGTGGAGGAGTCAGGACATTTACTGGATGGGTTCTTATTTGTAATCTTACTAGCAGTGGAACTAGCAGGCCAAGGTTGTTCACTGTCTGGGATCTAGTAACAGGTCTATGGCTCATACACCCACTTTAAATTTAGATACATTCAAGCAAGTCCCACTAGGCATGCCAGAAAAACAACTGTTGATGCCTAAAATTGTTAGGAAAACATCCTTATGGGAAACTCAGTTAATGGGGGACCAATTGCGCTAAACTGGGTAACCTCTGGGTTTTTAAAGAAGTTGGATCCTTCTATATTTTTGGGGTTGGAATGGGGAAAGGAAGCAGATATATCAAAATAAGATCTAATCTAAAGCGATGTGCCAAGAGTACTTAAATATGGGCACGGGAAATCTTCCTTTCAGATGAGATTTAAGGGCTCGTTCGGAAATCTAAATGTCCAAAAATAACATAAAGCATAGATGAAAAACCCAAGAAGTATATCAAATAACATAACACAACTTCCATATACACTTATTGAACAAGAAGAGTTCAAGACATGATTTGAATCAGCAAATTTATATTGAAATTATAGAAGTATTGCAAATAAACTACTAAGTACAAGAAACAACACAGTATAATGTCTTATCCATTAACTAAGAAACAAAGAGGTCGAACAATATGGCACAATATGTGAGTCTTAATACAATAATAAAAAACAATACAAAAGGCCTATAGTCTTTTTTCACTTTTTTTTATGATTTTCGAACCCTTTTTTAAAGAGTTGAAGCAATATATATAGATCATTCCACCACCAAAGAGCTAATAACTGAAAAGATTCCCCAAGCACGGGAAATGATGTTTGTTGCAATGATTTCTAATGTCATTGCAATAGAAAATATCTTGATATATAGCACACAGTCATCTTTGAACAAGATGCACCTCCCTGCAAATTATGAATGTCGTCCCAAGGAAGAAGCAATGAAACTCTCCAAACGACACGTGTCACTCACCCATAAAGTTGGTTAGGACACATGGTGAAGAGGCAAGGCTTCACATTTGTTCATCCCTTCCTTTCGATTAGAATCCCCACAGAGAAGACACGTGGAGTAGTCTGCGTATAAGCTTTAAATGTGGGGCCCGCCAAAAAGGTTCCCACATAATGATGCAATGTGGTACACGAGCGGAGCTCGGAAGAGAAACAAAGGAGAGAGGATCATCAAAGGCCCACGTTGTAGACACATGGTCCAAGGGCGGAGCTCGAAGGATGAAGCAAAGGAAGAAGAACATCAAAGGCCCGTGTGGTTGACACATGGTGCTAGCGGACAAAGGCGCTTCAAAAGAGGCCCGAGAATTTTCAAACATGTGAAGCACAAGCCGAGACCATGCAAAAACAACAACACTAACCTGAAGGGAGCTCTAATGATTTTAATCCATAATTATAATATATGAAGAATGAGCTTTGAAGGCTAGGTTTTTCCCCTTGAGGGTTTTCCCAGGATATATCTTGTGTCATGCGTACATAAATATCTTTTATCTTTTTGTTGATTACCTATTAGCTTTCATTGCATATTTGTTATGATCATGGAGTAAGTGTATTAGGCTACAAGGTTGGATAGTCCTTCTTTGGACCCTCCTACCTTGATTGCATCACAAAGTTAGCTTCTATTTCATCAAAATTTTCTTCATCCGGATCTTTAGCTTTTGTAGCCTTAAAAGTAGTTTTTGATTTGCATCCATTACTCAAACCCGGCTTCCTCATCTCATAAGATATCAAAAATCCCAACAACAGATCTTTAGTGCAGGTCTTATTATCTATACTCTATTCAATAGCACACACCTTCTCATTGTAAGTATGAGGGAGAGTTCTAAGAATCTTCTTTACAATTCTAGTTTCATCTATAGTAGCACAAAGTCACTAGTAGAATTTGGAAAATAAATGACGTGACTAACACTAGTAGTATTTGGAAAATGAATGACTAATTTGGTCATTTATAAGTGACTAATTTGGTCATCGGGTAAAATCACAACTAAATGACTAAATAAATGACTAATATCATACAAATAAAAATGACTAAATAAATGACTAATATCAGACAAATAAATTAGTCAAGACCTCATTTTCAATCATAGCCCGCCATAATTAATAATAAAATATTACAAATAAAATTACTAATAAATTATTTTTGTGGAATAAATATTGTGTTTTGTGGTGTCATCATATGAACACAAAAGTTTCTTCTAAATTGATGAAAAACCACCAAATTATAAAAATTAACGAAATCCATAAGAGAACCTAAAAAACTAAAACCCAAAAACCTTAAAAAATTAAAAAATAAGCAAAAGGAAGAGAAAAAACAAAAAATAAGAATAAACAACCAAATAATCTAAGAGGAAAAAGGACCAATTTTTTTTTATAAGCATAATTTTCATTTTAATAAACATACTCTAAAACCTCCATGAAGACCTTATTTTCAATGTAGCCTGCCAAAATGGAGCAGTGAGTCGAAACCTGTAGCCCGCCAAAATGGAGAAGTAAAAGCACACCTGATTTTGGATTGCAACCTTTACCCATTTTTTTGCATCGGACACGATTTGTGCAGAATCTTGTGGTAAGTCACTTTCCATGGTTTTAGTTAATTTTACTTTTCAAATTTGTACACGGTCAGGCCATATGATCCATATGATCCATTCTTTTTAATAATTTTACTAGCTATTTGTTGACTAACAGTGATTATCTTCTTTTTTAGGCTAATTATGGAAAAGCAGATCCATCTTGTGTTGCAAAAGTTAAGGATTTCTATAGAGAACTTGGAATCGAGGTCTCTTTATTCTTTTCTTTTCCATTATGAGATGTTAAAAGTGATATTTTCTTTTTGAAGTTTCCACTATCAAATTGCATAGTTCACAGGAGAACTTACTTTTATCTATAAAAATGATATTAAGGGACATGTAGATTGAGTTGTCTATACAAATTTCAAAATTTGAACTCTTAAAATTAGCTTCCACTTTCTGAGGGGGCATGCAAATCACTTTTGAAGTTGAGTGTAAAAAATAGAGTAGCACGTAAAGAAAAAGGATGAACAATAATAAAGTGAAAAGTGGCTCTTCTTATATCAACCATGTAGAGTACAATGAAAGGAGTGCAGGGATGGTAGGGGTTTAACGTTTACAGTGCAGTGGAATAGTAGTTTAGTTGTACAGTAGATTTCATCCTACTTTTTTTTAGAAATCTTACTAAATTCCCAAAAATAGGAGTTCCCAAATGATGCCAACAACAAGAGCTGATTCATAGGCCCTATGAAAATATCTAACTTTTTGGCTCCCCTTTGATAATTTTTTGCATACTTACAAATTACATCTCCATGATTAATATGGACTGGAAGGGTTGAAAGGGAACATGTTAGTATATTCCATTTATTGGGAAATAAAGAGTTTGAAGTGACTGAAAGAATAAAATGTAGCTCTTTACTCTAGATGCTTTATTCTCATTCAGTTATTAATATATCCAGATATAAACCATGATGACTTAAATCAGAACTAGAAGAAATCTCATGAAAACTACAAGAAGAGATCAATGATTAGATGATTCATGGAAATGAAACCAACTTCATAAGCCACAACAAACAAAATATGCAATGCAAATGAGAATACAGGCCTTCAAAGGAGTTGTCATGGATAAAGAATCATCCTCCTTTAGATCTCTTGTGAGAATTGTTGAAAGCTCTTCAATTATCCACAATGTCCACATTCTATGAGCTCTGATACAAAGATTGTGCATAGTTCTTCTTAGTTTATTCAATTTGGTGCTATTATTTTTATCCTGCGATTTAGGCTTCAAACCAACCCCTCTCATTAGTATTTGTCTTCCAGAACTATCTAGAAGAGGGTAATCAAAATCAGTACTGGAGTATCTAAAAGTTGAAGATCCTTTCCCTCAAACTGAAGCTTTGTTCTCGACAAAACAGAGCTGAGACAAGCCAAGAACTAGTGGAAGGGAAGTTGAATGAAAACTGAGAGCAACTAAAATCCTTCCTAAGAAAAGTGCCCTTTCCACTATAACTATTAGTTCTAGTGTCTCCTTGTTCATTTTTTATGGCATATCCTCATTTTTCATTTCTTGATAGAGAGCTTCTGAAAGATGTGCAAGATGTTATTCAATCTCAACAATCAATGTTGAGATAAAATGGAAGCATTTCTCTTACAAATAAGGTGCTAAATCATTTATCCTTGAAGGATATTTATGTGCATGAAGAGAACTTAGGAGGTCTTCCAGAATATTCTTGGACCCCTCATCTATGGTATCTTTTATTTGACTAACGTTGGTTCCAAAATAAGCGTTAAGGTGACCAAACCTTTCTTCATCATTTGTCATCATAAATCTAAAACTCAACCCAGGTAAATTGACACTTTTTAGTTCCCCTCTCTTGACAAGCTAGCCCTCACTAGTAGTTAATTTGTGCAAATGGGTTTCAACATCTTTGCAACTTGCCATAGATGTAACTATGGCTTCAAGGCATTTACCAACCTTAACTCTCTCATGCAGATCTGCAAATCCATCAGCTATTATTTGTTTCATCCTACTAACAAATAGGCTTTCAAAAAGTTCATCCCACAGACTCTTTGAGTGCTTCAAAACAATCTCACACACGCATTGGCATGGAAACTCAACATTTGAACCAAAAACTATTTGTATCCACTCCAAGCTCCCTTCAAATGCATCTAGACTGTCAAATGTTTCTCTGATCAATGTCTCA
Source organism: Sequoia sempervirens (assembly GCA_007258455.2). NCBI lineage: Eukaryota > Viridiplantae > Streptophyta > Pinopsida > Cupressales > Cupressaceae > Sequoia > Sequoia sempervirens. Next base: position 456,661,653 of record VDFB02000017.1, read on the forward strand.
TTCTCTGCAAGTTCCTTGCCACTTTTCACAAGATCAAGCAAATACTTTCCCCCAAGCCTATCTGCAGAGAGAATATCATCTGCACATGTCTTAAGCCATGCTAAGCAAGACTCTAATATAAATTCCCTTGGAAAAATCATCATGGTAGCTTGTAGCTTCTCTCTATGAGATTTCCACAACTGCACCTCATTGTCTAGGTTTGGAATCCCACCAAACAACTGTGATTCAGGTGGCACTGCCAACACAGTCTTATAAAAAAGAGACAAATCATTTAGAACATCCAAGAAGAGTTCCCCAGCCTGAAATAGCGTTGCATGTATGACTCTTACCACATTACAGAAAATGGAATTGACTACCCCCACCTTATCGGTCTATCAGTCGGACGTGTCTTCTGGTTCCAATGATGCATCGACAGTTATGTTTTTTTATCGGTGTGAGGATCTTCTATCGACGGGACGAGGTCTCCTGTTCTCACGATGGTCTGATGGGGATGTCGGGTGACATCCCTATCAGACCATCGTGGGAACAGGTGACCTTTTCCCGCCAATAGAAGATCCTCATGCCGATGAAAAAATAGAACCATTCATGTATCACTAGAACCAAAAGACATGTCAGGTCGATAGAACCCTTGGTGTGTGAAGTCTTCTAGCCATTTCTATCAGAATGAAGCAGATGGAGTTCGGGGGTTTTGTGTCAGATGATATGGAAAAAAAAAATTGGAACCAAATAGAGTTGAATGGGTGTTTCAAACTCAATCAAATCTTGTTTAAAATAGCCCAATATGAAGACAAGTGTACTTAGAAGATTGGGATTGTTTTTCTGATCATCATGATTTGGTTTTCAACATCTTTGTAACTTGCCAGAGATGCAACTATGGCTTCAAGGAATTTACGAACCTTAATTGTAGTTGACCTCCACCCTCATGCTCTTGTTTCAATTCAGTTTCTTCCCAACCCTACAAATCACAAACTAATAAATGGTAAGCCTTGAAATCATCGAACAAAAAACTACAAGAGACGAAGCAAGCATACAACATTAAAATTGTGACTTGCAGCAGTAAAAGAAAAGAAGTAGTAGGTAGTTTGATATACAATCAGAAAAGGGCATTTTATGAGGCTACCTTAAGGAATCAAATTAAAAATTAAATAAAACCATGCTTCAAATTCTATTTAAATGTTCAATTGTATAGTATATGTCATCCTACTTTGTTTGAGAACTCTTACTAAATTCCCAAAAATAGGAGTTCCCAAATGACACCAATAGATATTATAAATAGAAAACAAACAGCAATATTTTCATATAAAAACAACAAGAGCTGATTCATAAGCCCTATGAAAATCTCTGACTTTTTGGCTCCCCTTTGATACTTTTATGCATACTTATAGATTACATCTCCATGATTAATATGGACTGGAAGGGTTGAAAGGGAACATGTTAGTATTTTCCATTTATTGGGCAATAAAGAGTTTGAAGTGACTGAAAGAATCAAATGTAGCTCTTTACTCTAGATGCTTTATTCTCATTCGGTTATTAATATATCTAGATATAAGCCATGATGACTTAAATCAAAACTGGAAGAAATCTCATGAAAACTGCAAGAAGAGATTGGTGATTAGATGAATCATGGAAATGAAAGCAACTCCATAAGCCACATCAAAAAAAATATGCAATGCAAATGAGAATATAGGCCTTCAAAGGAGTTGTCATGGATAAAGAATCATCCTCAGATCTCTTGTGAGAATGCCTAAAATCTCTTCAGCTATACACAATATCCACATGCTACGAGCTCTGATACAAAGATTATGCATAGTTCTTCTCAGTTTATTCAATTTGGTGCTATTATTTTTATCCTGTGATTCAGGCTTCAAACCAACCCCTCTCATTAGTATTTGTCTTCCAGAACTGTCTAGAAGAGGGTAATCAAAATCAGTATTGGAATATCTAAGAGTCGAAGATCCTTTCCCTCAAACTGAAGCTTTGTTCTCGACAAACTAGAGTTGAGACAAGCCAAGAACTATTGGAAGGGAAGTTGAATGAAAATGGAGAGCAACTAAAACCCTTCCTAAGAAAAGTGCCCTTTCCACTATAACTATCAGTTCTAGTGTCTCCTTGTTCATTTTTTCTGGCATCTCCTCATTTTTCCTTTCTTGATAGAGAGCTTATGAAATATGTGCAAGATGTTCTTCAATCTCAACAAAAAATTTTGAGATAAAATGGAAGCATTGCTCTTGCAAATAAGGTGCTAAATCATTTATCCTTGAAGGATATTTATGTGCATGAAGAAAACTTAGGAGGTCTTCCAGAATATTCTTGGACCCCTCATCTATGGTATCTTTTATTTGACTAACCTCAGTTCCAAAATAAGCGTTAAGGCGACCAAACCAGTCTTCATCATTTGTCATCATAAATCTAAAATTAAACCCAAGTAAATTGACACTTTTTAGGTCCCCTCTCCTAACAAGCCAACCCTCACTAGTAATTAATTTGTGCAAATGGGTTTCAACATCTATGTAACTTTCCAAAGATGTAACTTCAAGGAATTTACCAACCTTAACTCTCTCACACAGATCTGCAAATCCATCAACTATTATTTGTTTCATCCTACTAACAAATAGGCTTTCAAAAATTTCATCCCATAGACTCTTTGAGTGCTTCAAAACAATCTCACACACGCATTGGCATGGAAACTCAACATTTGAACCAAAAACCATTTTTAGCCACTCCAAGCTCCCTTCAAATGCATCCAGACTATCCAATGTTTCTTTGATCAATGTCTCATTCTCTTCAAGTCCCTTGCCACCTTTCACAAGATCAAGCAAATACTTTCCCCCAAGCCTATCTATAGAGATAATATCATTAGCACATGTCTCAAGCCACGCTAAGAAATACTTTGATATAAATTCGCTCAGCAAAATCTTCATGGTAGCTTGTAGCTTATCTCTATGAGATTTCCACAACTGCACCTCATAGTCTGGGTTTGGAATCCCACCAAACAACTGTTATCTAGGTGGCACTACCAACACAGTCTTATAAAAAAGTGGCAAATCATTTAGAACCTCCAAGAAGAGTTCCCCAACCTGACATAGCATTACCTATATGACTCTTACCACATTACATAAAATGGAACTGACTGCCCCCACCTTATTTTGCATAAGCTTTATCTAGTACAATGTACTCCCACCTGTTATGTGGTTGGCTAAATCCTTTTCCAAAGCATTGGTTCCTTGCCCCCATTGGATTTTTAATTCTTTGCTACCTTGGTTGAGTTCTTGAGTTGCGTTAATGGAAAATTGGTTCATCAAATTTATGTGAAGGCCAAGAACTTTTCCTCTACCATCACCTTTCTATTATATTATCTCATTGACTTGTTATAGGTCGAGGTTATATTTCATTTAAGTGATTTGATCTTGTTTGTTTGATGATTGGATAATGGTCCCATAATCTTGGTAGACCAACATGGTGGGTTCAATATCCAAAAAGGTCTCTATTGTTAGCATGGGCATCTCCAACATGGAGCCTGATAGCAATCAGGAGCACCATTCAACCTCACTTAGACAAATTTCACAAAAAATAGGCTTCAATCTCTCAATTCCTTCAATCCTCAAGCACTGTAGACAATATATAAAACCATTTTCAAATACCCTTTAATGACTTCTAAAACATATCCCAAATTCACCATAGGTTGTTTTGGAACAACCTACAAATTGCATTTGCTTTAAAGTTTCTAAAGCCTTTTCAACATATCTAATTTGTGTATATCCTGCAATTATTGTAGTCCATCAGACAACATTTCTTTGAGGCATTTTGTTGAACACTTCAAGTGCCTTGTCTATGATCCCACATATAGCATACATGTTGGTACAGGAGCACCTAAGCTTCCATTTTCAAATTTGAAGCCCATTGCATCTTAGTAGGTCATTTTAGCACTTTAGGAGGTCATTTTATGTCAATTAGGTATTGTGAGACTATTCACTATGAATTAGGATGATTTTAGAGTCAATTGGGTAAAAGAGACAGTTGCAAAAAAGTGTTAAAATTGCAAACTATCAAAAGTTGTTGCAAGTCATTTTTGTCAACTTTTGCAAAATTGCTAAATATAGTGCAACATGACAAATTTTGCATGTCTGAGGAAAATAAATGCTCCTCCATCGAACATAAAATGTACATTGATAAATTGAATATATACTTGATATACCAATTTAAATAATAAGGAAATATTAAACTGGAGACAACCAAATAATTGAATATTTTCAACAAACAATTGATACCAAAATAAAAGCCACAGAATCAAAGATCCTTCATTGATTTCCTCAAAATTATATCTGCAACATAGTCTTTTGAAATGGAAACATTATGGAATCTTTTTATTGTCTATCTATCCCTATTCACCTACTATCTTCTCCTAAATCCTTCTTTTGGTCCTGGTCTCTCTTATATACATGAGAGGCAACAAGCTTCAAACCAAAAGACACGACTCTTGATAACAAAACATGATTTTGAACTTAATTTAAGAAACTACAACAATCATAAACATGTGCACCAATCTGTTTATCTCCGAGTAAAATCATGCGGTCATCTAAGACCTGTTCAAAGCTTTTACTGTATGATAGGGTCCACATCATTACAACCGACCGATTTTGACTATTGCTCAGTTGTGCCTGGATTATCCACTACTTGATTTATAAACAAATTGAAAGTTGAGAGGTGATCAATGTACCCCTGTTATGCATGAGTGTCGGCATTGGATATGACCACCTTCATATCATACTCTATGTACATGAATTTCTCAATTTCTTTATGATTATTCTGCAAGACCATATCCTTATTATTGATCTCCTGCAATGCAATTGTTAGAAACTCTGTAAATTTTTCTTTCCAATCATCCCTTTCTCAAAGATTCCATGTATCATCATGGAGTGCAGGAACCAAATTAAAACAACCGAGGTCTTCTTCAAGTCTTTCTTGATATTGGTTGTGGGATCTCACCAAGTCATTATATCTTTCCAATGTTTGGTCTTTCAGGATCTGTTTACCCAGAATTCCTTCTTTTTATCAATCATTCTTCCTTGTAACTAGACATTCTCCTCTAGTGGTGATTGTATTTGCTTAAATACACCCCAATAATCGTCAACTTGCTTTATCATCTTATTTAACCTCTCTTTGATTATCTCGGACACAACATTGTACTTAATGATTTTCACCTCCTTTTCCAGTGTTTCACTTTTCTTGGGCTTTCAAATGGGAGTTTTTCCAATAGGTTGCATCAGCCAATGCATCTAACACTCTCTTATCCTGATCAAGCCATGGAGCGTACAATTCTGGAGCAGAAGAGGAAGATGACTTCTCCATTTGATGTCATAACTGCTTTTTCAATTTTTCATTCTCTTTGACCAATTTTTCAATTTGTGCTCTAGTGAATTTTGCCACATTGACATTCAGCTATGCAGTTTCTAAGGGATTAGTGTTTGCAACTCTTTTGACCAAAAGGTGTCCAAATACTTGATTAGGATTGTCAATCATTTTTGGCCTCTTCTCATGAGGGTATAGTGACCAAATAAGCAAGGAATCCTCATTTGGATTGTATCCAGACCCTGAATATATCTTATCACTAGCTTCCTCTAATAAGTTCATTGTTGTATCCCCTCTTTTTCTGAAACTATCGAACACAATTGTTGAGCTCATGTCCCATCCTGGTAGAAGTAGTACCCCAGCCTCTTGAAGTAATTCTCTACCTCTTTCAGGAGTCATGGATTGCATTTCCCTGTCAACTTCCTTTTTCAATTCTTCTAAGGCATCAGTTTCCTTTTCAAGAGTAATGTCTTTCTCCTTTTGTCTTATTTTCTTCCCCTTATACTCATAGAAAAATTATTTGAACTCGGTACTTTTAACAAAATCATTATCATAAATGAATTCATGACCATCCTTGACCCTAATGTCATCAGATAACTCATCTGATGTTTCAAATTTTACAAGTCCTGAGGGGGCTCATATTGTGTAATCACAGGGGCCTTTATTTGTTCCCAAGGAGGCTCGTATTGTGTAATCATAGGGGCCTTTATTTGTTCCACTAGTTGCTCCTCTCCATCACTCTCCTCATCACTTCCTTCCTCTTCACTGTTGTTAGTGGAGAAACATACATCAGGGGTGGGTTGTGGGGGTATGTGATCCAAAGGCTCCACATACTTAGCCTGCATTCCTATGTAACTTGTATGAGATGTATCAAAAATGTATGAGGGCACATCTTTTACTATTTCATTCATATGAGCAATAAGTTGCTCAATCCTAGCCAAGGGATCTTGTATATCAGCAAATAATTCTCTATATGATGGGACATTATTTATCTTCCATGCCTCTGCAAGCACAACTTTATTATATGAAGCCATTCTCTCACCAATGGAAGCTTCATCTTAGTTCCTGATCACATCATCAAGTGCAAACCAATGCTCATACCCTAACAAATTTTGAGTTAATCTTGCTTGATCAATAAATCCCTCAGCATCAAATTTCTTTCTTTCATACCCAAGAGGAAGGTTGTAATGAGCTAATTTAGCATCAATTTCTTCATATCCTTAAATGGCACATACTGTGAAATCTCCAAAACAAAGAGTTCTAGGAAAGAGTGATTGTTTATTATGACTCTTGAGATGTTTAGTATCAGACATTGCTAATTGTTGTACTATTTCCAAATAAGCAACTCTTTTAGGAACCACTCATGGTAGAAAATGTGGAACCCCTTCAAATCCATAAACCCTTATTATTGTGCAATCGGAGAAGGCATACCAGTCTCCCCAATTATGGTTCACCTTGCCTCTTGGGTTGTTTTCCTTTGGTCTCAAAAATCTCTGCACCTCAGGAGATAAATTGTGATCATATGAATAGCCTAGCAACTTCATTAGTGGTTTAACAAAATATTCTTCAAAATATAAATAGTGAGACCTCTCACATCGACTATCCCATAGTGCAATCCACATCTGTACAGGTTTAAAGTTTTCATCTTTATCTGTGTCTTTGATTCTTAATTCTTTACCCCGCACATTTCTAGCATGTCCCTCGTATAAAAGTAAATGCATTAACAAGGAATAGTGTTTGAAATCTATGCAATCACTGTTGTTTTTTATTCTTTCAAGCCCTTGATTTAGGGGATTCGCCAAATAGTTTTCATAGTCGAATGACCTAGCATCTTTGCTTTGTATATCAGCTGCTAGAACCATCGATGCAATAGACATAAGTGGTGGAACCTCAATTCCCAAGACTTGACCAGCTGAGTAGTAGGTATATTGGAAGTATTCTTCAAACAAATCTGTATGAAATGGAGGGTTTTCATTGCTCAAAAAGTTTCTGAGTTGACCTTTCTCATTCTTAGGCTGTGCAAAGCTAGCTTCCATCTCTTGTAACTAGTATCCATGCAACGGTATTATGTCAAAAAGTCTCTAATGGTGAATGGCAAGTTCATGGGACCTTCTAACTCAAATACATTAGAGATCAGGTCTTGGGAGATAACAAGCATATTGGCCCCATTTGGTGATTGGATAGTTCTTTTCTTGGCATTATACCGACTGGCCAGAGCTTTCACCAATTCTACATTGATGAACATGTTTGGCACCATAAGTCTTCCTAAGTCCAGTCTCCATGGGTTACAGAGTGGTTAAAATATGAATTGTTTTCTGTAGTGATACATAAAAAGCTCATAGCCCCGGTGTGGCATCCAAACATCCCCAAGACCCCTATGTTTATCTAACAATTTACTTGCTTGAACACTTCTTCTAGGTCTTGGCCCTGACCCCAAACACTAATCTATCCAGTCTTGGTTTAAATTACTCTTTTCAAAAAAAATTCTTTGCCTTAGGTTTTTCCACATTTTCTTCCATTGCAAACTCTGAAAAAATGCAACTTTCTAGCTAAGAGTGTAGTTCTTACATGATTTTTTGCTTCTCCTAGCTTCCCTACGTGAGAACTCTGATTTCTATCCTTTCTACTTCTGCTCTTAGTGTAGCCTTTCTAGTTTCTGCAAATTGTATGATTAATTCGTGGTGCAATTCACCTTTGTGCTAGCTCATTAATATACCACCTGCTTCAATCTTGTCATTGGGGAGAGCATTTATGTTAAATATCTCGACGATGCTTTTCACGCCACATCAGCTAGTAGTATTCATTCATTGCTATATCATTGGGACCTTGGTTCATTTTCCACTGATGGCCACCTTCTCCACCGATAAGTGTTTTTCTTTCGATCTATCGATAAGACATCAAAAAATGTTACCCCGATGCATCCCAGCTTCACCGATAAGTGTTAGACTTTGATACCCCATGATTATATCGGGCTATCAGGGGAGCTTCATCATTCATTCCATCAATGCACCAGAGTTGCGGCGATGGAAGGATATTATGCCAATGTAAGGATATGAATTGCCCCTATCGGGCTATCGCTGGGGTGGTGATGGGAGTTCCACCGATAGAGTATTGTTAGCTCGATGGTATCAAAGGACTTCAATGGATTTCATGAATGTGATTATTTGGATGTGCTGGTTACAAAAATGGATTCTTTACACAAACCTCAGTGATTTGTCTAGATCATGAAATTGATTCTGGTGAGATTTTGTAAGGACTAGGAGATAAATGAATAGATATTAATGCAAATATGTGGGATTATTTTTTTTTAGTCCTAACACAGCTCTTTTGACATTTTTTTGTCTTATACTTATTGTTTGATGCATGATCTTTATTTTTCTTTGTTATTTTGTGCATGCATGTGCCATGTGTAGGCTTAATAGTTGGTTATTGACCTCTCACATGAGCTGATATGTTGGTGATCTAGGTTTTCTAAACAAAAGTCCCCCCGATAAAGTAAATTTCCCCCAATAGAATAATATGTAATAATATTTAATTGAGGGAGTATAATATTTCTTATGTATTGTCTATGCATTGATGGAAAATTGTATTCGCTTGAAAGTTTTTAAAGTCTTTCCACCAAATTCATTTTGTGCATATTTATTGTAGATGTCCTTAAGCTATATGAAAAAGGTGTATATACAATTTGAGAACAATTGATAAGCTGAGACATGTAATATTGATTTGATTTACATTTTACTTAAGATATAATTTTGTTGCATTGCTTAATTTCTTAGTTCAATAATTGGGATTCTCAATGATCTTGTATACCCAAAGTGTATGTGATAGAAAGAAATTAGGTAGTCATGTCGATTAGTTTGACAATTTAAATGATCTTGAGTTCATAAGTACATAGTGATAAGTTTTGACAAATAACATAATTTCTTGTTGCATTTATCACAGAAACAAAGGCCTCTTTTGATTGTAGCAAAGGATGTAGAGAGTGAAGCATTGCCTACTTTGATCTTTGAAATTGATGATTTTTTTACTAAATTGATAATATTTGAAGTTTCTTTTTCTTTCTTAGATGTTGAGTCTAATTAATAAGTTTAATGTTGTGTTGCAACTTGCAGGTGAGTATGTTGATATGATAAAGGCTAGCATTTTCGATCCTCTAAAAGTTATCAAAATTGCATTAGTTGATGCAGAAAGGTAAAACTCTTTATCTTTATTATAATTACTGGAACTTGCAACTACAATATCTGATAAAAATCTACTTCCAAATATGCTTTTGATGGATGTTATATCTAATTCTGATACATTCACTATATCTAGCACCTAAGTTTAGGATGCCATAGTTGGAAAAGGAAAAGAAAACGTTTGAATTTTATCCTCTATTTTATTTGACTTTTTTGAGTTTTTGATGTGCAAATTTTGAAAACTTATTTTCAGGTTGCAGCTCCAAATTGGAGAAGTGAAAGCTCATGAATAGCAGCGAGGAAGATTTTGGAGGAGCCGAAACCAATAGTGGCAGGAAAGCTATGGATTTGCAAGGGGATTAAATGGGTCAAGCCCCTATAGGAGGTTGTTTCCCTTCCAAAAGGACTGCAGTTAAGGGGAAAATAGTATATGTATATGAAAATAGGAGTATTTTGTTTATATAGTGTTTGTAAGTTGTACAGTGTCATTGAGACATTGAATGTAACCAATGAGATTTTGATTTGCCAATGAGGCTTAATGAAGTAAATTTTTAGAGTGGTTTTTTCTCCACTCATAAATACTATGTTGTGGCTCCTCTTGATTTGTAATCTATTTGAGGTTTTTTCTAATCAATCATATTTGTTCAAGCATTTTAGTCTTCATTTCATGGTGTTTTTTAATATTTGAATATCTATGATAGTTGAAGTTTATATGCATAAATTTGTGAGGATCAATTAAGTTAGATTTGATTTGTAATGAATAAATATATGACTAAAGTAATGACTAAATACATGACTAAATTAATGATTAAATATATGACTAAATATATGACTACCATGACTAAATAAATGACTAGTTAACAACAATCAATGACTAAATATATGACTAAACAAATCACTACCATGACTAAATAAATGACTAAAATAGTTTAGTCATAAATTTAGTGGTGTTATAAATGACTACAAATAAACCACTAAAATAGTCACGTGACTAAAATTAATGACTAAAAACTATGACTAAATAAATGAAAAAATAAATGACTAAATCAATGACTAAATCAATGACCAAATCAATGACCAAATTAATGACTAAAATCAATGACTAAAATTGTTTAGTCATAAATTTAGTGGTGTTATAAATGACTACAAATAAACCACTAGTAGTCGCGTGATAAAGTTAGTCATTTATATGCAATTTTTAGTAGTTTATTTAGTCATATATTATTGTTTGTGTACTAGTGAGTCCTCGCATTTTGGCCACTATCTCATCCAATCTCTATACATAAGCTTTAACATTCTCATCTTCAGACATATGCAGAAGCTCAAATTATGTCTCCAAATTTTGTAATTTTGCCTCTTTAACTCTTTCATCACCATCATGCACCCTTTCCAAAGCGTCCCATACTTCCTTAGCAGTCTTTAGATTTTGAACCTTAATCAACTCGAAACGTACTAGACTATTCTTCAAAATGTACTTCACCTTATTGTTCGCTTCATGTGCTTTGATCTCATCAGTTGTACTTGGAACATTAGTAGGAGGAGTGTAAGGATTCTTGTAAGCTTTCTCCACATCATATATGCAATAGTCCAGATATTCTTCCATCAATATTTTCTAGATAGCATAGTTAGTTCCATCAAACCTCAGATAATCATAAGTCATCTTTCCAACCATCCCAAACCTTCCTCAAGTGGTTAAGCTCTTCACCAAGGAACCAGACTCTGATACCAATTGTTGAACAAGATAACTAGGAGGGGGGTGAATCAATTGTCACATATTTAAACTTTAATTCATTCACCGGAACTAATCCCTAACATCGCTTAACAAATTAAACAATGAATACTAGTGCAAAAATTGAAAACCATCACATAAACACAATAACACCAGATTTACGTGGAAAAACCACGGTGAGAATTAACTCACATTATAGAGAATATCAAAACCGATTACAAGAGGCTCACTGCCTGAGAAACAAGGCTCACTGCCAAAACAAGGACTCATTGTCCAACAGGGCTAACAACCTAGAGGGCTCACTACCACAAAGATACAAAGAACATAATAAGGCATGTTATAGAGAGAAAAAAATCTCAATGCAATAGAGAAATCCACAACAATTCACTCAATCCACTTGCAAACATGCACAAATGATAGAGTGCACCTTCAGCTCATTTCTTCTAGAAACTCAACATTTAGGCTTTGCATTGATCTACCATACTTGCATCATATACACATACTGATACACACTTATCTCTATTCTCTTTGCGCTCTTGTCTCTATTTCCTTTGTTCTCTTTGCTTCTTCCCTAACTCATTCTACATTTATACCATCTTCAATTTTGAAACATATCCAAAGTCAACCATCCAAATTCAAATTCAAATTAGGTTAGCACCAAAACATCCTAGGGTGGATTAATTAGAATGAGGGAAATCCAAACACATGATTCATAAGGACCCAAGTAGATCTAACACACTTGACTAACTCCAAAAGTAGTATTCCACACAAGGTCAGCCAAACCAGTGTAAAACACATAACAATTAAGCACAAACTTTCTAGATACCAAAATTATCTTCAATACAATCAAAACAACTCAACTCTAAAACCACAAGTCATAAGACTTCATGAAAGAGAAATCTAGACCAACAACATTTCTCCCAGACCTCAACCAAAAACACAAAAAACCACAATTCACAACTAGTGAACATAACTCACATTGTACAATGAATCAACAACCAAAAATTAGGACATAGTAGCTTCCAACAACCATGATCAACATATCTGAACCATACAAATATAGGAGAAAATCCGGAACAAAACCCATAGTAACCACTAAACATCTACAACATATCTTCATTACAATTTTCTCAATATCCTCGACATGTACAACCAATAACCTATAGCCATGACACTAATGACAACAACAATCAATTGATAACCAATTGACCAATTGACATCAATGAAAACACCTTCAATCTTTCCATTCTTGCAATAGAAAGGGCCTTGCGAAGGTAGCTAGCCTCGAATTTAATTAAATTCACCTTACCTGTGAGGAATGCATCTCCATGTTCATTGTTTTCAGATTTGTTGACTTTGTGGATTTTCAAGCCTTGCATGAGTAGGCTAGTGGTTGATGCAATGCCTTCTTTAGTCACTTTGAAACTAATTCCCCTCATCAAAACTATCCTAGCCTTCCAAGATTTGGAAAAATCATTAGAAACTATAGGACCATAACCATTGATGCATTTGAGGAAAGGAGTCAATTGGCTCATGTGCAAGATGTTCCAAATGGTGGCATTCCTCCTAATCTCATCGCAACATGAAGGTTCAATACAAATCCAATCAACACCCATGGCAAAAAACTTGAGTAAAATATCATTTTTTCTTGAAGGCAAAGGAGGGGCAAAGAATAAGAATTGGCGTGGAAGTAAGTTGGGCAAGGTTGAAATCTAGTCTTACATCTACCAATTGCATTGCTGGGAGATTTTTAAGGATTAAGATGAAAAAATAGAGGAAAAATGATTTGTTATTTTTATGGTTGGAAAAAGACGTGGGAAGATTAAGCAGACTTCATGAAGGGCTTTAGAGAAGGTTAGTGGCAGAATGGGTGAGTCCAATAAAATCCTCCCACAATTCATAACTATCTGGAACTTACATGAGATTGACCTCAGTAGAAAAGTTGGTTTTGAAGAAACAACCTTTTTCCCTTCATCTCTACTGCAAAGGTGTCAAAAATCCAAATGTAAACCAATTTTGTTGTTATATTCGATTTGGGGATTTTTAGTTTATCATTCGTAAGAAAAACATCCCAAGGCATTACACTATGAACCAATGCCATTGCATGCTAAGTAAAAGTTTAGAAATCAGTTTCAGGTTATAATCTCATTCTTCCTGGATGAAATTCAATATTTTTATCTAAGTTCATAGAAAATAGAAATTTATATGGGTATGACAATTGTTATTTTGAAAGAAACACTAGAAACAAGACTATAGAAATCATCCCAACAAGGAAAGAGAATACTGATAGTACAGAGTAAGAAGCAAGTGATCTTTTAGATTTTGTATTTAAGTAGTTGGGTTACTCATTCACAATCAATTGTCTAGTCATAATTGTTATTCCATAATAATAAGTGCCACACTATTATATTATCAACCAAAATAGAAATGTAAAGATAGATCTTATAAAATAATTAAAAATAAACTACTCTAATAAATTACATGGTGTACAGTAGCCCAAGTAAGTTCCTATGGTATCTCAATGATGAAGGAAACTAAAAAATTACAAAAGAATAGATTAAAAAAAGGTAGGTTTGTGTGCTCACTACAAAGTAGATGTGACCAATGTAAAATAATTACTATTATTTATGGCTTTTATTAGAGATGATGCAAGTAAGAGATGTGGGTTCTCATCTAGAGTCCTTGAAAATATTTCCCCAACAAAAGTAAATCCATTATACTCCTAGTTATTGAGCAAAACAAAATACTCTAATTACAAGTTCCAGTTCTAGTTCTTTTGCTTGCTATATTCAATTTGAATCATTTTGTAGAACTTGGTGTAGTTAGTCAAATGTAAATAAAAGAAATAGAATAAATAAATAAATAATGCATGTTTTGTTTCAGGAATTAGTCCCCAATGGTGATTAGTGATCAGGTGGTTTCCGACGGTTGGTTCCCTCAACCAATGTCAACTAACTATTTATAGTTTTGATTCAGATGTAATAGGGGACAAGCACATATGCTACATATTGTAATGATTGTTGCAATATGAATATAAGACCAATACATTGTTTTGTGCAATTTCTATGTGATTACTTTATTTTTTCAATGTTATTTTGTAATTATGTTTACTCTGTATTGCATTTACCATGTAGTGAGTAAACATTTGGTGTCGTTGCCTAAGTGAACTTGGGAGAATCACTCGACGGTAGAATGGTGTTGTGATGGTTTGGCCAACACAAGAGCTCATAAAAGAAAACAAGGAATGAGAGGATGACTTGACACAGGACCTTGTCAACCTCTGGGACATATCATTGAGGGATCATGTACGGAGGGAGGCTCTTAGGAAAGAGATCCCTCAGTCGGTAATTTGTGACAAACTGCATGTCAACCCATAGGTTGATCATCTTCTCAACTTATTTCCAAGTTTTTTGGCCCACCATTACATCATTTTACAAGATATTCGGGCAGAGAGTGACTAGGAATTCTAAAGGCAATAAATACTACAACGATATGAGGAGAGAACCAAGCAGGAGGAGGAGGAACATGATACAATATGAAGACGTACACCTGGAAACTAAGGCCCGTATGATCGGCAATTAATTCCCATATGCCTCAACAAGGATAAAAACCAAGTACTAACGAAGGAGATTAACACAAATTGTCGAAGGATTAAATGAAGACTTGAATGAAATAAACCAAAATATCACAAAATTACACCAAAACCCTGGAGAAGAAACTGATGAAGGGAACTTCAAAACATCATCAGTAATAATTTAAGAAAAATATAGAATAAATGAAAATGAAAATGAAGTAACATAAGAACTTGAAAATAACATACGTTGCATAAGAGAACTGTCCATATTAGACAATGAAGGGCCAAGGACTGGAATATCTGAGCCTAAGACACTAGGGCAAAGGGAGTATCAGAATGAACCCCAGGAGACTTGAGGTGTAGAGTATGTTGACAGAGGGCATGGGGAAGACTCATACGTGGTCGAGAGTACAAGTGACACATTGGGACATTGCGGGACAACCAATCTAGTTAGGTCCAACACACAAGGAGGGCATTTGGGAAGGATGGTGACTCTGCCAGCCGAAAGGCAGAAGCTATTAAATTTCATGGGGAACAGGTCAAAGGATCTAGTACAACACTGCAAGATGTGTGAGATAATTTGGATATCCAACAGCCAAGATGATGTGGACTATTGGCTAAGAGCATTCCCAGCAATGTTGATGGGCGTAGCCATTGATTGGTATAGCGAAATGGATGCTTCAAACTTTGCAATTGGAGCAACACTAGCACAAGTGGTCGTTCAAGAATTGGACCATCTAGTGTACTTCACCAATCAGCTACTGTCTAGAGAAAAGAAGAACTACAGTATGATAGAAAGAGAAGACTTGGGAATGGTGTACGTTGTAAGGAAGTTAAGGTAGCGGAACAACCACCTACACTAATCTTGAGAGGAGAAAAATACAAAACTTTACAGATCTTTAATAGTTACAAAAACTTAAATAGAAATAAATAAAAATATCACACATACCACAACACAATGATTTATGTGGGGAAAACCCTTTCGGGACAAAAACCCCACACTCCAAAAGTTGTCCAATATATTATTCAAAAATCAAAAGGTTACAATATACTTGCAGAGCAAGCTTCTCATAGGATTATCACCACCAGAGATCAAGAGACAACATGACCGCTATCAGACTCTCATAATACACCCTCATCTACATACATCCCAGCCGCTTATAACAAGCTTTTTGGAACCTTCTAGAATTAGGGTTTTGTACAAGGCCATTTTTCATTTGATGTGTTAATGAAAAAACCTTGACATTTCAGCAAGAATAAAAACCTTGACATGTTAGTGGGAAAATACCTTGATGTGTTAGCAGGAAAACCTTGATGTGTCAGTGGGAAAAAACCTTGATGTGTCAGCAAGAAAACTTGATGTGTCAACCAAAAAAAAATCGAACCGATGCCCCGAACCCCATATCTTGTTACGAGTGTACAATATTTGCATGATTAGTTGCTACATACCAACATACATCCTATCAACAATAAATTGTATATAATTGCAAGGTTGAGACACATTTTCCCAACAAATCTCCCACTTGTTGAACACCTTGCAAGAGCAACGTGAGGGTGTAACCATCATCTCTTTAATTGCTAGGGGCCAAAAGGCCCATAGTCTCTGAACACCATATGAACTTCTTTGTGCTCGTAGGCTTAGTTAAATAATCAGCAACATTCATCAAAGTCTCTACCTTAACCAACTTCACCCTACCATCTTCAACCATATCTCTAACAAAATGATATTGTATATCAATGTGCTTGGTCCTGGCATGAAATGTCGGGTTCTTGGCTAGACATATTGCACTCTAACTGTCACAATAAATTGTCATTGTACCTTATTTTATTCCAATATATGAACACATTCTCTTAAGCCAAATGGATTCTTTACAAGCATGAATAGCTACCATATACTCTACTTTAGTAGTGGACAAAGCAACCACAACCTATCGCCTACTCATCCAACTAATTGCATTACCAAATAAAGTAAAAATATAAGCACTGGTGGATTTTTTGCTATCAACATCACCTACCCAGTTTGAATTCACATAACCATGAATATCAAGGGAAATCTCATCTTTAGTAATATTACTATGATAACATAAGGAATAATCAGAGGTACCCCGCAAATATTTGAAGACTCTTTTAACTGCACCCCAATGAACTCTACCAAGATTAGACATATATCTAGAAAGAACCCCCATTACTTGAGAAATGTTTGGTCTAGTAAAAACCATAACATACATCAAACTTCCAACTACACTCTGGTGAGGCACTCTACTCATTTCTTCCATCTCTGATGGAGATGTTGGACAATCTGAGATAGATAACTTTGTTCCAACTAAAACAGGAACACACAATGCTCTACAATCTAGCATATCAAACCTCTATAAAATTGAGTTGGCATACTTGCTTTGGCCAAACCATAGCTTTCCGTTCACTCTATCTCTTTTAATATCCATCCCAAGAATGTGTTTAGCGACACCAAGATCTTTCATTTCAAATTTAGCAGCAAGTTGAGATTTTAGTTTTGAAATCGTACCTTTCCCTCTACCAATAAATAACATATCATCAACATATAATGCAAAACAAGAAATGATCACCATCAGTTTTATAATAAACACAATGATCTAATTTATAATGCTCAAATCCCAAACTCAACACATATGCATCAAATTTCTTGTACCACATCCTAGGACTCTATTTTAAGCCATACAAAGATTTCTTCAATTTGCAAACCAACTTACTTTTACCTTTCACCACATAGTGATCTAGATGTGTCATACAAATATCCTCCTCCAAATCACCATGAAGGAAAGAAATTTTCACATCCATTTTCTCAACCTCTAAATCATAAGCAGCAACAATAGAAAGAAAAAATCTAATGGATGTCATTTTTGCAACAGGAGAAAATTTCTCAGCATAATCAACACCCTCAACTTGAGAGTAACCCTTCACAACCAGGCTTGCTTTGTACTTCTCAATACCTCCATTTGAACCAATTTTTTTCTTGAACACCCATTTACAACCAACAAGTTTTTGTCTTTCAGGAAATGGTACAAGATCTCATGTATCATTCTTTTTCAAAGATGTCATTTCTTAATCCATAGTAATCTTCCAAGATTCTGCATCATTCATGCCTAGTGCCTCTTCTACAGATCTATGTTCATCCATGTTAATTCAAAGCAAAAATACATCTCCAATCATCAAGTGATTACCTTTCAGGTGGTTTTCTATGCCTTGTAGACCTACGAACAAGCTGAGTTGGAGTTTCTTCCTCCTCTTCTAAAGATCCAGAGCCAGATGAGCTCTCCTCAACTGTTTGTCTATCCTTGGGCTTTGATTCAACTTTCTTAGGTGTAGAAGGAAATTGAATCACATCTTCCTATTTACATAGTTTTGGATGTAATGTAACAGAAGAAGGATAAGTTTCTCTAAAAATAACACTTATACTATGTATTAACTTCTATGCAACATGATCCCAAAGCTTGTATCTTTTCACACAATAACTATATCAGATGAAGATACATTTCACAGCCTTATTCTCCAACTTTGTCCACTTCTCCTTTGGCACATGTGCATATGCCTCGCAACCAAAAACTCTAAGATTTCTTAATGAAGGCTTGTGACCTAACCATGCCTCTATAGGAATCTTATCAACAAGGGTTGATGTAAGAGACCTGTTAATCAGGTAATAGGCAGTGGCAATAGCTTCATCCCAAAACCTTTGTTCTAGGCTAGCACCACTCAACATACTCCTAGCCTTCTCCATCAATGTCTTGTTCATTCTTTCTACAACTCCATTATGTTGTGGAGAATACGAAGTTAACTTATGTCTATGAATACAACAATCTTTACATAATCTATCAAAATCATTAGAGAAAAATTCACCACCATTATCAATCTTCAAGCATTTTATTTTCTTTCCATTTTTCAACTCAACCACTTCTTTAAATTCTTTAAATCGACCGAAAACTTTAGATTTACTCTTTACAAAATATACCCATTTCCTTCTACTATAATCATCAATAAATGAAACATAATATGTGGATTTACCAATTGAAGGAACATCTATAGGACCAAATACATCATAATGAATAAGATCCAATACACCACAAGATTTATGAGAACTTGAGTAAAACTAAACGCGGTTTTGTTTTTCATAAATCCAATGCTCACAAAAATCAAATTTAAGATTACAATCAGACAAAGCTTCAACAAGGTTTTTATTTTTCAAGGTCCTTAGACCCTTTTCTCCAATGTGGCCAAGTCTCTAGTGTCATAACATAGTTTTCTTTGTAGGTAACTTTGTCTCTGAAGAAAGAGCACCCTTGGGTACCCAAAATCCATGACCATTTGTTGAAGGTGAAACCCTCACTTCTTCTATAGACTTTATTTTCATAAAAGTACTATTGCACTCAACAGTGCATGCATCAAGCTTATACAATGTCTCATATCTGACACCTCTAGCAATCACCATAACACCTCTAACCATCTTTCATCTTGCATCAAAGAATACTACCTGCACACCTGCATCTATTAGTTTTCTCATAGATAACAAATTTCTTGTTAATCCATGGATATGCAACACACCATTAATCATTTTTATTCTACCATCAGGAAACCTAATTTTAACTTTACCATGGCCAACAATGTCTAAATGAGAATCATCACCCAATTACACCTTACCTCCATCAAATTCTTCATATTCACAAAACCAACCTCTATTAAAGTTCATATCAAAAGATGCACCTGAGTCAATTAACCATGCATCATTACCTGCATGAGTTGCCAAAGCTACAATGAATGTGTCACCATCTTCCTTCTTAGACTCGGAATCATAATCAAATTTCTTCTATTTCTTCTTCTTTTCTTCTTTACATTCCTTACGAACATGTTCAGGCTTACCATGATTCTAGCAAATAACTTTGGACTTTCTAAGAGATTTAGATCTCCTCTTGGACTTGTATTTGTCATGCTTATCATTCTTCTTATATTTTTCCTTAGGTCTTCCATGAACATTTAGGTCCTCCTTGGAAATGATGGATACCTTCCTCCTCATCTCTTCAAAAAGAAAAAAACCCACCACATCTTCAATCTTCTATATAATAGAAGTACTCCCAATAGCCATAACAAGAGAGTCCCACAAATCAAGCAAAGAACAAAGCAAGATCTGACATTTCTCCTCCTCATCCATTTTGAAACCAACTTATGCCAATTGAGCCAACAACATATTGAATTCTTCTAGGTGGTCTATGATTCATCCACCCTCTTCCATTCTCAAGGAATACAACTTCTTCCTCAAGAAAATATTGTTCATTAAATATTTGGCCTGATACATCTCACCAAGCTTCTTCCATAGTTTCTATACAGAGGTCTCTTCATGGACATTAATTAAAACAATGTTTTCCAAACACAATCTAATTAGACCCTTGGCTTTACGGTTCATAACATCATATTGAACAAATTGAGTAGGATCTACAAGCCTTGAAATATTCTCATTAACAACATCCCACAGATCTTGATCTATCAACAGATCATCCATCTTTAGCTTCCACATCTTAAATCATTTCTTGAAAATTTCTCCACCTCTATTCTCCCTGATGAACTTTCCATCTAAAAATTTATGTGAGAAGATCACAAAGTGTCTTTTGCAGAAGCTCCCACTCAAATCTAGATTAGTTCAAAAAACCCAACATCCCACAACTAAAACCAAAGGTGATCAAGCTTTGATACTACTTATAAGGAAGTTAAGGCAGTGGAACAACCTCCTACACTAATCTTGAGAGGAAAAAAATACAAAACTTTATAGATCTTTAACAGTAACAAAAACTTAAATACAAATATCACGCATACCACAACACAGTGATTTACGTGGGGAAAACCCTTTCGGGAGAAAAACCCCTCTCCAAACGCCACCCAATATATTATTCAAAAATCAAAAGATTACAATATACTTGCAAAGCAAGCTTCTCATAGGGGTATCACCACCAGAGATCAAGAGGCAACAAGACCGCTATCAGACTCTCAGAATACACCCTCGTCTACATACATCCCAGCTGCTTATAACAAGCTTTTTGGAACCTTCTAGAATTAGGGTGTTATAAGATCATTTTTCATTTGACGTGTTAACAAAAAAACCTTGACGTGTCAGTGGGAAAAAAACCTTGATGTGTCAATGGGAAAAAACCTTGACATGTCAATGGGAAAACCTTGACGTTTCAATGGGAAAAAACCTTGACATGTCAATGGGAAAAAAACCTTGATGTGTCAGCGGGAAAACCTTGACATGTCAAAGAAAAAAAAATTAGGCCAATGCCCCGAACCCCATATCTTGCTACACATGTACAATATTTGCATGATCAATTGCCACACACCAACATACATCCTATCAACAATAAATCGTATATAATTGAAAGGTTGAGACACATTTTCCCAACACAAGTTTAGGCACTTCCTACTAGAAACCCCCTTCACATTTTACGTGGATCATTGAGCATTGATGTAGCTGGTGAACAAGCCAATCATCCAAGGGAGGGTAAGCCAATGGTTGCTACTCCTACAATAATTTACATTCACCATCAGTGTACAGTTGGGGAAGAGTCATGTCATCATGAACCAATTGTCAAGAGTATGGTCTGACGAACTATCTGACAGTGTAAATGAAGACTTCCCTAATGTACATCTATTCAAATAGTGGCACTACCCTCGTGGTATAGGAATATTGGGGAGTACCTATCAACATTGTTGTTCCCAAAGGATATGCCACTAGCAAAATGATGAAAGTTGGTACTGAAGAGCAAGACCTTCCAACTCATCAACGAGTTGTTGTACAAGATGGGACCCGATCAAGAACTCCAATGATGTGTCATGGAGGAAGAGATCCCAATCGTATTGAAGGAAGCACACGAGGGACTAGCAAGAGGACACATGGGGCCCAACGCCATGAAAATAAAGATTCTATTGGCAGGCCTCTGGTGGCAGACCATACACACTGATGCACGAGAATGGGTGGTAGGATGTGACACATGTCATAGGGTTGGTAAACCTCTAAAGAGGGACTTCATGTTACTCTTTCCATCACAACCTCAAGAGTTATTCAAATGGTGGGGACTTGATTTCATCGGGCCTCTGAAGGTCGATCAACTACATAGATGCAAATAGATAGTTGTCACCACAGAGTACCTAATGAAGTGGGTGAAGGCTAGAGCATTGTTAAACAATACTGCAATAAGTATAGTGAAGTTTATGTACGAGCAGATTGTTACAAGGTATGGAATACAAATTCAGATTATGAGTGATAGAGGAGGTCATTTCGTCAATCGCGTCATCCAATTGATGATGATAGAGTTCAAGATTCTACACAACCTCTTCAAATCATATTACCCAAGAGTGAACGGTCAGAAAAAATAAACCAACAAAGTACTTGTATCGGTCATCCATAAATCTTGTGGCATTAAAGAGGTAGACTAGGATGAAATACTACCATTCGTACTATGCGCATTCCAAACGACCTATAAGGTAACAACTCGCCACACGCCCTTCCAACTCATGTACCATCAGGAAGTTGTAGTACCGACAGAATACATGTTGCCAAGCTTACGGATTACAGTAGAAAAAAGACTTGGTGATACGGAGAGCTTGAAGGAGAGATATTTCCAGTTGAATAAGTTGGACAAACGACTAGTACTAGCTTAGTAGGTGATAGAGGTGATGCAGAAACGGTGAAATTTTTGACACGACAAGCATCTCTAGCAAGCAAACTTCCAATCGGCACAATTAGTTCTAAAGTATAATAGCCACAACGAATTGAAGCCGAGAAAGTTTAAAATAAGGTGGTTGGGGCCATTCTGAATTCATGAAGTGGGAGATAATGGAGCAATAAAACTAGAATGACTAGATGATACTGTATTGAAGGATCCTATCAATGGGTCAAAGCTAAATATCTACAAGGAAAGAAGAAGAGAACCCATGCAAATCAATATGCTTGAATATGCAACCAAAGAAGAGTGGCATGTGCAGAGGGAATAATCCATTGGAGAAAAAGACTAAGGCTTAGGCGGCAACAAATATATTGCAGAGGAATATTGGGCCACATCAAGCAAGGACAAGTTAATTGAGGAAAGGCTTGCAAAAAAAAGAGTTGAAGGTATTGTGATACCCTGGTTGAACAAGCATCTAACAAATGTGGTGTTTGGAACACCCACCCTTTGGCAACGAATCGAGGGATACTAGAATTACCATGCTCCATATGAAGGTATAAGGAGGGGATACTTAGCCAAGGAACTTGACAAGGAAACTTAGAAAGAAAAGGAAGAGCAAGCTGCAAAATAATGAAGGGAACGAGAACAAGATAGAATTGATGAAGAAGAGTGTTTGGTTGACGAGGAGTGGACCACATACGTAGAGAAGGTGGAATCATGTATGAAAACAATTATAAAAATGGAAGATACCTTTGTCTCACATGTTGATGGATATATAGAAGACATACTCAAGCATATGAGAATGAACAGACTGAAAACATCGAAGGTGATGAAGATAGTGATGACGAACGGACTGTGGAGGGTTGTGCCAAACCTATCCGGGCCACCAATCGTGGAGGGCGAGAACGTAACATAGTACCAGTAGTACAACGAATGATACGTCGATGGAAGTTTCAAAGGAATAGGTCTCGCCCCTCTGGTAGACAAGTGCTTTGATTTAAAATTCAAGGGTACTTTTTGTAATGAAGAATGTTATAATAGACCTTCATATACATGTAAATGGCATTACGCCTCAAATTTGAAAGTTTGAAAAGGAGAGGAAATTAGAGGTGTAAAATGAAAAAATGATGGGGAGGAGAGAGATGGAAAAATTCAAAAATCGAAGAGAGAAAAAACAAGGAAAAGAAAAGAGAGGAATTAAAAATGAAGAAGATTAAAAATTAAAAAGAAACGTATTAAAAAATAAAAAGGACTTAAAGTTTAAAATGAGAAAATTAAAAAATATCACCATACACAGAGTCTGGAAATCGTAGCAAAAGTAAGAGAAAATCCGTACGACTTGACCAAAACACTCTAGTCTGTACAGAAGTGCAATTGAAGGAGGTACGAGGGGAGGAAAGAAGGGTCGTACAATACAATGAAGAATGAAAGAAGTGAGTCATATGAGGAAGATGGGAGACAACCATACGAGGCCATGATGTTAATTACATACAAGAAACCCAAAGCTTGAGTGTCATACGAAGAAACCATACTTAGAAGGTTGTGTGTGGTGAAGCAAATATCATACAGCTAGGAGAATTCAATGTCGTACAAGATAGAGAGAAGTTGAAGGCCATATGAATCAAAACCGCACGAATTGGTAATTGGAAGACTATACGAAGAGCTCAAGACTTGGTCATACACCAACAGGAGGGATGCACCATACAAGGAAGAAAATTCAAACTCATATGAGTTAAGAATAGGCCGCTCATTGTAAGAGGATTGGTCATACACTAGAAAAAGGAGGTCGTACGAAATAGGAAGAGGAACGCCAGAATAACAACCGTACCATCCATCGACCCTAAAAAATCAAGGAATCAAAACTATATAAGGTTCAATTCCATACCATTCATCGATACCAGAAATATTCAATAGTGTCACTTTCATAGGTGGAGAAAAATGGATGCTAGCGGCAATGGGAAAGGGAAAAGAATAGTGTATAGGGCTAAAGTGGTAGGAGGAAAAGTAGATAAAGGGAAAAACAACAATGTGACAGCAGATACTCTAACATGGGAGAGCCTTACAGGCATGTAATGCAAGACTTGGTAGCAAGAAATGGTTGTGGACTACCCCATCAAAAGAGCACTTTTCTTAGCCCAGGTAGATAAAGTAGCTCAATGTCCTTTTTTCAATTCAAGAGAATTTGAAAGCTACTTGAAAGTGATTGTGTTAAACTATAAACAATACACCCACAAAAGCACCATTGAGTATGAGGGTTACCCAGTCACCATTTCCTTCTAGCCAAGTGACTTCAAGAGGGTTTTTGGGATACCTGTGTCTAAGTAGGTGGTTGCCAAACCAATGACTAAGATAAGTGCACAATAGAAAGAAATGATTATAAAATGCATATGCAAGCCATACTTAACCCAAAAGGAAAAAGAAATAATGTAGAATGCAGGTGTCAGAGGATTGAGGAAGCAAATGTTGGAAAAATCGGACTGCAAGTGCTTAATGGACCTCATTAAATGTAAATTGATAGGGGAAAGTAGAGCTTCAAACATATCTACATGGATGGTCAACTACATGTTTGGGTTGAGCGTAGAAAGAGTATATAATTGGGTGTTGTGCCTATCAGAGACAATTAGAGAGTTCCTAGGGTACAAACACAAAGCCTTTAATATGACCCAACAATTGATAGCTTTGTTCTTGGATGTCATACATAATCAAGTATCGAAGGGTGAGTTAGGAAAATTGCAGCCAGCGGGAGACTATGACAACTCATGGCTAACAGTATTTTGGTGGACCACTTTGGACACTTAGGTAGCAACAGGTGAAGAAACAAGAACGGGGAAGAGGAAAAGGAAACAAGAAAGTAGTGAAGAATATGAACAGATGGTATTGTCCTCGTCCACAGTCAACACTACACCTATAGGTGTTTATTCGGTGGAGATTAATACTTGAGTACTAGCACCAGTAGAGAGGCAAGATTTGGTTGAGGGAGGAGTGGCTGAGGGGGAAGGAGTTGTTGAGGAGGTTGAGGCTAAGGCCAGTGGAGTAACTGAAGGAGCAGCAGTGACTGGCACGACAGAGGAAACCACCATCATTTCCTTAGCATCATCA
Organism: Sequoia sempervirens; assembly: GCA_007258455.2. Taxonomy (NCBI): domain Eukaryota; kingdom Viridiplantae; phylum Streptophyta; class Pinopsida; order Cupressales; family Cupressaceae; genus Sequoia; species Sequoia sempervirens. The sequence continues at coordinate 456,687,267 of VDFB02000017.1, forward strand.
AAAGGAGAATTACCACATGTTGATAGTTGGTTATAATTGTTGGAATCTCATATCTGGGTAGAAGACATATCTCCCCTACACTCAACTCAACAGATGGAGATAGAGGCAAACATCGAGCAGAGGGAAGTTATAGAAACTAAAAACATACAGCCGATTGTGACAATGCCAACTACCGAGTAGCTAGCCACTGAGCAACCAACAACTGAGATTGGAGAGTCTGCACAGTAGATAGTGAAAATTCCTTCTAATGATGAGCCCAACACTACACCTAACCCAGTTGTATCTGCCTCTGTGGAAGCAGATGAGGAGTCTAATGATTCAGCCATGTCAGAGGGAATTATCATTGAAATTCCCAAACTGGACATAAAGGATCTAGTGGGAACCATTGAGTGGTACCTTCACAGTTTGGAGCCTATTTCCACAGTGATACAAGAGGTATCTAACATTACCAAAACTTTAGAATGCAATCACTCTCTTGTAGCATGGTGGGAGGTGCAGAGGATCCTGAATTTCATGAAGACAAATAGTGACAAGGAATTCAAAAGCATTTTTATAGGTGAGGATTGGCCAGACACAGAAACACCAAAAATGTTGGCGGCCTAACTCTCAAATAGACCAATATGCCACGAGAAGGACAACAAGTTGGTAGCTCATTTTTTTGAGATGGAGATGGCCTATAGAGAGTTGTTTCATGTGTGCAAAATATACAAAGTAAATTATTCAAAAATTACCACCAAGGTTGATCAAGCTATAGCCCTTTCCCAGAAAATCCATTAGAGGTCGATCTTAGATTTGGTTGTGAAACCACTCAAGATTAGAATGATTGAAGGAAAGCGAGAAAAGAGATCAGGAGATGAATAAACTCAACACTCCCTTAGCATTGAACTAGTAGTCCATATTACTACCAAGGGGAGGGGTGAGTGTTGCTTATATAGAAAAGTAATGGTAGATAATTCCAAGAGGAGTAATAACTCCCAAGTGTCCATAATAGGTGGGAGTTTTACCTACTTGGTAAATTCCAGATTACATGGTTATACCTACTCAGGTAAAGACAAGAAATGGTTATGAGAGGTGGCTAATAAATCCAAAAGAGGGTGTGAGTGACACATGTGAATGATGGATTTATGCCACATTTCCTCATCCTAACCATTCTAATATAACCTAAGAAAGCTTAGTAATGTGTGTAGGAAAAATAAATATTCCCTAACATAAGGAAAATAAAAAACCTACACTAACACCCCCCATTAAGCATAGCTTAGGTGGGTGAAAAGACAAAAAGATGGGTCCCAACGACTAGGGCATGTTAGGTACCCATGTATAAACCAATCTCTCGCAATCAGAGAAAAGGAGAAAACCCAATGGGACAAAACTCCTCCCCAAAAGAGAGAAAAGAAAACAAGATTCCCAACACAAGAAGAATCCCATGTAAGGAAGAAGTCCCCTCAAAAATAGAAAGGATAAGAAAGACTATGTAGCCTTTCCTCAAGTAGTCAACTGTACCAATGGTTGATGCTCGAAATTGGATATAGAAGATGGTCCACAATTGTCGAACAATGTTCCTCCCCTTAGGAAGAAACAAAACCAAAGGTGCATGAATAATTTCTTCCCATTCTTGAAAGGAATATGAAGGAAGAAAGTGCAAAATGTAAGATGTCTTTGAAAACTGCTCATTTGTCTCCATGTCAATGTCAAAAGTTCCCACCATCAAATCAGGCATTCTAGGCCACACTGATGAAGATGAAAATCCAAAACCTAGTAGAGATGTATGTAGAACAAGATCCAAAGACTCCAATATCTCCTCTAAAGACAAAGGTGCCTCCTCTAAATGTTGCTCAAAAGTATCCACACTCATGTCAAACTATGATGAATGATCATGTGGAAAATGAACAAGAGGGTCCAAAGGTTCCTCCACAACAACTGAAGAAGAATCAACTCCATCAAAGAGAAGATGAATGCATGAATAGTGTCTCCCAAATCTAAAATATGAGACTCTATGAACAAACCTGCAATGTTTTCCAAGTAGTCATCCCAAGTAGCTACATCTAGAAGATGATGTATATCCTGCTGCACTGAATCACAAGTAGCCATGAATGTAGCAACACAAGTATCCTTAGAAGCAATAGTAGATTGAGGAGAAAGAATCAAGGCTCAATAACTAGATCATATGTGAGAATACCCATGTTCAATTAACCAAAGTTCTCAAAATAAAAACTCACACTAGGAGTCTGATCAAAGGATCGGGACCATCATCAGGTGCAAAGTCTGAAAAGATGTATAACCGAGATGCATGATCAACTATCCTAGTAGAAATTATCTCTCTTCTCTTCAAGTCTCTGATGATAACTAAATCAGGGTGTGAATTTTATAGTCTTCCCTACTCCACCATGAGTGATTTGATAGATGGAAAGAAGATTGTTTAAAAAATGAGGTACACACAAAACATCATTGAAGGTGCCATCCCCAATATCAACAAATCCTTTCCCAATTACATCCATGTATGTATTGTTTCCCATCAGAATAGGTGGCATCACACAAGGCTCAAAAGAAGAGAACATAGACTGTGTAGAAGCCACATGATGAGAAGCTCCAGAATCTATGAGTCATCTCCTTGATCCAAGACATATAGAAGCATAAAGAGCTTTACCTTTTGATTTACTTGCCCCAATAGTATGGCCTTTTTCCTTATCAAATTCTTATTTTTTTGAATTTTTGGAATTAGAAGAAGAAGTTGAATCAACCATTCGAGAAGGAAAACTAATTTTGTTCTTCTCAAGAAGATGTTTTAGTTCATCAATATCCTTCTTATAACAAGAATGTTCTTCATGTCCACTAATCTTGCAATATGCACAAGTAGGCTTCTCCTTAAATGAATCCTCTTTTGAAGAGAATTTAGAGTCTACTTTAGAAGTAGATGATGATTTATTTGAATCATTTTATCTCCTTGGTTCCTTTGTTTCTTGTTTTTCTTGTTAGTGCATTGGTTTGCATCCAAGGCATGAGACTTGGAAGACTTAATAATTCCCATTTGAATCAATTCATCTTGCTCCTTTGTGAGATCAGAAGCGAACTCACCTAGAGAAGGCATAGTAAATCCTTTTCCTAAGGCTCTTTTCATTGCATGAAATGTAGAAACAAGCACTGCATAATCTAGACCAAGTTTTGAAAGAATGCTTAAAATCAATGGAGTCATCCTTTTTAACTCCACATTGCTCCAACTACAATCTTATGGCATTCAACCTAGTAAATAAATCTTGAATGGTGTCAAAATTGCATGGGCTCAATCCTATGGGCGTGTTCTCCAATGAATGTTCTCTCAAATAATCATGTTTACCAAAGAGAGTATTCAAAGTATTTGACACTTCATTTGGTGATTTTGCAGATATAATATGAAAGCATAGATCAGGAGACACAACCATGTATAATGTGCCAAAAGCTTCATCACACTTGTTGAACCATTTAGGCTTTTCTTCATCTTTTGTGGGTTCCTTATCAATACCCATTGTGAATAACAATTTTAACTTTCTTAAGTGAAGTTCCATTTCATTTTTCCACTCAAAGTAATTGTATGGTGTGAGTAGAGGAACTATTTTATCTATTTTAGATTGTTGTTGCAATGTGAGAGAAAATGCAAGAAGAAACACATAGATACACCCCCCTCTTTCACTCAATCAAGAATCCCCCAAACAAAAAATGATTTGACACTTTATAAATCAGTGTGTTTACAATGCTGGATTTGTTTTCTAGAGTTTTACAATGTCAAAAAATGGACTCAAATACTAAAAGTACAATCAAATCTTAGAATGAGAACCTCAAAATAGCACTAATGTGTAGTGCTCATAAAATATTCACTTTCAACAAAAGAATCACCTCAATCTGAGGTCGTACATGAAAGTTACATCCATTTGAACTTCAAAAACTGAGGAATTTCCTTCAAATCTAATGAGAAAACTAATTTTCTAAAAAATTGGAATTACTTGAGAAAAATTGATCTTACCACTACAAAGAGTGTGAAATTTTACCCCAAATTAAAAAAAAAATCACTCAAAAATGCCTTTGTATGACTTAGATATCACTCTCTGAAGTTCAAGTGCAAAATGGAAAACTCCAACAGTGAGGGGGTCAAGTTTGCAAAAAAAAACTTCCGCCAATTTTAGCTGAGTTGCTGCTAAATCTGGAGGTACCACATGCACAGGGGGGGTTGTACGGCTCTACCTATAAAAAAAATTCCTAAAAAATGACTTTCTTGAAAATCAACAAATCGACAGTCGATCTTTAGGTTTTTATGCCTTTTGAGCACGATGGTGAGGTCCATTTGGGCCGAAAATGCACCGAATTGATAGCTACCTTTTGGAACCTCTCAAAAAGCCTCTTTAATCAATCCTTCATAGATCTCACATCTGATGTCCAATTTGGACAAAACAAAAGGATATGTGTAGGATCATGGTGGGCCAAAAAGTTGCAATGAGAAAAAAAACACGTCTTTCATCGACCCAAAAACACGAAAATACCGTATTGACTTTTTTTAGGCTCGGGTGTCAGTACACACCACCATAGAAAACACCAATCCTAGTTTTCCAAATCGGATATCTAATTTGTAAAAAGCATATATATACAAACTTTGTCATTGTTTTAAAGTCATTTCACAGTCAACAACCTGCAGGCGCACAGTGAGGAGATTCTTCACGTAATAGATATCTGATTTGGCCAAAATCCGATTTGAAAAGGTAAGATTTTTTATTTTTATTTGCTTTGATTCAATTTTGAATTAGATTTGGATAATTTCAAATAGTTTTTTGTGGATTTTTTTTTTAAATAGGGTTTTTGATTAAATAGTTTAGAATGGATTTTGATAAAAAAAAAAATTGTGGATTTTTTTCAAAATAGGGTTTTTGATTGAATTTTTATGAAATTTTGAATTTAGAATGGATTTTGATAAAAAAATGAATGTTTTTTGTGGATTTTTTTTCAAAATAGAGTTTTTGATTGAATTTTTATGAAACAATTCAGTTTAGAATGGATTTTGATAAAAAAATGAATGTTTTTTATGGATTTTGATTTAAAAATAGTGTTTCTTATGCATTTGTATTAAAAATTAAAGAATTTTACAGATTTTTGTTAAAAAGTAGGGTTTTTTTTAGATTTTTTTTAAAAACTTAGGGTATTTTTATAATATTTTCATTTATATTGTCTAATTTTAATTAGATTAATTATTTTTTAACTTTAATCAAGCATTATGGCTGCTGAGAATCAGAATGCACAAATTCCACCAGTTGATAATGAAAATCCACTAGCTGAGAATCAAAATGCAGAAATGTCAAATGCTCCACCACCTCCGCAACCATCAATTGAAGACTTAATTCATGAAAAATTGGAGCAATTGATGGGCATTTGTGATGTTTATAAGAAAATCCCTCAATTATCTTGTATGTCAACCACATTGACAGAAATAATTACAAATGTAGAAACCCTCTCCACCCAACATAATGTCTTTCATTCGTGACGAGAAACCATAAGGGAATATTATGCATGTGGATTGTCTTATGATGATGTGAAAGATCTCCAAATAACAAAAGCCCAAATAGCCTCTTTATTTATTAACCCCAACACTGGTTTGCCAATTAATGTTAACAAACCAAAACTTTCTATAAAATGGTGCATGCATAGGGGCATAGTAGATAACTTTTGGGATCGTTGGTGTATGGTTTTTGATCAACCACCCAACAATAATCTTGATGTACCTTTTTACTTTATTAAAAAATTATATGTTGAGTTTTTGTTAGGGCATCATATCAATTACTTTGACATTAAACCCTTCCAGGGTGTTGGTGGAGGTATGCCCCAGGATAGGCCATGGGAAGCTAGAGTAGTCAGGTGCCCACATGTTCCTCGTCCTCCCCTTCCTCTGTCACCTCTAGTACAACATCCAGATATTACGGAGGATGCAGCCACACAAACTATCCAGGCCATTCACTCTTTGAGTGGTCTTTTGGTTTCCCATGCTTCTTCAGTAGCTCAACCATAGTCTGGTGATCTTGGCGATGGATCTAGTGTTGTTGCATCATCCTCCTCGGGTCCGCATATTTGTGTGCCACATATTTGCAATATGTGCCAGCAAATATGCTTGGGTCCTATTGTACAACCCCCTGAGCATCCATTAGACACTTCTGATTATGACATCCAGGATGTGGAGATTATAGCAGATCACACCGGAGTGGAGCACACCCTACAGAGTCCTCTCGCTAGAGAGGTGGACATTGGAGTAGTTACACAGGTAACATTTAGGTGTAAATTCATAACTTGCATTTTTTTTAAATGAATATTAATAAGAGATAGTATCAAGTACTAATATTTATTTACATGGTCTATTTAACAGTTAATGTCTGAGGAGGAGCTCACACAGGTGACTGATAGCACCCTTAGGGCCATTTCATTTGGCCTCGAGACACAGAGTATGTATTTTCGCACTCACTCATTTACATTTTTTTATTGTATACTTGCTTGTCATTTAAATTGTCATTAATGAAATTATATATTAACTTATATGTTTATCTTATTCTCTACTTGTAGGAAACACCTAGTGCGAGCGAGGTGCGATGCTCTCCAGACTATGGAGGCACAATGGTAGATAAGGGAAAGGTAATTGAACTCAAATTTGATTGAATTAAGATTTATAAGATCTTTTATTGATTATACATACATTGACATAGATTCGTAGTTTCATATGTACTTGTTATTTTTATGTACAGGCGGTTGTGAGCTATACATCATTGTTGATAAGTGCCACAACACCTGAAGGAATATGTATTTGAACACCTAAAGGAGGAGGTGTTGAAACACCTCAAGGAGGAGGTGTTGAAACACCTAAAGAGGTATGTGTTTATTTTATTTTGTGCTTGGTAAATATGTTCTTATTACCGACAATTCTATGCTAACTTGGATCAATTTCATTTTTTTGTTCACATATATAGATTGATGTTACAAAAGTTGGTTTGGTTAGTTCTTTGAGAGGGGTATATTCTAGGACTCCTAACCCTTCAAAGAGACATATATTTCAGGTAATCAAGATTTCAATTTTAGAGTTCAATTATAATTCAATGTGTATTGATTTTTATGTTAATTATTCAATTTTAAATTATATAGTATAACTAATCTCAATTGTGGTTTTACTTTTTCTTGTGCAGCTACCTTCAGAGCCAACGAGTGCTTCAAAGAGGCTCCATTTTGATGATCCACCAGTAGTTTAGGATGAGATAGACATTTTGGCATGTAAATTTTGAATAGATACCGAGATGGCATATGCCACATATTGTAAAATTTTGTTTGAGTTGGCATTGATGCCATTTTTGTATATGGAAATACACTTGATTATTGGATAATTTGATATATAGAAGTTGACAATCGAAATTTAATTTCCTCCTCATGTGCATGATTAAACTCTTTGAAAATTTAATCAAGTGAGCAATGGTTAAATATCAATGTACAATAGCATAAAAAGAATGGTTAAATATTATGTAGTTTATATTCATATTGCTAATTACATTGCATTGCACATCTTTCAAACTCAAAGCATTACTTCACATTGCATAAGTAACAACTAGATGCGATAGATGAAAAAAATTCAATAACAATATAGTTTTTACAAAGTCAACCTAAGCAGTTATGCAATTAATTCACATTACATAACTAATAACTAGGAGAAACTATCAATTGCATTAGCTTGTCATGGAATTCTATGAGACCACATTTCTTTGAGGAAACTTGGCACAAAACTCACAAAAAATGAAAAGAAAGCACTCAAACAAACCTTAAAGGGATCTCAGGCCTGCTGCCCCATCATTCCACATGTTATGCAGCCATTTACTTGCAGTGTAGGGGTCAAACAATGGAAAAAAAATGTAAAAATGATATATATATATATACAGCCTAGAAGCATGAATTACGATTAGAATATCACATAACATCATATAAACAAAAAAACCACTATAATTTTGAATGTCATTTAAAACATGCATGATGAATATTCATCATTGAAACTTGAATTGTGGTAGCTTGATATACAGAGTCGATTGATGTCAGGTTTCAATTTGTATGATATTGAAAAAATAAGCCAACTGAGTAGAGTTATCAGCATTCTTCAAAAATCATAAGAATTATTTTAGTACACTAGCCATTTTGACGTCTTCTTCCAGTCTCGAACGTTATTTTGTATCATTGTTACATTGGTCTTAGTTCAATGATGCTGAACAATTTTAGAAAAAAGAAAGTTGTGTCACGGTCCGCATTCAATCCAACAAGCAAAAATGAAAGCTCAGCCTCTTGGAATGAAAATTCTTGTTTGCAAAACAAATGAATAAGAATGAGGTAGTTAAGGTGTTTGAAGTTATTTAGAGGTCCCTTTTAGGGTGCAAGGCTTAAAAGTTCATTTTAAATGCACTCAAACAAACTTTAAAGGGATCTCGAGGCTGTTTCCCTGTTCACAGCTATCGCGACAATTTACTTGCGGTGTAGGGGCGAACAATGGAAAACATATAAAAATAATATATATATATAGATTAATGCTGACCTAGAAGCATAAATTCTGATTAGAATATCACATAACATCATATAAACAAAAAAACCACCATAAACTTGAATGTCATTTAAAACATGCATGATAAATATTCATCGTTGAAACTTCAATTGTGGTAGCTTGATATACAAATTCTATTGATGTCAGGGTTCAATTTGTATGATATTGAAAAAATAAGACAACTGAGTAGAGTTATCAGCATTCTTCAAAAATCATAAGAATTCTTTTAGTACACTCAAGAGTTATCGGATGTCTTCTTACAGTCTCAAAAGTTATTTTGTATGGTACACACATTGGTCTTGAGAGTGGTAGCAATATAGGTCCTGATACAAAACACGGTTTACGTGCAATGTAACTGATGGCATAGGAAGATTTTTCTTTGAAAGCAAAAATAAAAGCTCTGCCTCTTGGAATGAAAATGCTTGTTTGCAAAACAAATAAATAAGAATGAGGTAGTTAAGGTGTTTGAATTGATTTAGAGGTCGCTTTTAGGGTAGTTAAGGTGTTTGAAGTGATTTAGAGGTCGCTTTTAGAGAAGAGAGATGTTGAAGAGTACATCAAGTCAGTGAGAACCGAAGTGTAATGTGTTTTAGTTTGTGGTACTCCTTTGTTTCTCTGCAGATGTGTGATAAATTCTTAGTTCAATGATGTTCAACAATTTTTGAAAAAAGAAAGTTGTGTCACGGTCCGCATTCAATCCAACAAGCGAAAATGAAAGCTCAACCTCTTGGAATGAAAATGTTTGTTTGCAAAACAAATGAATAAGAATGAGGTAGTTAAGGTGTTTGAAGTTATTTAGAGGTCACTTTTAGGGTGGAAGGCTTAAAAATCCATTTTAAATGCACAAAAAAGAATGAGATTACTTCAAACCAAGTTTGTGAAGAAGTTAAATGAGATTACTTCAAACCAAGTTTGTGAAGAAGTTAACTATGTTGCCCACTAGTTTCCCTTAAGAGTCCAAAGTCCTAAAAGGAATCAATCTTTGAAGGGATATTTCTTGGAGACCGTGATGCTTACAGACTCTCTGTTTGAGGCTATGGGATCATGTTGGGACCATCTACAAAAACCTCTCTCAGTTTTCCCTATCTCGGAGGCATTTTCCTATGGTGATGACTTTTCAGTTCAGTGGAGGGAAAAGTTGCCAGATGCAAGCAGTGTAAAGTTGCAAAGTGGTGCAACTTTCATTCCGCAACTCATACAACCAAACGAACTATTCCAACACATCCAGATGGATACGTTTACGCTAGGGATGGTCCTCTCTTGCACCCAAATACCGAATCACTCTGAGCTACATTGGAATGACAATTCCCCTTAAGAGTCCAAAGTGCTAAAAGGAAACAAAATTTGAAGGGCTATTTCTCGGAAACCGTGATGCTTACAGACTCTCTGTCTGATGCTATGGGATCATGTTGGGACCATATACAATAACCTCTCTATTTTTTCTATCTCGTAAGCATTTTCCTCAGTGGTGATGACTTTTCGAGGAAAAAGTTGCCGATGCAAGCACGTAATAAGCAAGTGGTGCAACTTTCATTCCACAACTCAGAGTGACCGCTTTAATCGCTCCAACACGCCCGTGATGGGCACATTTATGCTAGGATGGTCCTCTTGCACCAAATACATCGACCACCGAAGCTACATTGACCTACGATTTCTTTAAGAGTCCAAAGTGCTAAAAGGCGAATCTTTAGCTGTCTATTTCTCAGACCGCGGATGCTTACTGCACTCTTCATCCGAGGCTATGGGATCATGTTGAACCTTTTCTATCTCAAGGCATTTCCTATGGTGATGACTTTTCAAGGTGGAAAAAGTTGTCGATGTAGCGCTTAAAGTTGCAAAGTGGTAACTTTCATTCCTAAGAACTCGTGACGACCAAAACGATTGTTCCAACACATCCTAATGGGTACGCGCACGCTTAGGATGGTCCTCTGTACCCAAATACCAATTACCTCGAAGCTACATTGATCGGTGATTTCCTTAAGAGTCCAGTGCTAAAAGGAAGAAATCTTTGAAGGGATATCAAGACCGCGGATACTTACGCACTCTTCGCATGAGGCTATGGATCGCGGTTGACCTCATCTACAAAACTCTCTCGTTTGCTATCTTGGAGGCATTTTCCTCGTGGTAATTTTGAGGGCTTATCGATGTAGCACTTCCACAACTCCAGATTCCTCGCCACCACCCAGACACCTTTATTTAGGCCCCAATATGCTTAGAAAATAAGAACTTCGCATTCAAATATTTTTGCGTAAACTTGAGGGTAAAACTCTACAAGTGCGAAAACCACCATTTTAGACCTTAACTCTTTCATTTATTTCAAAACCCGCTTCCACTTTCCACTCTTGGAAATAACGTCAAGACATGTAATAATGTTTCTACATAAAGTTTTGATACAAAAATGCTTGAATGGCTTGTGCACAGGCAGAAAACACAAGAAAAACAGTAAAATATGAACTGAGCAATTGAAAGTTTATTGATTCAAAGAAAAAATCTCTTTCAACCAAACTTGTCTTGAGCCCTTGAAGGCCTTAAGTACAATTCTATGCCTTGGAATCCAACTCCCAATGCCTTTAACCACCAATATTAACTGACTTTTGAAACCTTAATGACCGTTGAAGGCCAAAATACAAACATTTTTCACATTAATATGTCTCATAATGAAATGTTGCACTTTTCCACTTCTAACTTTACTAAGACCTCACTTAATGGCTTGAAATAGCATCATTACATGTTCAAAACACTGTTCTTGCTTGTCCCTAAACAAATTTACTAATTTTTCCTTCAAAGGCTACAAAGCAACAACTAGGACAAGTTGGGATCTCCATGTTTTTTTACCCTAAAACCTAAAAAATCCTCCTAATACATGACCATTAGGACTATTAGATCTCATTAAAGACAAAAACTCAAAATATTAACACTTTAATCATTGAAATGATCCACAATGATATTGTGGTGTGGGTGCTCCTGCACCAAAAATGGTGGTTACAACTTGCTAATGTCAATGAAACGTGGGGGCAGCAAGATTTAAAGTTGTCTTAAGCTTGTGTAGGTCCTAATAGACGTGTTTGATGAATTTATAGGGTGTGGCAAGGTTGGAAACATTGATTTCCTTAAAACCTCATGAAAGTTTCTAAAAATGAAGTTGCACCCAAGTTGGATTTGAGGAGCAAAAGTTGCAAGCCACTATAATTTATTATATATAAATGGGAGATATTACAAAACCTAGTTCAAACAAGCATACTGACAGGAAAGAAAGAACTGGGGAAGAAAACCTTCTAAGAAGCTCGGACATTAAGTAAAAAAATAGACCCCTTTACAAAACCTATGAGTTTCCAAAATACAAACTCCTTTACATTGTAAACATACCCTTTATACAATGACAGACATTTGACCCATATTTCAAAAAACATCACTGGGTATAGATTATGCCCATACACAATTATGACCATTTTACATTGTTTCCAATTTGAGAATTCAAATTTTACAAAATTTTCCTATTAGAGGCATTTAGGGCATAGTCTTCAACAACAGTAGTATGTTCATGTTCTGCAATGACAAGCACCTGTACAAACCATCAAGGTAGCTTAGAATAACCAATCTATATTATTCTAAATGACACAAAATATGATGAGATGGTAATGAATACTATAAAAGACGCTTAGAATAACCAACCTATATTGTTGTAATTTGTTGCATACCTCTCTAAAAGGATCAAAGATGGCTATTGTTGCAACAGGTCCATGATCAATCATGCCGAATATCTAAAGTGGGAAAATGAGAAATCTATATTGGGTCACAATAGAAAAGATGCTTGTGAATAACAAATCTATATTAACTAAAACAACTTGAATGGATGATGAATTGGTGATGCAAACTATAAAAGATGCTTAGAATAAACCAATCTATATTGTTGTAATATGTCGTGACATACCTTCGGAAAGGATCGAGTCAAGCTATTATTGCGCCAGGTCCATGATCAATCGTGCCAAGAATATCGTAAAAGTGGGAAAATGAGAAATCTATATTGTCAAAATAGAAAAGATGTTTAGACTAACATATCTATATTAATCTAAACAACCTGAATGATGATGAGTTGGTGATGCAAACTATAAAAGATGCATACCTCTTCGAAAGGACTAGAGTTGGCTATTGTTGCAATAGGTCCATGATCAATTGTGCCAGGAATATAGCAAAAGTGGGAAAATGAGAAATCTATATTGTCATAATAGAAAAGATACTTAGACTAACATATCTATATTAATCTAAAAAACTTGAATGATGATGATTTGGTGATGCAAACTATAAAATATGCATACCTCTTCGAAAGGATCAGAGCTGGCTATTGTTGCAGCAGGTCCATGATCAATCTTTCCAAAAATATCGCAAAAGTGCATACAAAATATCACTATTAAAGACACCTGCATTGCAATAGTATATAAAATATCAGTATTAAATAAAGAAAACTAATGAACTTAATCATAATGAACATAAGCATTCTACCTTCCATTCTTGAAAATACTATTCAAGTGTGCCTGAAGGGTCATCTCTTTGCTTAAGAGTATCCAATATTGCTTCATGATCAACATTACTAAGTGTCCATAGTTGTTTTGCCTTTGGTCTGGCATGATGCTTCAACAACTTAACATTTGTTGCTATAACAAGGTGCGAATACATGAGAATGGTTTTGTGTTTCTCGTAGTCTTCAAATGCATATGCCATTCTTTCTAATCATGTATGTTCGCAACCAAGTTCCTGCAACCACAACTGACCCTGTAGGATACACGAAACCATCATCATCTTCCATCGGTTGTGTTAGCTTATGCTTTACCTACACACATCGAGCCAACCAATAGTCTGATCTCTCTTCATTCCCCTACGGTGCAACAACTACAAAAATATGTCCTAGTTGTAGTAGATTTGAAAGCAGGTCGTAATCAATTGAACTTTCCATTGTGTCATTTGTCATGGATATTGTTTGAGATAAAGGAGTTAGATATTGTGGTACCCATGTATCCACCCACTCACTTGAATCATATTGATCCCACTCACACTGAATACAACTCTAACAAAAACAAGCCAACTCTCGTGTCCAAGTGGTCCATGTGCCTGCATCTAAGCTTTGAAATGAATTCATCTTTGAAGAATCTTTGATTGTATGACAATCCAATCTGCCTCCCAATGTACCCTCCTCAATGAACCAAAAGAATTTGTGCACTGTTGAATCAAGTGTCTCTCCCTGTGACAATGTTGAACTACACCAATCAACTATAGAACGTGCATCGCTGAATTTTGCTCCTGAAATCTTCAATTTCTCCTTAACTAGAGCTCTCTTTACGCATGCACCTACTCCATCATGCTCCCCTTTCCCATGTCCAGCTTCAAAAAAACTCCAAATATGAGGTAGACCCCTCTCTACATGCATTCTACTCAACCAATAAAACTATGAACATTCTTGAATTGACCTGTGCAATTATCTGACCAAATTAGATGTTGCCCCAATGCTATATCATGCTCTTGCAAGAACTCAAAAAAAATCTCGAAACAATGTTGGACATACTCAGATGAGTGAGATCTATCATCACTCATATAAAAATAATACTCTCTGATTATCTTTCGATCCTCTGTACTATCAGGTGCATGTCTAAATGTTATGTGGACAAAAATAGCAATCTGAATGGAATTGTAATAGTGAGATTGTACCTCGTTTTGTGGTTGCAATGTGTAGTTTTCTACAAAATCAACCATTGATATAATAGTGCCTATCATAAAAGAGTCCTTACACATCCTAAATTGTTGATCCAACCACTGAGACCTATGACTATGCCTTGCATACTTGTAGAAAATATTGTCCTTAAAATCTGAAATAAAATCAGCAACACTGCATTCTTTTGTAACCAACTCACATCTAGAACCTTCACCTCCACTTTGCAAAGTATATTTGACTACCTCATATCTCTTTTTCTCAACAAGCTTCTTTCCAAATTCATGTTCGGAACTCTCATGAAAACATTGAACAAACTTTAACAAGCCACCACATTGTGAGCACTTTGCATTTAAACAATCATTTCTATAGAAAAAACAACCATCATCTCTAGAACATAAAAATAGATCTAGCAAGTCCCTTGATGATTTCGGAAGATGCATTGCACCACACTCCTCAAGTAACATTTCATTAGCAGGTATGCAAAGTAGAACGATATAGCATAATAGCTCATGGTACATTGAAAACTCCACATGGTATTTGGTAATAACAAGTATTACTTAATCTTAAGAGGCACACAATAAAATGGCTTCAAACTCTCAAAAAGTCCTTGTGAGATTTCCATATTTTTATGTGTCACTAAATTTTTTGAACATTGCTGGCTTGATTCCAAGAAATGCTTTAGATGTGGTGTACGTACCTTGATTGCCCACTCTTAACTTTAAAACATCCTTTGCATTGGTGATACTCTAGAGTTATCATGCCAAAATTGTTGAACACCACTGCTTACATTATCGGTTAGCTTCTTATCAACAAGTGGAAGCCTCCCGAAAAAATCCCATGTATCATTTTGAAGAGGATCATCTATTCTTTCTCTTCTTGCAAGTGCTCTATCCAAATTTTTACTAATTATGTCAAAATCAATACAATTTTGTCTCATAAAGTAAGCCTTTTTCAATTGATGTCTTACTAGGGCGGTTGTAATGACTCTCTGAGTAGGTCTCTTATCATTTTCCTTGTTATTTTTTCCAATAGACTTTGAGAGCATTAAAAATATTTTTGACAATAATAGAATTTTTTTCGGTCTTTTTGTTCACACTTAATCTTCAATTTGGCTAGCAAAGGTCTCATCTTTTGCATCTTTAGCACCTGCACAAAAAGTTGGCATTGCTCGGGTCAATGTCTTATCACTAAAATATTGGTTGAAAAGTCTCTAGCCCACAACCTAACAAATACCAGGTTGACCTCTTGCCTTCAAAATTGTTTATAATGTTCTCATCAAATTCAAGTAACCATTTCATGTGCCCTCCTCAAGGTCTTGAAATTGGAACACCTTCTTCCATACAAGGTTCTTCATTCTCATGTAATCCGCAAACAACCTTACACTTGCTTCAATATTATGTTCAAAAATCTTCATTTCCAACATTTCACCTCAACATTTTCAATACCACCTGAATAATTTCATTCCCACTTCAATATCTTGTTCAACATCTTCAAATCCAACATTTTCACCTCGAACAATTTCAATATCAATTTGAATAATTTCATTCCCAATTTCAATATCATGTTCAACATTTTCAAATCCAACATTTTCACCTTGAACATTTTCATTATAAATTTCAATAATTTCATCCCTAATTTGAATATCATGTTCAACATATTCAATTCCAACATTTTCACCTTAAACATCTTCAATTTCCTCTTCACTTGAAAGACCATAGGGGTTAGGTTTGCCAATATTTAACATACCTTGTCTTCTCTTCCTATGAATTTCTCTATCTCTTTGTCTATGTACTTCAATTTTTTCTTTTGTAAGATTTCTCTTACGTTTCTTCTTTCGACAACTACTACTCCCCATTATACCTCATAAAAGATGCTAAAAATAATTGCTTATGACAAATTTCAATAAAATATGCTCCAAATTTTTTATCTTTGTCTCTTCCTATTTGAAA
>VDFB02000017.1:456703588-456873024 GCA_007258455.2 Sequoia sempervirens
AGTTAAATTCTTCACAAACTTGGTTTGAAGTAATTTCATTCTTTTTTGTGCATTTAAAATGGATTTTTAAGCCTTCCACCCTAAAATTGACCTCTAAATAACTTCAAACACATTAACTACCTCATTCTTATTCATTTGTTTTGCAAACAAACATTTTCATTCCAAGAGGTTGAGCTTTCATTTTTGCTTGTTGGATTGAATGCGGACTGTGACACAACTTTCTTTTTTCAAAAATTGTTCAACATCATTGAACTAAGAATTTATCACACATCTACAGAGAAACAAAGGAGTACCACAAACTAAAACACATTATACTTCGGTTCTCACTGACTTGATGTACTCTTCAACATCTCTCTTCTCTAAAAGTGACCTTTAAATCACTTCAAATAACTTAACTACCCTAAAAGCGACCCTAAAAGCGACCTCTAAATCACTTCAAACACCTTAACTACCTCATTCTTATTCATTTTTTTTGCAAACAAGCATTTTCATTCCAAGAGGCTGAGCTTTTATTTTTTCTTTCAAAGAAAAATCTTCCTATGCCACTGTTACATTGCATAGGTAAACCGGGTTTTGTATTGTGGACCTATATTAAGCTACCACTCTCAAGACCAATATAATAATGATACAAAATAACTTTTGAGACTACAAGAAGACATCTAATAACTCTTGAGTGTACTAAAAGAATTCTTATGATTTTTGAAGAATGCTGATAACTCTACTCAGTTGTCTTATTTTTTCAATATCATACAAATTGAACCTTGACATCAATAGACTTTGTATATCAAGCTACCACAATTCAAGCTTCAACGATGAATATTTATCATGCATGTTTTAAATGACATTCAAGTTTATGGTGGTTTTTTTTTTAATATGATGTTATGTGATATTCTAATCGTAATTCATGCTTCTAGGCTGCACATCTATATATATATTATTTTTACATGTTTTCTCCATTGTTCGGCCCCTACACCGCAAGTAAATTGCTGCATAGCGTGTGGAATGAGGGGACAACAGGCCTGAGATCCCTTTAAAGTTTGTTTGAGTGCATTTAAAATGAACTTTTAAGCCTTGCACCCTAAAAGTGACCTCTAAATAACTTCAAACACCTTAACTACCTCATTCTTATTCATTTGTTTTGCAAACAAGAATTTTCATTCCAAGAGGCTAAACTTTCATTTTTGCTTGTTGGATTGAATGCCGACCGTGACACAACTTTCTTTTTTCTAAAATTGTTCAGCATCATTGAACTAATACCAATGTAACAATGATACAAAATAACGTTTGAGACTGGAAGAAGACGTCAAAATGGCTAGTGTACTAAAATAATTCTTATGATTTTTGAAGAATGTTGATAACTCTACTCAGTTGGCTTATTTTTTTAATATCATACAAATTGAAACCTGGCATCAATCGACTCTGTATATCAAGCTACCACAATTCAAGTTTCAATGATGAATATTTATCATGCATGTTTTAAATGACATTCAAGATTATAGTGGTTTTTTTGTTTATATGATGTTATGTGATATTCTAATCGTAATTCATGCTTCTAGGCTGTATATATATATTATTTTTACATGTTTTTTCCATTGTTCGACCCCTACACTGCAAGTAAATGGCTGCATAACGTGTGGAATGAGGGGGCAGCAGGCCTGAGACCCCTTTAAAGTTTGTTTGAGTGCTTTCTTTTCATTTTTTGTGAGTTTTGTGCCAAGTTTCCTCAAAGAAATGTGGTCTCATAGAATTCCATGACAAGCTAATGCAATTGATAGCGCTCCTAGTTATTAGTTACGTAATGTGAAGTAATTGCATAACGCTTGAGGTTGACTTTGTAAAAACTATATTGTTATTGAATTTTTTCATCTACCAGCATCTAGTTGTTACTTATGCAATGTGAAGTAATGCTTTGAGTTTGAAAGATGTGCAATGTAATGTAATCAACAATATGAATATAAACTACATAATATTTAACCATTCTTTTTATGCTATTGTACATTGATATTTAACCATTGCTCACTTGATTAAATTTTCAAAGAGTTTAATCATGCACATGAGGAGGAAATTAAATTTCGATTGTCAACTTCTATATATCAAATTATCCAATAATCAAGTGTATGTCCATATACAAAAATGGCATCAACGCCAACTCAAACAAAGTTTTACAATATGTGGCATATGCCATCTTGGTATCTATTCAAAATTTACATGCCAAAATATCTATCTCATCCTAAACTACTGGTGGATCATCAAAATGAAGCCTCTTTGCATCACTCATTGGCTTTGAAGGTAGCTACACAAGAAAAATTCAAACCACAATTAAGATTAGTTATACTGTATGATTTAAAATAGAATAATTAATAAAAATCAATACACATTGAATTATAATCTAAATTTAAAATTGAAATCTTGATTACCTGAAATATACGTCTCTTTGAAGGGTCAGGAGTCCTAGAATATACCCCTCTCAAAGAACTAACCAAACCAACTTTTGTAACATCAATCTATATATGTGAACAAAACATGAAATTGATCAAAGTTAGCATAGAATTGTCGGTAATAAGAACATATTTACCGAGCACAAAATAAAATAAACAGATACCTCTTTAGGTGTTTCAACACCTCCTCCTTCAGGTGTTTGAATACTTACTCCTTCAGATGTTGTGGCACTTATCAACAATGATGTATAGCTCACAACTGCCTATACATAAAAATGACAAGTACATATGAAACTATGAATCTATGTCAATGTATGCATAATCAATAAAAGATCTTATAAATATTAATTCAATCAAATTTGAGTTCAATTACCTTTCCCTTATCTAACATTGTGCCTCCATAGTCTGGAGAGCATCGCACCTCGCTCGCACTAGGTGTTTCCTACAAGTAGAGAATAAAATAAACATATAAGTTAATATATAATTTCATTAGTGACAATTCAAATGACAAGCAAGTATACAATAAAAAAATGTAAATGAGTGAGTGCGAAAATACATACTGTGTGCGTCTCGAGGCCAAATGAAATGGCCCTAAGGGTGCTATCAGTCACCTGTGTGAGCTCCTCCTTAGACATTAACTGTTAAATAGACCACGTAAATAAATATTAGTACTTGAGACTATCTCTTATTAATATTCATTTAAAAAAAAATGCAAGTTATGAATTTACACCTTAAATGTTACCCGTGTAACTACTCCAATGTCCACCTCTCTAGCAGGAGAGGACTCTGTAGGGTGTGCTCCACTCCGCTGTGTGTGATCTACTATAATCTCCACATCCTGGATGTCATAATCAGAAGTGTCTAATGGATGCTCAGGGGGCTGTACAATAGGACCCAAGCATATTTGCTGGCACATATTGCAAATATGTGGCACACAAATATGCAGACTCGAGGAGGATGATGCAGCAACACTAGATCCATCGCCAAGATCACCAGATCGTGGCTGAGCTACTGAAGAAGCATGGGAAACCAAAAGACCACTCAAAGAGTGAATGGCCTGGATAGTTTGTGTGGCTGCATCCTATGTAATATTTGGATGTTGTACTAGAGGTGGCAGTGGAAGGGGAGGACGGGGAACATGTGGGTGCCTGACTACTCTAGCTTCTCCTGGCCTATCCTGGGGCATACCTCCACCAACGCCCTGGAAGGGTTTAATGTCAAAGTAATTGATATGATGCCCTAACAAAAACTCAACATATAATTTTTTAATAAAGTAAAAAGGTACATCAAGATTATTGTTGGGTGGTTGATCAAAAACCATACACCAACGATCCCAAAAGTTATTTACTATGCCCCTATGTGTGCACCATTTTATAGAAAGTTTTGGTTTGTTAACATTAACTAGAAAACCAGTGTTGGGGTTAATAAATAAAGAGGCTATTTGGGCTTTTGTTATTTGGAGATCTTTCACATCATCATAAGACAATCCATACATGCATAATATTCCCCTCATGGTTTCTTGCCAATGTAATGGTGCATGTTGGGTGGAGAGGGTTTCTACATTTGTAATTATTCTCACAATGTGGCTTTGACATACGTGAGGATAATTGAGGATTTTCTTATAAACATACAAAATGCCCCCCAATTGCTCCACCTTTTCATGAATTGGGTCTTCAATCTCCCATGGTTAAAGTGAGGTGGTGGAGCATTTGGCATTTCTGCATTTTGATTCTCACCGGTGGATTTTCATTATCAACTCCGGTGGAATTTGTGCATTCTCATTCTCAGCAGCCATAATGCCCGATTAGTTAAAAATAATTAATCTAATTAAAATTAGACAATATAAATGAAAATATTATAAAAATACCTAGTTTTTAAAAAAAATCCAAAAAAACCCTACTTTTTAACAAAAATCTATAAAATTCTCTAATTTTTAATACAAATACATAAGCAACACTATTTTTAAATCAAAATCCATAAAAAACATTCACTTTTTTATCAAAATCCATTTTAAACTCAATTGTTTCATAAAAATTCAATCAAAAACCCTATTTTGAAACAAAATCCACAAAAACCATTCATTTTTTTATCAAAATCCATTCTAAATTCAATTTTTTCATAAAAATTCAATCAAAAACCCTATTGTGAAAAAACATCCACAATTTTTTTTTTTTTAATCAAAATCCATTCTAAACTATTCAATCAAAAACCCTATTTTAAAAAAAAATCCACAAAAAACTATTTGAAATTATCCAAATCTAATTCAAAATTGAATCGAAGCAAATAAAAATAAAAAATCTTACCTTTTCAAATCAGATTTTGGCCAAATCAGATATCTATTACGCGAAGAATCTCCTCACTATGCGCCCGCGGGTTGTTGACTGTGAAATGACTTTAAAACAACGACAAAGTTTGTATATATATGCTTTTTACAAATCGGATATCCAATTTTGAAAACTAGGATTGGTGTTTTCTATGGTGGTGTGTACTGACACCCGAGTCTAAAAAAAGTCAACATGGTATTTTCGCATTTTTGGGTCGATGAAAGACGTGTTTTTTTCCTCATTGCCACTTTTTGGCCCACCATGATCCTGCACATATCCTTTTGTTTCGTCCAAATTGGACATCAGATGTGAGATCTGTGAAGGATTGAAGAAAGAGGCTTTTTGAGAGGTTCCAAAAGGTAGCTATCAATTCGGTGCATTTTCGGCCCAAATGGACCTCACCATCGTGCTCAAAAGGCATAAAAACCTAAAGATCGACTGTCGATTTGTTGATTTTCAAGAAAATCATTTTTGAGGAATTTTTTTTATAGGTAGAGCCGTATGGCCCCACTTGCTCATGTGGTACCTCCAGATTTAGCAGCAACTCAGCTAAAATTGGTGGAAGTTTTTTTTTGCAAACTTGACCCCCTCACTGTTGGAGTTTTCCATTTTGCACTTGAACTTCAGAGAGCGATATCTCAGTCATACAGAGGCATTTTTGAGTGATTTTTTTTTTAATTTGGGGTAAAATTTCACACTCTTCGCAGTGGTAAGATCAATTTTTTCTCAAGTAATTCCAATTTTTTAGAAAATTAGTTTTCTTATCAGATTTGAAGGAAATTCCTCAGTTTTTGAACTTCAAATGGATGTAACTTTCATGTACGACCTCAGATTGAGGTGATTCTTTTGTTGAAAGTGAATATTTTATGAGCACTACACATTAGTGCTATTTTGAGGTTCTCATTCTAAGATTTGATTGTACTTTTAGTATTTGAGTCCATTTTTTGACATTGTAAAACTCTAGAAAACAAATCCAGCATTGTAAACACACTGATTTATAAAATGTCAAATCATTTTTTGTTTGGGGGATTCTTGATTGAGTGAAAAAGGGGGGTGTCTCTATGTGTTTCTTCTTGCATTTTCTCTCACATTGCAACAACAATCTAAAATGGATAAAATAGTTCCTCTACTCACACCATACAATTACTTTGAGTGGAAAAATGAAATGGAACTTCACTTAAGAAAGTTAAAATTGTTATTCACAATGGGTATTGATAAGGAACCCACAAAAGATGAAGAAAAGCCTAAATGGTTCAACAAGTGTGATGAAGCTTTTGGCACATTATACATGGTTGTGTCTCCTGATCTATGCTTTCATATTATATCTACAAAATCACCAAATGAAGTGTTGAATACTTTGAATACTCTCTTTGGTAAACATGATGATTTGAGAGAACATTCATTGGAGAACAAGCCCATAGGATTGAGCCCATGCAATTTTGACACCATTCAAGATTTATTTACTAGGTTGAATGCCATAAGATTGTAGTTGGAGCAATGTGGAGTTAAAAAGGATGACTCAGTTGATTTTAAGCATTCTTTCAAAACTTGGTCCAGATTATGCAGTGTTTGTTTCTACATTTCATGCAATGAAAAGAGCCTTAGGAAAAGGATTTACTATGCCTTCTCTAGGTGAGTTCACTTCTGATCTCACAAAGGAGCAAGATGAATTGATTCAAATGGGAATTATTAAGTCTTCCAAGTCTCATGCCTTGGATGCAAAACAATGCACTAACAAGCAAAACAAGAAACAAAGGAACCAAGGAGATAAAATGATTCAAATAAATCATCATCTACTTCTAAAGTAGACTCTAAATTCTATTCAAAAGAGGATTCATTTAAGGAGAAGCCTACTTGTGCATATTGCAATAGGAGTGGACATGAAGAACATTCTTGTTATAAGAAGGATATTGATGAACTAAAACATCTTCTTGAGAAGAACAAAATTAGTTTTCCTTCTCGAATGGTTGATTCAACTTCTTCTAATTCGAAAAGTTCAAAACAATCAGAATCTGATAAGGAAAAAGGCCATACTATTGGGGAAAGTAAATCAAAAGGTAAAGCTCTTTATGCTTCTATAGGTCTTGGATCAAGGAGATGACTCATAGATTTTGGAGGTTCTCATCATGTGGCTTCTACACAGTCTATGTTCTCTTCTTTTGAGCCTTGTGTGATGCCACCTATTCTGATGGGAAACAATACATACATGGATGTAATTGGGAAAGGATTTGTTGATATTGGGGATGGCACCTTCAATGATGTTTTGTGTGTACCTCATCTTTTAAACAATCTTCTTTCCATCTATCAAATCACTCATGGTGGAGTAGGGAAGACTATAAAATTCACACTTGATTCAGTTATCATCAGAGACTTGAAGAGAAGAGAGATAATTTCTACTGGGATAGTTGATCATGCATCTCGGTTATACACCTTTTTAGACTTTGCACCTGATGATGGTCTCGATCCTTTGATCAGACTCCTAGTGTGAGTTTTTATTTTGAGAACTTTGGTTAATTGAACATGGGTATTCTCACATATGATCTAGTTATTGAGCCTTGCATTCTTTCTCCTCAATCTACTATTGCTTCTGAGGATACTTGTGTTGCTACATTCATGGCTACTTGTGATTCAGTGCAGCAGGATATACATCATCTTCTAGATGTAGCTACTTGGGATGACTACTTGGCAAACATTGCAGGTTTGTTCATAGAGTCTCATATTTTAGATTTGGGAGACACTATTCATGCATTCATCTTCTCTTTGATGGAGTTGATTCTTCTTCAGTTGTTGTGGAGGAACCTTTGGACCCTCTTGTTCATTTTCCACATGATCATTCATCATAGTTTGACATGAGTGTGGATACTTTTGAGCAACATTTAGAGGAGGCACCTTTGTCTTTAGAGGAGATATTGGAGTCTTTGGATCTTGTTCTACATACATCTCTACTAGGTTTTGGATTTTCATCTTCATCAGTGTGGCCTAGAATGCCTGATTTGATGGTGGGAACTTTTGACATTGACATGGAGACAAATGAGTAGTTTTCAAAGACATCTTACATTTTGCACTTTCTTCCTTCATATTCCTTTCAGGAATGGGAAGAAATTATTCATGCACCTTTGGTTTTGTTTCTTCCTAAGGGGAGGAACATTGTTCGACAACTGTGGACCATCTTCTATATCCAATTTTGAGCATCAACCATTGGTACAGTTGACTACTTGAGGAAAGGCTACATAGTCTTTCTTATCCTTTCTATTTTTGAGGGGACTTCTTCCTTACATGGGATTCTTCTTGTGTTGGGAAACTTGTTTTCTTTTCTCTCTTTTGGGGAGGAGTTTTTTCCCATTGGGTTTTCTCCTTTTCTCCGATTGCGAGAGATTGGTTTATACATGGGTACCTAACATGCCCTAGTCGTCGGGACCCATCTTTTTGTCTTTTCACCCACCTAAGCTACGCTTAAGGGGGGGTGTTAGTGTAGGTTTTTTATTTTCCTTATGTTAGGGAATATTTATTTTTCCTACACACATTATTAAGCTTTCTTAGGTTATACTAGAATGGTTAGGATGAGGAAATGTGGCATAAATCCATCATTCACATGTGTCACTCACACCCTCTTTTGGATTTATTAGCTACCTCTCATAACCATTTCTTGTCTTTACCTGAGTAGGTATAACCATGTAATCTGGAATTTACCAAGTAGGTAAAACTCCCACCTATTATGGGCACTTGGGAGTTATTACTCCTCTTGGAATTATCTACCATTACTTTTCTATATAAGCAACACTCACCCCTCCCCTTGGTTGGTAGTAATATGGACTACTAGTTCAATGCTAAGGGAGTGTTGAGTTTATTCATCTCCTGATCTCTTTTCTCGCTTTCGTTCAATCATTCTGATCTTGAGTGGTTTCACAACCAAATCTAAGATCGACCTCTAATGGATTTTCTGGGAAAGGGCTATAGCTTGATCAACCTTGGTGGTAATTTTTGAATAATTTACTTTGTATATTTTGCACACATGAAACAACTCTCTATAGGCCATCTCCATCTCAAAAAAATGAGCTACCAACTTGTTGTCCTTCTCGTGGTATATTGGTCTATTTGAGAGTTAGGCCGCCAACATTTTTGGTGTTTTTGTGTTTGGCCAATCCTCACCTATAAAAATGCTTTTGAATTCCTTATCACTATTTGTCTTCGTGAAATTTAGGATCCTCTGCGCCTCCCACCATGCTACAAGAGAGTGATTGCATTCTAAAGTTTTGGTAATGTTAGATACCTCTTGTATCACTGTGGAAATGGGCTCCAAATTGTGAAGGTACCACTCAATGGTTCCCACTAGATCCTTTATGTCCAGTTTGGGAATTTCAATGATAATTCCCTCTGACATGGCTGAATCATTAGACTCCTCATCCGCTTCCACAGAGGCAGATACAACTGGCTTAGGTGTGTGTTGGGCTCATCATTAGAAGGAATTTTCACTATCTACTGTGCAGACTCTCCAATCTCAATTGTTGGTTGCTCAGTGGCTGGCTGCTCGGTAGTTGGCATTGTCACAATCGGCTGTATGTTTTTAGTTGCTATAACTTCCCTCTGCTCAATGTCTGCCTCTATCTCCATCTATTGAGTTGAGTGTAGGGGAGATATGTCTTCTACCCAGATATGAGATCCCAAAAATTATAACCAACTATCAACATGTGGTGTTTCTCCTTTTGATGATGCTAAGGAAATGATGGTGGTCTCCTCTATCGTGCCAGTCACTGCTGCTCCTTCAATTACTCCACTGGCCTTAGCCTCAACCTCCTCAACAACTCCTTCCCCCTCAACCACTCCTCCCTCAACCAAATCTTGCCTCTCTACTGGTGCTAGTACTCGAGTATTAATCTCCACCGAATAAACACCTATAGGTGTAGTGTTGACTGTGGACGAGGACAATGCCATTTGTTCATATTCTTCACTACTTTCTTGTTTCCTTTTCCTCTTCCCCGTTCTTGTTTCTTCACCTGTTGCTACCTAAGCGTCCAAAGTGGTCCACCAAAATACTGTTAGCCATGAGTTGTCATAGTCTCCCGCTGGCTGCAATTTTCCTAACTCGCCTATCAGTACTTGATTATGTATGACATCCAAGAATAAAGCTATCAAATGTTGGGTCATATTAAAGGCTTTGTGTTTGCACCCTAAGAACTCTCTAATTGTCTCTGATAGGCACAACACCCAATTATATACTCTTTCTACGCTCAACCCAAACATGTAGTTGACCATCCATGTAGATATGTTTGAAGCTCTACTTTCCCCTGTCAATTTACATTTAATGAGGTCCATTAAGCACTTGCAGTTCGATTTTGCCAACATTTGCTTCCTCAATCCTCTAACACCTGCATTCTAGATTATTTCTTTTTCCTTTTGGGTTAAGTATGGCTTGCATATGCATTTTATAATCATTTCTTTCTATTGTGCACTTATCTTAGTCATTGGTTTGGCAACCACCTACTCAGACACAGGTATCCCAAAAACCCTCTTGAAGTCACTTGGCTAGAAGGAAATGGTGACTGGGTAAACCTCATACTTAATGGTGCTTTTGTGGGTGTATTGTTTATAGTTTGACACAATCACTTTCAAGTAGCTTTCAAATTCTCTTGAATTGAAAAAAGGACATTGAGCGGCCTATTCTTAACTCATATGAGTTTAAATTTTCTTCCTTGTATGGTGCATCCCTCCTGTTGGTGTATGACCAAGTCTTGAGCTCTTCGTATAGTCTTCCAATTACCAATTCGTACGGTTTTGATTTGTATGGCCTTCAACTTCTCTCTATCTTGTATGACATTGAATTCTCCTAGCTGTATGATATTTCCTTCACCACACACAACCTTCTAAGTATGGTTTCTTCGTACGACACTCAAGCTTTGGGTTTCTTGTATGTAATTAACATCATGGCCTCATATGGTTGTCTCCCATCTTCCTCGTATGACTCACTTCTTTCATTCTTCATTGTATTGTATGACCCTTCTTTTCTCCCCTCGTACCTCCTTCAATTGCACTTCTGTACAAACTAGAGTGTTTTGGTCAAGTCGTACGAATTTTCTCTTGCTTTTGCTACGTCCTGTCTTCCTTTTGGCCGTACGACCCCTTTCCAGACTCTGTGTATGGTGATATTTTTTAATTTTCTCATTTTAAACTTTAAGTCCTTTTTATTTTTTAATACGTTTCTTTTTAATTTCATAATCTTCTTCACTTCAATAATATTTACTTTAATTTTTTTTCCCTTTTTGAATTTTTTTGATAATTCTTTTCTTTCCTTTGTTTTTTCAAACCCTTTCTCCTTGCATTTTAATTTTTCTTGTTTTTTCTCTCTTCAATTTTTGAATTTTTCTATCTCTCTCCTCCCCATCATTTTTTCTTTTTACACCTCTAATTTCCTCTCCTTTTCAAACTTTCAACTCTGAGGCGTAATGCCATTTACATGTATATGAAGGTCTCTTATAACATTCTTCATTACAAAAAGTACCCTTGAATTTTAAATCAAAGCACTTGTCTACCAGAGGGGTGAGACCTATGCCTTTGAAACTTCCATCAACGTATTGTTCGTTGTACTGCTGGTACCATGTTACGTTCTCTCCCTCCACGATTGGTGGCCCGGATGGGTTTGGCACAACCCTCCATAGTTTGTTCGTCATCACTATCTTCGTCACCTTCAGTGTTTTCAGTCTGTTCATTCTCATATGCTTGAGTATGTCTTCTGTATATCCATCAACATGTGAGACGAAGGTATCTTCCGTTATTATAATCGTTTTCATACATGATTCCACCTTCTCTACGTATGTGGTCCACTCCTCGTCAACCAAACACTCTTCTTCATCAATTCTATCTTGTTCTCATTCCCTTCATTGTTTTGCAGCTTGCTCTTCCTTTTCTTTCTAAGTTTCCTTGTCAAGTTCCTTGGTTAAGTATCCCCTCCTTATACCTTCATATGGAGCCTGGTAATTCCAGTATCCCTCGATTTGTTGCCAAAGGGTGGGTGTTCCAAACACCACATTTGTTAGATGCTTGTTCAACCAGGGTATTGCAATACCTTCAACTCTTTTTTTTGCAAGCCTTTCCTCAATTAACTTGTCCTTGCTTGATGTGGCCCAGTATTCCTCTGCAATATATTTGTTGCCGCCTAAGCCTCAGTCTTTTTCTCCAATGGATTATTCCCTCTGCACAAGCCACTCTTCTTTGGTTGCATATTCAAGCATATTGATTTGCATGGGTTCTCTTCTTCTTTCCTTGTAGATCTTTAGCTTCAACCCATTGATAGGATCCTTCAATACAGTATCATCTAGTCATTCTAGTTTTATTGCTCCATTATCTCCCACCACCACCACCACCTTATTTTAAACTTTCTCGGCTTCAATTCGTTGTGGCTATTATACTTTAGAACTAATTTTTCCGATTGGAAGTTTTCTTGCTAGAGATGCTTGTCGTGTCAAAAATTTCACCGTTTCTGCATCACCTCTATCGCCTACTAAGCTAGTACTAGTTGTTTTTCCAACTTATTCAACTGGAAAAATCTCTCCTTCAAGCTCTTCGTATCACCAAGTCTGTTTTCTACTGTAATCTGTAAGCTTGGCAACATGTATTCTGTCGGTACTACAACTTCCTAATCGTACATGAGTTGGAAGGGTGTGTGGCTAGTTGTTACCTTATAGGTCATTTGGAATGTGCACAGTACGAATGGTAGTATTTCATCCTAGTCTACCTCTTCAATGCCACAAGATTTATGGATGACTGATACAAGTACTTTGTTGGTTTATTTTTTCTGACCGTTCACTCTTAGGTAATATGATTTGAAGAGGTTGTGTAGAATCTTGAACTCTATCATCATCAATTGGATGACGTGATTGATGAAATGACCTCCTCTATCACTCATAATCTGAATTTGTATTCCATACCTTGTAACAATCTGCTTGTACATAAACCTCACTATACTTATTGCAGTATTGTTTAACAATGCTCTAGCCTTCGCCCACTTCGTTAGGTACTCCATGGTGACAACTATCTATTTGCATCTATGTAGTTGACTGACCTTCAGAGGCCCAATGAAATCAAGTCCCCACCATTTGAATAACTCTTGAGGTTGTGATGGAAAGAGTAACTTGAAGTTCCTTTTTAGAGGTTTACCAACCCTATGACATGTGTCACATCCTACCATCCATTCTCGTGCATCGGTGTGTATGGTCTGCCACCAGAGGCCTGCCAATAGAATCTTTATTTTCATGGCATCGGGCCCCATGTGTCCTCTTGCTAGTCCCTCGTGTGCTTCCTTCAATACGATTGGGTCTCTTCCTCCATGACACATCATTGGAGTTCTTGATTGGGTCCCATCTTGTACAACAACTCGTTGATGAGTTGGAAGGTCTTGCTCTTCAGTACCAACTTTCGTCATTTTGCTAGTGGCATATCCTTTGGGAACAACAATGTTTATAGGTACTCCCCAATATTCCTGTACCACGAGGGTAGTGCTGCTATTTGAATAGATGTACATTAGGGAAGTCTTCATTTACACTGTCGGATAGTTCGTTAGACCATACTCTTGACAATTGGTTCATGATGACATGACTCTTCCCCAACTGTACACTGATGGTGAATGTAAATTCTTGCAGGAGTAGCAACCATTGGCTTACCCTCCCTTGGATGATTGGCTTGTTCACCAGCTACATCAATGCTCGATGATCCATGTAAAATGTGAAGGGGGTTGCCAGTAGGCAGTGCCTAAACTTGTGTTGGGAAAATGTGTCTCAACCTTTCAATTATATATGATTTATTGTTGATAGGATGTATGTTGGTGTGTGGCAATTGATCATGCAAATATTTTACATGTGTAGCAAGATATGGGGTTCGGGGCATCGACCTAATTTTTTTTTCTTTGACATGTCAAGGTTTTCCCGCTGACACATCAAGGTTTTTTTCCCATTGACACGTCAAGGTTTTTTCCCATTGAAACGTCAAGGTTTTCCCATTGACATGTCAAGGTTTTTTCCCACTGACACATCAAGGTTTTTTTTCCCACTGACACGTCAAGGTTTTTTTGTTAAAATGTCAAATGAAAAATGACCTTATAACACCCTAATTCTAGAAGGTTCCAAAAAGCTTGTTATAAGTAGCTGGGATGTATGTAGACGAGGGTGTATTCTGAGAGTCTGATAGCGGTCGTGTTGCCTCTTGATCTCTGGTGGTGATACCCCTATGAGAAGCTTGCTTTGCAAGTATATTGTAATCTTTTGATTTTTGAATAATATATTGGGTGGCTTTTGGAAAGTGGGGTTTTTCTCCCGAAAGGGTTTTCCCCACGTAAATCACTGTGTTGTGGTATGCGTGATATTTGTATTTAAGTTTTTGTTACTGTTAAAGATCTATAAAGTTTTGTATTTTTCTCCTCTCAAGATTAGTCTAGGAGGTTGTTCCACTACCTTAACTTCCTTATAAGTGGTATCAAAGCTTGATCACCTTTGGTTTTAGTTGTGGGTTGTTGGGTTTTTTGAACTAATCTAGATTTGAGTGGGAGCTTCTGCAAAAGACACTTTGTGATCTTCTCATAGGAATTTTTAGATGGAAAGTTCATCAGGGAGAATAGAGGTGGAGAAATTTTTAAGAAATGATTTTGAGATGTGGAAGCTAAAGATGGATGATTTGTTGATAGATCAAGATTTGTGGGATGTTGTTAATGAGAATATTTCAAGGCTTGTAGATCCTACTCAAGTTCAATATGATGTTATGAACCGTAAAACCAAGGGTCTAATCAGATTGTGTTTGGAAAACATTGTTTTAATTAATGTCCATGAAGATACCTCTGTATAGAAACTATGCAAGAAGCTTGGTGAGATGTATCAGGACAAATATTTAATGAACAATATTTTCTTGAGGAAGAAGTTGTATTCCTTGAGAATGGAAGAGGGTGGATGAATCATAGACCACCTAGAAGAATTCAATATGTTGTTGGCTCAATTGGCATAAGTTGGTTTCAAAATGGATGAGGAGGAGAAATGTCAGATCTTGCTTTGTTCTTTGCTTGATTTGTGGGATTCTCTTGTTATGGCTATTGGGAGTACTTCTATTATATAGAAGATTGAAGA
This sequence comes from Sequoia sempervirens, assembly GCA_007258455.2. Taxonomy (NCBI): domain Eukaryota; kingdom Viridiplantae; phylum Streptophyta; class Pinopsida; order Cupressales; family Cupressaceae; genus Sequoia; species Sequoia sempervirens. The sequence goes on from VDFB02000017.1 coordinate 456,718,454, forward strand.
TGTGGTGGGTTCTTTGCTTTTTGAAGAGATGAGGAGGAAGGTATCCATCATTTCCAAGGAGGACCTAAATGTTCATGGAAGACCTAAGGAAAAACATAAGAAGAATGAGAAGCGTGACAAATCCAAGTCCAAGAGGAGATCTAAATCTCTTGGAAAGTCCAAAGTTATTTGCTAGAATTGTGGTAAGCTTGGACATGTTCATAAGGAATGTAAAGAAGAAAAGAAGAAGAAATAGAAGAAATTTGATTATGATTCTAAGTCTGAGAAGGAAGATGGTGACACATTCATTGTAGCTTTGGTAACTCATGCAGGTAATGATGCATGGTTAATTGACTCAGGTGCATCTTTTGATATGAACTTTAATAGAGGTTGGTTTTGTGAATATGAAGAATTTGATGGAGGTAAGGTGTAATTGGGTGATGATTCTCATTTAGACATTGTTGGCCATGGTAAAGTTAAAATTAGGTTTCCTTATGGTAGAATAAAAAGGATTAATGGTGTGTTGCATATCCCTGGATTAACAAGAAATTTGTTATCTATGAGAAAACTAATAGATGCAGGTGTGTAGGTAGTATTCTTTGATGCAAGATGAAAGATGGTTAGAGGTGTTATGGTGATTGCTAGAGGTGTCAGATATGAGACATTGTATAAGCTTGATGCATGCACTGTTGAGTGCAATAGTACTTTTGTGAAAATAAAGTCTGTAGAAGAAGTGAGGGTTTCACCTTCAACAAATGGTCATGGATTTTGGGTACCCAAGGGTGCTCTTTCTTCAGAGACAAAGTTACCTACAAAGAAAACTATGTTATGACACTAGAGACTTGGCCACATTGGAGAAAAGGGTCTAAGGACCTTGAAAAATAAAAACCTTGTTGAAGGTTTGTCTGATTGTAATCTTAAATTTGATTTTTGTGAGCATTGGATTTATGAAAAACAAAACCGCGTTTAGTTTTACTCAAGTTCTCATAAATCTTGTGGTGTATTGGATCTTATTCATTATGATGTATTTGGTCCTATAGATGTTCCTTCAATTGGTAAATCCACATATTATGTTTCATTTATTGATGATTATAGTAGAAGGAAATTGGTATATTTTGTAAAGAGTAAATCTAAAGTTTTCAGTCGATTTAAAGAATTTAAAGAAGTGGTTGAGTTGCAAAATGGAAAGAAAATAAAATGTTTGAAGATTGATAATGGTGGTGAATTTTTCTCTAATGATTTTGATAGATTATGTAAATATTGTTGTATTCATAGACATAAGTTAACTTCGTATTCTCCACAACAGAATGGAGTTGTAGAAAGAATGAACAAGACACTGATGGAGAAGGCTAGGAGTATGTTGAGTGGTGCTGGCCTAGAACAAAGGTTTTGGGCTGAAGCTATTGCCACTGCCTGTTACCTGATTAACAGGTCTCTTACATCAACCCTTGTTGATAAGATTCCTATAGAGGCATGGTAAGGTCATAAGCCTTCATTAAGAAATCTTAGAGTTTTTGGTTGCGAGGCATATGCACATGTGCCAAAGGAGAAGTGGACAAAGTTGGAGAACAAGGCTAAGAAATGTATCTTCATCTAATATAGTTATTGTGTGAAAAGATACAAGCTTTGGGATCATGTTGCATAGAAGGTAATACATAGTATAAGTGTTATTTTTAGAGAAAATTATCCTTCTTCTGTTACATTACATCCAAAACTATGTAAATAGGAAGATGTGATTCAATTTCCTTCTACACCTGAGAAAGTTGAATCAAGGCCCAAGGATAGACAAAAAGTTGAGGAGAGCTCATCTGGCTCTGGATCTTCAGAAGAGGAGGAAGAAACTCCAACTCAGCTTGTTCGTAGGTCTACAAGGCATAGAAAACCACCTGAAAGGTAATCACCTGATGATTGGAGATGTATTTTTGCTTTGAATTAACATGGATGAACATAGATCTGTAGAAGAGGCACTAGGTATGAATGATGCAAAATCTTGGAAGATTACTATGGATTAAGAAATGACATCTTTGAAAAAGAATGATACATGAGATCTTGTACCATTTCCTGAAAGACAAAAACTTGTTGGTTGTAAATGGGTGTTCAAGAAAAAAATTGGTTCAAATGGAGGTATTGAGAAGTACAAAGCAAGCCTGGTTGCGAAGGGTTACTCTCAAGTTGAGGGTGTTGATTATGCTGAGAAAATTTCTCCTGTTGCAAACATGACATCCATTATATTTTTTCTTTCTATTGCTGCTGCTTATGATTTAGAGGTTGAGCAACTGGATGTGAAAATTGCTTTCCTTCATGGTGATTTGGAGGAGGATATTTGTATGACACATCTAGAGCACTATGTGGTGAAAGGTAAAAGTAAGTTGGTTTGCAAATTGAAGAAATCTTTGTATGGCTTAAAATAGAGTCCTAGGATGTGGTACAAGAAATTTGATGCATATGTGTTGAGTTTGGGATTTGAGCGTTATAAATTAGATCATTGTGTTTATTATAAAACTGATGGTGATCATTTCTTGTTTTGCATTATATGTTGATGATATGTTATTTATTGGTAGAGGGAAAGGTACGATTTCAAAAATAAAATCTCAACTTGCTGCTAAATTTGAAATGAAAGATCTTGGTGCAGCTAAACACATTCTTGGGATGGATATTAAAAGAGATAGACTGAACGGAAAGCTATGGTTTGGCCAAAGAAAGTATGCCAACTCAATTTTATAGAGGTTTGATATGCTAGATTGTAGACCATTGTGTGTTCTTGTTTCAGTTGGAACAAAGTTATCTATCTCAGATTGTCCAACATCTCCATTAGAGATGGAAGAAATGAGTAGAGTGCCTTACCAGAGTGTAGTTGGAAGTTTGATGCATGTTATGGTTTTTACTAGACCAAACATTTCTCAAGTAATGGGGGTTCTTTCTAGATATATGTCTAATCTTGGTAGAGTTCATTGGGGTGCAGTTAAAAGAGTCTTCAGATATTTGTGGGGTACCTCTGATTATTCCTTATGTTATCATAGTAATATTACTAAAGATGAGATTTCCCTTGATATTCATGGCTATGTGGATTCAAACTGGGTAGACGATGTTGATAGCAGAAAATCCACCAGTGCTTATATTTTTACTTTATTTGGTAATGCAATTAGTTGGATGAGTAGGCGACAGGTTGTGGTTGCTTTGTCCACTACTAAAGTAGAGTATATGGTAGCTACTCATGCTTGTAAAGAATCCATTTAGCTTAAGAGAATGTGTTCATATATTGGAATAAAATAAGGTACAATGACAATTTATTGTGACAGTTAGAGTGCAATATGTCTAGCCAAGAACCCGACATTTCATGCCAGGACCAAGCACATTGATATACAATATCATTTTTTTAGAGATATGGTTGAATATGGTAGGGTGAAGTTGGTTAAGGTAGAGACTTTGATGAATGTTGCTGATTATTTAACTAAGCCTATGAGCATAGAGAAGTTTAGATGGTGTTTAGAGACTATGGGCCTTTTGGCCCCTAGCAATTAAAGAGCAATTAAAGAGACAATCGTTACACCCTCACGTTGCTCTTGCAAGGTGTTCAACAAGTGGGAGATTTGTTGGGAAAATGTGTCTCAACCTTGCAATTATATGCAATTTATTGTTGATAGGATGTATGTTGGTATGTAGCAACTGATCATGCAAATATTGTACACTCGTAACAAGATATGGGGTTCGGGGCATTAGCCCAATTTTTTTTTTGTTGACACATCAAGTTTTCTCATTGACACATCAAGGTTTTTTCCCACTGACACATCAAGGTTTTCCTGCTAACACATCAAGGTTTTTTCCCACTAACACGTCAAGGTTTTTATTCTTGCTGAAATGTCAAGGTTTTTTCATTAACACGTCAAATGAAAAATGGCCTTGTACAAAACCCTAATTCTAGAAGGTTCCAAAAAGCTTGTTATAAGCGGCTGGGATGTATGTAGATGAGGGTGTATTATGAGAGTCTGATAGCGGTCATGTTGTCTCTTGATCTCTGGTGGTGATAATCCTGTGAGAAGCTTGCTTTGCAAGTATATTGTAACCTTTTGATTTTTGAATAATCTATTGGACAACTTTTGGAGTGTGGGGTTTTTGTCCCGAAAGGGTTTTCCCCACGTAAATCATTGTGTTGTGGTATGTGTGATATCTTTATTTATTTCTGTTTAAGTTTTTGTAACTGTTAAATATCTGTAAAGTTTTGTATTTTTCTCCTCTCAAGATTAGTGTAGGAGGTTGTTCCGCTACCTTAACTTCCTTACAACGTACACCATTCCCAAGTCTTCTCTTTCTATCATACTGTAGTTCTTTTCTCTAGACAATAGCTGATTGGTGAAGTACACTAGATGGTCCAATCCTTGAATGACCACTTGTGCTAGTGTTGCTCCAATTGCAAAGTTTGAAGCATCCATTTCGCTATACCAATCAATGGCTACGCCCCTCAACATTGCTGGGAATGCTCTTAGCCAATAGTCCACATCATCTTGGCTGTTGGATATCCAAATTATCTCACATCTTGCAGTGTTGTACTAGATCCTTTGACCTGTTCCCCATGAAATTTAATAGCTTCTGCCTCTCGGCTGGCAAAGTCACCATCCTTCCCCAATGCCCTCCTTGTGTGTTGGACCTAACTAGACTGGTTCTCCCGCAATGTCCCAATGTGTCACTTGTACTCTTGACCACGTATGAGTCTTCCCCACGCCCTCTGTCAACATACTCTACACCTCAAGTCTCCTGGGGTTCATTCTGATACTCCCTTTGCCCTAGGGTCTTAGGCTCAGATATTCCAGTCCTTGGCCCTTCATTGTCTGATATGGACAGTTCTCTTATGCAACGTATGTTATTTTCAAGTTCTTATGTTACTTCATTTTCATTTTCATTTATTTTATATTTTTCTTAAATTATTACTGATGATGTTTTGAAGTTCCCTTCATCAGTTTCTTCTCCAGGGTTTTGGTGTAATTTTTTGATATTTTGGTTTATTTCATTCAAGTCTTCATTTAATCCTTCAACAATTTGTGGTAATCTCCTCTGTCAGTACTTGGTTTTTATCCTTGTTGAGGCATATGGGAATTAATTGCGATCGTATGGGCCTTAGTTTCCAGGTGTACGTCTTCAGATTGTATCCTGTTCCTCCTCCTCCTGCTTATTTCTCTGCTCATATCGTTGTAGTATTTATTGCCTTTAGAATTCCTAGTGACTCTCTGCCCGAAGATCTTGTAAAATGATGTAATGGTGGGCCAACAACCTTGGAAATCAGTTGAGAAGATGATCAACCTCTGGGTTGACATGCAGTTTGTCACAAATTACCAACCGAGGGATCTCTTGCCTAAGAGCCTCCCTCCGTACATGATCCCTCAATGATATGTCCCAGAGGTTGACAAGGTCCTGTGTCAAGTCATCCTCTCATTCCTTGTTTTATTTTATGAGCTCTTGTGTTGGCCAAACCATCACAACACCATTCTACCGTCGAGTGATTCTCCCAAGTTCACTTAGGCAACGACACCAAATGTTTACTCACTACATGGTAAATGCAATACAGAGTAAACATAATTACAAAATAACATTGACAAAATAAAGTAATCACATAGAAATTGCACAAAAAAATGTATTCGTCTTATATTCATATTGCAACAATCATTACAATATGTAGCATATGTGCTTGTCCCCTATTACATCTGAATCAAAACTATAAATAGTTAGTTGACATTGGTTGAGGGAACCAACCGTCAGAAACCACCTGATCACTAATCACCATTGGGGACTAATTCCTGAAACAAAACATGCATTATTTATTTATTTATTCTATTTCTTTTATTTACATTTGACTAACTACACCAAGTTCTACAAAATGATTCAAATTGAATATAGCAAGCAAAAGAACTAGAACTGGTATTTGTAATTAGAGTATTTTGTTTTGCTCAATAACTAGGAGTATAATGGATTTACTTTTGTTGGGGAAATATTTTGAAGGACTCTAGATGAGAACCCACATCTCTTACTTGCATCATCTGGAATAAAAGCCATAAATAATAGTAATTATTTTACATTGGTCACATCTACTTTGTAGTGAGCACGCAAACCTACTTTTTTTAAATCTATTCTTTTGTAATTTTTTAGTTTCCTTCATCATTGAGATACCATAGGAACTTACTTGGGCTACTATACATCATGTAATTTATTAGAGTAGTTTATTTTTAATTATTTTATAAGATCTATCTTTACATTTCTATTTTGGTTGATAATATAATAGTGTGGCACTTATTATTACGGAATAACAATTATGACTAGACAATTGATTGTGAATGAGTAACCCAACTACTTAAATACAAAATCTAACAGATCAATTGCTTCTTACTCTGTACTATCAGTATTCTCTTTCCTTGTTGGGATGATTTCTATAGTCTTGTTTCTAGTGTTTCTTTCAAAATAACAATTGTCATACCGATATAAATTTCTATTTTCTATGAACTTAGATAAAAATATTGAATTTCATCCAGGAAGAATGAGATTAGAACCTGAAACTGATTTCTAAACTTTTACTTAGCATGCAATGGCATTGGTTCATAGTGTAATGCCTTGGGATGTTTTTCTTATGAATGATAAACTAAAAATCCCCAAACCGAATATAACAAAAAAATTGGTTTACATTTGGATTTTTGACACCTTTGCAATAGAGAGGAAGGGAAAAAGGTTGTTTCTTCAAAACCAACTTTGCTATTGAGGTCAATCTCATGTAAGTTCTAGATAGTTATGAATTGTGGGAGGATTTTATTGGACTCACCCATTCTGCCACTAACCTTCTCTAAAGCCCTTCATGAAGTCTGCTTAATCTTCCCACGTCTTTTTCCAACCATAAAAATAACAAATCATTTTTCCTCTATTTTTTCATCTTAATCCTTAAAAATCTCCTAGCAATGCAATTGGTAGATGTAAGACTAGATTTCAACCTCAAGCCCAACTTACTTCCACGCCAATTCTTATTCTTTGCCCCTCCTTTGCCTTCAAGACAAAAGGATATTTTACTCAAGTTTTTTGCCATGGGTGTTGATTGGATTTGTATTGAACCTTCATGTTGCGATGAGATTAGGAGGAATGCCACCATTTGGAACATCTTGCACATGGGCCAATTGACTCCTTTCCTCAAATGCATCAATGGTTATGGTCCTATAGTTTCTAATGATTTTTCCAAATCTTGGAAGGCTAGGATAGTTTTGATGAGGGGAATTAGTTTCAAAGTGACTAAAGAAGGCATTGCATCAACCACTAGCCTACTCATGCAAGGCTTGAAAATCCACAAAGTCAACAAATCTGAAAACAATGAACATGGAGATGCATTCCTCACAGGTAAGGTGAATTTAATTAAATTTGAGGCTAGCTACCTTCTCAAGGCCCTTTCTATTGCAAGAATGGAAAGATTGAAGGTGTTTTCATTGATGTCAACTGGTCAATTGGTTATCAATTGATTATTGTTCTCATTAGTGTCATGGCTATAGGTTATTGGTTGTATATGTCGAGGATATTGAGAAAATTGTAATGAAGATATGTTGCAGATGTTCAGTGGTTACTGTGGGTCTTGCTCCGGTTTTGCTCCTATATTTGTATGGTTCATATATGTTGATCATGGTTGTTGGAAGCTACTATATCCTTGTAGACACACAAAATGTACAAGTTGGCACTGCGCATCTAAGTCTGACTACCGACATCATTTCATCCTAAATCATTCCCTGACCTAACCATTTAATTGAATATCTTTATTTGATTAAATTCATTTGTTTTCTTCTCTTAATTAAACAAATCATGTGTTTAATTAAGTCTCTTAAATCATTCTCCATCTCATTTAATTAAATAATTAATTTTATTTAATTAAATCTCTAAAGTCTATCTATTAAATTGAATAAATTAAAATCTTATTTAATTTAATCTTACTTAATCTCTCTTTTTTTTTTAATTTAAGGGGTCACTTTTGACCGGAGCTATGAACCGGATACAACATTCCATAATACCACTAACGGGTTTGAACCTTTTGGCAAGAACAACAATCCCACCTATAAACCATCACACCCATGCCAATATGCACTTCAATCTCTTTAATTAAATAATCAAAACATTTATTTCATTAAATCATTTCCTCTCTTGTTTGATTTAAATTAATCCAAAAATCTAAGTCAAAATAAGTCAAACTTCCTAATCTTCATTAAATTGATCAAATCTTGATTAAATCTAATCTAATCTTCAAAATCCTCTAGCTTTTCCCACTTGCACAAATAAATCAATTTATTGATTTATTAAATCTTCATTTTCCCTCAACAAAGCATCTTTTGGAGGAATATTCTTCTATTTCAAATTCAAAATTTGAATGACATGTCCTTCCAACATGTCATTTACTCTCTCTTACAAGTCCTTCCAACAAGGCATTTACTTCTTCTTACATGTCCTTTGCCTTGAGCCAAGTGGCATTTAATGCAATTTTCTTTCCCCCTCTTACATGTCTTTTCTCAAAATTCAAATTCAAATTCAAATAATGCATTTATTGGCACATTTGTCAAAACTTGCATATTCCTCACCCAATCACATTTGGACAAGTGGCATTTTGCCATTGACCAAATCTTTATCCCACATTGCTCTATTTTGGCTTTGTTTCCATTTCAACATTCTATAAATAGAATGCTTCACCATGAATTTTATCTTCCACAATTATGCAAAGTTATTATGCACAAATATCTCTCAAATTCCATCCATCTTCTTAACTAGTTTATTGCAGATTTTGGAGCTCATTGAGGGACTTATCAAGTGGATCAATCACCTTCAATCAACATTTGCATTCAAGGAGTTGGGAAAGGGCAAATCTCCACACACCTATTTGCACCAACTCCCCCATGGGATCAAGTGTTTGCATGCTAAATTAGGATTTCATACTTCCATTATGTTCTTCATTATTTTCTTTGTTTTATTTATTATTTATAGCTTTGTGAATGGATTTCATGGGGAATCCTTGTTCATGCTTACAAAATGACTCTTTAACATTGTTTGTTGTGTTTTTGTAGGCACTTCGAATTGGGGTTCACATATTGGCACTAGAGGGAGGGCAGTTTGTTAGCACAACAATTTGTTTTGTTAAACACATATATGTTCATTAACATAGTCCTGTTAACACACAGTCCCATTAACACATAGTTTCGTTAACACGCTGTTCGTTAACGCAGTCTCGTTAACACACAGTTCGTTAACATAGTCTCGTTAACACATAGTCTTGTTAACACATAGTTTGTTAGCACAGTCTCATTAACACACCAGTTTTTGTTAACACATTCGACGTTCGTTAACACATACAATGTTGCATTAACACAGGATATTCGTTAACACAAAATATTTGTTAACACATATATGCTTGTTAACGCAGATAGTTTTTTTAACACAGAAAATTGGTTAATGCAGGCAGCATGTTAACGTAGACAGTGTGTTAACACAGACAGTTTATTAACAAAAAAAATAGGCTAGTTAACACATACAGTTTGTTAATGCAGGGATCTTGTTAATGCATATAGGAATTAAATGATGTTGCTGCATTCTTTGACACAGGCATTAGAATTTTTGAATACAAATTCATTTTTTTTAGAGCAGCAATAAATGTGTTACTTTTGTTAAGATGCTAGTATATTAAGATTAATATGTCTTGTGTATACTTTTTACAATACATGCATAAATCTTATTTGTAATGTTTGTAGGAAAAAAGGTTAAGGTTGACATTTGAATCAAGCATTGGAAACGAGCAAGATTGGAGTTGAAGGAAAATTATGCATTGGAGCTTGAAATTCACATAGCATTTTTAAATGCTTCCATTTCATGCTTTAATTTTTTGTTTTAAATCAACTCATCTCTTTTTGGGCTCTTAAAATGAACACTTCAATTTTTCGTTGCAAAGGGTTAAAAAGAACATTAGACACTTACTAGCTTCAATTTGGGTTCTAAAAATTGAACAAAAACAACTCTCATATGTCATCTTGGTGCTCTAAAATGAACTTACATATTGCTTTGAAGGCTTGAAAAGAACAAGTGTAGTGTTTTTTGTGATGGCTTACTTAGGCTAAAGGCATTGGAAAAGGACGTATGCGCTTCTCTCGCGCTTTATAGTGATCTTGAGAATTAAAAGGTCTTTTCCATGACTTTGGGTTAAGACAAAGCAATCACCTCCACACTTCAATTTGGGGCTTAAAATTGAACAAACTATTGTGCGAGTGTGAGTGGGGGCATTTTCGCGTACATTCTCTTTCTTTGTTGCTATCAAAGATTGATCAAGTTACGGATTTTGTTCTTCATTCGATTTTGTTTATCTTAGAGGGCCCGCTTTGTGGGAAAAAGTAATCACCCAAGGGAACGGCTCAACCGGTAACACTCTAAAGCTAAGAGTATTTCCATCCGGGATATAAATGTGGATATTGGAAGAAACGCCAATATCACGCAGTTGACTCCGACAAGATGGATCCGAAAGGGGACTCTTGCCAAGTTGGGTCAACTCCTATGAACAGAAAGTCCTTATTAAAACCCTTGTTTAGAAAAGGCCAAAATCCTATCTGTTTGTTGGTGCAAGAACGGTCATTCTGAAGCTGCCCCACAATTTTACGGCTTTTAGTAGAGATGGAAAGCATGCCATGGGAGTTTCATGGGTGTTGGTGCTTGGCTGCCCCGTATAAGTGAGTGCCATGGAGGGGAGCCAGTGGAGTCAAGCATCTAACCATCCGCTAAAAGTAGGCATAGCTGGACTTGTCCAAGTGGGGGCTCAACAAACATTGTCTATCACATCCATAGGATTGTACATGCTTTTGGGTTACAAAAACACATGCTTGTTCGTAAACATTGGAAAACAAACACTTAAACATGATCATGCAAATTTCAAACCCCTTTTGATAGAGCAAATACCTTTTGACAAATTTAAGTGTTGTTGCTTGCCCTTGGGATTATGTCCTTAGAGGTTTCTTAGCACTTGAATTTATATCGTCATTTGCTCTAACTAGGGTTAACCTAGGAAATCCCTTTGCCTCAATTTCTTGGAACTCCCACACAACACTTTGTGGGAAGAAAAGGAATTTTGACATAGGACATCTTTAGTTTGAAACATAATCAAGAAAGTGTATTTGGTAAAAAGAAGTCATTAAAAGCAAAGATAAACAATTGAGCCCCACACATGTCTTTTCAATGATTTCTCACAAGGTCAAGATACAAAAACCCAAGAAAAAGAAACTTAGCCCAAAACAACATCAACAAAGACTCGAAAGGTTATATGATTTTAGAGAAAAGTTGTTGGCTGATTTCTATAGACATGCTTCAAGAGACAACCCCACTTTGTATTCATTTTACTACACACGGAATCCAAGATTGTTTCAAGAGTTTGGGTACCTTGCTTAGGGAATAACAGGTTCTTCAATACCTTGGTCTTGTTAAACAAAAGTCTAAACTAGGGTCATTCTAAGATCAAAACAAACATTCATCCATCAAAAACATCATCAACCATAAACATCTCACCAACATTTTGAGAAAATCTTGACACAACTATGCTAGGCTCCTTTGGTAGACATCAAAACTTTTCAAACATGAGACTTTGAATTCTTCAAACATCAACATCAAACTTGTTCAACTCAAGTGTGTGTGAATGAATCCTTTTGCACATGCTTAGTTGAATTATCACTTTGTTCAAATTAATGGTGGATAGATGCATCCTTCTCCCATCACTAATTTGGATTATCTTTTGGTTAGCTTGTGAGTAGACACATCCTATTCTCACTCCTAAATCAAATTATCCTTTATGAGCATTAGTTATCTTTTTTAGATCATCATCCAAACATCTTGGGGATATCTCTTGCTCAAACATCAACATTCAAAAGATAGAATTCAAAGTCTAAACATCAAACAAACATCAATCAAAGCAAACCCAAAGTACCTAGCATCACATCAAGATTTTCAATACAAATTCAAAACTTCCATTCTCATCCATATATCATACACCTTTCATCTTCACATCTTTGATCTTTTACACATCCTAGTTTGCTCTTTTATGGTTCAAACAAGATCACAACACAAGAGGAACATGGAGTTAAATCAAGAAACATCAACCACAAGTGATCTAAGCCAAAACATTCCAGAAATCCAAAACACACCACTTCCAGACCTCACTATCACTACACACGATCCACAAAAAGAGGTCTTGGTGGAAGACATCACACCAATAGAACTAAGTGAGGAAGAAGTTCTTGAGATGCTCAAACAACCAAAACTACAAAAGTTTCTTCGCGCAATGGCTAAAATAAATCCATCAATTCTCAACACTATTGAGGATGAGCTTCTTGTACCAAATGACCAAAACACCCTTCCACAATCAACCACTTCCATTACCACCATAGAACCTACTATCAATGAGGATGATACCCTCTTCAACACGCATCAAAATCCACTTTACAACCCACTTGGATTTATCGATACATCTGAGGTTCCTTACCATACCACCTCATCATTTTCCCTTGACACGCAAGTGTCTAGACCTTTGGTACAAGCAAGCTCATCCGAAATAGAGAGACCTTACGGATTTGTCTCTTCATTTGCACAAGAAAATTTTCCACCATTCAAACCATTCACACCTCCCACCACGTCAACACCATATTTTGGTTTAGGGATCTCCCCTTTACCTAAACTTCCACCTTTCCCTAACATAAATCACCCCATCCAAATCAATTCATCCAACCAAGGGGGTACATCACATCTTTCAAACACACCATCCACATCAAACCAACGCATGATAGCTAATCAAAATATGGTCTCTCAAAGACCCACTATTTCGCTCATCTCTACCATTCCTACCACTTCACCTAGTCCCACCATTCCTATCACTTCACCCATCCCAAATGCACCTATCACCACATTCACTCCAACCACTACATCCACTATACCTCAAACTTCCACTACCCCCATCACACCCCTTACATCGCAACCTCCCACCACCACCATCGCTCTAAGCGCATCTCAAACTCCCACCACTCCATCCAACACAATTCCGATCCCACCACCACCACCATTGCGACCAAGCCAAGTAAGCCATTACAACATTGCATTCAAAGCATACCAACAATTTCTCCAACAATATCAAACAATTCAGCAAGCGCCTATAGCCACGCACGCTTCTCAAGCTTCACAGCAAAATCAAGCTCAAACATCATTGTAACAACAACAAGCACAACAAGCGGCACAAGCCCAAGATTTGTTGCAACAACAACAACGAGCTACACAAGCTGTACAAGACGCACAAGCTACACAAGCCGCACAAGCTGCACAAGCCACACAAGTTGCTCAAGCCGCACAAGCCACACAAGCTGCACAAGCCGCACAAGTTGCTCAAGCTGCAAAAGATGCCCAAGATGCCCAAGCACGAGCGCAAGCACAAGCGCAGTACTTTGCACAACAACAAGCAACCCAACAACTCGCATTTCAGCAAGCATTAGAGAAATACCAAGAGCAACAAGAAGCAGCACAACAAGCTCTAGCTGACCAACAACAACAAGCACAACAACAAGCTCTATTAGCGCAACAACAACAAGTTCAACAACAAGCGTTGTTGAAAGCATACATGGCACAACAAGCAAACATTCCACCCATTCAAACACCCACTCCACCCCCCCAAAACACCTTCATTCCACCTCCTGATCCACAATTGGATGTCACGGAAAAAATAAAATTTCTGTCACAACAAGTGCTTGACCTTCAATCAGGAAGGACACCAAAACCACAAAAAAACCTATGCCCTTATCCATTTGATAGGAGCGTAGAAATGAAACCGTTCCCAAAAGGGTTTGAGATCCCTAAATTTGACAAATATCGTGGAACGGGTAACCCTGAAGATCACATCAGGGAATTCCAAGTACATTGCATGGAGGTGGCTTACGACGAAACGTACTTGATGAGATTATTCCCAAGAAGCTTGGTTGGAAACACTATTGATTGGTTTTCTCAACTTTCTGGAATAAAAAAATTCCAGGAAATCATAGATGCCTTCATACAAAATTATTCCTTCAACACTCCCATGGAGGTTAGCTTACAGGAATTATCAGCTCTCAAACAAGGGAAAAATGAATCATTCGGTGCTTTCTTACAACGATGGCGATCCAAAGCTAATCGAAGCAAGTGGTCCATGCCTGAAGAGCAACAAGTGGGAACTATCATTGTGAATCTTGATGGGCCCTTGGCCTTCCACCTCAAAGTGAAAAACATCACCACTTATGACCAAGTTGATCCCTAGGGCGCTCAATATCAAACGAGCCCTTGCCACACAGGGAGAAACTTCATCATATCAAGAAGGCCGCTCATCATCCAATTATCATGACAAACCACGAACATGGGCAAAGAATCGTAATGTAACCAATGATGGTGATGTTGACGCCAAAGTTGTCATTAGTGCCCCACGGAAGAACAATCCACCATCCCAACAACAACAACACCAAAATACCAATCAAAGCAATCGACAAGTCAATACTGTGGTCCAACCATCCCATAACCAAAACACAAACAACACTGATAATCAGGGAGGACCACAGTGAAACAAGTTCTTCCCCAAACGAAAATACACACTCCTTGGGGAACCTGCTGAAGCAATCATGAAAAGATTGGTAGATGAAAAATTGATAACGGTCCCTACACATAATAATTATCAAGAACCATCGGTCAAGCCACCATGGTATAATGAGAATTATCTTTGTGACTTCCACAAACTCAAGGGACACACGACAAACAACTGCATGAGGCTCAAAAATCTAATTCAAGACCTCATAGATGACAAAATCATAGATGTGGAAGCACCATCAGGAAACAAAGATCTCAAGATTTACACGAATCCGATGCCGAATCATGGCAACAAAGGAAACAAAGATCAAGACAAAGGAAAAGGGGCTTATAAAAATGTCAACCACACATACGAGGGTGTTGTCACTTGTTTAGATGAGTTTTGTGGAGTCATCACCATCAAAGGGGCCCAAGCCGATTGTGGAGTCACCACAAGAGGTGGAAAGGTTACCATTGCAGCACCATCCCAACCAAGCAGAAATTCCACATCCAATCCAAGGTCTAACCCTAGTGGCTATAATGTCTTGGATCAATTGAAAAGAACCCCTGCACATATCTCCATCATGGAGTTACTCAAAATCTCATCTGCACACAAAAAGATTCTAGAAGAAGCTTTGGCGACATCATCTACCCCGCAGATCTAGATGCAGAACAATTCCAAGCTATGGTCGCAAGTATCACCACACCTAACATTCTTACATTTTCTGAACAAGACTTCCCCACACAACCATCTCACAACCGTGCGCTTCATCTGGAGGTGTACGTAAATAAAAAGAAAGTCAAGAGAGTCTTGGTGGATGGAGGTGCAGGCTTAAATATTTGCTCCTTAAAGCTTCTAAAGAATTTGAACATTTCAGAGGATTCAATTGACAAAGGAAAAGGCATCACAATAAGAGCATACGATGACCAGGAAAGGGTATCCCAAGGCACCATTCAGCTTCCTGTCCAGGTTGGACCCGCCATCATGCAAACCAACTGTCAGGTCTTGGACCTCGATTTACCATACAACATTCTCCTAGGGCGACCATGGATACATGCAATGCAAGCTGTAGCTTCAACCTTTCATCAATGTGTGAAATTCACACATGAAGGTCAAGAGGTTACTATCCATGGAGATCCTGAGCCATTTGCCTACTGCAAAAATCTAGAGGCAAAATACTACAAGATCCCGCAAGTACCCAAGAACGATGAAGGCCCATCAACACCTTACGTGGATCCCGCCACTCTCACTTCTGTGACAGAGACACCCTCCACCCCCGCCATCCCCGCCTTTTCTGATATCAAAGTCATAATACAAGATGATGGTTGTGGAAACTATTCAATGCCTAAGAATGCTTTTGTAGTAGGAGAGCTACCACAATCTCCTAGATCAAGAGGACGACCACAATCACAAGAAGCTTCAACATCTCAAGGCTCCTATGAACGAAACCCTACCTTCACAAGTGCAGGAGATCTTGGTCAGGAAACATTAGAGGGGGACCTATCTCATCTCCTCTATCGAGATGATATACCAGCAGTTGAATTGCCTATGGATGAACGAAACAAAGGTATGAAGATGATGCTCTTGATGGGCTATAACCGGAACCAAGGGTTAGGCCAAGATAATAACGGGCGTGTAATACCCATTATACCTGAGAAGCAAATAAAAAATCTTGGCATTGGTCATCCTACTCCTAAGGTAACTGTACTTGGTCGAGGTGCCCAGGATAGACGGAACCGAACGCCTCCTCAGGAATCTGTAGCTACTCCAAAATCCTCCATGACTTTAGGAATGCCCACTGATTTAACTGAGTCACCAGAAATAGGATTACCTTTGTTGTTTGAGGATACTAATGTCCTTATGATTAGCACCTTGTCTTATGAGTCTGAAAACCAAAGCAATGAAATCCGATTAGTCTATCCCCAACTGATTGATTACGACCAACGAGGACCACCAATTCTTGACATGTTTGAAAACGATGAGGCGCTCTCAGAATTCATGGGACTTAGGGATGACATTCCATGTGGGGATCATAAGGCAGGTTTTATCATAGAGCTGGATACACATGCATACTATGGAGAAACGATTGAATCCCTCAGTCGCAAAAATAAAAAATTGAGAATAATCTCCAAGTCCTTGAGTGAAAACCACCTTGTGGCACTCTCCGACTCTGAAAAAGTAAAAAGAAAGGACGCATCCAATGGTGAAAACCTCTCTGAGGTGCCTGAGGATGGGGGATTCAATCTTCCTCTTACAACTATACACCAAGAAAAGTTAGCTATGCTAGCAGAAAAGTGCAACCCCATCAATCTGGGAACACAAGAAACTCCTCATATTACATTCTACGCTGAGTCATTATTATGCAAAGAACAAGAGGAGTTGGCTACCTTCTTAAAGGAGAGGAAGATAAACTTTGCATGGACCTATGCTGATATGCCAGGATTGGATCCAGAGGTAGTGGTTCATCACTTAGCAGTTTATCCTGAAGCTAAACCTGTAAAATAGAAGTTGAGAAAGATGCACCCACAGATTGCTCTATTAGTCAAGATGGAACTCCAGAAACTACTAGAGGCGGGATTCATACGAACGATCGCCTACCCTGAGTGGGTCTCCAATCTAGTACCGGTTTCAAAACCAACTGGGGGCATAAGAATCTGTACGGACTTTAGGGACTTGAACAAGGCTTGCCCAAAAGATGATTTTCCGTTGCCTAACATTGATATGATTGTAGACATGACCGCGGGGCATGAGATGCTTTCCTTGATGGATGGATTTTCAGGCTATAATCAGATAAGAATTGCAGAGGAAGACCAACATAAAACATCTTTCACTTGTCCTTGGGGCACATACTGCTGGAACGTAATGCCATTCGGCTTAAAGAATGCCGGGGCCACATACCAAAGGGCCATGACACTAATATTCCATGACATGATCCACAAAACAGTTGAGGACTATGTCGATGACATCTTGGGAAAATCCAAAAAGAGGAAGGATCATATATCAGTCTTGAGTGCTATCTTTGACAGACTAGAAGAATACAAGGTTCGTTTGAATCCCAAGAAGTGTGTCTTTGGCGTACAATCAGGAAAGTTGTTGGGCTACATAGTGTCAATGAGAGGCATTGAGATTGATCCGGCAAAGGTGAAAGCAATACTTGAAATGGAAGCTCCTAGGACATTGAAACAACTGAGAGGTCTCCAAGGCAGGCTTCAGTCAATTCGCAGGTTCATAGCACAATTAGCAGACAAACAAATCCCTTACTCTCACTTACTCCACAAGGGGGTAACGTACAAATGGGATGACAAATGTGAACAAGCCTTCAACAAAATCAAGGAATATTTGTTAACACCTCCAGTACTAAGGCCTCCAATTCAGAACAAACCATTGATCCTTTATATCTCAGCAACTGCAGCAGCCCTTGGTGCTCTCCTAGCACAACATGATGAAAATGGAATAGAAAGAGCCATCTACTACATCAGTCGTACAATGGTGGGCCATGAGTTAAACTATACATTCATTGAAAAAGCTTGCCTAGCAGTGGTGTTTGCATCCCAAAAATTCAGACACTACATGTTGGCACACAAGATCAAACTCATAGCTAAAATTGATCCCCTAAAGTATCTTCTTTCAAAGGCAATGCTTACGGGAAGAATGGCTAAGTGGGTAATGATATTATCAGAATATGACATTGAGTATGTGGAGCGCAAGGCAATCAAGGGACAGGTCATTGCAGACCAACTGGCAGATGCACCTATCTATGCGGAGAACCCACTTGTTTCAGAATTTCCAGATGAATCCATTTTCAACATTGACATAGCTACTCATTGGAAACTACACTTTGATGGCTCCTACACACAACATGTGTCCGGAGCTGGTATCTTCTTCATCACTCCACAAGGGGATTGTATACCAAGATCATACAAACTAGCATTCCCTTGTACCAACAACATTGCAGAATACGAGGCTTTAACTATAGGTCTCAGGATAGCAGTACAGTGGAACATTATGACATTGAAGGTATATGGAGATTCACAGCTTATCATAAATCAAGTGAACAATGAGTACCAAACAAAGGATGATAAGCTAACTCCATACAAAAGGCTGGTGGAAAATCTCAAGGAATCTTTTGTTGACATCACATTCGAGCAAGTACCAAGAACCAACAATAGAGCAGCAGACGCAATGGCAACTATTGGATCACTCTTAGAGATCCCTCAAAATGTTCTGAAATATGACTTCTTGGTAGAGCAACTTCTCGTACCAGCATTCAAGGTACCAGAGTCAGAATTTGTGGGTGAAATCATTGGTCCAAATGATCAGTGGTACCAAGACATTTACACATACCTTAGGATAGGTATCATTCCCGCCGATTTGCGTTCAAGCCTTAGATGAACCTTTATCAAGAAAGCATCTCGTTTTGTCATTTTAGGAGAAACCCTTTATCGTAGAAGCATAGAAGGAACCTTACTAAGATGTCTTAACCCTGAGGAGGCTTCGGCTGCCCTAACTGAGGTGCACAATGGCATCTGTGGTTCTCATTCGAGTGGCATGACCTTGGCTAAGAAATTGCTGAGGAGTGGGTATTACTGGCCTACCATGGACAGAGAGGCACATGAATACGTCAAGAAGTGTCTACAATGTCAGCAACACGGGGACCTCATCCATGCTCCAGCTCAAGAGCTTCATCCAATCATCACACCATGGCCCTTTTCACAGTGGGGACTTGATCTCATTGGGAAAATCACACCCACCTCATCCAACGGCCACAAATTCATTATAACTGTAACTGAGTACTTCACAAAGTGGGTAGAAGCCATACCCATGACGTATATCACTGGAAAGCAGATCTCAAAGTTCATCCTGAACTATCTCATATGCCGCTATGGTGTTCCACAAGCCATTATCTCACATAATGGGACACCATTCAAAAATCAGGAAGTCCGTGACCTATGCGATAAATTCAAAATCCAACATCGCTTTTCCACCCCGCACTATCCCCAAGGCAATGGCCAAGCAGAAGCTACAAATAAAACCATCCTCAAAATCCTTAAGAAAATAGTCAATGACGCAGGTCATGACTGGCATTTGTAGCTTAATCCTACCCTTTGGGCTTACCGAACCAGCATCCACACACCCACTCGTGCCACACCATTTTCCTTGGTCTACGGATCAGAGGCCATCTTGCCCATTGAGATCCAGCTACCATCCCTCAGAGTATCATTGCAAAACCTCATCATAGACGAGGAGTATTGAGTTTCAAGACTAAATGAGCTGGAACTATTGGACGAGAGGCGTATGGATGCTTTAAACCATCTGCAAGTGTATCAGAATAGACTCAAAAGGAGCTACAACAAGAAAATCAGAAGCACAACTTTCCAGGTCAGAGAATTGGTGCTAAAAGAGAATTAGAAGAATGTCTTGAACCCAAATGGCAAGGGCAAGTTTGAACCCAACTGGCTGGGACCCTTTGTCATCACAGCAAGCTACAAATCAGGGGCATATCAGTTATGAACACCCGAAGGGGAACCCCTACAGGAGCCAATGAATAGCTCCCATCTCAAAAATTTTTATGCCTAAATCTTTCAAGGTATAGAACCAAAAAATCCAAAAAATCATAAAAAGTCCTGAAAAAATGGTTACTTTGACAAAAAATTGGCAAACAAGCGTCTTAGTGACAACAAAAAAATCAAAAAATAAGAAAATAGTAAAGAGAAAAAATCGTCCTCTAGTGAAAACCACTTCGGTGGCACTTTGGGCAAGTACCTTGGTGAAAACCTAGCAAACAAGCACCTTGTGTAAATAAGCACTCTCCATCCATCTTGGTCTCCATGACTTGCTTTGCATCATTCACTCACCCATCACATATCATCGCATTTCACCCTTCCATTCGTATTTGCACCATAGGTTGGTCTTGCGTTTGTGTCACGATTCCTCCTAGAGCTACTCGGCCCACTTAAAAGGTCAGTTTGTCCTGCCTATATCAGAGTAGTCTATCGCCTCACGCTAGGGGCACGTTCTCATCGGATCAGATTCGTGTATGATCTTAAAGTCTGGAAAATCAGAAAATCCAAAAACAAGTCAAAAATTCAGTCAAAAAGTCAAAAACAGAGTCATCTTGTCGAACTACGTCATCTCTGAGCTGGAACGTAGGCAAGGTTGATCTTTGATCATCCCCCGAGACATTTAGGTCAGTCCTATAGGAGTCTGTCATAATAAACTGACATCTCATCATGTATATCATCATCTGTAAATCGGTCAAGTTGTCAGTCAAACTACGTGGTCTCTACGTGTATAACGTAGGCAAGGCTAATCTGTCGATCAGCCCTCGAGACCCCTAGGATAGGTCTTTAGGTTAGTCTCTTGGTTGAAATCTCGGAAAACACCTAAAAATTATAAAACTTCAAAATCAAAACATTTGCAAAATCTCAAAAATACCAAAACAACCTCAAAACATTGCAAAACTCCAAAAACATCCAAATATTTGAAAAAAATCCATCCGCCTCATCTCGCTTACACTCACAATAATCAATCATCCATAATAAATCATCATCACCCTCAACCTTTGGTAAAACAGTTGGAAACAAGTCTAGCAGTCAAATGTGAAAACCTAAACTGTCAAAATCTCAAGTATAGGTCAGTCAGCAAGCAAGTTGGTCAACTCTTTTCTTATCAATAGCATATAAATCATAAATCAATTTCATCATCGTTTGATAAAAGCATGTCCTAGGATCCGTTCCGACAATGGGCACTTTTATCAAACCAACCACTTTGGGTAAACGAAATGACGTGTCATTAACATGTCCTAGGATCCGTTCTAACAATGGACATTATCTTTTGGCAATAAGTTTCGGCTCCCATCTTTCAAAACATCATTTCTCTCGGCTAACAGTATGAAGAACATTAGTTTGTTTGCTCACTTACTTTATCTTGTTTGATTTATCTCATTGTGCTCATTCCAAGGACCTCTCGATGATGTCCGAACGAAGGATTTAGAGAGATAGGAATGGGACAATGATCATTATCTTTTGTCTACTGTGCTTGTTGGATATCTTTGTAATATAACCTTGGTCATGCGTGCTTTTGTTTAGTCTGTAGCGAGGGTTTTTTAAGTTTCTTGTTGACCACATAGAAAGGCTCGCCTTCCTATGTTTTGGTCTGAGATATTTGAAATATTTGAACTATTTTCTAGACAGGGTTCCATATGTTAGGTGTGAACAAGAATACTCCTATCCGATTTTTTGAGTCAAAGTCCATCACACTAAGTACAACACCATCCTGGTTCTCGATACCTTGATGCATCGTACTGCGTGTATTATCAAACATAAGGAAATTCGCCCTTTGAAAATCCCAACTCCACAGCAAGTAGTCTTCATCATTTGCATGATCTCATTCTTTCATTCTTCTATCATGTTCTATCTTTACTAACATTTCTATCCCAGTTAGTACATGAAGCTACCCACAGCTAATGAATGTCCATTCGTCTACATCAACCACTCCTCTCGCATTTTATTGCACTTTTGATTGGCAATTGGCATTCCCATTCAACATCTTGAGGGGGCAATATACCAGTGCAATTCTTCTCACTGGGGCAACAGTGGGGCATCCAAAAAAATTAGAGAAATTTTGACTATTAATCATGACAAGATCATTCTTTGAATCAATGCAACAAGTACATTGCTTCAAGGAGGGGCAAAATGTAGACACACAAAATGTACAAGTTGGCATTGCACATCTAAGTCTAACTACCGACATCATTTCATCCTAAATCATTCCCCGACCTAACCATTTAATTGAATATCTTTATTTGATTAAATTCATTTGTTTTCTTCTCTTAATTAAACAAATCACGCGTTTAATTAAGTCTCTTAAATCATTCTCCATCTTATTTAATTAAATCTCTAAAGTCTATCTATTAAATTGAATAAATTAAAATCTTATTTAATTTAATCTTACTTCAATCTCTTTAATTAAATAATCAAAACATATTTATTAAATCATTTCCTCTCTTGTTTGATTTAAATTAATCCAAAAATCTATGTCAAAATAAGTCAAACTTCCTAATCTTCATTAAATTGATCAAATCTTGATTAAATCTAATCTAATCTTCAAAATCCCCTAGCTTTTCCTACTTGCACAAATAAATCAATTTATTGATTTATTAAATCTTCATTTTCCCTTAACAAAGCATCTTTTGGAGGAATATTCTTCTATTTCAAATTCAAAATTTGAATGACATGTCCTTCCAACATGTCATTTACTCTCTCTTACAAGTCCTTCCAACAAGGCATTTACTTCTTCTTACATGTCCTTTGCCTTGAGCCAAGTGGCATTTAATGCAATTTTCTTTCCCCCTCTTACATGTCTTTTCTCAAAATTCAAATTCAAATAATGCATTTATTGGCACATTTGTCAAAACTTGCACATTCCTCACCCAATCACATTTGGACAAGTGGCATTTTGCCATTGGCCAAATCTTTATCCCACATTGCTCTATTTTGGCTTTGTTTCCATTTCAACATTCTATAAATAGAATGCTTCACCATGCATTTTATCTTCCACAATTATGCAAAGTTATTATGCACAAATATCTCTCAAATTCCATCCATCTTCTTAACTAGTTTATTGCAGATTTTGGAGCTCATCGAGGGACTTATCAAGTGGATCAATCACCTTCAATCAACATTTGCATTCAAGGAGTTGGGAAAGGGAAAATCTCCACACACCTATTTGCACCTACTCCCCCATGGGATCAAGTGTTTGCATGCTAAATTAGAATTTCATACTTTCATTATGTTCATTATTTTCTTTGTTTTATTTCCTATTTTTAGCTTTGTGAATGGATTTCATGGGGAATCCTTGTTCATGCTTACAAAATGACTCTCTAACATTGTTTGTTGTTGTGTTTTTGTAGGCACTTCGAATTGGGGTTCACAATCCTAATTTTTGGTTTTGATTCATTGTACAATGTGAGTTATGTTCACTAGTTGTGAACTGTGGTTTTTTGTGTTTCTGGTTGAGGTCTCGGAGAAATGCTGTTGGTCTAGATTTCTCTTTCATGAAGTCTTATGACTTGTGGTTTTAGAGTTGAGTTGTTTTGATTGTATTGAAGATAATTTTGGTATCTAGAAAGTTTGTGCTTAATTGTTATGTGTTTTACACTGGTTTGGCTGACCTTGTGTGGAATACTACTTTTGGAGTTAGTCAAGCGTGTTGGATCTACTTGGGTCCTTATGAATCATGTGTTTGGGTTTCCCTCATTCTAATTAATCCACCCTAGGATGTTTTGGTGCTAACCTAATTTGAATTTGAATTTGGATGGCTGACTTTGGATATGTTTCAAAATTGAAGATGGTATAAATACAAAATGAGTTAGGGAATAAGCGAAGAGAACAAAGGAAATAGAGACAAGAGTGCAAAGATAATAGAGATAAGTGTGTATCAGTGTGTATATGATGCAAGTATGGTAGATCAATGCAAAGCCTAAATGTTGAGTTTCTAGAAGAAATGAGCTGAAGGTGCACTTTATCATTTGTGCATGTTTGCAAGTGGATTGAGTGAATTGTTGTCGATTTCTTTGTTGCATTGAGATTTTTTTCTCTCTATAACATGCCTTATTATCTTCTTTGTATCTCTGTGGTAGTGAGCCCTCCAGGTTGTTAGCCCTGTTGGACAATGAGTCCTTGTTTTGGCAGTGAGCCTTGTTTCTCAGGCAGTGAGCCTCTTGTAATCGGTTTTGATATTCTCTATAATGTGAGTTAATTCTCACCGTGGTTTTTCCCTTATTGGGTTTTCCACGTAAATCTAGTGTTATTGTGTTTATGTGATGGTTTTCAATTTTTGCACTAGTATTCATTGTTTAATTTGTTAAGCGATGTTAGGGATTAGTTCCGGTGAATGAATTAAAGTTTAAATATGTGACAATTGATTCACCCCCCTCCCAGTTATCTTGTTCAACAATTGGTATCAGAGTCTGGTTCCTTGGTGAAGAGCTTAACCACTTGAGGAAGGTTTGGGATTGTTGGAAAGATGACTTATGATTATCTGAGGTTTGATGGAACTAACTATGCTATCTAGAAAATATTGATGGAAGAATATCTGGACTATTGTAGATATGATGTGGAGAAAGCTTACAAGAATCCTTACACTCCTCCTGCTAATGTTCCAAGTACAACTGATGAGATCAAAGCACATGAAGTGAATAATAAGGTGAAGTAGATTTTGAAGAATAGTCTAGTACGTTTCGAGTTGATTAAGGTTCAAAATCTAAAGACTGCTAAGGAAGTATGGGACGCTTTGAAAAGGGTGCATGAAGGTGATGAAAGAGTTAAAGATGCAAAATTACAAAAATTGGAGACATAATTTGAGCTTCTGCATATGTCTGAAGATGAGAATGTTAAAGCTTATGTATAGATATTGGATGAGATAGTGGCCGAAATGCGAGGATTCACTAGTACACAAACAATAATATATGACTAAATAAACTACTAAAAATTGCATATAAATGACTAACTTTATCACGCGACTACTAGTGGTTTATTTGTAGTCATTTATAACACCACTAAATTTATGACTAAACAATTTTAGTCATTAATTTGGTCATTGGTTTAGTCATTTATTTTTTCATTTATTTAGTCATAGTTTTTAGTCAATAATTTTAGTCACGTGACTATTTTAGTGGTTTATTTGTAGTCATTTATAACACCACTAAATTTATGACTAAACTATTTTAGTCATTTATTTAGTCATGGTAGTGATTTGTTTAGTCATATATTTAGTCATTAATTTAGTCATATATTTAGTCATTGATTGTTGTTAACAGGTCATTTATTTAGTCATGGTAGTCATATATTTAGTCATATATTTAATCATTAATTTAGTCATTACTTTAGTCATTACTTTAGTCATATATTTAGTCATTACAAATCAAATCTAACTTAATTGATCCTCACAAATTTATGCATATAAACTTCAACTATCATAGATATTCAAATATTAAAAAACACCATGAAATGAAGACTAAAATGCTTGAACAAATATGATTGATTAGAAAAAACCTCAAATAGATTACAAATCAAGAGGAGCCACAACATAGTATTTATGAGTGGAGAAAAAACCACTCTAAAAATTTACTTCATTAAGCCTCATTGGTTACATTCAATGTCTCAATGACACTGTACAACTTACAAACACTATATAAACAAAATATTCCTATTTTCATATACTTATACTATTTTCCCCTTAACTGCAGTCCTTTTGGAAGGGAAACAACCTCCTATAGGGTCTTGACCCATTTAATCCCCTTGCAAATCCATAGCTTTCCTGCCACTATTGGTTTCGGCTCCTCCAAAATCTTCCTCGCTGCTATTCATGACCTTTCACTTCTCCAATTTGGAGCTGCAACTTGAAAATAAGGTTTCAAAATTTGCACATCAAAAACTCAAAAAAGTCAAATAATATAGAGGATAAAATTCAAACATTTTCTTTTCCTTTTCCAACTATGGCATCCTAAACTTAGGTGCTAGATATAGTGAATGTATCAGAATTAGATATAACATCCATCAAAAGCATATTTGGAAGTAGATTTTTATCAGATATTGTAGTTGCAAGTTCCATTAATTATAATAAAGATAAATAGTTTTACCTTTCTGCATCAACTAATGCAATTTTGATAACTTTTAGAGGATTGACAATGCTAGCCTTTATCATATCAACATACTCACCGGCAAGTTGCAACACAACATTAAACTTATTAATTAGACTCAACATCTAAGAAAGAAAAAGAAACTTCAAACATTATCAATTTAGTAAAAAAATCATCAATTTCAAAGATCAAAGTAGCCAATGCTTCACTCTTTACATCCTCTGCTACAATCAAAAGAGGCCTTTGTTTCTGTGATAAATGCAACAAGAAATTATATTATTGTCAAAACTTATCACGATGTACTTATGAACTCAAGATCATTTAAATTGTCAAACTAATCGACATGACTACCTAATTTCTTTCTATCACATACACTTTGGGTATACAAGATCATTGAGAATCCCAATTATTGAACTAAGAAATTAAGCAATGCAAAAAAATTACATCTTAAGTAAAATGTAAATCAAATCAATATTACATGTCTCAGCTTATCAATTGTTCTCAAATTGTATATACACCTTTTTCATATAGCTTAAGGACATCTACAATAGATATGCACAAAATGAATTTGGTGGAAAGACTTTAAAAACTTTCAAGCGAATACAATTTTCCATCAATGCATAGACAATACATAAGAAATATTATACTCCATCAATTAAATATTATTACATATTATTCTATTGGGGGAAATTTACTTTATCGGGGGGACTTTTGTTTAGAAAACCTAGATCACCAACATATCAGCTCATATGAGAGGTCAATAACCAACTATTAAGCCTACACATGGCACATGCATGCACAAAATAACAAAGAAAAATAAAGATCATGCATCAAACAGTAAGTATAAGATAAAAAAATGTTAAAAGAGCTGTGTTAGGACTAAAAAAAAATAATCCCACATATTTGCATTAATATCTATTCATTTATCTCCTAGTCCTTACAAAATCTATCCAGAATCAATTTCATGATCTAGACAAATCACTGAGGTTTGAGTAAAGAATCCATTTTTGTAACCAGCATACCCAAATAATCACATTCATGAAATCCATTGAAGTCCTTTGATACCATTGAGC
This sequence comes from Sequoia sempervirens, assembly GCA_007258455.2. Lineage (NCBI taxonomy): Eukaryota > Viridiplantae > Streptophyta > Pinopsida > Cupressales > Cupressaceae > Sequoia > Sequoia sempervirens. The sequence continues at coordinate 456,745,749 of VDFB02000017.1, forward strand.
TAACAATACTCTATCGGTGGAACTCCCATCACCACCCCAGCAATAGCCCGATAGGGGCAATTCATATCCTTACATCGGCATAATATCCTTCCATTGCCACAACTCTGGTGCATCGATGGAATGAATGATGAAGCTCCCCCGATAGCTCGATATAATCATGGGGTATCAAAGTCTAACACTTATCGGTGAAGCTGGGATGCATCGAGGTAACATTGTTTGATGTCTTATCGATAGATCGAAAGAAAAACACTTATTGGTGGAGAAGGTGGCCATTAGTGGAAAACGAACCAAGGTCCCAACGATATAACAATGAATGATTACTACTAGCTAATGTGGCGTGAAAAGCATCATCGGGATATTTAACATAAATGCTCTCCCCGATGACAAGATTGAAGCAGGTGGTATATTAATGAGCTAGCACAGAGGTGAATTGCACCACAAATTAATCATACAATTTGCAGAAACTAGAAAGGCTACACTAAGAGCAGAAGTAGAAAGGACAGAAATCAGAGTTCTCACACAGGGAAGCCAGGAGAAGCAAAAAATCATGTAAGAACTGCACTCTTAGCTAGAAAGTTGCATTTTTTCAGGGTTTGCAATGGAAGAAAATGTGGAAAAACCTAAGGCAAAGAAAAAAAATTGAAAAGAGGAATTTAAACCAAGACTGGATAGATTAGTGTTCGGGGTCAGGGCCAAGACCTAGAAGAAGTGTTCAAGCAAGTAAATTGTTAGATAAACATAGGGGTCTTGGGGATGTTTGGATGCCACACCGGGGCTATGAGCTTTTTATGTATCACTATAGAAAACAATTCATATTTTAACCACTCTGTAACCCATGGAGACTGGACTTAGGAAGACTTATGGTGCCAAACATGTTCATCAATGTAGAATTGGTGAAAGCTCTGGCCAGTCGGTATAATGCCAAGAAAAGAACTATCCAATCACCAAATGGGGCCGATATGCTTGTTATCTCCCAAGACCTGATCTCTAATGTATTTGAGTTAGAAGGTCCCATGAACTCGCCATTCACCATTAGATACTTTTTGACATAATACCGTTGCATGGATACTAGTTACAAGAGATGGAAGCTAGCTTTGCACAGACCTAAGAATGAGAAAGGTCAACTCAGAAAATTTTTGAGCAATGAAAACCCTCCATTTCATACATATTTGTTTGAAGAATACTTCCAATATACCTACTACTCAGCTGGTCAAGTCTTGGGAATTGAGGTTCCACCACTTATGTCTATTGCACTGATGGTTCTAGCAGCTAATATACAAAGAAAAGATGCTAGGTCATTCGACTATGAAAACTATTTGGCGAATCCCCTAAATCAAGGGATTGAAAGAATAAAAAACAACAGTGATTGCATAGATTTCAAACACTATTCCTTGTTAATGCATTTACTTTTATATGAGGGACATGCTAGAAATGTGCGGGGTAAAGAATTAAGAATCAAAGACACAGATAAAGATGAAAACTTTAAACCTGTACAGATGTGAGAGGTCTCACTATTTATATTTTGAAGAATATTTTATTAAACCACTAATGAAGTTGCTAGGCTATTCATATGATCACAATTTATCCCCTGAGGTGTAGAGATTTTTGAGACCAAAGGAAAACAACCCAAGAGGCAAGGTGAACCATAATTGGGGAGACTGGTATGCCTTCTCCAATTGCACAGTAATAAGGGTTTATGGATTTGAAGGGGTTCCACATTTTCTACCCTGAGTGGTTCCTAAAAGAGTTGCTTATTTGGAAATAGTACGACAATTAGCAATGTCTGATACTAAACATCTCAAGAGTCATAATAAAGAATCACTCTTTCCTAGAACTCTTTGTTTTGGAGATTTCATAGTATGTGCTATTTAAGGATATGATGAAATTGATGCTAAATTAGCTCATTACAACCTTCCTCTTGGGTATGAAAGAAAGAAATTTGATTCAGAGGGATTTATTCATCAAGCAAGATTAACTCAAAATTTGTTAGGGTATGAGCATTGGTTTGCACTTGATGATGTGATCAGGAACCGAGATGAAGCTTCCACTTTTTAGAGAATGGCTTCATATAATAAAGTTGTGCTTGCAGAGGCATGGAAGAGAAATAATGTCCCATCATATAGAGAATTATTTGCTGATATACAAGATCCCTTGGCTAGGATTGAGCAGCTTATTTCTCATACGAATGAAATAGTAAAAGATGTTCCCTCATACGTTTTTGATACATCTCATACAAGTTACATAGGAATGCAGGCTAAGTATGTGGAGCCTTTAGATCACATACCCCCACAACCCACCCCTGATGTATGTTTCTCCACTAACAACAATGAAGAGGAAGGAAGTGATGAGGAGAGTGATGGAGAGGAGCAACCAGTGGAACAAATAAAGGCCCCTGTGATTACACAATATGAACCCCCTTAGGACTTGTAAAATTTGAAACATTAGATGAGTTATCTGATGACATTAGGGTCAAGGATGGTCATGAATTCATTTTTGATAATGATTTTGTTAAAAGTTCTGAGTTCAAATAATTTTTCTATGAGTATAAGGGGAAGAAAATAAGACAAAAGGAGCAAGACATTACTCTTGAAAAGGAAACTGATGCCTTAGAAGAATTGAAAAAGGAAGTTGACAGGGAAATGCAATCCATCACTCCTAAAAGAGGTAGAGAATTACTTCAAGAGGCTGGGGTACTACTTCTACCAGGATGGGACATGAGCTCAACAATTGTGTTCGACAGTTTTAGAAAAAGAGGGGATACAACAATGAACTTATCAGAGGAAGCTAGTGATAAGATATATTCAGGGTCTGGATACAATCCAAATGAGGATGCCTTGCTTATTTGGTCACTATACCCTCATGAGAAGAGGCCGAAAATGATTGACAATCCTAATCAAGTATTTGGACACCTTTTGGTCAAAAGAGTTGCAAACACTAATCCCTTAGAAATTGCAGAGCTGAATGTCAATGTGGAAAAATTCACTAGAGCACAAATTGAAAAATTGGTCAAAGAGAATGACAAATTGAAAAGGCAGTTATGACATCAAATGGAGAAGTCATCTTCCTCTTTTGCTCCAGAATTGTACGCTCCATGGGTTGAAAAGGATAAGAGAGTGTTAGATGCATTAGCTGATGTAGCCTATTGGAAAAACTCCCATTTGAAAGCCCAAGAAAAGTGTAAAACACTGGAAAAGGAGGTGAAAATCATTAAGTACAATGTTGTGTCTGAGATAATCAAAGAGAGGTTAAATAAGATGATAAAGCAAGTTGATGATTATTGGGGTGTATTTAAGCAAATACAATCAGCACTAGAGGAGAATGTCTAGTTACAAGGAAGAATGATTGATAAAAAGAAGGAATTATGGGTAAACAGATCCTGAAAGACCAAACACTAGAAAGATATAATGACTTGGTGAGATCCCACAACCAATATTAAGAAAGACTCGAAGAAGACCTCGGTTGTTTTAATTTGGTTCCTCCAATCCATGATGATACAGGGAATCTTTGAGAAAGGGATGATTGGAAAGAAAAATTTACAAAGTTTCTAACAATTGCATTACAGGAGATCAATAATAAGGATATGGTCTTGCAGAATAATCATAAAGAAATTGAGAAATTCATGTACATAGAGTATGATATGAAGGTGGTCATATCCAATGCCGACACTCATGCAGAACAGGGGTACATTGATCACCTCTCAACTTTCAATTTGTTTATAAATCAAGTAGTGGATAATCCAGGCACAACTGAGCAATAGTCAGAATCGGTCCGTGGTAATGATGTGGACCCTATCATACAATAAAAGCTTTGAACAGGTCTTAGATGACCACAGGATTTTACTCGGAGATAAACGGATTGGTACACATGTTTATGATTGTTGTAGTTTCTTAAATTAAGTTCAAAATCATGTTTTGTTATCAAGAGTCGTGTCTTTTGGTCTGAAGCTTGTTGCCTCTCATGTATATAAGAGAGACCAGGACCAAAAGAAGGATTTAGGAGAAGATAGTAGGCGAATAGGGATAGATAGACAACAAAAAGATTCCATAATGTTTCCATTTCAAAAGACTATGTTGCAGATATAATTTTGAGGAAATCAATGAAGGATCTTTGATTCTGTGGCTTTTATATTGGTATCAATTGTTTGTTGAAAATATTCAATTATTTGGTTGTCTCCAGTTTAATATTTCCTTATTATTTAAATTGGTATATCAAGTATATATTCAATTTATCAATGTACATTTTATGTTCGATGGAGGAGCATTTATTTTCCTCAGACATGCAAAATTTGTCATGTTGTACTATATTTAGCAATTTTGCAAAACTTGACAAAAATGACTTGCAACAACTTTTGATAGTTTGCAATTTTAACACTTTTTTGCAACTTTGTCTCTTTTACCCAATTGACTCTAAAATCATCCTAATTCATAGTGAATGGTCTCACAAGACCTAATTGACATAAAATGACCTCCTCAAGTGCTAAAATGACCTACTAAGATGCAATGGGCTTCAAATTTGAAAATGGAAGCTTAGGTGCTCCTGTACCAACATGTATGCTATATGTGGGATCATAGACAAGGCACTTGAAGTGTTCAACAAAATGCCTCAAAGAAATGTTGTCTCATGGACTACAATAATTGCAGGATATACACAAATTAGATATATTGAAAAGGCTTTAGAAACTTTAAAGCAAATGCAATTTGCAGGTTGTTCCAAAACAACCTATGGTGAATTTGGGATATGTTTTAGAAGTCATTAAAGGGTATTTGAAAATGGTTTTATATCTTGTCTACAGTGCTTGAGGGTTGAAGGAATTGAGAGATTGAAGCCTATTTTTTGTGAAATTTGTCTAAGTGAGGTTGAATGGTGCTCCTGATTGCTATCAGGCTCCATGTTGGAGATGCCCATGCTAACAATAGAGATCTTTTTGGATATTGAACCCACCATGTTGGTCTACCAAGATTATGGGACCATTATCCAATCATCAAACAAACAAGATCAAATCATTTAAATGAAATATAACCTCGACCTATAACAAGTCAATGAGAGAATATAATAGAAAGGTGATGGTAGAGGAAAAGTTTTTGGCCTTCACATAAATTTGATGAACCAATTTGCCATTAACGCAACTCAAGAACTCAACCAAGGTAGCAAAGAATTAAAAATCCAATGGGGGAAAGGAAGCAATGCTTTGGAAAAGGATTTAACCAACCACATAACAGGTGGGAGCACATTGTACTAGATAAAGCTTATGCAAAATAAGGTGGGGGCAGTCAGTTCCATTTTATGTAATGTGGTAAGAGTCATATAGGTAATGCTATGTTAGGTTGGGGAACTCTTCTTGGAGGTTCTAAATGATTTGCCACTTTTTTATAAGACTGTGTTGGTAGTGCCACCTAGATAACAGTTGTTTGGTGGGATTCCAAACCCAGACTATGAGGTGCAGTTGTGGAAATCTCATAGAGATAAGCTACAACCTACCATGAAGATTTTGCTGAGTGAATTTATATCGAAGTATTTCTTAGCATGGCTTGAGACATGTGCATATGATATTATCTCTACAGATAGGCTTGGGGGAAAGTATTTGCTTGATCTTGTGAAAGGTGGCAAGGGACTTGAAGAGAATGAGACATTGATCAAAGAAACATTGGACAGTCTGGATGCATTTGAAGGGAGCTTGGAGTGGCTAAAAATGGGTTTTGGTTCAAATGTTGAGTTTCCATGCCAATGCATGTGTGAGATTGTTTTGAAGCACTCAAAGAGTCTATGGGATGAAATTTTTGAAAGCCTGTTTGTTAGTAGGATGAAACAAATAATAGTTGATGGATTTGCAAATCTGTGTGAGAGAGTTAAGGTTGGTAAATTCCTTGAAGTTACATCTCTGGAAAGTTACAAAGATGTTGAAACCCATTTGCACAAATTAATTACTAGTGAGGGTTGGCTTGTCAGGAGAGGGGACCTAAAAAGTGTCAATTTACTTGGGTTGAGTTTTAGATTTATGATGACAAATGAAGACTGGTTTGGTCGCCTTAACGCTTATTTTGGAACTGAGGTTAGTCAAATAAAATATATCATAGATGAGGGGTCCAAGAATATTCTGGAAGACCTCCTAATTTTTCTTCATGCACATAAATCTCCTTCAAGGATAAATGATTTAGCACCTTATTTGCAAGAGCAATGCTTCCATTTTATCTCAAAATTTTTTGTTGAGATTGAAGAACATCTTGCACATATTTCATAAGCTCTCTATCAAGAAAAAAAAAATGAGGAGATGCCAAAAAAAATGAAAAAGGAGACTAGAACTGATAGTTATAGTGGAAAGGGCACTTTTCTTAGGAAGGCTTTTAGTTGCTCTCCATTTTCATTCAACTTACCTTCCACTAGTTCTTGGCTTGTCTCAACTCTAGTTTGTCGAGAACAAAGCTTCAGTTTGAGGGAAAAGATCTTCGACTCTCAGATATTCCAGTACTGATTTTGATTACCCTCTTCTAGACAGTTTTGGAAGACAAATACTAATGAGAGGGGTTGGTTTGAAGCCTAAATCACAGGATAAAAATAATAGCACCAAATTGAATAAACTAAGAAGAACTATGCATAATCTTTGTATCAGAGCTCGTAGCATGTGGATATTGTGTATAACTGAAGAGCTTTTAGGCATTTTCACAAGAGATCTAAGGATGATTCTTTATCCATGACAACTCCTTTGAAGGCCTATATTCTCATTTGCATTGCATATTTTTTTTTGGTGTGGCTTATGGAGTTGCTTTCATTTCCATGATTCATCTAATCACCGATCTCTTCTTGCAGTTTTCATGAGATTTCTTCCAGTTCTGATTTAAGTCATCATGGCTTATATCTAGATATATTAATAACCAAATGAGAATAAAGCATCTAGAGTAAAGAGCTACATTTGATTCTTTCAGTCACTTCAAACTCTTTATTGCCCAATAAATGGAAAATACTAACATGTGCCCTTTCAACCCTTCCAGTCCATATTAATCATGGAGATGTAATCTATAAGTATGCATAAAAGTATCAAAGGGGAGCCAAAAAGTCAGAGATTTTCATAGGGCTTATGAATCAGCTCTTGTTGTTTTTATATGAAAATATTGATGTTTGTTTTCTATTTATAATATCTATTGGTGTCATTTGGGAACTCCTATTTTTGGGAATTCAGTAAGAGTTCTCAAACAAAGTAGGATGACATCTACTATACAACTGAACATTTAAATGGAATTTGAAGCATGGTTTTATTTAATTTTTAATTTGATTCCTTAAGGTAGCCTCATAAAATGCCCTTTTCTTATTGTATATCAAACTACCTACTACTTCTTTTCTTTTATTGCTGCAAGTCACAATTTTAATGTTGTATGCTTGCTCCGTCTCTTGTAGTTTTTTGTTCCATGATTTCAAGGCTTACCATTTATTAGTTTGTGATTTATAGGGTTGGGAAGAAACTGAATTGAAACAAGATTATGAGGGTGGAGGTCAACTACAATTAAGGTTCGTAAATGCCTTGAAGCCATAGTTGCATCTCTGGCAAGTTACAAAGATGTTGAAAACCAAATCATGATGATCAGAAAAACAATCCCAATCTTCTAAGTACACTTGTCTTCATGTTGGGCTATTTTAAACAAGATTTGATTGAGTTTGAAACACCCATTCAACTCTATTTGGTTCCAATTTTTTTTTCCATATCATCTGAAACAAAACCCTCGAACTCCATTTGCTTCATTCTTACAAAAATGGCTAGAAGACTTCACACACCAAGGGTTCTATCGACTGGACGTGTCTTTTGGTTCTAGTGATACATGAACGGTTCTATTTTTTCATCGGCATGAGGATCTTTTATCGGCAGGACAAGGTCTCCTGTTCTCGCGATGGTCTAATGGGGATGTCACCCGACATCCCCATCAGACCATCACGAGAACAGGAGACCTCGTCCCGCCGATAGAAGATCCTCACACCTATAAAAAAACATAACTGTCAATGTATCATTGGAACCAGAAGACACGTCTGACTGATAGACCGATAAGGTGGGGGTAGTCAATTCCATTTTCTGTAATGTGGTAAGAGTCATACATGTAATGCTATTTCAGGCTGGGGAGCTCTTCTTGGAGGTTCTAAATGATTTGTCTCTTTTTTATAAGATTGTGTTGGCAGTGCCACCTGAATCACAGTTGTTTGGTGGGATTCCAAACCCAGACAATGAGGTCCAATTGTGGAAATCTCATAGAGAGAAGCTACAAGCTACCATGATGATTTTTCCAAGGGAATTTATATTAGAGTCTTGCTTAGCATGGCTTAAGACATGTGCAGATGATATTCTCTCTACAGATAGGCTTGGGGGAAAGTATTTGCTTGATCTTGTGAAAAGTGGCAAGGAACTTGCAGAGAATGAGACATTGATCAGAGAAACATTTGACAGTCTGGATGCATTTGAAGGGAGCTTGGAGTGGATAAAAATAGTTTTTGGTTCAAATGTTGAGTTTCCATGCCAATGTGTGTGTGAGATTGTTTTGAAGCACTCAAAGAGTCTGTGGGATGAACTTTTTGAAAGCCTGTTTGTTAGTAGGATGAAACAAATAATAACTGATGGATTTGCAGATTTGCGTGAGAGAGTTAAGGTTGGTAAATGCCTTGAAGCCATAGTTACATCTATGGCAAGTTACAAAGATGTTGAACCCATTTGCACAAATTAACTACTAGTGAGGGCTAGCTTGTCAAGAGAGGGGAACTAAAAAGTGTCAATTTACCTGGGTTGAGTTTTAGATTTATGATGAAAAATGATGAAGAAAGGTTTGGTCGCCTTAACGCTTATTTTGGAACTGAGGTTAGTAAAATAAAAGATACCATAGATGAGGGGTCCAAGAATATTCTGGAAGACCTCCTAAGTTCTCTTCATGCACATAAATATCCTTCAAGGATAAATGATTTAGCGCCTTATTTGCAAGAGAAATGCTTCCATTTTATCTCAACATTGATTGTTGAGATTGTCGCACATCTTTCAGAAGCTCTCTATCAAGAAATGAAAAATGAGGATATGCCATAAAAAATGAACAAAGAGACACTAGAACTAATAGTTATAGTGGAAAGGGCACTTTTCTTAGGAAGGATTTTAATTGCTCTCAGTTTTCATTCAACTTCCCTTCCACTAGTTCTTGGCTTGTCTCAGCTCTGGTTTGTCGAGAACAAAGCTTTAGTTTGAGGGAAAGGATCTTCAACTTTTAGATACTCCAGTACTGATTTTGATTACCCTCTTCTAGATAGTTCTGGAAGACAAATACTAATGAGAGGGGTTGGTTTGAAGCCTAAATCGCAGGATAAAAATAATAGCACCAAATTGAATAAACTAAGAAGAACTATGCACAATCTTTGTATCAAAGCTCATAGAATGTGGACATTGTGGATAACTGAAGAGCTTTCAAGAATTCTCACAAGAGATCTAAAGGAGGATGATTCTTTATCCATGACAACTCCTTTGAAGGCCTGTATTCTCATTTGCATTGCATATTTTGTTTGTTGTGGCTTATGAAGTTGGTTTCATTTCCATGAATCATCTAATCATTGATCTCTTCTTGTAGTTTTCATGAGATTTCTTCTAGTTCTGATTTAAGTCATCATGGTTTATATCTGGATATATTAATAACCGAATGAGAATAAAGCATCTAGAGTAAAGAGCTACATTTGATTCTTTCAGTCACTTCAAACTCTTTATTTCCCAATAAATGGAATATACTAACATGTTCCCTTTCAACCCTTCTAGTCCATATTAATCATGGAGATGTAATCTGTAAGTATGCAAAAAATTATCAAAGGGGAGCCAAAAAGTTAGATATTTTCATAGGGCCTATGAATCAGCTCTTGTTGTTGGCATCATTTGGGAACTCCTATTTTTGGGAATTTAGTAAGAGTTCTAAAAAAAAGTAGGATGACATCTACTGTACAATTGAACTACTGTTCCACTACATTGTAAACGTTAAACCCCTACCATCCCTGCACTCCTTTCATTGTACTCTACATGGTTGATATAAGAAGAGCCACTTTTCACTTTATTATTGTTCATCCTTTTTCTTTACGTGCTACTCTATTTTTTACACTCAACTTCAAAAGTGATTTGCATGCCCCCTCAGAAAGTGGAAGCTAATTAAGAGTTCAAATTTTGAAATTTGTATAGACAACTCAATCTACAGGTCCCTTAATATCATTTTTATAGATAAAAGTAAGTTCTCATGTGAACTATGCAATTTGATGGTAGAAACTTCGAAAAGAAAATATCACTTTTAACATCTCATAATGGAAAAGAAAAGAATAAAGAGACCTCGATTCCAAGTTCTCTATATAAATCCTTAACTTCTGCAACACAAGATGGATCTGCTTTTCCATAATTAGCCTAAAAAAGAAGATAATCACTGTTAGTCAACAAATAGCTAGTAAAATTATTAAAAAGAATGGATCATATGGATCATATGGCCTGACCGTGTACAAATTTGAAAAGTAAAATTAACTAAAATCATGGACAGTGACTTACCACAAGATTCTACACAAATCGTGTCCCAATGCAAAAAAATGGGCAGAGGTTGCAATCCAAAATCAGGTGTGCTTTACTTCTCCATTTTGGTGGGCTACAGGTTTTGACTCACTACTCCATTTTGGCGGGCTACATTGAAAATAAGGTCTTCATGGAGGTTTTCGAGTATGTTTATTAAAATGAAAATTATGCTTATAAAAAAAAATTGGTCCTTTTTCCTCTTAAATTATTTGGTTGTTTATTCTTATTTTTTGTTTTTTCTCTTCCTTTTGCTTATTTTTTAATTTTTCAAGGTTTTTGGATTTTAGTTTTTTAGGTTCTCTTATGGATTTTGTTGGTGTGAATAATTGTCTTGTACCTAGCTTATTCATTCACTAGGTAATTAGGGGACATATTCACATGGTTAAGTTTACTTAGGTAAAAGATTCTTTCTAGAAGTCTTAGTTGGCATTTCTAGAACTTATCTTATCTAGCTAGGATGCATCATTTCCTAGGTGATTAGGTTGTTGGTTGTCTCATGTCATAAGATCATGACATTTTTCAACATCATGTTCACTACTACATTTCAACCTTGCCTACATAAGCAAGGCATCTCATGTACATTGGTATTCAAGCTTATAGCAAGCAATAGCAATTCAACCATTAATCAATCTTGCATTGTGAAGCAAGCTTTCTTGCCATTCTCTCTCTTGTGGAAGTGTTTTGGTCGCAACTGATCTTGGGGGTGTTGGGGAGTCACCATCAACTCTTTCAGGGTATCAGAGCTCTCTAGGTGTTGCAGATTCCTTCCCAAATATGAGGGTGATATTGTGTTGGCTTGAAGTTTTTTGCTGGGTGCAAATTGGGGTTTCAAGAACCTCACGGTTGAGTTCAGAAGGCTTTGCAGACGAATTTTGACTGTAAATTCGCCTATTTTAGGTAAAGTTGTTTTTGAGGCAAAATTTTTTTTTGCTCAAACAACCTTTGGAGCGATATGATTTTCTTATTTTTGCAAAAAAATATTTTTCAAATAAATATTTCTGCGGTATTTTGTAAAATTTAGGGAAAATTTTATTTATATATCGGACTATGATTTTCATATAGTTTCGTGCAAAATTTTTAGGGGAAAATATTATATAGCTCGGGCAAAGATTTTATTTTCAGGGTTGACATATCCACTGAATATTTCTTGGTGAACGGAGTCTCCAAGATCCATCATCCACGGTACTTGTCATATGTCACTTCTGCGCAGAGATCCGTGGTTAAGCTCATTTACTCATTGGTCAACCTTCTCCGTCGGCATCGGTCACCTCACTATACATCGTCGGCGTCCTTCTTAAATCGGCGGGTACATTATGCATTATCTTCAGATCCGGTACCTGTCACATGGTCTAAGCTTCCATTTGGTAGTTCGTCGGCGGTCTATTTAGGCGGTGCTAGCCGCATCAGTACTACATCCATTCTACGGAGCATTTACTCCTTTGGTCGGGCGCCGGGTACATCCATTGGCGGGGTACATAGTGTGGGCACTTACCGTCGGTCAATTCATTATGATCGGTGGTCGATCACTGTCCTCAGTGTTTTTTTTTTGTGGCATAGTACCTGTCCCTGTTGTCATCCATCAGGCTGCAAGTTGGCTCGCTGTCATCTCCTAAATTAGCGTCACATTGTCCTTTCACTGCGTCCATCCATCGACAGGGTACCTTCTCTGCACAATCGGCGGTATGAAGTAAATTAATCACGAGTTTATTCCTTTTGATTTAAAATCATTTGAACTATTTTTTAGCCGACCTCTCATTTCTATCGGCATTTTTATAAAACTTTGTATTCAAATGATAATTATTGTAAGTGTCGACGGGTACTTTGTTTAGCTCACGGGGTTTTAATTTTTGCATCTGCTTTAGGTGTGGTCATATGAGTAATCGCATTGTAGCCCCCTGAGTGCCTGAAATTTGCGCCTATTTAGGCTTCACTGATTTGTATTTTGCCCCCAAGTGCCTATTTATAGGCCTTTTTTTCATTTTTTCGTAACTTTGGCTAACAGAGGCGATTTTTTTGAAACGAAATATCGACGGAAAGCTGGAAGTCTAAATTTTTCAGTGGTGCAAATATTTTGCAGAGATTTTGTAGTTTTGTGCCTCTTTTTCCAAGTTGAAGCTCGATCATCATTTTCTGCTTCCGAGCTCATATCTTTGTGCTCCGATCTCCAATTTTCACCAAACTTGTGGCATCGGGAAGGTATTCGAGAACACTTCAGAACTACTCATGCACTTTTTACAGATTTGTTTCCAGATTTTCATATTTTCAGTTTGTAGCTGATTTGATAGTTTGGGATTCCTTGTAAATTTGCAAAAAAAAGTGCAAATCTTGTTGGGACAAAGGGGTTGATATCTTGTATTGTGAGGGAAAATTGTAGTTCTTCTCTTGTAATATCTCATTGTATCATGGATTTGACAAAAGTTGTACTTCTAACTCCATATAACTATCATGAGTGGAAATCTCAAATGGAGTTATTATTGTTAAAATCAAAGTTACAACGAATCACATTTGGTCAAGATCTAGAACTTGCAGGAACAAAAGAGAAAAGAAAATGGCTTGATAGAAGGGATGAAGCTCTTGGTACTTTGAAGTTGTCCATTTCTCCATATCTTAGATATCATGTTGCATCTTGCACTCATCCTAATGAAGCTTGGAATAATTTAGAGAGTCTCTTTGGTAAGTCAGATAAGATGAGGAAATTTAAGTTGGAGAATAAACTTATGGGTCCTAATCCTTCAGATTTTGACAATGTCCAAGACTTTTTGTCTAAGCTCAATTCTCTTAGATTGCAGTTATCTAATTGTGGGGTCACTAAAGAGGATGAACAGTTGATACTTTCTATTCTTGCTAAGCTTGGTCCTGATTATTTAGTGTTTGTTTCTACTTTCTATGCTACAATGGATGCTCTTGGAAATGCATACAAAATTCCTTCTCTTGATGAATTTGCAGCTCAACTAACAAGGGAACAAGCAAAGTTGGTACACATGGGCACATTGAAGTCTTCTAGATCTCATGCTCTTGTTGCAAAGGAGACAAAGGATTCAAGTGGCATAGGTAAGAAGCAGAACAAGGCACCCAAGTCTAATGAGCAAGGTAAATATTCTCCTTCACATAGCACTCCTGAGTCCACATCCTCTTCTAAAGAGGAATCATCTAAAAAGAAGAAGTCAAAATGTGCATATTGTAAAAGATTAGGACATGATGAGCATAGATGTTATAATAAGAAGATTGATGAACTGATATTAGTCATTTATTTAGTCATTTTTATTTGTCTAATATTAGTCATTTATTTAGTCATTTTTATTTGTATGATATTAGTCATTTATTTAGTCATTTAGTTGTGATTTTACCCGATGACCAAATTAGTCACTTATAAATGACCAAATTAGTCATTCATTTTCCAAATACTACTAGTGTTAGTCACGTAGTCATTTATTTGCCAAATTCTACTAGTGACTTTGTGCTACTATAGATGAAACTAGAATTGTAAAGAAGATTCTTAGAACTCTCCCTGATACTTACAATGAGAAGGTGTGTGCTATTGAATAGAGTATAGATTATAAGACCTGCACTAAAGATCTGTTGTTGGGATTTTTGACATCTTATGAGATGAGGAAGCTGGGTTTGAGTAATGGATGCAAATCAAGAACTACTTTTAAGGCTACAAAAGCTAAAGATCTGGATGAAGAAAATTTTGATGAAATAGAAGCTAACTTTGTGATGCAATCAAGGTAGGAGGGTCCAAAGAAGGACTATCCAACCTTGTAGCCTAATACACTTACTCCATGATCATAACAAATATGCAATGAAAGCTAATAGGTAATCAAAAAAAAGATAAAAGATATTTATGTACGCATGACACAAGATATATCCTGGGAAAACCCTCAAGGGGAAAAACCCAGCCTTCAAAGCTCATTCTTCATATATTATAATTATGGATTAAAATCATTAGAGATCCCTTCAGGTTAGTGTTGTTTTTGCATGGTCTCGGCTCGCGCTTCGCATGTTTGAAAATTCTCGGGCCTCTTTTGAAGCGCCTTCGTCCGCTGGCACCACATGTCAACCACGTGGGCCTTTGATGTTCTTCTTCCTTTGCTTCATCCTTCGAGCTCCGCCCTTGTACCATGTGTCTACAACGTGGGCCTTTGATGATCCTCTCTCCTTTGTTTCTCTTCTGAGCTCCGCTCGTGTACCACATTGCATCATTATGTAGGAACCTTTTTGACGGGCCCCACATTCAAAGCTTATACGTAGACTACTCCACGTGTCTTCTCTGTGGGGATTCTAATCGAAAGGAAGGGATGAACAAATGTGAAGCCTTGCCTCTTCACCATGTGTCCTAACCAACTCTATGGGTAAGTGACACGTGTCGTTTGGAGAGTTTCATTGCTTCTTCCTTGGGACCACATTCATAATTTGTAGGGAGGTGCATCTTGTTCAAAGACAACTGTGTGCTATATATCAAGATCTTTTCTATTGCAACGACTTTAGGAATCATTGCAACAAACATCATTTCCCGTGCTTGGGGAATCTTTTCAGTTATTAGCTCTTTGGCGGTGGAATGATCTATATATATTGCTTCGACTCTTTAAAAAAGGGTTCGAAAATCATAAAAAAAAGTGAAAAAAGACTATAGGCCTTTTGTATTGTTTTTGATTATTGTATTAAGACTCACATATTGTGCCATATTGTTCAACCTCTTTGTTTCTTAGTTAATGGATAAGACATTATATTGTGTTGTTTCTTGTACTTAGTAGTTTATTTGCAATACTTCTATAATTTCAATATAAATTTGCTGATTCAAATCATGTCTTGAACTCTTCTTGTTTAGTAAGTGTATATGGAAGTTGTGTTATGTTATTTGATATACTTCTTAGGTTTTTCATCTATGCTTTATGTTATTTTTGGACATTCAGATTTCCGAACGGGCCCTTAAATCTCATCTGAAAGGAAGATTTCCTGTGCCCATAGTTAAGTACTCTTGGCACATCGCTTTAGATTAGATCTTATTTTGATATATCTGCTTCCTTTCCCCATTCCAACCCCAAAAATACAGAAGGATCCGACTTCTTTAAAAACCCAGAGGTTACCTAGTTTAGCGCAATTGGTCCCCCATTAATTGAGTTTCCCATAAGGATGTTTTCCTAGCAATTTTAGGCATCAACAGTTGTTTTTCTGGCATGCCTAGTGGGACTTGCTTGAATGTATCTAAATTTAAAGTGGGTGTATGAGCCATAGACCTGTTACTAGATCCCAAACAGTGAACAACCTTGGCCTGCTAGTTCCACTGCTGGTAACAGTACAAATAAGAACCCATCCAGTAAATGTCCTAACTCCTCCACCAGCCATGTTGCTAATTGCTAACAAAAATTATGTAGCATGGGACATCAGAAGCCCTCTCATAGAACTTGTAGCACCCACCGTTTGGGCTCCTATCCCAACCTCTGCTTTAAAAGCTGTACCGAAAATCACTAGGGAAGGCTCGAAAACACCATTTGAACATTTGCAAGATGTGGCTGATGTGTGTCTGGTTTATGGTGTAACCAATCAAAATGTAGCATTGAGATTTCTTGCAGCCTCTTTCAAAGGCAAGACACTAGATTGGTACTGCACTTTGGGAGCCAATACTATTGGTAACTGGGATCAGCTTGGAGATCCTTTTTACAAGTGGTTTTCAAATAATGGAGATCGATCTTCACTATTCCAGTAGCTGGCGACCATAAAGTGGGCTCCTCAGGAGGTCATGACCGAATTTAATGCCCAATTTCACACGACTTGGCAAAGGATCCAACCTGCTATTTGTCCACTTGCCAATTTGGCATTCACGTTCTATCTAAAGTCTCTCAACATCAACATTTCAGCGATGATATAGTCCCTTGGTGGGAATAATTTGTCGCAGGATGCATATAACGTTGCTGTTAAGGCAGATAATAATTTGATCGATGCAGGAAAGTTACCGCCTTAGCTCACTATGCCTATATTTGCAAAGTTGTCAATTCCTGCCCAAGAGATAACTTCTACCAGTGCATCTACTTCTCCCCAATCTATGTACACATATCCAAGTGCACTATAGAATGTTGCTTATGCATGAAACTCCTCAAAGGATGAGATGAACGATGTCAAGGAGTTGTTGCAAAACATATCAAATGAAATAAATAGCATCAAGTAGAACCAGTCCATGCCCCTAAAGCCAGCTTACCAAAATTATCAAGGTGAAAGATCTTCCTACCAACAAAACTAGTTCCAAGGATGCTCGTGCATGAATCCATAGGCTCAGATAAATAATCAAATAGTGCCGGTGCCTACTCCACTGCAAAATTATCACCCAAGTTTGAATAGAGAGCTAGTAGTGGGGCAAAATAATCTTGTTGATGACATCAATACTTGGTGCTTCCCTTGCAATGAAGCACATATGCCCCAAAATTTTCCACACGACAATTTACAACAAAGAGTAGTGGAACAATGCAGTCAAGGTGTTGCGTCAGATTCAGAAGGTTGTGTATATTCCTCTCCACAAATGGAAAACACGGTGCTCACCGCACAATTATAAGGAATGTCCCTGGAGCAAGAAACATATATAGCTCCTGAACACGTGCTCTTCTCATGGATGGAAGAAGAGGTGGTGTTTGCAAATGATGCATCCACATCAAAGGCTCCGCAAGTGCAATCAAATTATAACACTCATTCAAAGAGGAGATTCACAGGTGAATTGGTCACTCAACAACCCAAAAGTGTTTCCGACCAAGCTCCTAGTACCTCCACAATTGCACAACAATCTCAGCCATGCAAGGAGATTGTTATAAAAAGGTCTAAGGAACAAAAGTCTTTGAATTTGCTGCCTTTTAATGTGGTGGAAAAATTGAAGAAATCCTCTACTAATGTATCTCTTTAGGATATCTTAGCTGTTTTGGAGTAGAAGTCATTGTTGCAGAAGGCCCTACTAGAAGATGCAAGCATAGAGCCAACAAAGCAACTCTCTAAAGGAAAGGCCATCGATTCACCATCTTAGGCCAAGGTCCTTAAAAACAATGAAGAGGAAGCCTCTACTGAAAGTAAAGGTAAGCCTAAACTGAAACCCTTCTTCTTGACCCTCATAGTGGGTAAGAAATTGTTGCACAATTCTATGATTGACTCTAGTGCCAACAGCACAGTTATGCCGAAGCAAATAGCTGAAGCCTTAGGACTTAGCTATGAACCTTTAAATAGAGGGATTAGCCAGCTTGATGGGAATAAGGTTGAAACTGTAGATGTCATCAAGAACCTCCCCTTGACTCTCTTCTCCTGCCCTAGTATCACTATTCCACAAGATACTGTGATCATTGACGTTCCTCCCATGTTCGGTCTTTGCTTATCCCAGGTGTTGACTTCCAAGATAGGTGGATATCTTTCCTTAAATTGGTCACACTTAATTCTTAGGACCAAACATGGAGCTAAAATGAAGATAGTATCTGAACCTTTACATTTAGAACATGTAGCAGATGAAGCCATGATGAACTTTGGGGCTACTCACACCTCTATCACCAAAGATGAAATGTATTGTACTGGGTTACTTGAGGATGAGAAGGTGACCAGTGACCGAACTGATCAAGAAGAGGTCCTCTTGAGTAAATTTATAAACAATGATCCTTTAAGAAATTATCATGCCACCGGATTGGAAACTTATGTCATCTATGATAAAGATCAAGTGATTTCGAAGGTCATGAAGGAATCTGAGGGTGGTCAAGCCTCAGAGCTATGGATGCTACATTTTGATGGAGCAAGATGCAAAGTTGGTGCAGGAGCCGGGATATGTTTGACATCCCCATCTAATGAAAAGACACTCAAATATTTTTTGTTTCAATTTACCTGTTCCAACAACGAAGCTGAATATGAAGGCCTAATGCAAGGTCTAAGTCTTGCAGATCAGATGGGCATTAAACAAATAATGGTGTTCAGAAATTCTGAGCTTATAGTCAATCAAGTTTGAGGAATCTCCACAACAAAGAATGTCTGCATGAAATATTATAAACATAGAGTCTAGAACCTGATTGAAAGTTTTGAAGCCTTCAATATCAAAATGATCCCCAGAGAGCAGAATGTAGTTGTGGATCGCATGGTGGCAATAGGATCTCAATTTGACTTTGTTTCCAACCTAATTGATAATATACACTCTGTGCGAGTGATTTTCTGACCAACAATCCTAGATAATGACCAAAGATGGCGATTGTTAGAAAGTGATGAACACATCGCCTCATTCATTTAGCACTCTAGAGAGTTTTCCAATCAACTCCAACTGAAAATTGTAGAAGCTTATGAAGGGAAAACTATTCAACAGAGGTCCAACAAGTTTGTCACTCTCAAAAATCTATTCGATTGTGATGATGCAAGGAATGACAAGAGGAAGTTTGTAGTGGACAAGGGCGACTATGCAAATCTTCAGGTCAGAGATGGAAGGAGGATCAAGGTCAAAAAAGATGTTTCGTAGCATGATAAAGAAAGGCTCATACATTTTTGTGAAAAATATGGAGTAGTGGCCTGGTCATATGATGACCTTAAGGGATATGATCCCGAAATCATCCAACATACTATAGAATTGACGGAAGGAGAAAAACATGTACGCCAGAAGTAGAGGCCAGTGAATCCAAAGATTGAGGCATTAATGGTGCAAGATTTGACAAAGATAATTCACTCTTGGATCATCTTCTCAATCAAGCATAGTACATGGGTGTCCAACCTGGTTCTTTTTCGAAAGAAGAATGGATACTTCCGCCTGTGTGTTGATTTATGAGATCTAAATAGGGCATCCTTGAAGGACCACTACCCCTTTCTTTCCATGGAGTCTATCTTGCAAAAAATGGCTAGCTCAATTTTTTTTTCTCTACTAGATGGCTTCTCCGGTTACAACCAGATCTGGGTCAAAGAGGAGGACCGGCACAAAACAACATTCACTACCAAGTGGGGAACATTTTCTTATGTGAAAATGCACTTTGGCCTCTCAAATGCGGGAGCTACCTTCCAACGAGCAATGGATATTTCCTTCAGAGAATTGATCAATAAGATCATTTTGATTTACTTGGATGATCTAATGGTATTCTCTAAGTCAAAAGATGATCATTTTGATAATCTTGAAATAGTTTTTAAAAAATGCCAGGAGTTCAAGATATCCCCGAACCTAAAAAAATATGTTTTTGGAGTGTCGCAAGGAAAATTATTGGGGCATGTAGTGTCTAAAGATGAAATTGCAATCAATTTAGAGTGGGTGAAGGCAATCATGGAGCTTCCCTTACCAGTCAACAAAAAGGGAGTTCAGTCCTTCCTGGGAAAGGTAAATTTCATAAGCAAATTCATTTCTGATTTTGCAGGTTTAATTAAACCTATCACCTTGATGCTCAAGAAGGATCAGTTGTTCAAGTGGACAAAAGAGGCCAAAGAATCCTTTGAAAAGGTTAAGGAGGCTATTTCTTAAACTCTTGTTCTGGTAAATCTAGACCTATCAAAGGACTTCATAATGTATGTATTCAGTAGCAAATCTAGCATCACTACTGTTTTAACCCATAAGGATGAAGAAGGAAAGGGAGAACATCCGATAGCCTTCCACTCCTGGACCTTAAGGGATTATGAGATGAACTATAACTTCATAAAAAGGCAAGTGTTCTCCATTGTTAAGGGGCTTAAGATGTTTTGACATCTTATATCTTGCAACAAGGTGGTGGTATATGTAGCCCATTCCAGTGTGCGTGAGTACATAATGGAGGGAGAAATAACAAAAAAATGGGCCAACTGGATTACTAAGATCCTCGAATATGACATTGAGGTTAGGCCCACAAAGAACGTGTGGGGAAGAGGATTGTGTGAATATCTGGAATGAGATGAAGAAGTGGTAGCACTAGAGGAGGAACAACCTAAGCTAGTTCTACTTAATGAATCTGAGTCTGAAGGTTGCTGGTTGGTAGAAAGAATGAGATTCATGCAGACTGGGAAATATTAGATAGGCCTCCCATCTCAGAAGAAAATATTCTATAGATTACAGAACAACAAATATGTGCTCGTTGAAGGGGTCCTTTTCAAAAAGAACTTTAACGGAGTTCTTTTGCGGTGCATTTATCAAGAGCAGGCGCAAAAGGTTCTGGATATATTCTACAATAGTCCTACAGGCGGAAATTTCTCTACAAGGACCACTGCCATCAAAATTATTTGTGCCAGGTAATTTTGGCCTACATTGTTCAATGATTCACACTCTCTAGTTAAATCCTGCAAAGAATTCCAATTCTTCATAGGAAGGAGGAAAAATTCAGCAATGTCTCTCAATCCGATAGTGGTTGAAGAAACCTTTGTGCATTGGGGATTGGATTTCATCAGGATGATTAATCCCACCTCCAGTGCCAGACATAAGTGGATCCTCACGGCCACACATTACTTTACCAGATGGACTGAGGCCATGCCCTTGAAGAACACAACAGAGGCGAAGATTGCGAATTTCCTTAAAGAACTGGTAACAAGGTTCGGCCCACTAAAGATCATCATCTCTGACAACATGAAGGCCTTCTTGGGTTTGAAGGTATGTCAATTTTCACTTCAACATGGCATATTCCTAAATACATCTTCGAACTATTACCCGCAAGGAAATGGTTTGGCTGAGTTGACTAATAAAAATTTAGTCTGACTCATTAAAAGAATTAGGTTAGAGCATCAAAGAGAGTGGCATTAGAACCTCAAAGCAACACTCTAGGTGGACTAAATAACCCCCAAGCAAGTCTTAAATACTTCCATGTATGAGCTGGTATACGGGAAGGAAGCGCTATTGCCTATCTCTATGGAAATTCACGTACAACAGTTGCTCAAGTCTCTGGAGGTGGAACAAAATGGAGCCATGGAGGTCTAGTTGGATGAGTTTTTGGAGGTATAAGAGAAAAGGAAAAAATCCCTGACAACCATGTGTAACCGTCAACAAGTGGTTAAGAGGTGGTTCGACAAGAAAACCTCCGACTAGGGTCTTAAATGCAAAGAATTAGTGCTAAAATTCAATAAGAGAGCCGCAAAGCCTGGCCAACACAGAAAATTTGATAGTCTATGGGAAGGCCCTTTTCAAATTGTTCAATGCAAGCAACATAATGCATTTGAAATAGAAACTATGGAAAAAGAAGCATTGTGAATTCCTGTTAATGGAATTCACCTAAAATTGTTTAATTAGCTTCATTAATCATTTTACCAGTGTAAATATGTAATTATGTAGAAATTTTCTTTGTTTTTGTTCGGCTTGGTCTTTTAAATGGAACCCATGATGCAAGAAGCAGAGAAAGCCAATGAGATAGAAAATTGATTTTTTTTTTATATTCATTATATGGTAATATATACTTTGAGATATTACAATTCACAATGGCTCTTGGGCCATACTTTTTGAGTATATATATATATATTAAGCAACTTTTCAAGTATATATATTAAAAGCTTTATGAGACATATATACAAAAAGGAGGAGAAAAGAGTTCATTCTTCAACTAGGGCAACATCACCATTAGCAACAGGTGCAACAAGGACAACAACAGGAGCATCAACGACAACAATAGCAAGTGGAGGAGGAAAAACCAGGTTTCTAAAGTCAGTATACCACTCCACGTCGTAGAAGAGAACTACATTGTAGCATCTCAGTAAGAATTGGCAGGCACACGAAACCCTTCGGTGGTGTTCTCCAATAGTCATAATGTGAAATCCACTAAGAAATGGTACCTAGGGTACCACTGCATCCTCTTCAATGTGTCAGCGAAGATCGCTTGTCATTGGAATACCAAGGCTATATACTACATTCGTCACAACTTCACCAAGGCCTCCATTGTAGTGCTTTGGAAAAATTTCCATGGTGAGCCATAGTATCATCTGTTTCGACACCTGAATGTCAAGCAAAGAGGTAATGAAATGAGAGAAAATGTCAGTGTTTACCCTATACTTGTCCTCATACTCTATGTAGTCCTTCCCCAGTACCCATTTCATTGCAATTATGGCCAAACAATGCTTGTTCTTGGTCATGCATTTTAGAAACCTACTGGAAATTTCCCCAAGGAAAGCTACCTATGACCTATTGCTAGTTAGCCTAATAGGAGTATTCATTGCGTCTATCTATAGTCCCAATTACCAAATGCAAATTCTGTTGATTTCCTTAAGTCTATTTATAGATGTAGCTAGGGTACAATGTGTGTGATAAGCATGTTGATGATCAAGAGCAAGCTCAAAAATCCCACCTAGTGAAAAATTCAAAAATCCCACCAGGTTGCGTTTGTTGCATACGAATTGTTGTGTGCAAATTAAGAAGTAATTAATTAGCTAAAAATAGTGGTAGGTACAAGTGATAGTCTGCACGGTCAAGTGCTAGGTGTCATGTTGTAGATGCTTTTTCAGTCTCCAAGGATGAACTCAAATATTTTTGTGTAATTATTACGTCCTCTTGCTTAATCATTCTTTTCAAGTTATTAATTGAAAAGCATGCAAAAAGTCTCATACACCTTCAATTTGTGGCTCAATTTCCCAAGGGATGGTGTTGTAGGACATAATGACTAATTGTCATTATGAATTGTTGTCTTTTCAAAAAGAGTTGGAATTCATTTTGCATGCAAAAAAGAGTCGGCGGTACGTGTCAAATTTATTGCTTGAAATAGCGATTGTTTCCAACTCCTGAATAAGCAAAGGCTAAAGTTACATGCAAAGAAGTAACATTGTGAAGAGCTTTGAGTGCACAGTTTTCCATGAAAGAACCCAAGTGAGTTGCAGAGAAGTCGGGCATTCGCAAAAGTCTACAAAATCTTGAATGGTCCAAAATCCTCAAATGGAAGTACAAGGAGAAGTGATTGTAAGCTTATATGACGCCATGTTGGTGGCACCAATGGCCAATATTTTCAAAGAAATATCTTATGCTTTGCCTGGGATGCCAAAAAAGCCAAGGTGGCCTCACACACAGGCCATGGAGAAGAAAAACCATAGGAACAAGTTTTAGATAGCGGAAGAATGGGACAACATTCATGATCCTGAACTCAAAACCAACCCTAAGAGTCTTAGGGAAGGTGCCTACGAGAGGATGAAAAATAATAGTATCGAAGAGTCTTTCACACACAAGCTATGGTTCTACGGTCTTCCATAGTATATGGTTCCCTTTGTACACCACTACCCAGAATTGATTCATGAATGTGCCCAAAATTTTAATCCGAATACGGGAGCCATTGAAGGCCGAAAGCTAAGGATGGTAATCAATGTTGAAGCTATTATCGATATGCTATGCATCCCTATAGGAAGGGGAACATAAGTGATGGGGAGATTCACTGTAAGCGATTCAGAAGAACTCTGGAGGACCATAAAATATACTCTAAGATTTTATAATCAAGAAACAAAAAGAGCCAAGGACAATAATATCCCACCATAGTTTTTGGTTGCACACAATGCTTTCAACTTGGACCTGTAGGACACTTTCTCCATGTTGGCTTTTGTTTGTGGCATAGACAGTGATAGGGATGTTCACAAGTTTCAAATGGCTTTGGGTTTTCAGTTGAGAAGACAACATTCCTTATTCTGGTATGACTTCGTGGAGATTATTGTTTGGGAGATGCTGAACCAATTCAAGGAATACAACACACAACATAGGTTTAGGTTTTCTTCTTTCCTTGCTCACATGTTTTTGCACCAATACCTAGATTTCTTTAGAAACCATATGGGTTTGTCTATTTTTGATGATAATGGGGTAAGAAATCTAGTCTCTGTGTGGACTCCTCTCCTTTCCATAACTTATGATTAGTATGAATTTTTCATGTTTTTTATGAGTCCAATATTGCAAGACTTTAATAAGGAAGGGTGAGGGTGAATGGTATCAGTTCTCCACTGATCAAGTAAGATGGATGCAAGACTTTGTTCCTCCTTGTGACTGTTTCCTTGGGGAGGATTTTTCATTTGTTAGGTTGCATGGTTTTACCGAGGAACCATTCTAGCTCCCGGTATGTGTCACAAATAGGGTGTTTTCCCTTGAGGTATTTTGGAAATTGGCAATTATAGACGTCAAGTTTTGTGGGGCAAAAATAAGAAAGGTTTCTTCAAATTTCCTTTGAGCTTCGGTACGGTAATAATGGTAAAGAAGTAGACACATGGTTTGCTAACTACGAAGCTTGCTCATCTGGGGCTAGTATTAATTTGTTACAAATGGGAGTATAATCCTGATAATGACTTGGCAGAGCTGAATGTTAAGGTAACTCACAACTCCTGACCCTATTGGGAAGCTCGGCGGAATCCACAGTCAGGGGACCTAAATTCATTTGTAGACCTAGCCTATGTTCCTATTGATGATAAGAGGCCTCCATGGCTATCTTTCTATTTTCCTTTGAATAGGCCTAGTGATAAGTGTAAAATTGGGGCCACCCTTTATAATCAATTTTCCAAGAAATACCAATGGAGTAACAATAAAATTGCACAATTCTAGATTTATTGTCAAGAGACCAAATTCGTTGATGCCTTGTTCAAGGAAACCAACATGGATGATAGATTTGATGATCTATGGAACAAAGAACATGATGATATTGATGCAAGAGAAGATGAGGATGTAGACCTAAAGGAAGCAACTACAATAATGAAGAGAAAAGAGGCAAAAAAGGCCCAAATATAGAGAACTGGAAAAGTAGTGGAACGACTCAACAAAGCTCCATTGAGCGTGCAAGTGACTGCATCTCATTCAGAGGCCTCACTACCACATACATGGGCTATGAAGAGACCTAGGGGAGCCCAAAAGTCTCAGGAGGTCATAGAAGTGGACAATTCTCCACTCAAGAAGAGGTCGCGCATCAATGCAACTCCTGGAGAAAGCTAACAAGTACTTGCAACAAGCCAAGGATTAGAGCGCGCAACAAATCAGGTATCTTTCTCTCCTTCTCTTCTCACTTCACAGTCTTTGGTTAACCTTGCTACCTCTGCATCTTCCATTACTTTGAGTGTCAACCTTTCCTTTTTTGCTTCCGCACCCGCGGGAGGTTTCTCTCAATTTTGCCAAATCAGACAAACAACTTTGACTCCCCCATGATTTGTTCCATCTTTTGTCAGAGCCTAGTTTGGACTCGCCATTGCTAACCCTTTTGCTATCGATGCATTAGCTCTAACTCAAATTTCCCAATAGATGGTAACCCCTGTATCTCCATTATCGCCACCACTCCTCATGAGTCCTTCCATTGCTTCCCCAATTGGACCCTGGCATAATATTCCTCCTTTCTCCCCGTTGACCGTCGCTCTGCCAAAGAATACATCATCTAAGACCACAATGATGTCGTTCCATTTTTCTCTTCCTCTTGGTGCACCCTTTTCCAATGAACTCATTAGGTCACTAGCATAATTTATTGGGAAAAGAAACAGGACTTAAACAACACGGGCTATCAGAGTCTTCAAGAGAAAAAAAAAGATGCAGTGAAGCCTATCGAGCCATGCGTGCATACCCTTTTTAATGAAGTGTAGGGGTCATTGAAATTTGCAACCATGACTTCTAACACCATCAAAATGTAAGGGGAGATGCAACCTAGGGATTATACAATCCATGCTATGGGGATTGATCTACACGCAGCTTGAGCATAAGACAAAGTCAAGCTAATGGAGGAGACTTAGCGGGTGGTGACTACTAAATTTTTGAAGCATAGTTGCCAATTGAAAAAGAAGGAAGAGGAGCTCAAGAACATTAAGGAAAGGGTGGAGACCCTACATAAAAAGGAAAAGGAGAATGCTGAAATTACACACTTGTCTCAACAAGTGCAAGAAAAAAGTGCCAAACTCCAAGCGAAACTTGCAAAGTTCCAGTCCCAAGATCCTAACTTGGTTACCATTTTGCAATAGAAAAAATAGGGGCTCCAAGACTAGTTGAATCAATTGGAGTGGGAAATGAAACAAAAGGACAAGGAGCTCTAGGAATGATAGGCTCAATTCGAAAAGGAGATCTAGGAAGTAAAGCTCTCTTTGGAAAAAGAATCCACAACCCGAGGTTAGGCTGAGGAGTTATTGAAAAGAAAAGATATCGAGTTGGGAACTCTGCAGAAACTACTCTCTGCCATGAACAAGAAAATTGAAGAGCTAACACAGGACATCGGGTTTAAGGAGGTGGAGATAGGTCTTTTGAAAACTCCTTCCCAACCCCTACTTCTCAATCGGATCTCCTTTTGTTGGCTCAATAGTATATGCCTCATATTGGGAGAAAGTTAAGTCTTTCTGTTTGACCATGCAACCAACACTCCAATTCATGGTGGACACAAAAAATTTAAGCAAGGAGGTGCATGGAACAATTGAGAAAGTTCCATAGTTCATTACCGAAAAGGTGCCTGAGGCTGAGAGGTTACTGGACAAATTATACACTATGGAAAATGCAGACTTGGAAAAGGCGGGGATTGATGACCAAAGATCGGCTGCCAAAAGGGTGAGGGAATTCATCTATTGTCATACAACCATCCTCCAGGCTAGCAATTTCTCAGTAATATTGAGTTAGAGTATGGACAACATGCAGATATAATTCTCCAAATTGACTCAAATAGGCTTGCCGAGGGCCACGACAGAGCACATTGTAGCAAATATTGAGGAAAAGTAGTGGGCTTTATCAGCTTTCCAATCATTCAGCCAACCCCCCACAACAACAAACATTGAAGGTTCCACCCATCAGATAGCGCGACTTCTCTTTCAGCTTGAGTCTAGGACTAAGATCTCGATGGAGTTGCTCTTCAAAGAAATTATCGATCTACATGAGGCACAAGAGAATATGTGTGCCTTATCAATGCCATCTGAGGCTGATTGGTTGCCTCTATAGACTGCACTCTCAAAGCTCTAAATCTATTTCCCAATGAATAAGGCTCTGGTCTTTGAACTGAAAATTTTGGGTTCCCATTCCGTAGGAGAAATTCCTTTGATAGTCACCAAAAACTATGGATTAAAATCCTTAGAGCTCCCTTCAGGATGGTGTTGTTTTTTGCATGGTTCCAACCCGCGCTTCATATGTTTGAAAATTCCTGGGCCTCTTTTCAAGTGCCCTCATCCATTGGAGCCATGTGTTAGTCATGTGGGCCTTTGAGGGTCTTCTTCCTTTGCTTCATCCTTTGAGCTTCGCCCTTGCACCACGTGTCTACAACATGGGCCTTTGATGATCCTTTCTCCTTTGTTTCTCTTCTGAGCTCTACCTGTGTGCCACGTTGTATCATTCCATGGGAACCTTTTTGGTAGGCCACACATTCAAAGCTTATGCGCATACTACTCCATGTGTCTTCTCCACGAGGATTTTGATTGAAAGGAAGGGATGAATGAATGTGAATCCCCACCTCTTCATCACGTGTCCTAACCAACTTTGTGGGCGAGTGACACGTGTTGTCTAGAGTGTTTCACTACTTCCCTGGGACCACATTCATCATTTGTGGAGAGGTGCATCTTGTTCAAAGACGATTGCATGCTATGTATCAGGATCTTTTCTATTGCAATGGCCTTAGGAATCATTACGATGGGCATCATTTCCCATGCCTAGGGAATCTTTTTAGATATTGGCTCTCTAGCAGTGGAATGATCTATATATACTGCTTCAAGTCTCTAAAAAAGGGTTCAAAAATCATAGAAAAATGTGAGAAAATACTGTAGGCATTTTGTATTGTTTTTTATTATTGTGTTAAGACTCACAGAATGTGCCATATTTTTTGGCCTTTCTGTTTCTTAGTTAATGGATAAGACATTATACTGTGCTATTTCTTGTACTTAGTAGTTTATTTGCAATAATTCTATAATTTCAATATAAATTTGCTGATTTAGATCATGTATTGAACTCTTGTTATTTAGTAAATGTATATGGAAGTTGTGTTATGTTATTTGATAGACTTATTAGGTTTTCATCTATGCTTTCTATTATTTTCAGACATGTAGATTGCTGAATGGGCCCTTAAATCTCATATGAAAGGAAGATTTTCCATTCCCATACTTAAATTTTGGCACATCGCTTTAGATTAGATCTTATTTTGATATATCTGCTACCTTTTCCCATTGCAACCCCCCAAATAAAAAAGGAGCCAAATTCTTTAAAAACCTTGAGGTTACTCAGTTTAGCACAATTGGTCCCCCATTAACTGAGTTTCCCATAAGGCTATTTTCCTATCAATTTTAGGCATCAACAATAACTTCAAATCAATTACACATGCCTAAAGGGATTTAAAGATTCTAGGTCGCAGTCCAGGGATTACAAAATATTTATACATCAACATTCTTCCATTAAATGAATCTCATAATTCTCAACTTTTTTCTCTACAACTTCTTCCGCTCTCTGCTCTATTCTACTACTTTTCTGGATCGAAAAACTTCCTCATTTTTCTTCCTAACTTCATGTTATCAATCACTTCCTCACCGATTCCTTGTAACAAATCCTTCTCCTTCATTTATATCCTCCGCAAGCCTTCTAACCATTAACAAGTCGACCTAATTACAATGACTAGTCAGGTAACGTGTACATAGAGATAGGTCAGCCCCAAACATAAGGTATTTATCCAAAAGTACATAAAACTTTGTGTGGATCTCCATGAAGGTCAGAAAAGTCCTATAATTCATTGAATAATGTTCCTTTTAGCTCTGCAAGTCATAGATTTGCTCCACAAGCTGATTAGACTTCTTTGAACATTGTCGGCTCTGCTATGTGAACACAGGTAATCTTCTGATAACGATATCTCTTTAGGAAAAAACCCAAATGATCTAAATTTTTGATATGTCATAGCTCATGGTGTCTAGTAACTAATTCTAGCTCCACAACCTCTAACATGCAAATATGGTAAAATGTGTTATTCTCCAAGGTTTCCCTCTTGGTACTCTACAACTTCACTATCAACTATCTCAATTATTCTGAATGCTTCTGGATGCTCCTGCATCAAACTCTCAGGGTTATTTGAAAAGTGAGCTTCTTCACTTTGGTCTGTATTGTGTCAAGTTCAATGTTGTCTCTTTAAATTGGTTCGGTGATATGTCCACAGGTACTTGCAACTGCCTCAAAGTCGGCGTTCTATACAAGTCCACCCTGAAAAACTACCTCAAGTGTGATATGGATTCGATGCTCTACTTGCAAGCCTTGCACTACCTCAATGATCGGTGGTCTGAGAAAGTATTCTCTACAAGTTTCCTCAAGTTCTTCCTCTTGTCATGGTCTAGGTTTGGTAGTCTACTTGCAAGCCTTGCACTGCCTCAATGATCGGCGGTCTAAGCAAGTCTTCTTTGCAAGTTGCCTCAAGATCATTGTCTGCTTCAATCAATTAAGAGTCAATCAATACATACATGCATCCTCTGGAACAATCATGTCACTTCCTGATACAATATTGAATTCTCTTTGCAACACTTCCTGATCTCTGATTCTCGATATGATTTCCTCTACACCCATTAGATCTTATAGTTTCTTTTCCGCATATACTTATACTTTTCTCTATTCCTTCATTCACATTTACTTCACTCTGGTACATAAAATTTCTCCTTCGATAGTTCATATCCTGTCATTTCCTCTTTATCTACAATATAGACTTCCTTTTCCTGTTATGCTTCACATCGGTTCACACAAAATTTCTCTTGCACTGCCTTCTCAGGTGATTTTACACAAAATTGTGTTAGTTTCTCAGATGTTCAGTTTACAACACAATTCTCCTTAAGATCAATGCTTCACCTTCTTATGGTTTCTTTGTTAAATCCGATGACTCAAAAGGTTCCTCTTCATTTGCATAAAATATCTCTGTATCAACGGGCTCTTCTTCCTCTGCACAAACTATCTCTGTATTATTTATTTCTTTTCTTTCATTAGCTTCTCCAGTAGTGGGTTCTTGCGGACATTTAGTGCTTGATTCTAGCAACATGACATTAGCATAAAAGATGTTGATGTCTAGATGTAGATAGAGTGTAGATGTCAAAATGACGAGGATAAAGGTATTTTATTGAAAAGATAATTTTGAATGAATGATGTAATAAGGACTAGGGTTAGGGGAAAATTAGGGAAAATGATAAGGATGAAATGCTAAGATTGAATTACAAGATAATTCAATCAAGGGTGGAAATTAAATGTGACATGAAGAGATAAGAATGACATGGATAAAGAGGTTGTTGGAGAAAATTAAATAATTATAAAATTATTTAATTTAGGAGGAAAAGTGAAGAATTAAATAATGAAAACATTATTTAATTATAGAAGACATGTGACAGATTGACTTTTAATTAAAATAATAGTTTAATTTAAAAGTGGAGGAAAAGGAAAAAATATTAAATTATTAAAGTAATTATTTAAAATTGGAGGGAAAGGTGGAAAATAATTAAATAAATAAAATTTATTTAATTATGGGAGAAAAAGCTAATGAATAATTAAACAATTAAAATAATTATTTAATTATAGTAGACAAATAGAAAATGGATAATTAAATAAATAGGAATTTATTTAATTATAGGGGAAAGGATTATTTAGTGACATAATTAAATAAATAAAATTTATTTAATTAATCAAGGGAGGAATAAGGAGAAAATGAATTAATTAAATAATTAAAATTATTTAATTATGCAAGTAGGAGGAATTGATATGAAAAATGACATTCGTAGTTTTAGGACATTTTTTAGTGTCTACATTTTGCCCCTCTTTGAGATGATGTTGCAAGTAAGAGAAGTAACATCATTTCAAAGAATAAAACATTGAGGGTAGGAAAGGGATTAGGACTAGAAGCATGATGCTCCAGTCACTAGTGAGGATGAGTAAGGATGATGAGGAGGTAGTGCTATGCCCCCTCAAGAGGACATGTGGGTTCAAAGAACAAGAGTGTTCTCTCTCTCGAAATAGATGAGAGGACTTAAAGGATGAAAGATAAAAGGAAAGAAGAAAATAGATAAGGATGACGAAAGTATGGATGGGGAGGGAGGATGGAGGATCATCATGCTACAATGATATGATCAACCTAGATTTGAGATTGTACTTGACATTATGCACCAAGGTATAAGGAACTAGGATGACAATGTGCCAAGTACGTGATCAAAAAGGTCAAGTGCAAACATATTCCCTATAACACCATGATATGGAACACCATGATGCCCTTGTGACAATAGAATGCAAAGACAATGATAAATGAAAACAATGATAAAACACACAAGCAAAAATAAAGCATGCACATCAAACCAAAAGAAAACAAGGACTATGCTCCAAGCCAAGCTAAAAAATGATTGATAGATTGATTGATGATGATGACGATGTTGTTTGACATGGGAAGGACACATCTAGAAACAACATGAGTATTGGGAAAGAAATATCCCTATGACGATAATGTGACTAAAGGATCAAGGTTCGAAACAAGGCTAGAAATAAAGAAAAGGAATGTTTTGAATGATGTGCTAGGTTGCAAGATTGGATTGCATGGATTATGCTTGATTGCATTTGGATGGACTGGATTGGGATGGTTGGAGGATGGTTGGATTGGAAGGATAGAGGATAAATGGATCGAATAAGATAGGATTGGATGGAGGATTGAATGCGATCCAATGACAAGGGAGGACCAATAAATGGTGAAGGATGGAAGGATGGAGGAATTTCATGGATAGGAGGGAGGACTTGGGAGATAAGATGGTGGTGGATAGAGGATAGGAAGATGGAGCTCCAAGGACTAGTTTCAAAGGACTAAGATGCCCCACACTAGAGGTAGTTCAATCATGGATGGAAGATGATAAGTGATGTATGATATGGAAGGATAGTGCGTAAAGGACATGAATGGTAGAGGAAGTAAGGCTTACATTGTCCAAATCATGTATGTGTATTTTTCCCCTAGCCTTATCAAGATAAAGGGTGAAAAGAGAGGGTGACTTGGATAGGATGGGGGGATGGAGACATGACAAGGGATGTATGAGGAAGGATATGGATAGGATGATCAAGATCAAGTGGATAGGATATGGATGCATTAACATTTGACCCCTAGGCTCTTCATCAAGATCAAATATTGGAATGGAAGATGAATTGATGTGGATAAAATGGGAGATATAGAATGAATGATATGGATACAATAAGAAGGATGGAAGGATATAATGCATGATATATATAAATATCCTTATCCTTGTCAAGATCAAATGAGGGAAAAGGGGGGATGAATGTAAGTAGGATAATGGATAGAAAATGAGGGATAAAGGGGGAGTGTGATAGGTAGGATAGCATGGATGAAACTTTCCCCCAAGTGTAGAGTGTAAGAGGGTGATGGAATACACATGACACATGTTTTCCGGGTTTTCATCATGGTACTTATCCAAGGCACCACAAGAAGAGGTTTTCACCATTGGACGAATGATTTCTCTTTACTTTTTTATTTTTCATTTTTTTCTCTTTTCTCTCTTTTTTTTAAATTTTTTGGGAATAAGATCGGTAGAGATGGATAAGGATATGGATAAGTGGATTTGGAAGAAGGTGGATGTATGGTAGGGATATGAAGGGAGGATTCAATAATCTAATTCCATGGATGGTATCCCTTGAAGATGTGCTCCATTAGTGGTGCAGGAGCACCAATATTTTCTATGTTTCTTCATTAAGTGTCTTATAGATAAGGTGTGTTAGAGTGGTTGAGTTAAGGTCTTGAGTCCAAATAAGGTCCAGTGTGACCATTCTTATGTAATTGATCAACTTTGAGGGATTTTGTGTTCATTTTGTAAGAATTACAAATCATGTGGGAAGAAATTGTCAAAGTTGACAAAAGGTGTCAAGGTAGATATAATGTTTTTTTATTTAGTTGAGCCATGTTTCTTAGTTGAATAAGGTCTCATTAGACCACTTGTAATGGTTTAGGTCATTAGGGGGGTCAAGGAGTGCAAATATTGCAATATATGTAAAGGTGTTGTTATCAAAATGTGTAAAAGATGTCATTTTGGCCTCCAACGGTCAGAAGAAGTTTGAAAATCTATTAGAAGTTAGTTGGTTAGTTTTTTGTGTGTGGAGAAGCCTTTAAGAAGGCATGAAACCTCATTATAAGGGTTGGCTTGAAGAATTGAAGCATTGTCAATAAGATTATCTCCATTTTTCATTCATTTTCTGAGTTTTCTTGACATTTGCAAACCTGTACGATCCCGTACAGGCTGATTGTGCTATGTAATCATTTGAATTTTGTGGCGGCCTATGTTAACAATATTTTGCATCAAATTTGGAGGAAATCTATAGAGTCTTGTGATAGAAGTCTGGGTTTTCTCAAAACAGACCGAGAATACCCTGTTTGAGGGTTTTGTAACAAAAATCATGTTCTAAGGGCCCATACACCGGCTGTGACTACTATGGTAAGTGTAATGGGCCCTAGGGAGTCAGAGTAGAAGGTAGGATGCTTTAATTGAGTTGTGGAGAGTAAATAAGGGATAAAGAATTGTTGCCTTGTTGATTTTGTTAAGAAAATACATGAAAATGGTGATTTGGGTCTAGGGTTTTATGATACCTTTGAAGATAGTCATTTCACACGAATTCTTGAGTATATGCAGGGCTGATGCAAAGTGTTTGAAGTAGGTTTGAAGGTATGGTAAGGCATGGAACCTGGATTTTCAATAAACCCTAGGGTTTGGGGTGTAAATGGAGGGTTTCATGAATCTGTGGTGTATAGGTCCGAGGTCTGAGAAATAGTTGGAAAATTTGAAGTTTTGGGACACAATTTAAGACTATGTAAAGAGTATTTGTGAGTTAAGGTGTTTAGAGGGTACTTTGTTTGTAAAACATGGCTAATTCTAGTAGCCTTTTTGCAAGGCAGTTTGATGTTTGTCAATGTTGGTACAAGGAAACCTTGTGAGGTCTTCTAGGACAGTGATGTGGAGTCTGAGACAAGTCTATTCTATGGTTTGGATAGCCATTGTATGACTTTCTCTAAAAGATAAGCCCTTTTGTTGATAGTTGATTCAATTTGGGTGATTGTGATTTTTAAGGGTTGATGCCTTCTCGAGGTTTGGTCATTTTGGGTTTGGTTGTGAGTTTCACTACTTTGTCTGCATCAATTAGATCATGGAAAATTGGAGGTATACTCATATACGTTGGTAGAATGATGGTAAGGGGGATTAAATGGATTTATGCAAAGGGTTGGATAAGAGGGATAAAAGGATGGAAGATGGATTTTGGATAATGGATGGGTTGATGGAAGACTTGTAGATGAGTGGATGGAAGTTTTGGCAAGATCAACATTGGCACACACCTTGAAGGGTGGTGAAGTTGTGAAAGAGAAGTGACTTTTGAATTTGGAGATTTAGATGGAGGAGTGGATGTGATTTTGGGATATAAGGACCCAAAATGGATGGAGGTGATAAAGGATTACTAGATGGGGTGGAGGACATAGAATTGGATAAAGCTTTTGGATAAGCAAGTTTGGATGCCAATTTGTATTTTTCTTTGGGATTTATTGATTCTATGAGTATTTTTGGAACCCACATGGCTTTTGAATTTGATTTTTGCTTCATGGGCCTTTATGGCCTTTTGTATTTAGCTTTTTTGATTTTGGATCATATTTTTCTTTGTTTTTGTATGCCTATTTGATGGGACATGTTGATCCTCGAATTTTTGAGGATTTTTGGCTTTATGCATTTGATATTTGACATCAAAATTGCTTCCAAGAGAAATAGGATTGGTGGATGGAAAGGAATGATATGGATGTATTATGGGTGGGTTGGTGTAGGTATGTTGGAAAAGGTTCAAGGGTGTGTGCCTTTGTAGATCTTTATTAGGGATATGAGGTGATGGATAAAGGAATTTTGGAATAGGAGTGATAGGTGGTGGAATGTAAGGACCTAAGATGGATGGAGGGGATGCAAGACATTGTTTTGGGACATAGGGACCCAAAATGGATGGAAAGGATGAAGGATTGGGATTTGGAATATAAGGGCCTAAGATAGATTTTGAGGATGGGGAATGTGGACATTTGGATTTAAGTGGAGGGATTTTGGATTTGGGGTGAATGGAACAAGTACCAACTTCTAGAGACTTGTAGCCAAGGCCACGATAATTAGGATTTTCTTAGATTTGGAGGGGTTATAAGATGCATTTCTCATGGATGCCCAACCCTTTTCCTTAATAATTCATTTTCTGACAAATCCTTTTACCAATGGGATACTTGTTGTTTTGAAAATAAGATGTGAGTCCATTTTGAGGAGGGTATGGCATGGAGGGAATGATAGGTTCTTGGAGGATATCAAATTGGATGAAAGTGGAGGAACCCAATTTATAAGTAGGGTGTTCATGGGTATATTGGATAGGAGTGATGGGATCTTGTGGAGGATTAGGATTATGACATGAAGGTGAAAGGGGTTCTTTGATCTTGAATTAAGGTAGGATCATGGGATGGGGTGGATGGTATAGTTTTCTCTTGGTTATAAGATGGAAGGGAATCATTACATGGAGATGAAGGGATGCTTTGATCTTGACTTAGAGGAAGGAGATCATTGCATGAGGTAATGGATGGAAAGATTTTTTCTTGTGATGGACTAGGGTCATACCACAAAGGTAGTATGATAGGATCATGATATGAGGTGGATATGCTAAGATTATCAAATGGGTTGGATATGGTAAGATTATGAGATGGTATAGGATCATGAAATAGAGTTGATGGACTAGGATTATGGCATGGAGTTGAGAGACTCAGATCATGAGGTGGTATGGAAGGGATGGATTTATCTTGATATAAAAGGGGATCATTTTGGATTTCTTGATAAATGGTAGGATCTTGATCAAAGATAGGTTTATCTTGGATGTCATGGTTATCTAGAAGGATTTTTTGGATGGACTTAAGGATAGGATCATGAGATGGAATTGGATCACAAGAAGGAGTACCTTGATCTTGACATAAATGGGGATTTATGATGTCGTGCTTTGGATCAACGAGGTCAAATGAGTAATATGGTTGACTTTGTGTAAGTGCTATAAAGGTGGAAAAACATGAAATGGATGAGGTAGAAGTGGGTGGAACTAGAAGGCTAGGACTATCATCTTGTGAAGTAGGATTTTGTATGGGTTCTTGTATTCCTTTGAGGGTGACTTTTGGTGGTCCTTTGATGGTAATTTTTGCAAGTCTTTTGATGGTAATTTTTGGTGGTCCTTGGATGGTGATTTTTGGTTGTCCTTTGATGGTAATTTTTGGTGGTCCTATGATGGTTATTTTTGGCTTGATGGTGGGTTGACTAGGATGTGAAGTGCATAAGATATGGTTATGGATGGGTGGTGGTTGAATATGGAGGAAATTTTGGTTTCCCTTGTCAATGGATGAAAAGGATGATATGGAGGGTGACATGAATTGGGTATAAGTTTCAATGGTGGATTGGATGGTGTTTAGGATGATAATGGACGAGGAAAGAAATATTTTGAAATGGATTATGGAGGGTGGTTATGATAATTATTAGGACCTATATTAGAAAAATTAATTAAGCTTAGGGTATTAAGTGATGGATTAAGAATTGATATGGATGATTGAGATACTTGGGATGATTTGAATTATATGATTGGATATGATTAGGATAAGATGGATGATTAGAAATATTAGGGAGATAATTAGGATGAAGTGGGAGATGATTATGATGAATGTGATTAGGATGAAATGATTAGGACAAAGGGGGGTGTGATTAGGATGAAAATGGATGATTAGAATGCTTAGGAGGATAGTTAGGATGAAGAATGATGATAATGATGGAAGAGGATGATTAAGATGGAATGATTGAAAGGAGATAACTATGATGATTAGGGACATAATGATTCAAATGGAAATAAATCATTACGATAAGATGAAGGATGAATTGGATTAGAAGGGATAATTAGGATGATTGTGAAAGGTTTGAATGATTACAGAGGTGATTAAAATGATTAAGAGGAATCAAGATGAGAAGGGATGATTATGATAGAATGAGATGATTAGGATGAAGAGGAATGATTAGGATGGAAGGATTGATTAGATGAGGTGATTAGGATGAGATGATGGATGGTTATGATGAATAGGATGAGATAATTGATTTGACTTGGATGACTAGGATAGGATGATTAGAATGGAGAATAAGGCCTAAGATGATGAGGAATGATTATGATGACTAAGATGGGATGATTGGGTTGACTTGGATAACTACGATAAGATTATTAAGATGGGGAAGTTTTACTTGGAGATGGTGTGAATAGCTTGACTTGTAGGACACCTATATTTTTTTGTTTTTGAAATATTTCTAATGTTTTTGGATTTTTGTTTTTTTTTGTTTTTTTTGAGTTTTCTATTTTTTTGGGTTTATGATTTTTCTTGCTTGAGTATGATTTAGATCTTGAATACAAATTCACACATGCAAGACATGATTTGATGCAAGATGTAATGCAAATGATTATGATAAGAAGACACTTCCAAGCACAAGAACAATCCTAGCAATTATTCAAGTGGGGAGATTGGCTAATGGTCTTAAACTAGGATGCACAAGGATCTAGGGGTGTCCTCTATATACCTTGAAGGTACTTGAGGCCCAATTCCATAAATTTGAAAGGAGAATAATGCCAAATAGTCAAGAGGAGAGGGTAACCCACACTCCACCTTCACTTCCCAAAGGTATCTAGTTATTTGGGGCTTAGCCAAGTTTGACAATATTTTACTTCTAAGAGGTGTGTCTTTAGATTCACCCCCTGCTATTTATACTCCGCAAGAAGCTAGAGTTGAGGTTGTCCCCTAGAGTGATCAATTCTCTAGGTAGGCCTCCTAAGAAGGTTACACAAAAGTGATGCAAATAATGCTTTTGATCTCCAAGATCATATGATAATGCAAGGAGAGAGCATACACATGTATTTGATCACACAAGAAATGTTCATTAACCTTAGAAATTGAAATGTGTGATGTGAAAATGTAAGCGTTGAAGAGTGCTTTTGATTCCCAAGATCATATGGAAATGTAAGGGAAGAGCATACACACCTTCAAGCAAAAACAAGATCACCAAGCAATGAAAACACTTGTTCTTTTTAAGCCCAAATTGAAATATGATTTTGAGAAGAAACTTGTTTTTTTTAAGCCCAAATTGAAAGTGTAATGTTGTGAATGCACTTATTCTTTTTAGATCGAAATTGAAAGTGTGATGTTGAGAAGACAAGATTAAGATATAAGTTGAAAAGTGTGCACCTAGACTTTCTTTAGCTCCAAATTTTTTTCCACTTGATCCAATTTATATTTTGAAGTGTTTATTTTTCTACACATTCACAAAACCAACAACAAAGCCAAAACCCTAACAAGATAATTGATCACTAATATTAGAGGGTTGGCTAGAAAAAACAAATCTAATTTTTGGAAATGTTTTTGGCATAAAAAATGAAAACACAGAGAACAAACCCTTACTAAAATTTTAGGAGCTTTCCAAAAATTTAAAGAAATCTGAAAATTTTGCTGATTTGCACTCAAAATCATTTTTTAATGAAAAATGATTATAAAAATTATAAAAAATTCAAAACAGGTCCAAAAATTCTGATACTTTTACTAAAATCTCCTAACATTATTCCAAATCTGCAGAATTTTTTTTTGTGAAAAGATCTACAACCGTTTGTGATATATTAGAAAATCTTTCTAAAACCCCAATTTTTAAAGATCTATATTTTTCTAATTATTTTTCATCCAAATTAAAAACATAAAGAATAGAACCTTATTAGAATTCAAATAGCTTTCCAAAAATATAAACAAATTTGAAAAAATTGCTAATTTTCTCTCAAAATTGATTTTTCATGAAAAATAGTAATTTTTTTATAAATAATTAAATACAAATCCAATAAATCTATTTTTTGGACTGAAGGCTTTTGATATTATCCCCAACCTGCAAAAAAAAATTTGTGCAAAAATCTGTAGTCGTCTAAGAGATAAGGTCATATCTTTGAAAACTACGGTTTTGTCCAAAAATGATGCAAAACCTGCAACAAAAAGCTAACAAAACCTGCAACAAAAAGGATCCAACTCCAAAATTCCTCAAAATTTATCAAAATCTTGAGCCAAAAATTAGTTAGGGGGTTCACGTCAGGTTCACCAAAATGCATGCATGCTAAATGGATAGAAATAGAAATATGCATAAAACATAATTTAAATCAAATCAGATGCAATGCAAACCTGAAAAGATTGAATGTAGTATGTTGAGTTGTTGAAGATTTGAATGTAGTACGTTGAGTTGTTGAAGATTTGAATGTGGTTTCTCATGATTCTAGTGGCATGACATTAGTATAAAATATGTTGATGTCTAGATGTAGATAAAGTGTATATGTCAAAAATGACAAGGATAAAGGTCTTTTATAGAAAAGACAACTTTGAATGAAGGGCTAAGATTGAAAGTCAATAATCAATGGCCAAGAATGAAAGATGTAGTAAGAACTAGGGTTAGGGAAAAATTAGGGAAAATGATAAGGATGAATGGATAATATTGAATTACAAGATAATTCAATCAAGGGTGGAAATTAAATGGGACATGAAGAGATAAGAATGATAGATAAAGAGAATGACAAAAAAAAAAGGTTGTTGGAGAAAAATAAATAATTATAAAATTATTTAATTTAGGAGGAAAAGTGAATAATTAAATAATGAAAATATTATTTAATTATATAAGACATGTGACAAGTTGACTTTTAATTAAAATAACAAGTTAATTTAAAAGTGGAGGAAAAAACATTTTGATTTATCCCTTTTTGCCAATCAATTTTTGTTGCTTCAAGATTTTCTAAAAAGTAGAATTGTGTTCATCTTTGGGAAGCCTAATAAGATTATGTGGGCTCCTTCAAAAGAGGGCTCCTACTCTATGAAGCAAGGATATCAATCTCTAATCCAGTATAGGGATTAGTTGGTCTCATAGAGGGCTTATTCATTTTGCTGGAATAACAAGATTCTCCCAAAAGCTGGGAGTTTTGCATGGTTAGCTTTACGAAAGAGAATTTTAACGAGTGATCACTTAACTAAACTAAGAATTGATGATCCTTTCAAGTTTCCTTTATGTGAGGAAGAGCTGGAGAATGTAGACCATTTGTTTGTTCAATGTAGCTTTGCACATGATTGTTGGTTGTTTGTAAAGAGCAAGTTGAACTTACACAACCCTTTGCAAAATTCTATTTGGGACATCTTCCAAAGCTAGCCATTATTGTATAAAACCTCTTTTTTTGCTTTTGTATGGAAAGTTATTCCACTACTAGTAATATGGAATATATGGTGGGAACAAAATTTATGCATTTTTCAGGAAATCAAGTTCTTCAATTGAGGTCATTAAAGTCAAGATTGAGAAAGAAGTTTTAGAAGTGGTTAATGCTTATGTTTTGAAACATAAGAACACATCCTCCTTGTTCAAAAATTGGGATGACTCTATTTTGAAGAGTTGGAAGAACATAATTTTTCCGTTTGTAGGAAGTTTACATCAAAATAGTAGAGTGAAGGTGAATAGAAAAGAAATCAAATGGAAACCCCCATGTTCTGATTTTTTCAAGCTTAACTTTGATGGTGCTTCAAGAGGAAATTTGGGCATCTCAGGGGTAGGAATTTGCATTCGAGACTCTTTGGGATCAGTAATAGTGGCTAGTTCATTTTCACTTCCAATGGGAACGAATAATGTGGCTGAGGCTCAGGCAGTCCTGGCGGGATTGGAAATTTCCTCAAATTGGGTATTGTACAAGTTCACATCGAGGGGGATTCCTTAATTATAATTAATTCCTGCAAGGAGAGAAAGGCGCATAGTTGGTGCTTGAAATAGATTTTACAGAACATATGGTTTTTGTTGGACAAACTTCAAACTTTTATCATCCCACATACTTACAGAGAGGGAAATGGAATGGCAGACGAATTGGCGAATATGGGCTATGATGGGAAAGAAATTGCTATGTATAATGACATAAAATTGCAAGCATGCCTAGAGGTTGTTGTAATAGTTGTTAAGGAAGCCATGACTTCGACCATGTGCAAAAGATGAAGGTGGCAACAACAAAAATTTTGTGCGATGGGTGGCATTAGTTGTGGTGGTGTTTGCTCACCCTTTTACACAATCTCTCCATATACATTGAAAATATAAAAAGAAATGACAAACAACAACTGAAAATCTTACAAGAAAAGTTTTTGATGAAATTTCAGAGCAACAATCTTCAGAGCACCAAGTTTCAGAGCAACAGATTCAAAAAACATAGTTTAGATTTGGCTAGAGATATTTCAATGGTATCAAAGCAGTAAGCCCTTAAAGAGCGGCAACACAAATGGATCTATAAGATATAGGCTTATGATTTTGATATTGAGTACGTTAAGGGTAAGAAGAATGTTACTGTCGAGGCTAAAGTTCTAAAGCAACAATTTTCAGAGCACCAAGTTTTGGAGCAACAGATTCAAAAAATTCAGATCAGATTTGGCTTGAGTAAGAAGGGTGCAAGGTCCTATCCTAGACATGATCTTAATAGCGTGGGAAGACCCAAGGGAGAATTCAGTTTAGGGGTCATGCAAGGGTGCTTAGTTTTCTTTCTTCATGCCCAAATCTATATTAGTTTCAAGCTGAAAAAACAAGTTTTGTTGTGGATTTCTAAATATTTTGTAAAATCAGCCCATTTTTTAGTAGCAAACTTGGGGTTGGCAGATAGCTCTTTGTTGTAAAGGTGTTTTTGGGATCATATAAACTATTACCTATTGTAAATTTTTATTATTACTAATATATCTACAAGCTCCTCACCTTTTGCTTAAAAAAAACAAGTGGAGGAAAAGGACAAAATATTCAATAATTAAAATAATTATTTAATATTGGAGGGAAAGGTGAAAAATAATTAAATAAAAAAAATTTATTTAATTATGGAAGAAAAAGCTAATGAATAATTAAACAATTAAAAAATAAATTTAATTATAGTAGAAAAATGGAAAATAGATAATTAAATAAATATAAATTTATTTAATTATAGGGGAAATGATTATTTAGTGACGTAATTAAATAAATATATAACTTATTTAATTAATCAAAGGAGGAATAAGGAGAAAATGAATGAATTAAATAATTAAGAATTATTTAATTAATAGAGGAATATGACTTAGAAGATAACTAAATAATTAAAATTATTTAATTATGCAAGTAGGAGGAATTGATATAAAAAATGGCATTCATAGGTTTAAGACATTTTTTAGTGTCTACAATGTCATTGATATCAAAAGTTCAATTTATTTTTGTGTTGGTAATTTTACTGTCAAGATGCAAAATTAATAAATATACATTATTAGTTACTGAGGAGTGTGTGTATAATTGTTGAATGTTTGTAATATCATGCTTGCACCTATTCTCTATGATAGTGGTGGTCTGAAAGTCTGTATCAATATGTTTCAGTTT
This sequence comes from Sequoia sempervirens, assembly GCA_007258455.2. NCBI lineage: Eukaryota > Viridiplantae > Streptophyta > Pinopsida > Cupressales > Cupressaceae > Sequoia > Sequoia sempervirens. Next base: position 456,788,557 of record VDFB02000017.1, read on the forward strand.
AGTTCTTAGGGCAAAGATATTTCTCTGGTAAATACAATTATGGCCAAAATTTCTTTCAAAAATCCAATTTTTCTTTGTGGTTTCAAAGGAGAGCATGTCTACACTAGTTCTATCATATTCCCGAGTTTCTAGAGGATATGTTTAGCATGCAAAAATATTGAAGTGACAAAATATTCTTTGTGTCTATTTGTCAACCTGTTGGAGTTCAAGGCATGTGTGATAATGACTAGTAGTGTGCGGAAATAAAATCATATAACTGGTGTTAAGATAGGACCTAGTTAAGGTTCCTACATGGTAGCACATAGTATCATGTTCTTTTGGCAGAAATAAAATTTGTTTTTGGACCGACCTATTACACTTTTCATTTATTTGAATTTAGGTCCACCTTATGTCATCTTGGCTATTTATGGATCCTTCACCGACATAAAAGAGTGTTAATGTAATGCTATGTATATATTTCAAATATTCAAAAAAGTTATATGTATAATGTTTGACCACGTGAATTGGAATTGCACCTGTTTGTAGAAGAGTTGATCATTGGTGCAAATTAAAGGGAAGGTGGTGAAGATAAAAGGGAGAATTTCATTTCAATGTGTGCACCTCTATCAAAATATCATTTGTAGTAAGGAAGAGTGTTAGCTATGACTTTGGCACATGCATGTGTTGCATTGAAGATCCACAAGCTTTATCATTGTAATCCGATGGGATTGGTGTTATACCTACTGTATTGTTTCACTTGGGGTTTGGTGTCTCCAATAGGTTGATGCCTACAAACAAAATAGGGCATTGATGTCTCTAGTAGGTTGGTGCCTACTTCAATGTGTAAAATTCACTTATACGTTTCTGCATTGTGAGGTTTGATTTGGATAGTAGATCCAAGCAATTATTCTCACTGTGGTTTTTCCCATCTTGGGTTTTCCATGTATATCTAATGTCCTCTTGTGTGCTTTATGCTTTTATGTTTTATTTTCTTATGTGGGGTTAAGTGTGAAGAATCATATACTTTGATAACTGTAGCAAAATTTAAGAATTTTGAATTGATTAGATCTACTGATTTAGCCCCCCTCTTAGTAGATTATGTTCCCTTCAACTTGAACATAGTGGAATAACAAATATCATACAACCTTAAATACATAAACATACATACACTTTCAACCATATATATGATTGCACGTGTATCTATGTTTATGTATATACATACACGTGCAATCATATATATGATTGCATATGTATTTATGTTTATGAATATACATACATGTGCAATCATATATATAATATGATTGTAGGTGTGCATATTTATGCATTTATATATATAAATATATATGTATATGTATATATACATATATACATACATATATACATACGTACATACATACATACATACATATATACATACGTACATACATACATACATACATACATATATAAACTACATACTATTGCACATAATGCTTCATTTCATCCATAAAACGTATTGTCAATAATTATCATACATGCTATAAAATGTATGCCAAATATTTATGGTTTTTATATATATAAAATCATATATACATATATATGTGTGAATATATGATTGCATATATGTCTATATATGTGTATTAACGTATTTATATAAATGTATAGATATAAAACACAAATTATCACATGTATTGCTTCTTCAACACCATGGTTGTATGCAAGAAAATTATAAAACAAATTGCACATAATTCATATGATTGAAACAAACTTGAAAAATAGATTGACTAGTAGTCAATATAATTTTGTATATTGTGAGAAACACACTTCAATGAAGTTTGGAACAAAATAGGACACAATGATTTGTTATACTCTGCATAACAGATGCCCTAAACAGTCCTACATTCATCAAAATATACATATCATGTACCATCTTAATCAATTATCCATAAACCAAGGAAAAGGAGTTGGTTGTTCATATTGGGTATCAACAGACTCATTTCAAATTGGAGGTTATAATGACCTACCACAAAACCCTAGAGGACAACATGCTACAACACATAAAAACAAAACAATTTTTTTTTTGAATTGCAACATACTAAGGATTGCAGAATATAAGCTAAGATGTAATCTACAACTTAGTCCTCTAAGGTTCCATGACTACACTACTATCTATCCAATAACCAAAAACTAACAAGAATTATAAATCATCTCATTAAACAAGTTTCATCTAACAATATAATTTTCATTAAATCCATCACATTAAATGTTCCATCAATATGCGATATCCATAACATTTCAACAATAAATTCCAATCAAAATCAATTTGATTAACTAACGTATGCAGTAAACATCATTTACATTTTTCATTACAAGAGAGATTTTATCAAGTCAATTACATCATTACAACTTGTACAACAATGTTTCCTTGTATACATGTGAGGAGAGCACATCAGAGTTACAATACATGATACAACTAATTCAATTCAATACAAGTACATGCAATATAGTACAATTGAGTAGGAACAAGTGCAGAAGTCCACATCACCATGAATAGTCCCCACACACTCAAACAACAAAAAAGGGAAACCCAATGGAGGAATATGCACAATCCACCCGACCATGTGGAACCCTTAGGTCCACCCCTCGTGCAAGGAGATAGCAATAAGGTCCCACCACAAAATAGTCAAGAAGACAGAAGAACAACACAAAGACTAACATGACTCCAATATACAAGTACATTATAACAACACACAATAGTGGTGCCGCTTCTAGAGGCACACAAACATCAAAGGGAAATACAAGACAAGGGAATGTTAGGTTGCAGTAGGGAAGAGTGTCATCACATGGTCCTGGCATGGGTTATCCTAGATGTCTCTCACTAGACGCCAGTCCCCATCTATGGTTATCATGGCTGCCTCACACTAGGCACCGACCCCATAGGGTAACACATGCGGAACCAAATTCCTTCCATGACGACAAGGAAGTTGATCTAGCCAACCAAGCCTTCTCAACCCATACTTATCCTAAATGAGAACTACAAGCATGGGTGAGGCTTCCAATTATCTTAATTTAGACTTAGATTCCACCCAACCCCCTAGTTTATTAATTAGGTTATCACTTAGTTAAGAAACTCCCACATGGGTTATCCTAGTCCCCACTTTGTGCATCAGCCCCCATTGAGAGCCACTCTCCCTACTAACAACTAGAAGACCCAACACATCAAACAGGGTAAATCCAACTTGCACAAATCTCAAACCACATGAACATATACATAAGGCGAGGCATGAACCATCCCGCACACAAACCCCAATCATAGTGATGAATAAACAGTGCAAGGCTATAGTCCCTCATGAACCCATTTCAAGATATTATCAACCATTTCAAAAGAACAACCATAAAATCCAACCAATAGGATACTCCCCTAAACCTATGGAAACAAGCCTTGAAAACTTACATATAGAACCCCATTTTAAAACCAATAATCCAACTCACCTAAAATTTCCCATACTTAATGCAATTCAACTCGCAATAAATCCATGTAATCAAAATATCCACCTATAATAACAAATCCTTGATTAAGTGATTGTAGAGGAAACACTATTTAACAAGATCATCATATTTATTCATTGGGAATAAATCCTTCAATTACTCAATTGCAATTAAAACAATTTATTTAACTTACTAATATAGATAAGTCGATTTCCTTACTACATTTTCCAATACATTTATCAAAACTTCCAATTATCTAAATATCAATAAGTCCATTTTTTATTGCTTAATTTTCCATTACGCTTTCCTACCTAAACAACCATTTCACAACTACAATATTCTTTAGTTACCTACACATTGACCATACAATATTATATTTATATATATGCATATATACATATATATATACATCCATATATCTACAGATATATATATACATCCATATATCTACAGATATATACATACATCTATATATAGATATAGATATATAAGCCTATATATATTTATAAACAAATTAATTATAAGCTGTTGTTTATATTGAACAATATTAAAAAGAACACGCATAAAAGAATACATATACATATCAATCTATATATATATATATGTATATATATACATATATCTATAGAATATTGGCTAAAGGCTATATGCAATCGAGTGCAGAAGACCAAATGTCAATTCAATCACAAATCTATGGTGAACAAGATACAAATACCATATAACATGTAATTGGCTGCACTAACACTTAAAAATATTTATCATTCAATCGAATTCTTATCAAATGAATCGAATACTTATCAACGAATCTCAGGCACTAGCATTTACAATGGAAGCATACACATCAATTTCTACCAAGGTAAGAACCAAATGATTGCTACATGCATTGCTTCAAACAAAGGTTAAGATAAGTGTCGCCAACCACCCGAATGGAGTCACGATAAGCAAGATACAGAGGAAAAACAACAAGATAGCTAGTATGACCATTGTGGAGTAGGAATAAGCGGGTTTAGAACTTAAATGCAAGGATAAAGATCTCATAAAATAGCTTTATGGTTCCGCCGACCATAGGAATCAAATTCCATACAAAGAGGAAAGACCATAGTAATGAAATCAACATAGATATCTTCAGAATCATGTACAAATCCTACAGAGAGGGAATGCAATGAAGGGAAAAGATTCACATTCATTAATGTACAAGTATATGAGTCGAATTCTTCAAACAAATAGCATAATTTGCAAATATCTAGTATATATTGTATAACAAGCATGATTCCAGGGATGGGTGAATAAAAATCAAAGCCTAACAGAAGTAGCATTTCAATGCTAATGCAAAGCTAAGCGCACAAAGACAAGAATAAGGGGTGCTTGAAATAGAAGTGAAATATAATCAAAGTCAAAGATTTAGGTGCCTCAGAGGGAAGTAAAATAAACACAACATAGGAATTATAAGGATTACAGGATAAGCTTGAAACTATTGCTGGGAGAGTTGTAACTATTCAAGAAATTGCATATACCCATTGCTCCAAATTGAACTCATATGAATACAGGAAGATTTTGTTTCAAACAACATACAACTTCAAGCATGTATTCCAAACAGAGAAAAAGATTTCAAGGAAAAGGAACCCAAAATAACTCGATTGACTAAGTTGAAAGTTGATGTTGGATCCAAATTCCAAGCTGTAGCTTCAATTTCTCCAAAATCCCCCAACAACCTCTGTAGAACTCCAATTCAAGAACCCCCAAAACCAGAAGAGAGCCTCCAAGAACCGAAAAAACATTCACAGAAAGCAACAAGATTAGTTTTCAGATATGGTTGAAAAATCCCCCTTTCTTTTTACAAATTAACCCATTTATTAGCCACTCCACTATGTCTGTTGCTGCATGCAACTTTTCTTTAATTCAATTATTTTATTTTATTTTCCGCTATTGTTTACTACCACTTTTCAATATGTTTATTAATAAACATATCTTCATTTATTTACACACAATAAATCCACTTTTAAAATATTTAATTTATTAATTTTAATCTTTCATTTTAATTTTGTTTGCACAATACCATAATTAATATATTTATTTCAATATTTCTTTATTAATCATACTTTTAATTTATTTAAACTTAATAAAGATGTTAATACTATTTTATTTAATCAATACCTTAATTACATTAATGCATTTGTTTCTAATTAACAAAAATGCTCTTTTAACTTCAATAACTCCATTCTAATGTAATAATTAATCAAAGCACTAATCGACCAAATTTAAATCAAATGGACAAAATACCAAACAATACCTGACTTCACAACGAGTCAAAAAACAACACAACAACAACAATGACAGACTAACCCGAACTGACCACATTGATAGGGTAGTACAATTAGATACTCATCCTCATCAAGGATGATGGCTATATAGGGACCAAATGCTATCTCCATCAACGATTTCCATTGGGTTTAAGGCACACTCAGACTTGTCAATTCAGGTGGAGTCAATTCCTGGTACCTGCAACCTACAACAAACCAAAACAGTTGAGCATGTACATAGTCATACAGTCAGGCACACCATGAAAGGAAAGTTGCATCGTCGTAGGGAACTCACAAGTGAGTGATGCAATATTGTTCCCCTTCACCAAAATACATCAATGCACACTAATCAGGTACTAATCAACATGATAAGAACAATCATCAGATAATCACATGATGCACATAATAAGATTAAGCCACATAAAAAATTAAATCCATATACTAGTCATAGCATAAGCATAAAACATCAGTGATAAAAGTATCATCAACTACCATCATAACAGTGAATCCAACATCAAGCAAAATATCATAATGTCCCAATCCAATACAACAACAGTCAGTCTAACAGAGAACAAAATGAGGGGCACTACAGAGGTGATGTTAGTGGTTGTGGAATGTTATATAGGATATTTTCTATACAAGAAATCAATGTCTGATTTTCCTTTGAATTTAGCTACAACTATTCTAAGTAGCCAAGGGCAGACCCAACTTGTAGGCTGCTAAGATCTACAAAAGCTAGAAACAAAATGTTGAACAAATCCATTAAAATGGGATGTTGGGGTGGAAGAGGAGACATTTTTGTGCTCTTACATCTATATTTCTCTACTTTATCCACCTTCTTTTGAGTTTCCTTTTATTGTTAAGTAATCTTTGCCTACTCCCATTGAACCTCCCTATCTCGTTAGAGCTTGCACTTCTATACCATTTTCTATTTTCTTGTCTATCTAATCTTATCGATTCCTTCTCTACTTGGCTTTCTTCTCCTTTTTCCTTCCTCTCTCTCATCTACTCCCTTTTCCTTTCATACAATTCTTCTTTTCTTTTTTTCGCATCTCTTGTTCATTCATCATATCAACGTAGGCATCTCATGTTAAAATCTATGATTTCCTACTTAGATGAAGCAACCGACTCTAACATCTCTATGATTATTGTTGCACCCTTTTCAATTGAAGCCTTATAAATTTATTAACTACACTTCATGTTTTTTGGTCGTCAACTTGTGTGCATGGCATAAAGTCAACATCTTGGTCACTTGTACCATTTTTATATTCACATTTTTGTCTATTGTCCACATCCTAATTTGATGCATTTTTAAAGTAGTGTATGACCTATGCTAGCACATTCCGTGGTTGGGATGGAATGGACATACCATCATCCACTTGATTGAAATTCAAGTGCACCCCAATGTTTAAATTTGGTTCTTTCAACCACTTTGGTTGGTTTGTATGTGAGGGCATACTTAGATCTTCTCTATTTTCTGTAGCCTCATTACAAGCTATTTGAATAACATGGATTTCAATGTCCTATAATTTAATATCATGTTTTTCTATGCATTTTCCTTGTAAGTTGTTCATTGAAATGGGGGTATTATTTTCATTGTCTGTTTGCACGAATTCATCTACCCGATCCTCATTATATCTATAGTCATCCTCAAGAAAGTTTCTACTCCAATAAACTATGCATCATATTTTATTTTCATGCCATCACTTTCTACTTCGACAGTTGTTTCTTTGTCTTCAACTGTGAAGGCCTTGCTTGGCCTCATATGCTTGTCAAGTACTTTGATTTAATGGCTAAATTCCTATTCTTCAAAATCCACTTATAATATTGCATGGACTCAATGCCTATGTGAATTCCTTACTAGCAAGAGTTTCCAACTCTTCCCTTCCAATTTTGATTTGGGGGTGGTTAGACATCCATACTATCATTTATTGTTTAAAGTAATTTTTAAATGGAGATAAGACACTAACATCCAGGGTTTGCAACTTGTGGCTGCTATATGTAGGGAGTGTGAGAAATTCAATGCCTATACACCTTGATTATTCTATTTCCTTGAAGGTCATGTGGCTGCCATGACCATCGAAGACAAAAAGAGCTATGTTTGTGGGTGAAACCCCACTATGGATTGATGAAGAAATTTTTTCCATTCATTTGAAAAATAACTCTTTAGTCATCTAGGCATGTTCTTGGGATACCATGCATGCCCTTGGTTCTTAATTAAAACTATAGTTTTTCATATGTCTTTTTTACTTAAACAAGTAGAAACCAAGTATATTGCTTCTCGTTGCACTAACAAAAGCTAAAATTGTGATCCACTCTATGCTTTTAGAGATTATGTGGGGTGCACATCTCAAAAACACCCTTGTAGTTACTCACATGCCATAGTTTCTACTTGCTTGTACACTAGTTCTATTGTAGCTCCATATTCTGCTTGACCCATAGTGGTGCTTGTTATACAACTTCTCCAAGTTTTCATAAAAGGATGAGACAATGGAGGGACATAACATTATTTATCTATATGTGTCTACCCCTTGTGTAGTTCTAATTGCCAAATATTGATGCCTAAGTTGAAAACCAACCCACAATGACCTCCCTAGCATCCCATCTGTGAATGGGTTTGGCCTTGAGTCAATCATTTGGGCCACAATAGATTTTAGTTGAGAAACTTAAAGGCCATGGCCAACATCAACCATATCCTTGCACCATTGGACAAATTCAAATTATTCCTCTTCACATAAGATGGTTTATGGACCCTTCCTTTTGGTGTTGGTAACTCCATTCAACCAAACTTTAAAATGTACATATGGTGCACACTTTAAAATATGAAGAGGGTAGGTTAAGGAACATGGGATTTTTCTTTGTTTGTATGGATGTAAACTTGTTGCTTGTAGGAATTTTTTTTGATGAATGGATTGCTAATGTGTGGGGAAAAAGCTTGGGGATTCATGTTTCTTTTTGTAGGATGATATATAAAGGAATTTTTGTGATATTCTTTAAGAGTCGTGGGATGCAAGAGAGAGTCATTAAAAAAAATATTGGAATATGGGAGCCTCAATGTTTGGGCTGTCCCTTGGGCTTCGAAGGAAAAAAATAAGGAAATCATTACTAATTCTTCACCAAGATGGATGTAAATAAAAAATGTCCCTCCCCAACTATGGAAATTTATACCCCATATTTTGAAACTTGTGGGAAATGTATTACAAGTTGAGGAATCAAGGGTTACCCTGCCCCACCTAAATGCAAGGATTTTGATATCTAATCTTAATTATGTTGATTTTCCTAAACTTATTTTGGTGAAATTAGACAACAAAACTGTAAGTTGTGAAGTGGAATTGTTTGGAAATTTAAATGCTTTATTTTTTTTGTAAAAGAAATGGGCATGTTAGAAAATATTCCTTAAAATTAGACCCAAAAATGAAGGCTCCTTTCAGGCCAATACGGGGTTCGAGGAAAGGAAAATCCACCCCCTATAAGTGCAAATAATTGTAAAGAAAATAATGTAGACGATATGCAAACAATTGAAAGCGAGACTCAAAATCAAGAAGAAAAAATAGTCTAGTGAAGAAAGAAATAAAATTAGTTTAGTTAACCCTCTCTTTGAAGGGGATATTATAATCATTAAATCCAAAGACTCAATGAATCTCATGGAGGAACAAAATACATAACATATTGAAGAAAAATACTTACAATCAGGACCAAAAAATGCCCAATAGTTAGCATTGGAAACAATAAATAAAAGGGCTGAGGAATTTCATAAAAGAAAAGGACCTCCCCAAGATGAAAAATACCTGACCAATACTGACCAAACCAAAAACCTTAATCCCAACCAGACTTTTGGGAGAGGGAAAACCTAGCAATAACTTGTTTCAACCCCCTGTATTTAGGGTTTGAAGTAAGCTTTCCAACTTTGTCTCAAATGATTGAGAAAGGTTTAGGAAAAGAGGAAAATAAAAAAAGAAAGCAAAAAGATAGGTCAAGGAATTAGGAACCAAGTAATGAAAATAATGCAAAGAAATGTAAAGAAGATAAAGTCCCCAAATGCTTCAATAGACTATATAAGAATCAGAAAATCCCAAACCCCCCAATTCTTTTAAATGATACTGAATATAGCAAGCTAGAATGTGAGGGGATTAGAATATCTAGATAGAAAGTATGTGGTTCGTGCCTTCTATAGAGATAGACCTAAATTATATATTCTATGTCTACAAAAAATCAAAACTGTCGAGTTTCAGATGGAAAACACCCTAAATTTTGTGTGGAGATCTTTAAAATATTTTGATACAAGGCTCAAGAGATCCCTTGCCCTACATGATCCCCTTGAACAAAAGAAAAACTAGTGCAAGCATATTTGGTATACCTAGTGTAACAATCAATCCTAGAATAAAATAATATATTGTAGGTTGGATAGGGTATACGAGAATGAAAATTATTTAACATTTTTCTAAGGTAATGGGGGAAGTGGGTCTTAGTTCATCCCTACACCATGTATTATCATTCTTCAATTGAAGCATTTGTGGAACTTAAGGATAACTCTAAAAATCCTATGCATATACATTCTATTTTCAAATTAAATCTAGGTCTCTTCATAATGGTGTTGAATTCCTTAAGGAAGTGAAGGTAGAAACTATCAAGTTACTAAAATCTTGTTAAAAAACTTGGCTCCCATAAAATATGGGAGGAATGTGGGGAAGTCTAGAGAAAGGTACTTAACATTATAGGGAAAACAAAGGAACTAGATAAAAGACATTGAAAGTTATACTTCCAAAAAAAATTACTTGATGAGGAAAAAATACTTCAATAAAAGAAGGAAGACCTACAATCTAAAATGAGAATGGTCATAATGAAATCCCTATTGAGAAAATTGCAAAACTATAGATTCCAAGGTGAAAAAGTTCAGACAAAGACAAATTGGCTTAAAGAAGGTGATAAAGGAGCAAAATATTTCTTCAATATAATAAGGGCCAAACAAAAGAAAGAAAAAAATGGTCTCATTGATGTCGAGGGGCCTCTTATTAATGAGAATAAAGGTATATTGGAGGTCTTTCAATCCTTCTACACCAACCTCTTTTCATCAAAATATTGTTATAAGACTAGGGAGGCAAGGGAGTTCTATAAGAAAATATCCCACTAAAGATTAGTATTTATGAGGCTCTAACTCTTGAAAAAGATATATTTGTTGATGAAATAAATGATACCATTAGGTATCTATATAATGATAAGTCACCGAGACATGATGGTTTGAAATTTTTTTTTTATAAAGCAAATGTTGATTGGATTAGGCATGATGCCTTCAATAATAGCCCATTAGGTGAAAATATAAACAATGGTTTAATTAAGTTAATACCAAAAGATGGTGACATAAGATTGCTTAATAACTTGAGACCTATAGCCTTGCTAAATGTATAATACAAAATACTAGCAATGTCATGTTCCCTTTCTAAAAATAGAACTTACTATATTTAGTAAGTTTGATTATCTAGAAATAGTGATCAGGACCTACTAGATTAATCGAGAAATATTTTATTTATGGTTTAAATATTCAAATCATTTTTTTTGGAAAGATAATAAATTAAAATTAAAAATCATATATTCCAAGGAGGGCATTGCTTTTTGGAGGTTTCCAAGATTTCTATTACTTTCCTTTTTGAGACTCAATTACTTGCAATACAATCTACACATTTTCTAGAAAGTTCATTGGAGGATTTTGACAACTGGAAAAGAAAATTACTAATTACAAGTTCCAAGATACTTTCCTTCTTGGTGTGGAAGTTTCTTGGGCACCCAAATCTTCCTTTGAATGATTTTTTATTTTAAATATTAGTTGGGATTCATTTTGGAGATTATCACAAATTATTGTTGCTGATGCATTTGCTATTCTTTAGACGCTGTCAAACCTGTGGAGAGGGAGGCTCAAGAACAAGACGTTTGAGGGTTTCTAGAGAAACTAAGGACAAGATTCAGAGGTTCATCATAGTGTAATATCACTTAGAGGTTACCATAGTGCATATATGAGTTGTTGCAGTTTATTTCAGAAGTTGTGCATTACAAGATAGTTGCAGTTTGCATAGTTTGGGTTTGTTTTGAATTTTTGGGTTGTGTAAATCATTGGAATCTTGGAGGTCATGGTTTTTCTATTTCTGGACTTTATTTTTATACTTTTTTCTATAGAACACTTTTGTGTGAAGTTTGGAGAGTTGGTGTGAAGTTTGATATAGTTTTCATTTTGTATTTGAGTTTCCAGTTGAAGATTTCTTGATGTAATTTGCAGCAAATGTTTATTTCTATTACCTGATTTATTTAGCATAAAAAATGATGTAAAACCATGTCAAAATATGGAATGAAACATTCTACATTAGTTGCATAATATTTAGTTCTAGTTTGGAGTGTTTTGATGTAAAATTTGGTCTACCCAATTTTCTCAATTTCAAGTTTGGTAGAAATTAATAAATTTCACATTTGTGATAAATTTTATTGGGGGATATTATAGTGGTATCAGAGCCATGATATTTCCACCTTGAGGGTTTGATTTTTTTTTTTTGCAAAAGAAAAGAGGAGTTAAAAGATGGCTAATCACATGGAAGATTTGGCCAAAGATCTAGCAGCCATGAGAGAAATACATATTAAACAAGATGAAGGATTTAAAAAATATTTCCTATACAATGACTCTATCATTCAGATGCAGAACATGATGGTTATCAAGAATTATACACAAAATTTAAATTCAGGTGGAAAATATCTCAAGACAAAATTTATTAAATCTTTAGCTCCCACTTTTGATGGATCAGACAAGATCTCAACCAGAGAATGGTTGTTTGAGATAAAGTACTATTACTAATCTAGTTCCATAAAGGAGCAAGCTGCCATTCATTATGTGATATTGCACCTTGAAGGATTTTCTCATGATTGGTGGTACCAAGGTATGAACACCCAAGTCCACATACAAGTAGATTCTTTTCAAGAATTTTGTCAAATTTTGATTGATAGATTTGAACAAGAGGTTGGAAGGGAGCAGATAGTTGTAGAAGATTTCATAGCAAGAGAGTATAATGTAGTGAGTGTTTTAAATAATGACAAATGTGTGAAAAAGGTTTAGGATGATTTTTTGGACATGCATGAAATTACTACGGATAATGTGGTGCATGAAGAAAGTGAGACAATGACAAAAAAAATTGAGGCACAAATTCAAGGTATGGAAGATATGGTGATGATGCAACATAAAGAAAAATCAGAATTGCAAGAAGAACAAATGGAAGCTTTGAATCTAAATTTGGATTCATTTGTCAAAGATTCTAAGACTAATGTCTACCTTGATGTCTTTTTTGGAGCTAATACTGATCATAGGTTCTCTAAGGTTCTTTTAGAAGATGGACATGAAAGAGGAAAAGGTCATGATTTCTCCAAATTAGTTTTTAATGTTCACTCATATCATTTCATTGATGAGATTATAGGTGGATTTGAGTTTGTCTTACAAACCAAGCCTATGGAGAAAGAAGATGAATATTTTAGTCCTAGGAAGGTAAATAATTCCACTTCCAAAGAGGCTACCAATCATGAGGAGCACAATGACTACTTATATTTTTATCAAAGCAATCAACCCCCCCTTTTTCAAATGGGATCCAAGTGTGTTAGCATATAAGTGTGATGAGGATCTAACTTGGGATGAATTTACCTTTCATTCCAATGTTTTTTTTTATTCATCATAAAATGAGGATGACATTGAGGGAGCTAATGTTGCTAGGCATGTTAATGATATTGATCACAAATATGATTTATTGTTTCTTGATGTTGATTTTGAGAAAATAATTAGGAGATTTTATTTTGAAAAAAGATATAGCAGCTTTGATTTTGGGAAAAAACATAGAAGCTATGATAATGAGCATAGATATAGTAGCCTTGATGATGTGGATCATCAACCTGATGCTACGTATTTTCATCAAGTTTGTCAAAGGGATGTCTATGAGGTTTGGGATAGCTATGATGAGGTTGATGATAGGTATGAAGAAGGTTTGAATTCTTGCATGTGTTATAAAAATAGTGCATTAGATCTACAAAAACTTGACATGCATGAGGGAAGTTATGGAAGACAATTCTTGGTGTCCATTGAAAATGAAATGAAAATTTCATCTAGATTGGATAATACACACATGCATGTAGGAAGCACCATTCAAAATGCACCAAGGGATCAAAGTAAGCTTAATATGTCCTATGCTAATTTTCAAACAATGGAGGACAAACAAGTAAGGGAGGAGTTAGATTGCATCTAGGAAGAGTATGACTTGGCACATTTAGATAGTTGGAGTTTGGACCAACAAGAGGATAGATGTAATATTCATCTTTTTTCTAATCCTTTATTTGAGATAGATGCTAATTTGACTTATGATACTCCTTTGTTTGATTTGGGTTATGAATATCTAATCGATTACAACAATGAGATTGGACTTGATTGCAAGATTCTGGACCCAGGTGTAGTTTCTTACCATGAGATGTTGTCTCATGATTGGAGTAGTGGGTCAACCTCCAGTGTTAGTACTGCTTCCCACTTTTAGATCAGCTTGTACATAACTCTAGATCTTGATTTGTAGATGAGTTGGATGGACTTTTCAACCTTGCAACATAAAAGTTCTTGGGTAAGGTTGGTTGGTAGAGGTATTGTGACTATAGGGGATGATCTTGTTTCTACTATCATAAACATCTCCCCTACATTTAAAATTGAATTTCAGCTTGGCTATTGCTTCCCTTACATCATTTGGTTTGTTGTGGGGACACCATTTCATTAGCAGTTCATTGTTGAGCATAGGCAGAATTTTGTGATCTCAATGCAATTGTGGGCATTCAAGAAAGTTGATGAAATGAATCTCAAAGTTTTGAAAGATGGATTCACAAGGTATGACAATAAATTTTATATTACTTATGATTTAGAATAATTCATAAATCCTATCATTCATGAAAGACTTGTGTTAGAGATAGATCACTTTGAAAGGACTCTTTATTTCGGTACTATGGGAGTGAGGGGTCACATAAATGGGCATCTCAAAAGATGGTGATACATGACTTTTTCAGAATGATTGTTTCTTGGAATTCACTAGTATTCCATAGAGTTAAAATTATTTTCCTCATGTTACATTTTATCGATGATGCATTTATCTCTAACATTCTAAATGGAATTGTGAAGGAAGTCAAGTATAAGCCAATGAATAACTCCAAAGAGTTCATCATCTTCCTATAGAATAAGTTGTTTATCTTTTGGGTACTTAGAGTACCATGGAATTATTATTGATGTTGTATGGTCAATCTATTGCTGCATTTTGGATCCTATAGACCAACCCACAAGGCTGAAAAATACTTCTCTCAGATCAAGGTAATGTTTAGGTTTTTGGTTATGTATTTTCATGATATAAATCTCAATAGTGTAGATACAAATGGAATAAATTTTCCAAAAGGATGTATTTGCTATGGTAGAAGATACAATGGCTATTATAAAATTACTGTTAACAAAAAAAAAAGATTCATAACATTATCAATTGTATTAGAAGTCTCAAGTACAAGTTGCTTATTGACAGTGCATTTCTTGCTAGAGAACCTAGGCACTATTTATCATGCAAAGAGAGATTCTTTTGGAAGTGTTTCATGATGGAGAAATTCAAGAAAATAATTAAATCACTTGATTTAGTAACATATGCAATAAGGTTCTTTTCTATGAAAATTTTGAATATTTTATTGAGTGATTAGTGTATGCTAGCTAGAGGACTCAAGTAGCTCATAGCTTACCATTAGAAGGGCTTGTGGTTTGCAATATCAATATTTATATTTTGGTGGAGTTTGGTGTGTTATTATGTGATTTCATTCTCTGACCCTCTTATGTGCCAATACTGCTCCAAAATAGATCCTAAATTTGCAACGAGCAATCTTCTAGCAACAACAAAGTTTGAAGCAGTTTGTGATGTATCCTATAGGGAATGTCCCCATAACTCCAAGGTAAAAGAGGTGATTGTATTTTAGTTGTATATTCACTTTAAATAAGGTTTTATTTTCTATTTAAACCATCTTATATGCTACAATAATCATATTTATATATTTGAGAAAGATTGCATGAGCTTTTGGTCTAGTTTCCTTAGTGACAATGCACATACATAGTTCGAAAAAGGAGTTGAAAATGAAAGATTATTAATTAAAAAATATGGAAGGAATATTAAAAGACCTCAGGTGATATGGAATAAGGGGTTGCACAATCCATGCAATCTTCATAATATTCTTTAGCAAAGGTATTCCTTCTTAGAAATATTCAGCATGCTTGAGAGGAAGAAATTTCGCACAGACATAGGATCACATTCTATTTTGCAGAATGAAATGTTTTTTCATATTGGGCATCATTATTTTGGAACCTCATTGTTGAAATTGCTTGAGGACAATAAAATTTTGGAAGGGAGTACTTGTCATGTCCCCTTTCTAAAAATAGAACTTACTATTTTTAGTAAGTTTGGTTATCCAGAATTAGTGATCAGGACCTGCCAGATTAATCGGGAAATATTTTATTTATGGTTTAAATATTCAAATCAATTTTTTTGGAAAAAGAATAAATTAGAATTAAAAATCAAATATTCTAAAGAGGGAATTGGTTTTGGAGGTTTCCAATATTTATACTAGCCTTTTTGAGACTCAATTACTTGCAATACAATCTACACATTTTCTAGAAAGTTCATTGGAGGATTTTGACAATTGTAAAAGAAAATTACTAATTAAAAGTTCCAAGATACTTTCCTTCTTGGTGTGGAAGTTTCTTGGGTGCCCAAATATTCCTTAGAATGATTTTTTATTTTAAATATTAGTTGGGATTCATTTTAGATATTATCATAGATTATTGTTGCTAATGCATTTGTTGTTCTTCAGAGGCTATCAAACCTGTGGAGAGGAAGGCTCAAGAATGGGATGTTTGAGGGTTTCTAGATGAACTAAGGATGGTATTTAGAGGTTACCAAGTGTAGATTTGAGTTGTTGCAGTTTATTCCCATAAGTTGTGTATTTTAGGATAGTTGTAGTTTGCATAGTTTGGGTCTGTTTTGATTTTTTGTGTTGTGTAAACCATTGGTAGCTTGGAGGTCATGGTTTTTCTATTTCTAGACTGTATTTTCATGCCCTTTTCTATAGAACACTTTTGTGTGAATTTTGGAGAGTTGGTGTGAAGTTTGCTATATTTTCAATGTGTATTTGAGTTTCTAGTTGAAGATTTCTTGATGTAATTTTTAGCAAATGTTTATTGTTGTTACCTAATGTATTTATTAGAAAAAATATTCAAAACCATGTCAAAATATGAAATGAAACATTCTACATCAGTTGCATAATATTTAGTTTTAGTTTTGAGTGTTTGGATGCAAAATTCAGTCTACCCAATTTTCTCAATTTTAAGTTTGGTCGAAATTAATAAATTTCAGATTTGTATTAAATTTTGTTGGGGGATATTACAAGAAAACACCTTTGTTAACAAACTAGTGGGGATATTGAATAATATTTTCTCTATAACACAAATTGGTTTCATCAAGGGAAGGTATATTTTGGAGAATCTAATTACAAGATGGGAAGATGTCCATTGGGATAAACATAGTAAGCAAAATGTTTCTATGATTTTACTGGACTTTGAGAAAGCCCATGATAGAATTGAATGGGATTTTGTGATTAGTATGATTAAGGCCCTTGGATTTCAAGAAAAAAAATTTCAATGGATAAGAATCTTGTTTGTTGATGCATCTACACAAATTGACATTACTAGTGAGTTATCAAAGCCTATTAGGCTACAAAGATTGATCATACAAGGTTTTTTGATTGCTCCAGCTCTATTTTTTCTTGTTGCTAAGGCCATCCATTATGTTTTAAGAAATCCCTTGATCTCCCCTTCAGTATATGGGATTAAATTAGCCACTGAAACTCATCTGATTAATGCTCAATTTTTTTGATGACACAGATTTGTTTATGGAAATTTATGAGAAAAAATTTGATAATGTTTTAAATAGACTAAATATTTTCTATGAGGCTTCTGGATCAAAAATATCAATTGGGAAAGCTATGGTGTTGGGTTGGGAACAAAATCCTCCAGATTGGTTTATTAACAAAGGATGATAGTGGGTTGGATCAAAGAAGGTTTTCAAATATTTGGGAATCTCTTTTTTTGTCTCCCCTTCTCTTAAAGTAATGTGGGAGTAGTTATATCAAAAGATAGAAAAAAAATCATACTAAATGGAAAAATTAGACATTATCTCTTGCATGTAGAATACAAATTGTTCAAAAAGTTATTACTTCTCATGTTGTATACTTATCCTCTACTTGGATCTTTGCTAACAATCATTTTGAAAAGTTGCAGAAGATTCTAAGAAGCTTTTCATGCTCCAATGGAAAAGGGGTTAAAAAAATAGGCTGTGAAATGGACTTGGTGTTGTACTGACAAGAAGTTGGGGGGTTTGGGCTTAAAAGATATCAGAATCCAAGTTATTTCTCTGGATGCAAAATGGGTTATAAAGGCCTATGAGGGAGATGAACCATGGAAGGTTCCTATAAGGAACAACATGAATCTCTCAAAATAAAAAAAAAAAGGAAGAATTGAAAGACTGAAAATATTTAGGATCTATTATTTGGTCAGTTTGAGGTTAAGGTTTTCAGCTTGGCACTATTTAAGAGTACTTGGAAGGCTTGGGGAAGTTAGGCATTTAGTTTCCATTACAACTATGTTTTATAATGATCATGGGTTCTATGTGAGTAATAGATCAATATGGTGGAATTATTATTTGAACAAGAAGCCTTTAGCATTAACTCAAGGATGTTCAACAAAGGCTTGGGCTAAGGGTGGTCTAAAATATTTTCAATACTTCCTCTTGAATTGTTAGCTTATGTCATGGGAGCAATTGAGGACTTACTACAATATCCCTTTATCCCAAAAGATAACTTACTCAATGGTGAAACATGCCTTACAAATTGAAAAAACTATGGAAAGATAAATTAAGAAAAATGAATATTATACAAAACTGAGTTGGAAGGATGGCAACTAGTTTCAAGAGATCTCTATTAAAAATATTTATGCCATGCTAATTGAAACAAGAGATATTTTTTGTTGGCTAAACAGGACTTGGGGGTTGAACTAGAAGGATAGAAACTGGACCAAATTCCCTAAGCACCTATGGACCAACTTGAGGAAACCAAAAAAACTTGTTTTAATGGCTTCTCTTACACATTCAATTTTTTTTTTTTGCAGTTTTATGGTTTTCCTATTCTGGTTTGTGGCTTGTGTGATAAAGTCTAATCCTTTGAACATATTTTTTTGAATGCCCCTTTTCAAACTCACTTTGATCTTTATTTCTAGGTAATTTGATTTATTGGAATGATAAGAACAAAATTTCTTGGTCTAAAATTCTTGCTAGCTATGTGGATTATTTTAATGTTGAATTGAATATTTTTTAGCTTAATATTATAAATGAAATTTGTTGGTTTATTTGGATAAAGAGAAAAAAAGAGATTTTCCAAGGCAAAAGAAGATATCTTACTAAGTTTAGTAGTGAAATTACCTTTCTCATGATTATGTTATAGGTTTCTATTGTTATGGAAATCCCTAGGGATAGATTCATGATTATGCTAAAAGAGGGATTGACAATCATCTACAAAATAGAGATCACTCATGCTCATTTCTTCCCACAAGGAAAAACTTGTTGGAAGATGGTCAATTCTCCCCTCAAGATTTATGAAAAGAGACTAACTTCCTCCCATGCGATCCATGTCTCTACCATTTGTATCGAGTGTTGATAGATCAATCTTTGGACGCAACGACAAATGTGGGACAACAATTGGTATTAGAGCATTGGGTCACAAGTTCGAATCCCCTTCGGTAATGCTAAGGGGGAGATTGTTGGAAGATGGTCAACGCTCCCCTCAAGATTCATGACAAGGGACTAACCACCTCCTGTGTGATCCATGTCTCTACCATTTGTATTAGGAATTGATAGATCAATCTTTGGATACAACATAAAACATGGGCCAAAAAAACTAACCCGAACAAAGAGGATTTGGACCTACTCAAGGAGTACATGGACAATAAAAATATCTAAGAACCAATTAAAAAGGAAAAACCAAAGGTGACCCAAGAAATAGGTTCTAGACAATGGGTAGGGATGTTGACCAGATTACATAGAGCCTCCAATAGGCACCTATGACTGTGAAAAATGTGAATATAGAAGCAATGTTAGATGTTGTTGGGAATAACATGTTAGTACTTATCCTTTTTTGATAACCATGGTTGGGTTTATGTAAAATTTGGTTTTTGGGTTATGGATGTATCTTGTTTGAACAGTTTTAGATATCTATGGAGCATGTGCTCCTCATAATGTAGAACTCTTTTTTTCAATATTTAATATATAAAACAATGATATCATATCTAAGATCAATACTGAAAGAGGTCTCATGACCCATTATTAATCTACATACACATGAAAAGAGAGGATATCCAATATTTCCACCAAGTGGGATGTTAAAAATTATATAATAATAATATTAAAAATATGAAAATGAAACCCCTTAGATTTTATGAACTATAGGAGCCTAAGGTCATTATTTCTTAACATAGATAAAGAATTATTTGTGTATGATACAAGATTGCACTATCCCTAGATTTCTCCCATATCAATTATCTAGACTGGCAATTCTAACATAATCCCTTAACTCATCAAGTGATATCTCTCTTCTTATTGGATCCTCTCTTTGAGATCACAAAGATCAATATAACTAGGTAAGATACCTCTTATGAGCATTTTAAGTAATTTATGGCATGTGTGGATAATCAACATGATTATGATTTTTTTCTTAATATATATATTTTTAAATTATGGGAAGCCTTTTTTTTGGTTCCAAATATACCTCCCAATTATCTATATATTTTCAAACATGCCTGGAAGAATTTTTACCTTATATTTTGATAGAACATTCAATTTACAATCTCTCATCAACATAGAACACCAAAAACTTGACTATTTTTAAAATGTCATCATTGGAACATTGCTTTCAACTCATGCAAAACTAAACTTAATGATTCTCAAGTGTTTGATATGTTTATCATTCCTGAATGAATGAATTCTGCAACAAGATAGATTTAATGATTCTCAATTTGTTGATATGTTTATCATTCCTCAATAAATGAGGTCCAAAAAATTAATCCAATTCTCATAAATATTACTTGTAGCATCATAAATTGTCACCCTTGACAATTTCACACTATGTTTCCCCCCCCTAAATTATTGAGCCTAATTGAGTCACTAATTTCTTAAATTATGCATTCTATATCCCATTTATACCACTTTTTGGGAAATTGCAAGCATTGAATAAATGCAATCAATTAATGTTTTTCCCCTGATACAGTATGTCCTAGAAAATAAGGTTAGGACCCATACGCCCGTGGGCGTATGGGTCCCCTTATTCTATCGGGAACCAATTTTTAATATGTTAGAGTGGCCATTTTAACATTCAAAATTTAAATATCAAATGTCAGTTATCGAGATTTAATTCTTGGGAAATTAGAGAAATGCCTATAAACACCTAGTCTTTTCATCATTTAAAATCTAACAAGAAAACTATTGAAAAAATTATGATCAAGAGTAGGATTTCATAGCATTATTGCAGCAATTCAAGATCCTAACATCAAGTAAAATCCTATGTGAGTTTGTGTATGTTCATGTTGTCATTTTTTTGTGAAGGCTAACACTTTTGTAGGTCTTCAAAGCATTCAATCAAATCAAGCAAAGAAATACCAAGACCTTGAGGTGATGTGTATGATTTTAGTCCTTCAAGGAAGCCATTGAAGGGTGGTGAGTTGTAGCACTTTGTGATTTCATCATTCTTTCCTTTAAATTATCCATTTATTATTAACATTTTCCATTGTGGAAGTGGAAACACTTACACGGGGTTTGATTGAAGAAAGCCCCTAAAATGACCCAAAATTTTATCTCTCTTTGAATGTGCATGTCATAAATTTGAAAAGGATTGAAGAAATACTTAAGAAAAAATGTTTATTGTTGCATTCAAAGCCCTAAATCTTGTCAAGCCATAGAAACTCACCTACAAAATTATCTGACAACATTCCAACAACTTTAAAAATGACAATTAGAAGCTTAGATCTATCATCAAAGAATCCAAAAGAAGAGTAGGACACCCTATCGGAGACCCATATGCCCCTAGGCATCCCAATCCTCCTATTCAACTCAAAACCAACTTTTCGGGATAAGTACATAGTCTCATGCACTTTCCATATCTTCCTGTAAACTATTGTTTTATTTTGTTATTTGTCAAGATCTTGCATTTTATGTATTAAGTCATATAGTCTAATTAGGTCAATCAATTCCAAATCATTCCAATCCATTCCAATCCCTCAAAAGAAAGAGACCCAATTCTGATTAACTCACCTTTGTGGTTGATAGTCAATCTATTCACCTTGTTGATCTCTCTCTTTAATGAAATAGTGGAAAAGGTCTTGAATCCTATTGTTCTAAGCACGTAGGACTTAGGAACCACCCCCTTTTTCCTACATTTCATTTTTTTCTGAACTTGACATGTTAACATCATAAACTTTATGAAATCAGAAGTCTTTCAAACCCTAGATCTAGTTTTTGTTTTACATTGTCTTGCATTTCTCATTTAGGGTTTCATTTTTACATCATAAAAAGTCATAAAAAATTAAAAAATATTACATTCATATTGCATCATAGCTTGCACTAGGGTGTGTTTCATTTATTTAG
This sequence comes from Sequoia sempervirens, assembly GCA_007258455.2. Taxonomy (NCBI): domain Eukaryota; kingdom Viridiplantae; phylum Streptophyta; class Pinopsida; order Cupressales; family Cupressaceae; genus Sequoia; species Sequoia sempervirens. The sequence continues at coordinate 456,811,064 of VDFB02000017.1, forward strand.
ATCATTTTTTCATCCAAAATTGCACTCATAATTGTCACTTTTTGTTTACACATTGTCACACATTTGCGTCTCATTTACATTAGAAAATTCTAGAAAAATCTTCACTATCAAACCTATTCGCAGATAGAAATATCAACCTTAAAAAAAAACTTAAACATTTAGTTTTTCAGTATTCAAAACTCCTATCAAGGACTCAGATGCCCTTGGGTGACTCTATCCTTGTACAGCTAAAACAATAAATTTTTTCATAGTTGCATGTCTCTGTCTGCTTAGTTTGTATGTACTTGAAGATCTTTTCTTTGGAATTCATAATTGCATCTTTTAGGTATTTTTCATATAGTTCATAAAGGTGAAAGGAAGTGCATTGTTTGTTTTTCAAAATTGCATCAAAATCATCATTTCTAGGTCTTTGCATTTCAAAATCAATCAATTACTGCATTTCAGATCTAAAATTTACATTCAAATTTGTTCAAACATCTTCAACATTGTTGCATACTTCCATTTTACATCAAATTGGCCTAAAATAAGAAAATTATGGAAAATTATTTATTGTTAAAATTGTTTGCAAGTAGAATCAAAATCCTTAAATAGTGTAATACATAATCATATTTTGAATTTTCAAAACCCCTGTCTAGGATTCAGACACCCCTAGGTGCCTTTGTCCTGTTACCTATTCATAGTCCAACTTCCTGTGACAAAATACTCTCAGTAGCCACTGTTTGGATCTATTTTTTGATTCCCAATCACCTCTTGAATAATAACCTGAAACACATTTCAAAATACCATACCATCAAAGCTTGATTCTTTGGTAAAGTGTGGATCTCCTCTAAATCCTTGGTTGGTGTTTCAAGTTGTATGTTTGGTAATGACACTAATTTTGATAATGACATGGATGAGACTTCATCTCCTGATACAATCCTTATTGGTATCCTTGATCAAGATGAAGAGATCATGCATGAATCCATATAAAATTCCTTACATAACCTTGAGAATAATGCAAACTTTTATCCCTCAATGCAATGGCCTACTCCCCCATACCAACAATATCCTACCATACCACCACTTGAAACATTCACTTTGTTACATCCAAAAATTGAATCATAAGGCATACCTCAACCAACATGCATGAAATATCCTATTGATAGCAACCATAAGGAATACATACCACCTAATAATCCTCCATCTTATGAGAATAAAGTTAAAACCACACCTATTAACCTGGAGAAGACTTATGGTCAAGGTTTTAGAATCTTAAGTAAACAAGGATGTGACATAAAGAATGAACATGGTATCCACTCCCTTTTGGAAGAAGTACCATCTGAAGACACTAAAGTAGTAGGGTACCAATAGCCTCCACCTTTGAATCAAACATTTGTTCCAACGACCAAGAAATAAAAATTCCATGGTCCTCTTAAGAAATTACCATTCCTCCATCATATAATCGACGCTAAATAGACCTTAGACACACTTCTCAAACAAGGATATGTTGCATTGCCACCCATCCATGACAAAGAAGATAAGAAAAGAAAGAGAAAAAATGTCTTACTGTGCATATCATAGAGCACTTGGACATATTACTCATGAATAGCATAAGTTAAAGAAGATATTAAGAGAATTTAATCCCTATGAGGATCAAATTGACGGTGTAATGCATTAACATTGATTTGTTGTGATCCTTGCCATGTGGTAGTTTTAGTATTACAACATGCTCACTACCATACATGGGGGTATAAACATAGCTTTATTCAATCATGTTTTCTCTTGCAAGGAGCAACATATTGTAATCCATCTGGCTCACCTTTGTCCTTACACTTGGGGGGAAAGGGGTTAGATACCCTTATGCTAGGTGCATTCCTTCTTGGGATCCTTTATTTCTCCTTAAAAAAAGTGTGGTAAGTACACTAACATTTTACGGGGGGGCATATAGTCCCCTGATCATTGTTTGAATATGACATGGTCCCTTCTTAGTGATGATAGTATATATCTCCTAGGAAGTGTGACCTTGTTAACTGAAGTGTGGCCTTCTTGATCTATGTGAGCATCTCTTTGGTGGTGATATTCGGCTTGATATCCCTCAAGAGTGTGAATTTTTTTGGCATATGATGTTCCCCTTGGTGGTAATGCTATGGATAATATTCCCTAAGGTGTGAATTTATTTTTCCACGACTTGTCCTCTCTTGGTGGTGATTTCATATGTGATATTCGCTAAGGTCAGACCTTTCATGTATTGAGCAAAGCTCCTTTTTTATGTTAGTAAATAATCTGAGTTGAACTTAGTGTGACATTGGCACAACATCTTGATCATTTTGTGGCAACTTATCAAGGTTATCGGGGAGTATAACTCTCAGAATGGCTATGGGTACACACTTAGTGAAAAGCGGTCCTCACTAGACCTAGTGTGTTTCTCATTTTGCTACCTTATCTTGGGGACTCACCTAGTGAAAAATGGTCCTCACTAGCCCGTGTACCTTCCAGTTTGTGATTCACCTAAAAAAATATCATACTTTGTTATGGTGTGAGTCATGAACATATTTTAACATGGCCACCTAACATAACACACCTTGATTTCCACTAGAGCTATGTGTTTCATTAGTGATGTGGCATAAGACAAATTTATAGTCCTTGTGTGAGCTAACATTTATTCAATGGATGACATTTGGTATTTGAGACAATTTAGGATTAAGGTCTTTTTGCCTTACCGACTCAAATTTTAGTACTAACCTTGTGTTTTTTGGTGTGTCTTCTGTGTGTATTCTTCATGTTTTCATCATGTCTACATCATATTTTTTTTCATTTCATCATTATCTTTATGTTCTATCATGCCATGTGTTTTCATCGTGTATGCTTCGTGTTTTTGGACATTGTATATTTGTGTAATTTTTCTTGTTGCATATCATACATGTGTGTCCCTTTGTGATTATGTTGGTTTTCCATGGGATATTGGATCCTAGGGGCCTGATCACCTCCTTAGATCCTTAGTCATCCCATCTCTTCAACATTTGGACAATTGAACCCTACTTGACATATATTTTCTTAGTGTGAGTCTGGGGGTAAGTTCACACTCTCACTAAAGTGAGGGCTAAATCTAGTGTCATAAATTGTCACCCTTGACAATTTCACACTATATTTTTCTCCCCCTAAATTATTGAGCCTAATTGAGTCCCTAATTACCTAAATTATGCATTCTATATCCCATTTGTACCACTTTCTGAGAAATTGCAAGCATTGAATAAATGTAATCAATTAATGTTTTTCTCTCGATACATTGTGTCTTGGAAAATAGGGCCAAGGCCCATACACACATGGGCATATGGGTCCCCCTATTCCGTCAAGGACCAATTTTTAATATGTCGGAGTGGCCATTTTAACATTCAAATTTCAAATTTCAAATGTCATCTATCGAGATGTAATTCTTGAGAAATTAGAGAAATGCCTATAAATACCTAGTCTTTTCATCATTTGAAATCTAACAAGAAAACTATTGAAAAAAGTATAGTCAAGAGCACTATCAAGCAAGTAAGGAGAATAATTTTAGAGAATTATTGCAACAATTCAAAATCCTAACATCATGTCAAATCCTATGTGAGTTTGTGTACGTTCATGTTGTAATTGTTTTGTGAAGGCTAACACTTTTGTAGGTCTCTAAAGAATTCAAGCAAATCAAGCAAATCAAGACCAAGACCTTGAGGTGGTGAGCATGAATTTAGTCCTTCAAGGAAGCCACTGAAGGGTGGAGAGTTGAAGCACTTTGTGATTTCATCATTCCTTCCTTTCAATTATCCATTTATAATTAACATTTTCCATTGTTGAATTGGAAACACTTACATAGGGTTTGGCTGAGGCAAGCCCCTAAAATGACACAACATTTTCTCTCTCTTTGAATTTGTAGGTCATAGGTTTGAAGAGGATTGAAGAAAGATTGAAGACACGTTGTTCATTGTTGCATTCAAAGCCCTAAACCTTGTCAAGTGATGAAAACTCACTTATAAATTTGTCTGACAACATTCCAAAAACTTTGCAGACAGAAATTAGAAGCTTAGATCTATCATCAGAGAATCCCAAAAGCAGAGTAGGACACCCTTTCAAAGACCCATATACCCCTAGGTGTCCTAGTCATCACATTCAACTTAGAACTAATTTTTTAAGATAGGTACATAGTCTCCAACACTTTCTAGATCTACTTGTAAACTGCTATTAAAGTCTGTTATTTGTCGAGATCTTGCATTTTATGTATTAGGTAATATAGTCTAATTAGGTCAAGAAATTCCAAATCATTCCATTCCCAAAAAAGAAGGAGATCTAGGTCTGATTGGCTCACCTTCATCATTGTTAGTAAATCTATTCCCCTTGTTGATCTCCCTCTTTATGAAAAAGTGGAAAAGGTCTTGAATCCTATTATTCTAAGCACATAGGACTTAGGAACCACCTCCTTTTTTCTAAGTTTCAATACTTTAATGAATGTACTTGTTATCAATGAAGTATGCACCCTTGTTGAGTTATCAACTCAGCTACCTATTGACACATGGGATGACTTCTCAAAGTGTGGGCTTTGGAAAATTGAAGCCAATCTCCAGAGAGGAATAGTTCCCCTAATGTAGTCACCTAAACTAACTAAACTACTGCTTTTATTGAGAAAAAAGTATAGGAAAGTAACTTGAAGTGAAAACTAAGCTTACTAAGATGATGCATCAAATGTTTACTGAGGCTTAGAATGTTATTTTCTCACACAAACATTCAATAACCTGATTGTTTATGCATAACCCTAGTAATTAACATGTCCATGTATTAGTGTTTTATAAAGAGGTCTATGTTTAATAATTGTAAGAGTAAGAAAATGTAGTATTCTTCATAGTTTACGACTATTTTCACACAAAAAACATATATTATAACCTACATAAGAACATATTTTTATGTTTAAATATGATAATGATAAGACATACATTTGAGGATTTATGTTATGAAATCATAAAAATGAGCATCAATTATCTGACTAAACATAATATAACACACTATTTGAAGGCCAAAATGTTGATTTTATTGATAGTATGATGTTGTGGAAATAGTACAAAGTCTGAAACCTATTAATAAATTGCTTCAAAATATGAACATACATTGATTTACAGTCATAAATATGACCTTTTTTGAGTTATAATATAGTATATGACTAGAGATAACCTTTTCTAGTTACAAATCTTAGTCAAAAATACAAGAACTAGCTACTCATTTTCTCTGGGCATCCACTTTAGCTTAGCACTTCCTATTCTCTAGTATCTTATTATAAGGAATAAGTGACATGTGTCCTAACTATTGACCAGGTCAAATCTCCTCATGGATTCCCATTTGTTTCTCCTAGATATCTATTGTTGATGTTTCTTTTTGAAGACTTCCTTGATTTCTTTTGATCTTATCCACCCAAGAAGTCTCCTATGTTCTTGTAAATATATTATGACTTGCTCAACTAGTTTTCCATCTATGTTCAACTTCTCCTAGATTCCCTCCAACTGCTCATTACTAACTTCCACCTCTCCAAACTATCAAAAAACCTTTACCATGTTCATAGGGCATATGTTAAAGGTCAACAATCTCTTGGAGGCATAGGAGAACTTCAAAGTCAAGTCTTAACACTTGTTTGATTTTATCAAGGCTTCTTTATCTTCACCTCTTCACCACTTACATGACTGTGATATGTATTTACCCCTATCATATTCTTGCTTCATTCTTAGGACATTGATTTTTCATGACTTAGACATTGTGATCTGAAAACTCTGATCACTTGTATATTGTCCTTTTAAAGGAATCATGGTCACCTTATGAAATTGTGATTGTAGCACTAGAAACTAAAGTAGAAACATGTGAAACATTTGTATTCTTAGGTCTTGATACACTAACCCTTAGGAATTTCCATTGGAAACTTTTTATCTTAGTCCTCTACACACTATACTTTGATACTTGACATTTTTATGATTGTCCCTGCCTTGTCTATGCCATTGACTATTTATTTTTCTTTATACTTTGACCATTTATCTCAAATATACACCCGAAACCTTTTAAATATTATGTAAGTTTCTTGAAGCATTATCATAATGTCTTATGGCCTCTGTTGTTCATGCCTCTAAACTATGATACTTTCCATACCTAACTGTACCAATCCCATTCTTGATAAGTAAACTATGCACCAATAAATGTATGGTAATGACATTTTTAGCTCACATTGATTACCTAGAATAGGTATTCTAGGTTCATGTCCCTTAGATCATGGTGAACTATCATACCTAACTCCATTATCATGGTATTTTGATACTTGACATTGTCCTACTACAATGTTGTGATAGTCCTACTATAGTCCATGTGATTGTCATAACAAGAATTATTTTCTTGATCACACTTCCTTCATTACACTATGTTATTACTCTTGAGTCTAGTCTCTTTTCATAAGGTGTATGACTATCCTTTTGTTATTTTTATTTCTCTGTCCTTTTGAACATAGGATTGTATAGTTGTTAGTAGTACTATTTTTTTCATAGGATTGTACTCTATTATTCTGCTTGCTCTATCCATTTAAGCATATGACTATACAGTGGTTTTCCTTTTGTCTGATTTGATCATGATAGAATCTTCTCTCCTTAATTCTTCTTCCTTTCTATCTTGACATATTTTTCCTTGTCAATGTATGAATTCATGCCAATCTTGTACTTTTTCATCTTCTTATCCTTAGAACATCACTCTCTACATGATGATTTGCACTGTAACAAATCTTACATCTAAATGGATGAATATAACACCATTAGCCTAGTTACATTCATCACTATAATCAGTAGAAAATATAAAGTCACAATTACCCATTCCTATATCAAATCCATTTATTCATGTATCTCCTCAACTGATAGATAATCTACAATATTTCCATAATTTTCTTCTTCGATGTCTTTATCTAAAGGACTCATTCTTGGGTTGGATGCAACAATAAACCCATAAATCTAGCCTCTAGATATACTCCAAATGTGCTCCAAAAGGTGGAAAAATTCAAGGCATGACTAGGTCTACCATAAAGGCATACAAAGAGGCTCCAAGATGCTTGCCCAAGCTCATAAATGAGTCAAAAATAGCTCCTAAATTTCCTCCATGTGTTTGCAATTGAATCCAACCTCCCTAGATGCTTGGCATGGCATAAAGATAAGCATATCTTAAAAAAAAAAAAACTCCTTAAATGAGTCTTCATAAAATGATCACGTATCATATTTTTGCATGAGAATGAATATATGATTCTAATGATTTATAAAAATACCATGAAAATCATATACTTTACATTTTTTTCTTTCTCCTCCAATGCAAAAATAAAATGAAATGGTCAAAATGACCATACATTTGTAAAGGGAATTTACCTAAGTCAAGAGACTTAGTCTTCATGGCACAACATAAGGAAACATAGCATTCATTACAAAGCACATCAAAATGAAAATGTTCAGAAACAATACGAAGGCATTTAAAATGCCTAAGGAATGAACATCTCCTATGAACCCATGGGCATATATTAGTTGGAATCCATTTGTTAAATTAAAGGTGAAAATACACCTCCCATTGGCATCCTAGGGTTGATAACCCTAAAACAAAAGCAAGGAAAAAAGAAAACATTTTCATTTCATTCTCTACAAAGCTTCTTGAAGAAGCTTAGCCACCAACTATGAGGGATTTTGAGACAAAGCTTGACCATGGCTTTTCTTGGTGATTTTACAGCTATATAGAGGCATTTTATTGTATCTTCCATTGATTTCTGAAGATTTAAAGGCACGTAAGTATAATCTTGTTAAGAGACTTGGAAAATTCTTCATTCTGTAAAGCTTTCGAAAGCTTAAAACTGCAGCCTCACTGTGAACTTTATCTTTTTCTTCTCTGTTTGTTTCTTTGGTTGCCATGAACAGAAACTAGTTGAGCTTTTCTGCTTGAAATACCTGTGTTCAACACCATTTCCAAAATTTTTATGGAGACTTAAAGGGGTAAGTTTTATTTTTCTCAAATCTGGAAATTTATTTCAAACACTTGGCTTTTTACTCATGGTTTGGCCAAGGATTTATAGAAAAAATGGAAAATTTCATGCATTTAATCTGTAACTTTATACGCTATTCTTCTTATCATGGGCGCGGGCTATATTTTTCTTCTTCTAAAAGTAGCTTCTGATATTTTGTGTCTACTTGCCATAGCTTTTATTTTGCTCAACCTTCATGATTTTTCTAAGAACCCTTCAAGGGTTTACTTTGTTGGTTTCTTCAGGGTTTTCTTGTCTTTACTCCTGTAGCTCTTGAGATTCTATTTTAAATTCTAGGTTTTCATTTTTCACAGTAGTGACTCGATCCTTCTATGGTCATAGCCATGCATACCACAAGAACCTATTTCAATTTCATGGCTTTGAACCTCCTCTATTGTGCCTCTCTATTCTCCTCATATTGTGTAGGAACATGCCTTCTTTTGATTGCTATGAGACTATCCTTCAGGACTTTCTCAATATCATAAATCACCTACAGGCTATATTCATATTATGCCTTCATAAAACAATATATATTGCATTCCTTATATTTGTTTTGATACTAATATTGAACACATTCCTTATGATTCTCCTTGAAACTACTCTTGTTATTCAATGAGTATGATGACTAACAAATAAACATGTTAGTACTGCACTTGCATGAAACAATAAATTATGTTTGTTCAACACATGATATAAACTCATCTTTTGTGATTTTCTTAACAATACTACTCTTTCTCATTTTATGACTGCACTTATGCCTGTTTACTATGCTGAAAGCTATTCATCTTAAATGAATGAAGCTTTGCCATTGAATCTGCAGTCAAGAAACTTATATATTATATGATATCTTGTAAAGTATTGTTATCATATTGAGTCTTGTTCCACTTTTCTTAACATATACTCCAATGAAACTAGGAGAGTTATGCCATTCCATGAATGGTGAATGAGAAAAATAGAACCACATAATATTTGAGCAGTGCTAATCATTATCTAAAAGGCTGCCCACCTATCTTCTGATATTCTTAACACTTTCCACAATTGACAATAATGACTATTGATATCTGTTTCATGCTTTATGACTTTTCTGAATGACTATATGTCACTTATGACAATGACTATTAACTCATTTTCATCAATGATGTATGTTTGTTCAAATAATCCATAAAGGAATGAACCCTTTCAATGTCTCTTAAAAACATATCAAAGCAGCACGCTAGGCTAACCCTTATGGGAGCCACATTTATCCCATGTGCTATAATCAGATGAATTAAAACAACATTACTTTTCCTATATTTGCACATGAAGCAAACAAGTTAGAAAGATAAAATGCATGTTTTAGGTGTATATGTTGAGCTGATGGTTTTCCTAGACACCTAAATTATGCATTTCTTATTTAATGCACATTGAGATAAGTCTATACATGTGTAGGTGTATGTTCATATAATGTTTGTGATCTTTCATTGCTTAAATAATTTCTCTAACACCATTGCTATTGCTAGATGCAGGAACTAGGAGCAATACGGGGCTAGGAGGGGAACAAGCAACTCGGATCAACAACAGAGCAAGACAACACTGTGAACCAGTCATTTTCAGGAAATGATTGTCACTCTCTTTATATGCACATTTTCTTTCATTTACTTATTCATGTATATGCTTTTCTTAATTTGTATTGAATAAGAAAAAGTCAATCTTACGGCTTGTATGAGACAATGAACATTCTTACATTCAATGAAGATTACTTCTTTGTTCAGAAAAGACTTGTACAAATCTTTTCTATGTTACATGCATCTGTATAAATGTAGTAATTTGTAATTGTAACGTTTTGAATTATTTCATTTATGCACTTGAATCTAATTTAAGAGAGGTTAAAATGTACCTTTTCCCTTTCAATTTAAATCAATAAGCTCTACCTGATTGAGCTATAAGTGAAAATCTAGTAACATTTTTGGCGACATTTGTTGTGTGTTTGCTTGCTAAACATGAAAACCAGTTGCCTAGGCTTGTCCATTGGGCATGGAGTCATTTGGAAAACTCATAAACATACCTAGAATAGCTTATTGAATGTTGTAACTCATTGAAATAGATCAGGCCACTTGGAAACTTATTGAAATAGGAAAACTACAGAAAGGGAACTATCTAATTGTGCTAGAACAACACTTAGGGAAATGAAAATGACATCTAAACTACAGTGCAACAACACTTTATTGAAAGCATAAACCTATCCTAGTATATATAAGGTAGATCATACCTCAAAACAACATTTGAGGTGTATCCCATTAACTGGGATAGGAAGAATTTCACCATCCATTGTTGATAATTGGAAGGCATTGTGTTCCTTGCATTCAGTGATGAAAAAAGGGCCAATCCAGAAGTTGTCAAACTTCATGTGCTTTCCAGACCCACTTTTCAACACATCCCACTTGAGCACGGCATCACCCTCTTTGAAAACTCTGGGTGTAGCTTTCTTATCAAAGATTCTTTTTGTTTGGGGTTGATGGTACTCCAAAGACTTCATTGCTTTATCTCTTGTTTCTTCCAGCTCCATGAGTCTAGCATACCTGATTGCCATTGGATCCTGTTCTTCAAACATTTCCAACTGGTGTACAATATCAAGAGCTGGTAGCTCTACAGATAGAGGAAACCTTTCCTCCTTTCCATAAACAAGTACATATGGTGAATTTCCAATTGACCTTTTTGGGGTCACTCTATCTGCCCACAAGGCAGATTTTAGCTTATTGTGCCAAACTCTCTGATTATCTTCCATAGTTCTTTTGATAATTCTGATTAGATTCTTGTTTGTTCTTTTAGCCAAACCATTACCTTGAGGGTAATAATTTGAGGATGTATTCAAATGGATACTATTTTTAACAGCCCAATTAGTAACTCTTAATCCAACAAATGCAAGAGCATTATCTAAAATGATTGATTCTGGAACACCAAACCTGGTTATTATATCATCATAAAATTTTAGAACTGAAGTCTCATTGGCTTATTTCAAGGCCACTACTTCAGTCCATCGTGTAAAATAATCAGTTGTTGTAAGTACCCACCTGTGACCTGCACTTGAAGGTGGATTTATGGGTCTAATAAAATCAATACCCCACCTCATGAAGGGCTGCTCCACTTGAATAGGTTGCAAAGACAAAGCTAGAAGCCTCTCTTTTCCTACAAATAAAGCACATTTTATACATTTCCTTGTCCAAGCATGTGCATCTTTAAATAATCTTGGCCAATAATAGCCAGCTCTCATAATTTTCCATGTTGTAGTTCTTGGGGAAAAATGACCCCCTGCAGTTCCATCATGGAACTCATGAAGCACTTTCTTTATTTGCTCATTATCAATACATCTTAACAAAACACCATTTAGATCTTTTCTGAAAATAACATTATTAATCAACACATATGGAATAGACTAAAGTCTGAAATACCTTCGTTTAGCTCTATCAAAACTTGGTGGACACTCACCAATCTGCAAAAAGTGAGTCATATCATGCACCCATCTTGGTGCAACATTCTGAGAATCATCAGTATTAACCAGAACAACATCTATTTCTATTGTTTCTTCACTTTCTAGTGTTGAAAAAAGTTGTTCACAGAGTCCTTTTCCTCTTATAAGCTTTGTGATCTTGATATCAACATCATATTACATGACTTTAGTGATCCATCCAGCTCTCTTCTCATTAAGATCTTTACTTAACGGGAACTCCTTTACACTTGGATGTGCTACCATTAAATGAATCTTATTATTGGAAATTAATGGCTTAAAAATTTTCAGACTCCTTATGACAACAAGAACATGCTTTTCGACAAAGTTGTATCTTAACTCATAATCATCTAAACTTTGACTGAAAAAGGCTATTGGCTGCTCTAAACCATCATTATTTTTCTAAACCAGCATAGCAGAAATATAATCTATGCTACCAAAAGCATATAAAATAAAGTCTTTTGAAAAATATGGGTTTACTAGAGTGGGAGCTAATGCTAAAGCCTCCTTAATAGCTTCAAAGCTGTATTTGGATTCCTTAGTCCAACTAAAAACTGAATTCTTCTTTAACATGGCAATCCAAGGTTGTAAAATATTTGCAACATTAGGTATAAATCTTCTCAAGAAGTTCATTTTTCCTAAGAAACTTTGCAGCCCTTTCTTATGATTGGGTAAAGGCGGCTCTAATATTGCTTTAACTCTCTCAAGATCAATATTGATCCCATGTTTCAACACTATGTGTCCTAATAGCTTACCTTCATGAACAACAAATATACTCTTTTTCAGATTGAGAGATATACTATACTCCCTGCACTTTTCAAAAACTTGCTTGAGATGTGACAAATGTTCATTTGCATTTTTAGAATACACTGTTATATCATCCAAATAAACAAGCAAAAACTTCTAAATCAAACTCTGAAATGGCATATCCATGGCCCTCTGAAATGTGGCACCAACATTAGATAAGCCAAAAGGAATTCTCTTGTAGGCCATAGTACCCCACTTTGTTATAAATGTTGTCTTATATTGGTCCTCTTCCTTAACTAAAATCTGGTTATAATCAGAATAACCATCAAGAAGAGAAAATATCTTTGAACCAGCAACTACTTGAAGGATCTATTCCATTGAGGGCAATGGGTAATGGTCTTTTAAAGATTCCCTATTAAGATCTCTAAAATCTACATGCAGTCTTATCTCCCCATTTTTCTTTCTAATCGGAACAAAGTTAGAAACCCAAGAGGTGTGTTTGATTGGAAATATAATAGCCCCCTCAACTAACTTATTCAATTCTTTAATCATTAAAGGTTCAAGCTTGGGGTTCAAAGGCCTCTTCTTTTGCCTTACAGGCTTAGTATCAGGTTCTAACTCTATAGTGTGTTGAGCAATTCTAGGATCAAAACCTTTCAAGTCTAAATATTTCCATGCAAAAACATCATGACACTCTTGGCACAAAGCAATAAAATCCTTCCTATCTTCTGATGAACAAATGTTTCCAATCTTAAGGAGCTTATCTTTAAATATTTCAAGTTCCTCATAGTGATCCTCTTTGACTTGAATGCTGATTTTACTCTTCTTAAGCTGATCACCAGTGTTGAAAATAGACTCCAAGGTAACTAAACCTTTAGGTAACTTGTTTGTCTTCAGTTGTATGATTTGATCATCATATTGCTTTCTAAGCTTCTCTTGATTCACTATAGAAAACTGATCCTCTTCAAGCAAAAAAGATAAAATCTGCTCATCACTATCAAATACTTGCTAGTGAACATTGTTATCTGGAATTGAAGGTCTGATTACTACTTTGACATACTGTTGTACCTTTTCCTTTTTGATATCATTGGGAATATCAAACTGTGCACCAATGGAAGCAAGCCTATGTGCATGTTTATTTTTACTTCTAGGAATAGAAATCAAATTAAAAGCATTAAACTCTTCAATTACATCCCAAACTTTATTTATGTAAGATTTCAAAGTATCATTCTTAGCAACATTCAAGCCTCTTACCTAATTAATAATCAACTCACTATCTCCAAACACCTACAAGTAGCTAATATTCCTCTTTTTGGCCCATTCCAAGCCCTGAATTAAACCCTCATACTCAACATTATTGTTAGAATAGGAAAATGCAAAATGGAAAACAAAAAAGTACTTGTCACCTTGTGAAGAAAGAAGAATTGCACCTCCACCAGCTCCATTTCTGCTCCTAGAACCATCAAAATACATTTTCCAGAGCTCATCTTGTTGTTCAATCTATTGTTATGCATCCTTTTCAAGATTTGGAACAACTATTTCAAGTTCATGGAACATATATACCCTTAAACCAATATCCTTTATGCTATCATTTGGGTTATCAATTATGTTTTTTGCTGCCCACTCATTTAAGAGTATATCAAGTACACTTTCAACTTGTAATTCTTGAGCAACAACAAGCTCACTATCATCTAGGATTACACAGTTGGCATTTAAAGCACTAGGTATATAAGGTTCAATATGATCCTTGGCAAGTACCTCAGATTTAATTGTCACTTTTGTTCCATACCTAGTTCTAAACAACATATGGGACCAATCTGAGGATAAATATACTCCTATCTTGGCAGTAAAGTCTCTTGATAGGCATAATGCAAAGTATGGTGGTAAATCAATCACGTATATGTCCTAAGGAATTGAAAAGTTGGGACAGGCATGTAAGGTCAAACTTGCATCATTGATAATACCTATAGTATTAACAACTGAACCATCAAGTTGTACTACTCCTTTCTCAAGTGGTTGATACTTAAGTTCTAACCTATCAACAATTTTTTTTGGCATTACAGAGCTACTAGCTCCACTATCTACCATGCAATTGTAGACTAACTTGTCTCCTATGATGAGAGACACATAGAAAGGAGGAGGTTTAATATCCTTACTTGTTTTTTTTTACTATATTTGGGTGTATTTACTTCAAGTGCATTTGTAAAAATAGCCTTAGCTTGAACATCACTAGACATAGTCATATTAGATAAAGCAGATTGTAAAAGGTCTTTTTGATCTGGGATAGCTAACGAATCCCACATGGATATTGCCACATTCATCTTCTTCATATTATCAATGATATTAAAAGGTATAGTTGGATTTACCTTTTGATGGACCTTTGCAACAACCGGATCAGCTTGCAAATGAGGCTGCTCCTTGGTAGCGTTTCTTTGCAAAATACGAGGCACTTGTGAAGTAGATGGTTCTACAGCTGCTACTTTTCCTTTATCAATTGTTTTATCAAGCTCAAAATCTCTTTTCTTTGCTCTTTTGTTTGCTGCAACAGGGGAATAATCTCCGTCAACTCCACAAAACTCTTCTCCCTGCTAGTTTAATAGAGTAGCATCATTTGGAGGTTGCTCTTGTTGTTGTAATGCTCCATCATTAGGTACATTTGACTGTGAACTTGAAACATTTTGAACCATTAAAGCTTGATTAATGATTCCATTTGAGCAAGTGGCATGATTATGAGGCTGGTTGCAAGGATAACACCACTCATAGTCTGTTGCAAGATTGTTCTAAATAGGAACAAGGTCTCTAGCTACACTAACTGGAACAGGATTGTATGCCTTAAAAGGCCTTGGGTTCACATTCTTTCTTGGACCTTGATAATTTCCTTGGTAAAGTTGTCTATTACCTTGGTATTATTGTTATTAACCTTGATAAGGATGACTTGGCCCTTGATTATGTTGTTGAAATGGTTGTCTATTTTGAAATTGTTGTTTCTTGATGCTAACAAGCTCATTTCCAAAAGTCTATAAGATACTTTCAATCTTCTATTGACTCTCCTTTATCTCCTACGACTCTTGTGATTGAATTGGAACTGAAATTTGTTGTTTACTATCAGCTGGTAAAACTGGAACAATGGGAAAAGGAGTAAAAGGTGGGATTTGCACATGCATAGAAGGCTGAATTTCTTGGAAAATGGAATAGGAGGTCTGGGTGCTATTTTTCCAGCTTGTATTAAGTTGTTTTCTTCCTTAATTGCTATTTCATAAGCATCAGGTAATGAAGTACCCCCCATAGACTGAATCATAACTGATATGTCACTGTTTAAAGGCCTCAAGTAGTATAAAAATGCATATTCAGGGGGAGGCCTTACTATGACAGGTATTCTATCCCATGTCCTTTGAAACCTAAAGTTAAAATTAGACATTTTCTCCTGAGGAGCCCTCTTAATTGTTGTCAACTGCTCTACAAGCGACAAATGATCATATTTATCTTGAAATTGCTTGTATAATTTATCTCCAAAGTCATCCCATGTTGCGATAGAAGCCACAGGCAGACCTCTAAACCACTGTAAAGCTTTTCCTTTCAGTGAGGCAGCAAGTAACCTCATAGCAACACTCTCCTATGTTATGTGATGAACTCCACATAAGTTGGCCACATCTCTAATATGCTCTATAGGAGTTGTTTGGTCTTCACTTGTAAAGAAAGGTAGACTTTTTAAAGCAGTTGTAGGGATGTCATCATGTTGGGATAAATTTAATGGACTTCCTCCATTAAATGCCACAAAAGGCTGGTTTCTAGCCATTCGAGGTGGCTGAGGTGGATTAACTTGTACTGTGATAACAGGTAAAGAACTTGTAACAGAACTTGATGAAATTGTTGGTCTAAAACTGGGTGGAGTTGACTTAACTCTTTTTGAGGAAATAGGGGTTCTTTGAACAGTCCTACCACTTCTCCTAGGTGGTGATAATTGAAGATATTCAAAGGGTACAAGAGTACTTCTAGTCTACACTCTTTTCATATGTTCTTAAACTATATTTCTTCTAATCACCAGATTTTGGAGTCACCAGATATGCCAAAATAACCCCTCAAGGGTCTAAACTTATTGGAAGCATATCAAAACCACTAAAATATGTTGATGTTCATGTCCCACCAAGCGTACCAAAACTGTTATCTCTCATAAATGAACCCTTGCTAAGTTGCAAAACTTAGCTTTCTAGAGGAACATGGAAACACTCCTGGGCTATGGGGAACCTAAGGATTGGAGTGAATCTTTGGATTAAGGCTGGATCCTAGTTTGTATATCACCTAAACTACTGAATTTTCAAGGAAAAGGGAGAAGGATAAATTCAAAATGACTAAAACTGAAAAACATAAAAATGAAGTGATATACTAACTGAAATGGAGATAATGAAATTTAGAACTTTACACTTGGTTCTAATTTGGTAGAAATTGAGTTTACACAACCTGTTATAGCATGTTTATGCATAAATATCTCGCTGAAAGGTTAAATATCATGACTCATAGAAGGAAGAAAAACTTCACAGTAAATGGGTGGTTTGTATTTAACTGACACAATCAGTAATCTGAATGAACATGCTAATTGTAGAATAGGTATAAAGGCATGAGACAAAACTATCTTGTAAACTTGTTTTAGTTTCCTTACAGTTTTTTCTCATGCCTTTATACCTATTTTGTAATTAGCATGTTCATTCAGTTTACTGATTGTGTCAGTTAAATACAAACCACTCACTTACTGTGAAGTTTTTCTTCCTTCTATGAGTCATGATATTTAACCTTTCAGTGAAATATTTATGCATAAACATGTTGTAACAGGTTGTGTAAATTCAATTTTTGCCAAATTAGAACCAAGTGTAGAGTTCTAAATTTCATTATCTCCATTTGAGTTAGTGTATCACTTCATTTTTATGTTTTTTAGTTTTAGTCATTTTGAATTTATCCTTCTCCCTTTTCCTTAAAAATTCAGTAGTTTAGGTGTTATACAAACTAGGATCCAGCATTAATATGGAGATTCACTCCAATCCTTAGGTTCCCCATTGCCTAGGAGTGTTTCCATGTTCCTCCAGAAAGCTAAGTTCTACAACTTAGCAAGGGTACATTTCTGAGAGATAACACTCATGACAAGAACTAAAAAAATTACTATATTATCCATGTCCATTATACCTTCAAAATTATCTTGACTATCTTCAATGTTACCATATCTCAAACAATTATAAAAGGTTACCATGCTTTGACTTATATTCTCTCTTATTTCCCCTTGAAAATAATGACAATGACCACACAAATTGTAAATTTATCTTTTGGTTAATGCCAACTTTCATGTTACTCTAATCGCTACCATAAACATTATCTTGTGATTCTTTAGGTATATCATATTTATTCACTTAATATGGAAGTATAGGAATGTCATGCTTACTCTATTGTGTTTTTACCACTGTTATCTTATGATTATCAACTTTGTATGGAACTATTTAGTTCATGTAACTATGTCCAATAGTTTCCACTACTTACTATTGTTCATTAATAAAGGACAATAATCATATCCTTCAAGTTCGGTTCCTTTCTTCATTGACATGATTGTCTAGAAACTTGATTGTATATCCTTCAAGGAAAATATTGTAGACTATCATTTATTTGAATTCCCTTTGGAAAACGTGTTAGGAAATAATGCATCATATACATATTCTTAATCATTTTCCTATATAACCCCATGAGAGAAAATAATGCATACAAGCTTATTAGAATAACCATAATGCATAGATCAAATAGATAAGCCATAATATAACACAAGATATACCCTAGGAAAACCCTCAAGAGGGAAAAACCCAACCTCCAAAAGCATCCATACTCCATCTATTATTCAATAATAAAAAAAATATATCCACTTACAGAGTTACCATGAATACTTATGAAGTATCAAGCCTCTCCAATGCATTTTCCATGAATCCACACATCATGTACCATGCTTCACATATGCACTCCTCAGAAAGACTCAATAATGATAACCCACTCACCCATCCAACCTTAACCACTAAACATGTGTTGTCTTTTATAGATAGAAGCTCACACAAATACAACCAAGTGGTAAGATTGAACTATGCTCCACAAAACCATGTGAATGAAAAACCATTGACCCCTCATTCAATATTGGGTACTAATTTTTCACTTTATTAAATGCTTTCCCCAATATTAAATTATTATCTTGTCTCCCACACATAAAATAATAACCCAATGTTACAATACAACTTTACAAGTGGTCCCAAATAATTACCTAGTGTGGCTAAACACACCTCCTAGGTGCACCACAACTTAATAATTATTTAATTACAACATTATAATATAAAAAATTATGCAATGGTGTAAAGCACCAAATTCTAACATTCTCCCACTTGTATACATTGCATAAGGTTCAATCAATGAAATACATCATCATATCCATACATGAAACTACACAAATCTCCAACATGCTCTCGTGATCCATCAAGATACCTACAATAAAACCAAAGTGACCACCATCTCAAGAAATAAATCCTCTCGTCCTCCAATGTGCCACCTATGGAAGAAAAAGAACATGCCAAGGTGAAGATGCACCAATCCAAGTGAAAAAGGCTCCAATTTGTTGTCAAATCTAAACTACATGATTGGAAATAGCATCCACAACACATGCTAATAAATCTAACCATCCATACCTCCTAGGTATCAACACTAGTAAACTCATGTCAACAACATATGCAACCCATAAACCACAATCACAAGCTCCCTATATCAAACATGTCAATGATGAACGTACATATTCAATAACTTTCACTGCATGGGTAATGCCAAAGCATATCAAGTCTACCAATCAACACTATACCAAGGTGTGAAAAAATATCAAAACATGGTGTACCAAGGACAATTACAATGATCCACACATGCAACACAAGCAACTACATACTCTCTCACAACATATCACCATAATCATACCAAATCATAAGAACATGAAAATTTAGGAAGGAACCATATAATGAAGAGAGAAAACATATAAATCATAACATGTCCTTCTACCAACACCTCAAAGTGCTACGATTTGCGTCAAGTATGATATCCTTACAGCCCTAAAAGAAAATCCTCAATAACACCCAAAATGTTCAATCTCTTAGATCAAACAAACATATGAATCATGTAATATAATCATCAATGTAAGCCTCTCTAACCAAGGAGGATCAAACTAAAAGTATCCATTTCCAAATCAATAAATCATCCCAATAAACATCTCCTAATCTCCTCATCAATGAATGATAACATAAAATCAATGCACAAGGGGATAACCATGCTAAACATCACACTATAAAGTTAGGAAGTGAAATGGTAAATACCGAATCCAATCACAATAAAGTTAGGAAGTGAAATGGTAAATACCGAATCCAATCACACTGATGACATCAGATTCATTAAATGATTTATTCCTTTTAAAAAGGAATAAAGCAATCTTGCATTCAAAACTCATTCCAGAATTCATTACAATATTATCAGATTCTGATCATCCAGATCGCACTTGGCGCAGGAGAGAGCATAAGTCTGAAAATCCTAAGACTCTTCTAAAACTTAGACTTCATCCTAAGTTGGTGTGTTGAAGAAGGCGTCTTCGAGGTCCTCTTATAGGAAAAGACTGATTCCATCGAAGCAAAACTTTAACCTCCTCATTACAAAATTTTGAAATCCGTCTATAGAAGAGTGACACGAAAGAGAATCTTATCCGTAGCAAGGCCCACAAGGTAAATGCATGAACAAGGATAAGAACCAACCGACAAACATTCCTGTAGCCATGTGAAAAGGCGTGAACAAGGAAAAACAACAACCGTGATTAAGACACATGTCACGTACATGCCGACTTTACACCCAAAAGTCACTATGGGGATTTTGCTTTTATGAATAGGGTTGCATCCTATTGTCACATCTTAACGTGGGTGACATCACGGCACAGACAAGCCCATGTGCTAACCAAACTCTAAAAAGGTATTGGATCTAGTAACTCATCCGACAGTTCTTCACATGCTCTGTCCCAGTCTTCATCTTTCATATTAAAGACATGGTCAATCTGGACCATGTAATCCTTGGAATACGCAATGTCGAGTTCAACTCTTGTAGCAAGGAGTGCAGGTCTGAGAGTAATCTCCATGTTTTGGATCCTGACTTCCGCTTTCCATTGTGCAGTAAGAGGATAAAATTCCAGCCTGGGAAACCTGTATCCATTTCTTGGATAACACATCAGATAAAATGTTAGACTATCACAAGCTGTATGGTAGAGATTAGGATATAGAAAATTTAAAAATTCTTCCATATCTAGATTAAATCTAGCTCCAACTAAATCAGCATAATCTTCGAAAGTATCTTGGTCAAAACTAATTCGAGTTATAAACCCAAATTTAATTGCTTTTAATAAGTTCATTTTGCTGTTTTTTGACCAGTTCATCCCGAAGAGTCCTTTGATTCTTATATGAATGGCCTGACGAACACACCAAAACTTTATTGGAGCATTGGACATTTCAATCTTTTCTTTGAAATCCTCTTCTTCATCTGAGTCAACCAGGGCTTCATGATGATGGTAGTGAATCAAGTTTTGCATATTCCTGAACCACTTATTTAGAAAATAAGTTTCTAAAAGAGTGATAACAATTTCCCAGGGGAGAGAAGGAAGCATTAATGTGTTGCCAGGACCAAAATTTTCCATATAAATGGCAGCACCATCTGATCTGTAATATTCACAACTTTGGAATTCAAGATTAGTGTAAATAGATCCTGCAAGCTCTCTTGTTAAGGAATCAGCAAGTGGATTGTTTTCTCCTTTGATCCATTCTATATCAAAATCATAACTGAGAAATTCGAAATACCACCTGGCTATTCTTCCTTGGGCAATGTCTTTGTTTGGCTTTTTCTTCAGCAAACTTCTCATGGCTTGGCTATCTGTTCTGACTATGAAATGAACTGGCTTAAGGAAAATTTTAAACTTTTCTAACCCATTTTTTACTGCCAGTATCTCTTTTTCATAAATGTGGTATCTTTCTTGAGTGTCAGTGAAGGTTCCTGAGCGATAATCACAGACATTCTTTTTACCATTTTCTTCTTCCTGTATCAAAACAGCTGACCAAGTTTTATCAGAAGCATCAGTATATAAGAATAGTGGTAAATTCTCAACAGGGTTTTGTAATGCAGGTAAAAGTTGGCACTTAGTTTTAATGCGTTGTACTGCCTCCGTAGCTTGTAGAGACCATCCTTCTGTTTCATCTTTTAAGTGATTTTGGATCACTCTTCTGTCTTCATCCAAACCTTTGTAAAAAGGTGAAAGATAATTTAGACAACCCAAAAATCTTTGAATTTGCTTTTTATCCTGGAGAAAATCAGGGAATTCTTGGATTCTTTGTAAAATATGAGGCTGAAGTTGTACCATCCCATCTTTCAAGAATAAACCAAGGAAATCAATTTGACTTTGGCCTATTACCATTTTCTTTGCTGTTAAGCATATTCCATGCTTTTTTATGGCTGTATATAACTGTTCAAGGTGTTGGATGTGGTCAGTAATTGAATCTGAAAAAATAAGAATATCATCAATATAAACAGCGCAAAATTCTTTTAAGTGTCTCAAAGCTTGGTCCATTCTTCTTTGGAAGTAAGCAGGGGCTGTACATAAACCAAACGGCATGACATTCCATTCATAGAGACCTTGAGGAACTGAAAATGTTGTTTTGTATTTATCAGATTCTTTTACCTTGATTTGCCAAAAACCCGATTTGCAATCAAATTTGGAAAACACCTTTTTATTTGCAGCTCTTCTTATTAATTCTGTACTGAAAGGGATGGGATAATTGAAAGGAAGGATGATATCATTCAGAGGTCTATAATTGATGCATAACCTCTTTTTTCCTCTTACCTGTTCTGCTCTTTTATTTACCAAAAATGTTGGACAAGAGAATGGACTCTTACTGGAGCGTATGAAGTTTCCATCGAACAATTCCTGTAATTGTTCATCCATTTCTCTGACTTCTGTAGGGCTCATCAGATATGCAGGTTCATGGGGAATTACTGACATACATTCTGGTTTAATCTGAACTTCACATTCTTCGTGATTTTGAGACCAGAATTGTAAAGGATTCATACTACAGCAATCCTGTTCAAACCGTTGTTTGAGATCTTGAAAAATGTCAGGAGTTTTCTCAGCTGCTTCTTTTATTGAGTTTGTTGTCTTCTTTTTTCCCTTTTGCTCAAATTTGTGATTTACAATTTTGAGTGTTGGAATCTCTATGTGGCCGTCTTCGTGTTTCAAAGAGATCTTATGTTTCCAGAACTGAAGTGGCTCATATTTAGTGAGAAACAAGAAACCCAATAATACATCATCCTCTAAATCATTATATTCAATGAAGTTAGTGATAAAATTTTTTCCCATAATTTCGATATGAACATCTTGTGCATATCTGCCTATTTGAATCCTTTCTCCATTAATAGCATAGCTATGTGGAAGATCAGGTTTTTCTTTCCAAAATGCTGGAGGTATAGCATTTGTTTTTGCTAAGGATCTTGAAGATCCTGTATCCACAAAAGCATCTAAGGGAATCTTTTTATATCCAGGAAAGCAAAAATTTATCCGGATATAATTTCCATTATTAGCTAATAATAAGGAGCAGGATTTATCATTAGTCTTGAAGATGAGACTATTGTTACTACTGCTGGCTTCTGATTCTTCTTCTTCTTCTTCTGATTCTATTTTTTGATTTGATCCATTGTCTTGTTCTGCTTTGAACAAAGTATCTTTTATTTCTCCCACTGTGGTAGAAAGATTTCTGATTTCTTTTTGTTGAGACTTAAGGAGTCTCTTACAATCAGAAAGATCATTTATCAAGAGATCAAATTTCTTGAAAATGCCAATTATATCAGGATCTGAAGAATGTTTAGAAGATTTGGACTTATGTCTGGAAGAAGATGCTTCTTCGGAAAACTTTTGTTGCCAAGAAGGGACCTTATAACCATGGTCTGAGTCTTTGCGCTCCTTTACGGAGGGTCTTTTTTGAAGCTTAAGTTGTTTTTCAACTTCAGTTTTATCTGTTTCTAAGCTTTTGAGCTTAGACAGATGTTGGTGCACAGCTTTCTTTCTTTCTTCTCTTGTTCCTGCTACTTTGTAAGGATCTTTGGATTTTTCTATCTGAATCTGAACTTTCAGGTCTTCTAAAGAAGTTTTTAATAATGAGGTTAGAAAATCCTCATCAGGTTCTGAACTTTCTGAACTGCTAGAATCAGACAAACATTTTATCTTCTTGTGACGATCCTTAATTCTATTCATGAAAGAAGATTCAGGAACAAGTTCTACTAATTCATACAAACCTTCTAGATTTGTAATTAGACTGCTATCAATTATATCCCATCCTGGATTATTCTTTTCGAAAGCTGCATAAATCTTAGTTCCAGGATTTAACTTTTTGGGACAATTAGTAGCATAATGAGGGCCTTTACATATGAAACATTTGATTCCCTTTGGAGCAGGGTTGGTCCTTCTTTTTAATAAAAATGGAGGAGGTCTTTGAGATCTCCTTTTTCTATAAGGAATAGCCTTATAGTTTTTTCTTTTAATTCTACCATGTTTACTTTTTCTGAAAGTAAATTCTCCCTCATGGTATGTTCTCTTTGAGCATTTTCTGCATCTACAATTATTGCCACAGCCTTTTTTCTTGAATTGTTTTAATTGCTGAAAATCCTTTAACTAGTTAATGGGAGGAAGATCACAGAATTCTTTGAGATTGCATGTGTAGTTGTATTCCTCTTTGTTAACCTGTAAGGCTCCTAATAAGCATTGTTTTTCCAGCTTATATCTTATCAACCTTTTAACTGTAGGAAAACTTACATCATCAAGCTGTTTATTTTCTTTTCTGATAATATAGTCTTGAGCCCATGCACCTATTTGCAGAACTCTATAAAGTTAGGAAGTGAAATGGTAAATACCGAATCCAATCACACTGATGACACACAATAGGATAAAAAGGAATAAAGCAATCTTGCATTCAAAACTCATTCCAGAATTCATTACAATATTATCAGATTCTGATCATCCAGATCGCACTTGGCGCAGAGAGAGAAAATCCTAAGACTCTTCTAAAACTTAGAGTCCTAAGTTGGTGTGTTGAAGAAGGCGTCTTCAAGGTCCTCTTATAGGAAGAGACTGATTCCATCGAAGCAAAACTTTAACCTCCTCATTACAAAATTTTGAAATCCGTCTATAGAAGAGTGACACGAAAGAGAATCTTATCCGTAGCAAGGCCCACAAGGTAAATGCATGAACAAGGATAAGAACCAACCGAAAAACATTCCTGTAGCCATGTGAAAAGGCGTGAACAAGGAAAAACAACAACCGTGATTGAGACACATGTCACGTACATGCCGACTTTACACCCAAAAGTCACTATGGGGATTTTGCTTTTATGAATAGGGTTGCATCCTATTGTCACATCTTAACGTGGGTGACATCACGGCACAAACAAGCCCATGTGCTAACCAAACTCTAAAAAGGTATTGGATCTAGTAACTCATCCGGTAGTTCTTCACATGCTCTGTCCCAGTCTTCATCTTTCATATTAAAGACATGGTCAATCTGGACCATGTAATCGTTGGAATACGCAATGTCGAGTTCAACTCTTGTAGCAAGGAGTGCAGGTCTGAGAGTAATCTCCATGTTTTGGATCCTGACTTCCGCTTTCCATTGTGCAGTAAGAGGATAAAATTCCAGCCTGAGAAACCTGTATCCATTTCTTGGATAACACATCAGATAAAATGTTAGACTATCACAAGCTATATGGCAGAGATTAGGATATAGAAAATTTAAAAATTCTTCCATATCTGGATTAAATCTAGCTCCAACTAAATCAGCATAATCTTTGAAAGTATCTTGGTCAAAACTAATTCGAGTTATAAACCCAAATTTAATTGCTTTTAATAAGTTCATTTTGCTGTTTTTTGACCAGTTCATCCCGAAGAGTCCTTTGATTCTTATATGAATGGCCTGACGACCACACCAGAACTTTATTGGAGCATTAGACATTCCAATCTTTTCTTTGAAATCCTCTTCTTCATCTGAGTCAACCAGGGCTTCATGATGATGGTAGTGAATCAAGTTTTGCATATTCCTAAACCACTTATTTAGAAAATAAGTTTCTAAAAGAGTGATAACAATTTCCCGGGGGAGAGAAGGAAGCATTAATGTGTTGCCAGGACCAAAATTTGCCATATAAATGGTAGCACCATCTGATCTGTAATATTCACAACTTTGGAATTCAAGATCAGTGTAAATAGATCCTGCAAGCTCTCTTGTTAAGGAATCAGCAAGTGGATTGTTTTCTCCTTTGATCCATTCTATATCAAAATCATAACTGAGAAATTCGAAATACCACCTGGCTATTCTTCCTTGGGCAATGTCTTTGTTTGGCTTTTTCTTCAGCAAACTTCTCATGGCTTGGCTGTCTGTTCTAACTATGAAATGAACTGGCTTAAGGAAAATTTTAAACTTTTCTAACCCATTTTTTACTGCCAGTATCTCTTTTTCATAAATGTGGTATCTTTCTTGAGTGTCAGTGAAGGTTCCTGAGCGATAACCACATACATTCTTTTTACCATTTTCTTCTTCCTGTATCAAAACAGCTGACCAAGTTTTATCAAAAGCATCAGTATATAAGAATAGTGGTAAATTCTCAACAGGGTTTTGTAATGCAGGTAAAAGTTGGCACTTAGTTTTAATGCATTGTACTGCCTCCGTAGCTTGTAGAGACCATCCTTCTGTTTCATCTTTTAAGTGATTTTGGATCACTCTTCTGTCTTCAGCCAAACCTTTGTAAAAAGGTGAAAGATAATTTAGACAACCCAAAAATCTTTGAATTTGCTTTTTATCCTGGAGAAAATCAGGGAATTCTTGGATTCTTTGTAAAATATGAGGCTGAAGCTGTACCATCCCATCTTTCAAGAATAAACCAAGGAAATCAATTTGACTTTGGCCTATTACCGTTTTCTTTGCTGTTAAGCATATTCCATGCTTTTTTATGGCTGTATATAACTGTTCAAGGTGTTGGATGTGGTCAGTAATTGAATCTGAAAAAATAAGAATATCATCAATATAAACAGCGCAAAATTCTTTTAAGTGTCTCAAAGCTTGGTCCATTCTTCTTTGGAAGTAAGCAGGGGCTGTACATAAACCAAATGGCATGACATTCCATTCATAGAGACCTTGAGGAACTGAAAATCTTGTTTTGTATTTATTAGATTCTTTTACCTTGATTTGCCAAAAACCCGATTTGCAATCAAATTTGGAAAACACCTTTTTATTTGCAGCTCTTCTTATTAATTCTGTACTGAAAGGGATGGGATAATTGAAAGGAAGGATGATATCATTCAGAGGTCTATAATTGATGCATAACCTCTTTTTTCCTCTTACCTGTTCTGCTCTTTTATTTACCAAAAATGTTGGACAAGAGAATGGACTCTTACTGGAGCGTATGAAGTTTCCATCGAACAATTCCTGTAATTGTTCATCCATTTCTCTGACTTCTGTAGGGCTCATCAGATATGCAGGTTCATGGGGAATTACTGACATACATTCTGGTTTAATCTGAACTTCACATTCTTCGTGATTTTGAGACCAGAATTGTAAAGGATTCATACTACAGCAATCCTGTTCAAACCGTTGTTTGAGATCTTGAAAAATGTCAGGAGTTTTCTCAGCTGCTTCTTTTATTGAGTTTGTTGTCTTCTTTTTTCCCTTTTGCTCAAATTTGTGATTTACAATTTTGAGTGTTGGAATCTCTATGTGGCCGTCTTCGTGTTTCAAAGAGATCTTATGTTTCCAGAACTGAAGTGGCTCATATTTAGTGAGAAACAAGAAACCCAATAATACATCATCCTCTAAATCATTATATTCAATGAAGTTAGTGATAAAATTTTTTCCCATAATTTCGATATGAACATCTTGTGCATATCTGCCTATTTGAATCCTTTCTCCATTAATAGCATAGCTATGTGGAAGATCAGGTTTTTCTTTCCAAAATGCTGGAGGTATAGCATTTGTTTTTGCTAAGGATCTTGAAGATCCTGTATCCACAAAAGCATCTAAGGGAATCTTTTTATATCCAGGAAAGCAAAAATTTATCCGGATATAATTTCCATTATTAGCTAATAATAAGGAGCAGGATTTATCATTAGTCTTGAAGATGAGACTATTGTTACTACTGCTGGCTTCTGATTCTTCTTCTTCTTCTTCTGATTCTATTTTTTGATTTGATCCATTGTCTTGTTCTGCTTTGAACAAAGTATCTTTTATTTCTCCCACTGTGGTAGAAAGATTTCTGATTTCTTTTTGTTGAGACTTAAGGAGTCTCTTACAATCAGAAAGATCATTTATCAAGAGATCAAATTTCTTGAAAATGCCAATTATATCAGGATCTGAAGAATGTTTAGAAGATTTGGACTTATGTCTGGAAGAAGATGCTTCTTCGGAAAACTTTTGTTGCCAAGAAGGGACCTTATAACCATGGTCTGAGTCTTTGCGCTCCTTTACGGAGGGTCTTTTTTGAAGCTTAAGTTGTTTTTCAACTTCAGTTTTATCTGTTTCTAAGCTTTTGAGCTTAGACAGATGTTGGTGCACAGCTTTCTTTCTTTCTTCTCTTGTTCCTGCTACTTTGTAAGGATCTTTGGATTTTTCTATCTGAATCTGAACTTTCAGGTCTTCTAAAGAAGTTTTTAATAATGAGGTTAGAAAATCCTCATCAGGTTCTGAACTTTCTGAACTGCTAGAATCAGACAAACATTTTATCTTCTTGTGACGATCCTTAATTCTATTCATGAAAGAAGATTCAGGAACAAGTTCTACTAATTCATACAAACCTTCTAGATTTGTAATTAGACTGCTATCAATTATATCCCATCCTGGATTATTCTTTTCGAAAGCTGCATAAATCTTAGTTCCAGGATTTAACTTTTTGGGACAATTAGTAGCATAATGAGGGCCTTTACATATGAAACATTTGATTCCCTTTGGAGCAGGGTTGGTCCTTCTTTTTAATAAAAATGGAGGAGGTCTTTGAGATCTCCTTTTTCTATAAGGAATAGCCTTATAGTTTTTTCTTTTAATTCTACCATGTTTACTTTTTCTGAAAGTAAATTCTCCCTCATGGTATGTTCTCTTTGAGCATTTTCTGCATCTACAATTATTGCCACAGCCTTTTTTCTTGAATTGTTTTAATTGCTGAAAATCCTTTAACTAGTTAATGGGAGGAAGATCACAGAATTCTTTGAGATTGCATGTGTAGTTGTATTCCTCTTTGTTAACCTGTAAGGCTCCTAATAAGCATTGTTTTTCCAGCTTATATCTTATCAACCTTTTAACTGTAGGAAAACTTACATCATCAAGCTGTTTATTTTCTTTTCTGATAATATAGTCTTGAGCCCATGCACCTATTTGCAGAACTCTATAAAGTTAGGAAGTGAAATGGTAAATACCGAATCCAATCACACTGATGACACACAATAGGATAAAAAGGAATAAAGCAATCTTGCATTCAAAACTCATTCCAGAATTCATTACAATATTATCAGATTCTGATCATCCAGATCGCACTTGGCGCAGGAGAGAGCATAAGTCTGAAAATCCTAAGACTCTTCTAAAACTTAGACTTCGTCCTAAGTTGGTGTGTTGAAGAAGGCGTCTTCAAGGTCCTCTTATAGGAAGAGACTGATTCCATCGAAGCAAAACTTTAACCTCCTCATTACAAAATTTTGAAATCCGTCTATAGAAGAGTGACACGAAAGAGAATCTTATCCGTAGCAAGGCCCACAAGGTAAATGCATGAACAAGGATAAGAACCAACCGAAAAACATTCCTGTAGCCATGTGAAAAGGCGTGAACAAGGAAAAACAACAACCGTGATTGAGACACATGTCACGTACATGCCGACTTTACACCCAAAAGTCACTATGGGGATTTTGCTTTTATGAATAGGGTTGCATCCTATTGTCACATCTTAACGTGGGTGACATCACGGCACAAACAAGCCCATGTGCTAACCAAACTCTAAAAAGGTATTGGATCTAGTAACTCATCCGGTAGTTCTTCACATGCTCTGTCCCAGTCTTCATCTTTCATATTAAAGACATGGTCAATCTGGACCATGTAATCGTTGGAATACGCAATGTCGAGTTCAACTCTTGTAGCAAGGAGTGCAGGTCTGAGAGTAATCTCCATGTTTTGGATCCTGACTTCCGCTTTCCATTGTGCAGTAAGAGGATAAAATTCCAGCCTGAGAAACCTGTATCCATTTCTTGGATAACACATCAGATAAAATGTTAGACTATCACAAGCTATATGGCAGAGATTAGGATATAGAAAATTTAAAAATTCTTCCATATCTGGATTAAATCTAGCTCCAACTAAATCAGCATAATCTTTGAAAGTATCTTGGTCAAAACTAATTCGAGTTATAAACCCAAATTTAATTGCTTTTAATAAGTTCATTTTGCTGTTTTTTGACCAGTTCATCCCGAAGAGTCCTTTGATTCTTATATGAATGGCCTGACGACCACACCAGAACTTTATTGGAGCATTAGACATTCCAATCTTTTCTTTGAAATCCTCTTCTTCATCTGAGTCAACCAGGGCTTCATGATGATGGTAGTGAATCAAGTTTTGCATATTCCTAAACCACTTATTTAGAAAATAAGTTTCTAAAAGAGTGATAACAATTTCCCGGGGGAGAGAAGGAAGCATTAATGTGTTGCCAGGACCAAAATTTGCCATATAAATGGTAGCACCATCTGATCTGTAATATTCACAACTTTGGAATTCAAGATCAGTGTAAATAGATCCTGCAAGCTCTCTTGTTAAGGAATCAGCAAGTGGATTGTTTTCTCCTTTGATCCATTCTATATCAAAATCATAACTGAGAAATTCGAAATACCACCTGGCTATTCTTCCTTGGGCAATGTCTTTGTTTGGCTTTTTCTTCAGCAAACTTCTCATGGCTTGGCTGTCTGTTCTAACTATGAAATGAACTGGCTTAAGGAAAATTTTAAACTTTTCTAACCCATTTTTTACTGCCAGTATCTCTTTTTCATAAATGTGGTATCTTTCTTGAGTGTCAGTGAAGGTTCCTGAGCGATAACCACATACATTCTTTTTACCATTTTCTTCTTCCTGTATCAAAACAGCTGACCAAGTTTTATCAAAAGCATCAGTATATAAGAATAGTGGTAAATTCTCAACAGGGTTTTGTAATGCAGGTAAAAGTTGGCACTTAGTTTTAATGCATTGTACTGCCTCCGTAGCTTGTAGAGACCATCCTTCTGTTTCATCTTTTAAGTGATTTTGGATCACTCTTCTGTCTTCAGCCAAACCTTTGTAAAAAGGTGAAAGATAATTTAGACAACCCAAAAATCTTTGAATTTGCTTTTTATCCTGGAGAAAATCAGGGAATTCTTGGATTCTTTGTAAAATATGAGGCTGAAGCTGTACCATCCCATCTTTCAAGAATAAACCAAGGAAATCAATTTGACTTTGGCCTATTACCGTTTTCTTTGCTGTTAAGCATATTCCATGCTTTTTTATGGCTGTATATAACTGTTCAAGGTGTTGGATGTGGTCAGTAATTGAATCTGAAAAAATAAGAATATCATCAATATAAACAGCGCAAAATTCTTTTAAGTGTCTCAAAGCTTGGTCCATTCTTCTTTGGAAGTAAGCAGGGGCTGTACATAAACCAAATGGCATGACATTCCATTCATAGAGACCTTGAGGAACTGAAAATCTTGTTTTGTATTTATTAGATTCTTTTACCTTGATTTGCCAAAAACCCGATTTGCAATCAAATTTGGAAAACACCTTTTTATTTGCAGCTCTTCTTATTAATTCTGTACTGAAAGGGATGGGATAATTGAAAGGAAGGATGATATCATTCAGAGGTCTATAATTGATGCATAACCTCTTTTTTCCTCTTACCTGTTCTGCTCTTTTATTTACCAAAAATGCTGGACAAGAGAATGGACTCTTACTGGAGCGTATGAAGTTTCCATCGAACAATTCCTGTAATTTTTCATCCATTTCTCTGACTTCTGTAGGGCTCATCAGATATGCAGGTTCATGGGGAATTACTGACATACATTCTGGTTTAATCTGAACTTCACAAGCCAATGTTAATGTTGATGATTATGGTCGACATATAGATTCAACTGGGTAACTTACCCCCGCCGGAAACTTAGAAGGATGAAAAATGGTATTAAGTAACCTATAAACACATCGACCACCTATTGTGGCATATACAGACTCGGGTTGGAGAACAACACCTTTGACTTGCAGTAATAAACAAAAGGAAGTTTGGACAAACTTGTCATCTAGATTGATGGTAAAGTTTGGTCTAACAGACATTATAGCATCACCACCTTTGTTTTCATCAGATGATTTTACTAATCGGCCTTTAAATTGTCCTGCTTGATCCCATATTCTACACCGAGTATCTATGAGAGTAGCAAAATATTCAGCACCTATGTCATAATTAAAATGAGGATGTAGGATAATATCTACTAATGAAAAATGGACATGAAAGAAACCTTTGGTTTTCCATCTTTTAATGTCATCAGGTAATAAAAAAGGTAAATAGACAGGGCAAATACCAACACCAGACACTTTAAGGTTAACTTCTGATTGTCTAACAGAATTCATCATTTTTGCCTTAATGCCTTTTTCAGGATATAGATCTGATATTCTAATATCTGGAAACTTGAAATTGCCAGATTCATCCACAAATTCTTCTTTATCTTGGAAATAATTATGGATAACATGAGAAAAAGATCCACTAGCATTTAAAGAAATCTGTGGTTTATGGGTTGCATATGTTGTTGACATGAGTTTACTAGTGTTGATACCTATTTGCGGAACTCTATAAAGTTAGGAAGTGAAATGGTAAATACCGAATCCAATCACAGTCACAAGCTCCCTATATCAAACATGTCAATGATGAACATACATATTCAATAACTTTCACTGCATGGGTAATGCCAAAGCATATCAAGTCTACCAATCAACACTATACCAAGGTGTGAAAAAATATCAAAACATGGTGTACCAAGGACAATTACAATGATCCACACATGCAACACAAGCAACTACATACTCTCTCACAACATATCACCATAATCATACCAAATCATAAGAACATGAAAATTTAGGAAGGAACCATATAATGAAGAGAGAAAACATATAAATCATAACATGTCCTTCTACCAACACCTCAAAGTGCTACGATTTGCGTCAAGTATGATATCCTTACAGCCCTAAAAGAAAATCCTCAATAACACCCAAAATGTTCAATCTCTTAGATCAAACAAACATATGAATCATGTAATATAATCATCGATGTAAGCCTCTCTAACCAAGGAGGATCAAACTAAAAGTATCCATTTCCAAATCAATAAATCATCCCAATAAACATCTCCTAATCTCCTCATCAATGAATGATAACATAAAATCAATGCACAAGGGGATAACCATGCTAAACATCCCTCAAAATGAATCCTTTAGAACTAACTATCCATAGCTCAAGATCCATATATATAAAATTTAAAGCAATATAAACTCATGCTAAACAATCCTCAAATGAGTCCCACAAAATCAACCACCATGACTCAAGACTCATTTCCATGAGAAAAAAAAAGCACGAAACATGACCATTTGAAACAAGAATGGGAAAATACCTTTCAGATGATAAACCACCGAGTAGAACAAGAGTGGGGAATGTGAATGCTCCTCTAGGATAACCAAGTCAGCATAACTCACTCCAAGAATAATTTCCTTTTTAGTTCCATCATGAACTCATGCCCATATCTAGGTGAAGGATCCTCGATCTTCCTGTTGAAACCTCCAAAGAGTAACCATCTCAAGAAAATGTCTTTAATCAGAAGAGAACTCTAGCCTCACCCAAGTCTCCAAGTATCCATGAGAACCTCCTAATGATCAATCCATGATAAGCTCCAAATGCAACACCACACTATCATGAAGCTCCCAAGAAAATGACCAATATACTCAATAATAAGAGAACCAACAAGATCAATGTGAAAGATCCAACTGTAGAATTAGGAACCCAACATGAAATCATGATCTAACCATCTCCTCCTAGGATATCACATGCACCAATACATACATCTGGTCTCAAGAGAACCCATATCATGTCAATACTCAAACCGATATCCATAGTAAACCATGATATAACACCAAACACACTCTAAACCAAGAATGAACATCTCCAATCTCATGAAGATAACCATATCCTACTAGTGAACTTGTAAATGTGAAAGAAACCTTCTAAAACAACAAGATCTAAGAGCTCCTCCAATATATCCACTAACACTAAAGAAGATCATCCATCACCAATGATGAGGCATGCCACTACCAACAACTCTCATTGAACTGTGATACCGAGTGACACATGACATCGTGCCAACCATCTCCTAAATGAAGATCACCCATGGTCCACACACACTCAACTACAATCCCAGTAGCTCTAGAGAACAAGTAGAACCAATATCTCCAAGACAAGAAGATACAACCACCATTAAAACATCAGGAATCAATCCTAAACTACCAAATCATCACTATCAAAAGCTCCCACAAAAATGTGTAACCAATGAAATGTAACCAAGCTATCATGACATCATAATAAAACCACATGCTACAAGTCCCAACAACTGACTAATCAAGTACAATAACCATCCATCCTCTCATATCAAAGCAACATACCAATGCACAAATGACCACAAACAAGGCCAAATAATTTTTTTTGCATCAACATTGAATCAATCTCGTGGATATAGATAGTCCACTCCAAGTCATCCCACCATAACCCAATAGGTTGTACACACCTACAAGTTTCATAACTTGTAGATCACAAACACTGAAACATGCAAACTCATCATCACATTAGTAACCTACAAACTGAGATATCAAAGAAGATAATTCTCTAGACAACAAGACTCAAACACCAAATCAACCACAAGTTATTTCCCAAATATTTCTACAAATGAGAAACCATAGTCAAGGAACTAATCAAGCATCTAGGAGAAAAACAACCTCCTAACACCAAACTGAATCACCACCAAACAACCACATACATGATCATGTCATGTCAATGCTCATATGTACCTACATATTCATGACACTATAATCATCACCAATATTGTACCTACACTCAACTATCACCCACATGAGACACAAAGTCTCGACATGGGTCAAATCATGTCCTCAAAATTGAAGACAAACTATGTACTTGTCACCATCAAAGTCCAAATCTAAAAAAACTTGTAAACCTACACTAGGAAGCACTAAAATAATAATCAGTTGCACCATAATAAATATCATATAAAAATGTACTCCATCAAGGTTTCACCTCTTGACTCATTTGGATGCTCACATAATCACACCCAGAATATTAAGCACCTACAAGTGATAAACCAAGTAAAAACCTCTATTTGCACCAAAAACTCTACCTAATCGACTATGTAGTATACTTCACATGCTCTCCAATACCTATTAAAAATCAAAAATCTGATTTTGTATGCAAAAGTTATGCTCAAAATCATGAAACCAAAACATTTAATTTCCAAGCCCCAAAAACTGATATAAAAAGAAAAATCATCAAACCAAACCTATACCATTGTGTAGTGCTCAATGAGAGATTTTCGTCAGCTATTGGAAGTCAAAAATTCAACATCTTGGGTGAAAGTTATGCCATTTTTCAAAAAAATTCCCAATTACACTAGTTGGTGGCTGGCTGGCGAAGCTTGGGTGACCGACTGGCGGCCCCACGAATGGTGGTGGTGCGCCAATGGCGCCTTGGTGGCAAGCAGGTGGTGGATCTCAAAATGCATTTAAAAACATATAAAATTTCCATTTTAAAGAAATTTGGTGGACTTTTAAAAATTTATTGGCGATTTAATTTTATTTACAACCGCTGGGGTTGGGGGGTTGGTCCTCCATAGGACCCCAAGCCTAGGTCGGGGGGGCTCATTTGCTAGTGTCATGGCTATCAACAGGCTATCAGTATTGTGGTATTATGTAGCAGGGGGTAGGAGGGAGGGTCTACAAACCCCCCTCCCCTCCCCCCTCCCCCCAAATAATATTTATTTATTTATTTAATTTTACTTTTTAAAATTTTTAATAAAGTTTTAATTGCATGGTTTTTAAAAAAAATTATTTCCATTGCATATTTTATTATTTTATTTTATTTTATTTTCTCTGCAGACTGTCACGGTACAATCATACAACTAGGCAAATAGGCAAAAAAAAAATCATTTTTTTTATAGTGGTCAAAATAGGATGAATTTTATATCATTTTTTTATTTTTTAGACATCCTGGATCCAATGGTGAGGTTCGTTTTATCTGAAGAGGTCATAAGTAAAATTTACTCTACAAACTCCTCATAGGAAAGCACAATCCAAGAAACCCTTTTGACCCAAATTTTTGAAACCCCAGATTTGTAATAAACCTAACAAATCTACAAACCCCAAAAGATCAAATCTTCAAAAATAATACCTACACATATGTTCCATATCTTGTAATGCCTCAAATCTATCTTACATAGCCATGGATTCAACTTTACACCAAATCTACTCAAACAAAGATTATTAAAACTTGGGAGCTCACACCTCCCACAACCATGAAAGCTTTGATACCACATGTTAGGAAATAACACATCATACTCACATTCTTAATCAATTTCCTAAATAACCCCATGAGAGAAAATCATGCATACAAGCTTATAGAATAATCATAATGTATAGATTGAATAGACAATCCACAAGATAACACAAGATATACTCTATGAAAACCCTTAAGAGGAAAAAACACAACCTCCAAAAGTATCCATACTCCATCTATTATTCAACAATAAAACAATACATGCACTTACAGAGTTACCATGCTATGCTTCACATATGCACTCCTCAGAAAGACTCAATAATGACAACCCACTCACCCAACCATCCTTAACCACTAAACATTGTTGGCATTTTTTGTCATCGGTGCCAAAATTGAGGAGATTGTTGATAGTTGTTGTCATTGGTGTCAAAACTGAGGAGATTGTTGGAAGTTGTTGTCATTGATGTCAGCACTTGAGGAGTAAGTTGTTAGTCCTTTCTATTGGTTGTCATTGTTATATTCAGTTTGAGCTAACATTGGTGATGAAGTTCATGGTTGGATGTCATTCCTTATCAAAGAAGAATTGTTGAAGTTCATGGTTGGATGCCATGCCTTATCAAAAAAGAATTGTTGAATTTCATGGTTGAATGTCATGCCTTATCAAAGAAGTTGTTCATGGTTGGATGGCATGCCTTATCGAAGAAGTATTGTTGAAGTTCATGGTTGGATTTCATGCCTTATCAAAAAAGAATTATTGAAGTTCATGATTGGATGTCATGCCTTATCAAAGTTGAGTTGTTGGAGTTCATGGTTGGATGTCATGCCTTATCAAAGAAGAATTGTTGAAGATCATATAATGAATTATTATTGTCAACAGAGTTGATTTTATAATGATATATTCAAATGATGATTAGAAGCACGAATGATAATGAAGATATGTTTTTGAAGGTCTATAATATGTCTTATTCTCTCTCCTAAATTTCTTGATGAAGTATGTGTTGCTAAAAGGAAGTTCTAGCCTCCACAAGTTGCTTAATTGTTTTTAGTTTAGGAAGTTGCATTGAATTTTGTCTAGGAGAATTATTTGCATTCCTCCATTGTTGATGATTTGGTATTGTAGTTTGGTATTCAATGTCAATGATTTGTTGATGTTGAAATCCTATCTTTTCAAGTCACCTATGTTGTTGAGGATATCTCTGTGAATTGTAGAAGGTTGGAAGTGTTGTTGGTTGTCTAGACTAGTCTAGGAAATGCTCTGCATTTCTCCACATTGATTTCTCTGCTCCTACAGCTTGGTGAATGTGATCTCAACGTCTATGCAATGTCTTGAGTTGGATTTCTGGGATATTTGTAAATATCTAGCTGATAGGGATTGTTCCTTTTCTTGTGTTATGTGCTTGGGGGGTTGGCTAGCAATGGAATATGTGTTATGATAGATTTGGGTCCTAGCCTATCCTTATTGGTACTGCATCAAATTAATCCAATAAGAAGTATGTTTATGGGTCCACTAGTTATGCACTTCAACATTTCATCCACACATTTCCTTGATTCTGACTTAGGTTGATGTGTGCCTACGTGTAAATGGTTTTGGATCATATTGGAAGATGTGCTAAGAGTGTTTTTGGTCTCTCTATCTTTTGTATAGGATCACATTATGTTTTGGTGGTCGACTAGTTGAATTCATTGTTTATCCTCTTCCTAGATGACCTCATTGATGTTTTGAAGTGTTGTGGTGGATATAAATGTAAGATCATTTTAGATGCAACATCATGGAGAATTGTACAAGAGCGAAGAAGTGTGTGTGTGCAAATTGTATTGAATATCCAACAGTGATACTGCTAAAGAGAGTGAAAGGAAAGATCAATTATGCTATAACACCTCAGTCAATAGAGTGTTATGTTGCCAAGTATTATAATCTTTATCTAAATATTTGTATCCTACTCTAAGATAGTGAATCTCATTAGGTCATCTGTATCTTGCTTCTAAAGTTGTGTTGGATTCAGTCCTGCAAGTCCTTTTGTATCTTGCTCTAAGGTAGTGGGCCTTCTTGCAAGTATTTTTGGTAGTGATCCTTTATATTGTGAGTTAACTCTCATCATGGTTTTTCCCTCATTGGGTTTTCCATGTAAATTTGGTGTTCTCCTTGTGCATGTGTGTGTCCTTTGTTTCTTTCTCATTGTTGTTGATCAAGTTAGAAGTAGAATTGCTATATCTTGCATTGCTTAAAGGTTTTTGAAATTTCTAAGGATTTAAATTGCTATATCATTCTCTATTACTGTTATGTTTTAAGGTTTTGATCTGATAGAGAAGGTTGGATTGTGCTAAAATTTTCAAAGTTCGAAAGGGATTAAGTTTTTGTGTAGAATGATTTACCCCCCTCTTAATCTCCATGTGTGTTCAAAAATTGGTATCATAGCCAAGTTCCTCTATAGAAGCTTAACGGCTTGAGGAAAAAATCTGAGATGGCACATGATGGTTCATATAAGGGTCATAGGTTTGATGGGACTAATTACTCATTTTAGAAAATAAGAAGGGAAGGAAACTTAAACTCTCTTGGGTTTGGTGTGTGGAAATCAGTCATATGTGGTTATACTACTACCACTCCTCTTACATGTCCGGCTAAAATAAAATTGTATGAATGCAATACTAAAGCTTAGAATGCTATTATGTGTGGATTAGATGATTTAGAACTATTGAAAGTGATGAATTGTATTTTTGCCAAAGATTCTTGGGAAAAGCTTAGTAGCATTTGTGAAGGAGATAATAAAGTGAAGCAAGCCAAGATGCAGATCTTTAAGACAAATTTTGAAACTCTAAGGATGGTAGAAGATGAAGACATTGCAAGTTATATGCTCCAGGTAAAACAAGTTGTCTCTAGCATTTCTGGCCTTGATGGAGAAGTAAAAAAAATGAAATTGTGAAGAAGGGTTTAAGATCTCTCCAAAATTCTGTAGTCACAAAGTGTTTGCCATTGAAGAGTCAAAGGACTTGGATTGGTATTCAATTGATGAAATGTTTGGTACTCTTACTACCTTAGAGATAAGAGAATTTGATAAAGATGTTCCAAATAAGGAAGCTACATTCAAAGCCAACAAATAGACTAAAGATGAAGTTGCTAATCAAAATGATGACCTTGATAAGGTTGAAGGAAAATTTGTGAGAAGATTGAAGAAAGGCATTGGAAAGTACAAAGGTAATTATCCATTCAAGTGTTTTAATTATGGAAGAATAGGTCATTTTGCATCTAAATTCCCTTATAAAAGAATCAAATGATATAAATTAAAGAGACAAGATTAAAAAGGGTCTCTATTCCAAAGAAATCAGTGGATCCTTTGAAGATGAGGAGAATGATTCAAATGATGAAACTCTCTTTATAGCATTCAATACTACTAAAAAAATGTGTATTATTGAGAAATGAAAGGAATCTGACTCCTTGAGTGACGAAGATATGTTTTTCTATGATATGGATCTAGAATCTATGGAACCTAAAGGTTGGGACTTCAATTTAGATGATTGGGGAAAAGAATTTGAAGGAAAACTCTAGTCTACTCTAGAAGACCTAAATGAAGCAAGGGGACTAAATAAAAAATATGAAAGCTTGCTTGCAAAATCAAAGGAAGAAAATGCCAAATTGAAAATTATACAAGTTGAAAAAGGAAAAGAATGTGAAATAAAACTAAAAGAGGCAGACTGTATGATCTATGATTTGAAAATAAGGGTTGAAGAAGGCAATAGGATTGAAGATTGCTTGAATGCCAAGCTCAATGACAAAATCGTTGAATGTTTAAATCTTGTGGAGAAGATTGTCACTCCTAGGAATGCATTGAAAAGACAAAAGTGACAAATTGACAAAGGAGAGAAGTATAGTACTAAGGATAGCTTCAAAAAAATTGTGAGGCATGAAACAAAGGAGGAAAAATATTAAACTGAAGACTCTAAAAATAATGGCTTTGGAGATGCAAAGACTGTTTAGAAGGGAAAGAAAGAAAATGGATCCAATTTTGACTGGAAGCAAAAAGGATTTAAAGTCCTCCATCTGCAAAACAACATGCTCCTTCCTTGTTTAATCAATCCTTTCAAGGTTACTATTTTTCTTGCAATATTTTTAGACATAAGGCTATTGATTGTAGAGTTAGAAAAATGAATGATAACATGGGAAGAAGATCATTTATGCCTCAAAGAAACAATACTATTTTATTTTATGGATATTACTATTCTCGTAACAATTATGGCCACAAGGCTCATGAGTGTAGATCCAAGGAGAAGAGAAAAAACCTTGTTTTAGATCACAATATTGTGTGCTACAAATGCAATAACATGAGACATAAGGAAAACTACAGCAGAAGTGGCTTTGCTAAGCCATCAATTCAGAAAAAGGTTGAATCCCATAATCAACAAAGGAAGGGAAATTAAAGGTCTAGAAAGCAGACCATGAGAAGAAGGATGATATTACACTTGTGCATTTTGAAAAGAAAAAGGTGTTGAAGGCTTCAACATGAAAGAATATTTGAATCAAATTAGTCAGTGTGTAGATTAGCTATGCATAAATGGACCTTTATTGAAGATCTCGATGGAGGTAGATGGTGTGTGAAGGTTGGTACACCTATTTTCATTGATGCCATTCTAGTTTGGTGTACCACACATAAAGATAAAGTCTTGAAAAGTAAGACATTTGTAGTACACTCTCTTTGGAAAAGTCAAGGTATTTTGGTCCGCTCCTATCCACAAAAAAAAGTTATGTCTTGCAGTCCAAAAGCTAAGTTAATCAAGCTATGAAGGTATCATATCCAAGCTTTCAAGTCCTTATACCTTGTGAAGGTTTGGCATAGTGAAGTGATGTTGAAGGCTTGTTGGAATGTTCTAAAATTCTTCTAGAAGCAAAGTTTTGTCCATACAGATTTGAGGACATGTCCAATGCATTCTATCTTATTGTATACAAAGATTTGGTGAGCTGCAAAGTTCAATATTTCAAATAACAGTGTGCTACAATATCTATCTATTCTACAAAACATACGTTTGGGTACTTGCGCCAACTGGTGCTTGAGCGGATCAATTACATGAGTTGGTGTAGTTGTTAGGTTTTCTCTCCAAGTGGTATGCTTGGTTGAGAAATTTGTGAAAATAATCTTTAGATACCTGAAGGGTACTCTAGATTATGGCCTATGGTACAAAAATAATCAAAATTTCTCTTTGAGTGCTTATACCGATGTTTTTTGGGTAGGTTGTGTTGATGACCAAAGAAGTACAAGTGGAAATACATTAATTTTAGGAGACAAATTGGTCTCATGGATTAGTAAAAAGAAATATTTAGTGTCTTTTTCCATAACAAAAGCATAATATATTGTTGCAACATCTTGTTGTACTCAGGTGCTTTGGATGAAGTAGACTTTGAAGGATGTGAAGATGATTTGTGATGAATCTATTCCTATACTATGTGGCCATAACATTTCCAAGAATTTGGTAATTCACTCAAGAACTAAACAAATCTCAATCCAATATCACTTTTTGAGATATAAGGTTGCAGAACATGAAGTTAGAATGGAGTATGTGCCTACCAAGGACTACATTGCAGACACTTTCACTAAGGCACTTTCAAAGGATAATTTTGAATATTTGCAATAGAAATTAGGGGTTATTTCCCCTCCTTGTTCTAACTAGATGCATAAATGGTTCATCTATCTAGAGGGATAAATTCATGTCATATATTTTACTCCTAGATTGATGAGTGCTACCTCTTAGGGGGAGTTGGTAGAAAGGGGGAGTCTTGAATATTTTATGCAGTTTTTGTGTATGTACATCTAGTTGAAGAAGATGTGTTGTTGGTCAAAGGGGGAGTATTTGTTGCAATTTCAATAGAAAATATTTTTCCCTTTGTCCCTCAAAGAATGTCCCACTACTTTGTGTAGGAGTGTATGGTCCTTTGTCCTTGATGTCAAAGGGGGAGAGTGAGTTGTGTGTGTTTCCATCAATGCCAATGGGGGAGATTGTTGGAAGTTGTTCTCATTGATGTCAAAATTGAGGAGATGTTGGCAGTTGTTTTCATTGATGTCAACACTGATTATTGGTTGTCATTGATGTCAACACTTGAGAAGTAAGTTGTTAGTCCTTGATATTGGTTGTCATCTTTATATTTAGTTTGGTCTAAAATTGGCGATGAAGTTCATGGTTGGATGTCATGTCTTATCAAAGAAGAATTGTTGAAGTTCATGGTTGGATGCCATGCTTTATCAAAGGAGAATTGTTGAAGTTCATGGTTGGATGTCATGCCTTATCAAAGAATAATTATTGAATTTCATGATTAGATGTCATGCCTTATCAAAGAAGAATTGTCAAAGTTCATGGTTGGATGTCATTCCTTATTAGAAAATAATTGTTGAAGTTCATGATTGGATATCATGCCTTATCAAAGAAAATTTGTTGAAGTTCATGGTTGGATATCATGCCTTATCAAAGAAGAATTGTTGAAGTTCATCTAATGTATTATTACTATTAGAAGAGTTGATTTCATAATGATATAATCATATGAGGATTAGAAGCATGAATGATAATGGAGAGATGTTTTTGAAGGTCTATAGTATATCTTATGCTCTTTCCTGGTGTTCCTGATGAAGTATGTGTTATGGAAAGAAATTTTTGGCCTTTGCAAGTTGCTTAAGTGTTTTTGGTTCAGGAATTTGCATTGAAGTCTATCCAAAAGAATGATTTGCATTCCTCCATTGTTGATGCTTCATTCTTGTGGTTTGGTATTCAATGCAAGTGTTCTATGGATATTGCACTTCTATATTTTGAAGTTACCTGTGTTGCCGAGGAGATCTCTATGAATTGAAAAAGGTTGTAGTGTTGTTGGTTGTCTAGACTATTCTGGGAAATGCTCTGCATTGATGTCTCTACTCCTATGACTTGGTGAATGTGCTCTCAATGTCTATTTAGTGTCTCAATTCCAATATCATATGTTGAAGTGATCTGCAAGTTGTTCTACTAATGCTACATCATCTGGCTATGTATTTTTTGCTTCCTAAATGAAGTATTTTATACCTGTTTGATCTACGGTGGTTGTTGATGGCATGACAGTATGGAAGAAGTGTATGAAATTGTTGTATTTTTAGGGAATATCCCAATGTGATCCACATGCTTCTAATTAGCTACTTTGGTGTTGCATTGTGTCTTGAGTTGTCATTTTGGGATATTTGTGGATATTTGGCTAATAGGGATTTTTCCTTTGCTTGTGTCGTGTGCTTGGGGGGTTGTGCTAGAAATGGAAGATGTGTTATGATATATTTGGGTCTTGAAATATCCTACTTGGGACCACATCAAGTTAATCCAATAAGAAGTATGTTTATGGGATGATTGGTTAATCAATTCAAAGTTTCATCCACACATTTCCTTGATGTCGACATAGGTTGATTTGTGCCTACATGTAAATGGTTTTGGATCATATTAGAAGAAGTGCTAATAGATTTTTGGTCCTCACTATCTTCTAGATAGGACCACATTATGTTTTGGTGGTAGACTAGTTGAATTCATTGTTTATCCTCTTCCTAGCTGGCCTAATTGAAATTTTGAAGTGTTACAGTAGATATATAAATAAAAGATCATTTTAGATGCAACATGATGGAGAAGTGTACAAGAGAAAAGATGTGTGTGTGTGTGAATTGTATTGAATATCCATTAGTGATAGTGCTAAAGAGAGTGGAAGGAAAGATCAATTGTGCTATAACGCCTCGGTCAGTAGAGTGTTATGTTGACAAGTATTGTAATCTCTATCTAAATCTTTGTATCCTACTTTGAGACAGTGAATCTCATCAGGTCCTTTGTATCTTGCTCCTGAAGTT
Source organism: Sequoia sempervirens (assembly GCA_007258455.2). NCBI lineage: Eukaryota > Viridiplantae > Streptophyta > Pinopsida > Cupressales > Cupressaceae > Sequoia > Sequoia sempervirens. Next base: position 456,854,849 of record VDFB02000017.1, read on the forward strand.
ATGTTGGCTTCAATCCTACAAGTCCTTTTGTATCTTTCTCTAAGGTAGTGAGCCTTCTTGCAAGTCTTTTTGGTAGTGAGCCTTTATATTGTGAGTTAACTCTCATTGTGGTTTTTCCTTCATTGGGTTTTCCACGTAAATCTAGTGTGTTTTTATGCATCTGCGTGTCCTCTATTTCTTTCTCGTTCTTGTTGATCTAGTTAGAAGTAGAATTATTATATCTTGTATTTCTTAAAGGTTGTTGAAGCTTCTAAGGATTTAAATTGATATATCATTCTCTGTTACTATTATGTTTTAAGGTTTTTATCTGATAAAGAAGGTTGGATTGTGTTGAAAGTTTCAAGGTATAGAAGGGCTTAAGTTTTTGTGTAGACTAATTCACTCCCCCTCTTAGTCTTCGGGTGTGTTCAAAAAACATTTGTTTGATTTTATAGACACAACCTCACACAAATACAACCAAGTGGTAAGATAAAACCATGTGCTACAAAACCATGTGAACAAAAAACCATTGACCCCTCTTTTAATATTGGGTACTAAGTTTTTACTTTATTAAATTCTTTCCCCGATATTAAATTATTATCCTATGTCTCCCACACAAAATAATAACCCAATGTTATAATACAACTTCACAAGTGGACCCAAATAATTACCTAATGTGGCTAAACACACCTCCTGGTGTACCACAACTAAATAATTATTTAATTACAACATTATAATATAACAATTTATGCAATGGTGTACAACACCAAATCCCAACAAAAGATAATTCATTGTCCTTTCATACTGCTCTTTTCTAGTAATTAATGACTCTTCTAGGTTTCACACCTTTGTCCTTTACCTTTGAATGAAACCTTGCACTCTCATATTTGATATGTTCTCAACACTTTGAACTTGCTCATTTTCTTCAACATGTATGATTTGAACCCTATGAACTATGTATTTTTCTTAGAGTGCATTAAACTTAGAAATTATCCATCATGGATCTTTTTCCTTCATGATAGACTATCACTTATTAATATGTTGTCCCATGTGCCATTTGTTGTCCTATAGGTCACTTTTTTCTATGTATACCCCTTTTTACTATCTCTTAGAGGATTTTACTATCGTCTTACTACTTTGACCTCATTGTCACTTTATGATCCATGATAGACTCCTCTCTTCATTCCTTTAAAACCCTTTTTTATTCTATTTGTCATTAGCACATATTATAGTGAGATTTATGGATTTACGTTACAAACTACCATACGCAATAGTATATGCCTCTATTTTTGTCACACAAATCTACCTCATAACCTTATTGTACTCCCATACAATGGATTAACCTAAAAATATTGCTTTATTGTTATGTCTTTATCTAAAGGATTCATGCCATTTTGACACCACTACGAAGATATTCTATGATCATTACTTTTTCCTTTGCCCTAATTTCTCAATATCAGACCTATGGATGTCACTCTAAGGGACTACCACTTATGATTAATAATGGTTGTCCTTCTGACACCAATGGGAATTCTTTAGGCATGTTATTGCTTGAAGGAAGTCTACTGAGAAGGAATTTAACTCCATTCCACAACATTTCTTACTTTTAGAAACCATAGGATGTAGGTACTTATTGTAGTCTATGTGATTTCCCTATTGCAATCCTTTATTTAAAATAGTCCCTTAACCGTGTCATAATATTTATGATTATCCTTGGAAGTGTTAATTGTCTTCTTTGTATTTTGATGTATCTTTCATGGCTACAAAATTATATATGACTATCACACAACTATGAAATTCCAATGGACTATTCTTTCATCATTTTTCCTCCTACTATGACTTTGGAATATATAGGTCCTTAAATGTTTAGAAAATTTGACTTTTATCAAATAACTCTTAGGGTTTGGCTTTATGTTAACCATCTTTAAACTTTAACAGGTTCATTTGCAACTTCACTCTCAGGATAGACTTATTATCACCAATAATCTCTTTTCTTTTCATCATAAAAATTAACCATCATCTCACTAATATGTACATGTTAGTGTCATCTAGTTGCAAGGTAGAAAATCAATAATATAGTGTCTTCATAACCTTTTTATTCACGTTGTCAACTCTTCTTATTTCTTGAGGAAGCTTTAATTATTATCAACTTACCCTATACATCTCTACTCCATGTCCATCACTCTTTCTACTATCATCAAGACCTTGGAAATCTCACAGTATTTGACATTCACTTGTATATGACTTGATTGGAAAAATATTCAATACTCATTTATATCTATGTTATTCAAAACTTCATATGATAAGAGTGACTTTCATGGGAAAAATCTATAGGCATTTCATCTTGTCTAGTAGGGGTTAAACCTCTAATCCTTAAAATATTCTAAGCTACACTAGGAGCCTCTTAATATTTTGAACTTTTAAACTTCACACAAATTTGAATACTTCAACAAAGTCTAAATATTCAACATTAAAGGGTATTTTTCAAGGCATGCTTGGCAAAATATGTAAGGAAATAGGTAAGTTTTGTAACACAAATGCTTTTAAATCCTCCAACCTCTCAACATGCCTCTATCTATTTCACAATCTTTGCATCGTGCCCCTATATCTTTTTTATGTCTTTCTTATGCCAATTTGAAAGAAGACTTTCAACAAATCCAAAAACTAGCATTTTAACATTCTCTCTCATCCTCTATGAAACAACTATGTGCCCTATCTCCCTGCAACATTTTTGGCATGGTCTTCAAGGAGTTGAGAAAAATAAAACTCTAACAAATCTTTTCTTTAAGAAAGTTAAGACTTCTTAAAAAAAAATCCTCTTTGGCGTTTAATTTTCATGAGACTTGGCAAAATAATAATATCTTTAGAACACTATCATTTGGAAACAATATCATAATAAGGCTTCTTTTTTTAAATCCTAGGACAAAAACTAAAACGATTTACTATGACAAGAGTGAACAACTAATTCTATTTTAAGCCAAAGGAAACAGTAGGCTAACAATACTAATATTGAAACATTTAAATTTTCTATTTGTATTATAATTTCTATACACCAAATTGAATCATCCTCATGTTACAATTGTAGTTAAATTATAACTAGTGAAATATTAAATTTGGAACACCTAAGGGTGTTAATATACTTATGAGAGCAATGAAAGTGTATAAGTGTGTCCACTTTTGAGCTGAAATGAAAATTTTCAAAACCACTCACACCCAAAATCACATATGTTCAGTCAAGTTGTCTTCGATCAAAGTAGTCATCAGACCTCTGATGCCTAGTAATAGGACTTGGTTTGATTTAATATAATTCATTTTAACCTACTTCAAGGTTTTCCATATTATAAATGTGACTAGCCAATTATTTTTGCACTTTTTCCCACAAACCAAATAAGATATCTCCTTGCACACCAAGAGAATACATTATGTAAGATTCAATAGAGGTCGTGCACTAGATAGGATAAGTCAATCAATTTAAAATAATACACATTTTTTGGCACCGTCATTACTCAAATATGGCAATGAGCATGACACTTTTATCCCTTATTTAAAAAAAATTTGATAACCTTAACCTTTAGTCACATTTTCTTAGATTATGTATTTCATAAAAAAATGCTTCAATTGAACTATCTTGAGCACATGTTCTCAAATTTCTAATCTTATCCAACCTGATAATGTTAACAATTAAGTGAATGTTGATGTTATTAAGTTTTGCTAAGATTAGAAATATAAGAATACTTGTGCCAAAGCTACTTTGATTAAATAATCTTAAGCATAAATATTTTTGAATCATTACCATTTTTAAGTTGTGACAAGATCAAAGTTGTGAGTGTCTAGAAGTTCCAAAATAAATATTTAATCCCACCATTTTTAGTAGTAAAAGGCTTCAATTGAAGTGGATTTGGTTGGAGCCCTCATTGAGCCACCTTCAATCAAATCCCTTTATGTGGTTCCTAAATAGATATGATTAGAGGAATAAAATATGGAAAAGGAACATGTGCACCTAATACTAGATGAATCGGACTAAAAATACGCTTGAGAGCACTAGAAGGTGCTCTAATGTGAATCAAAGCTTTGCTAGGTAACTTTTCTAAAATTTGGTCATTGTTACAATATTGTAAGAGAGGCATTTTTGACATGCACATGCAATTTCTAAATGTAGAGGGGTGATCCTACCCTTCCCATATGATCTTGACTTTTTCTGTTACAACTTGGAACTTTCTAGAGTGTTGTGTGCTTGTTGATTGACCCAATTTTCACTTATTAAACCTTCAAATTGCCTCTAGATGATTAAACAACCTAAACTAAACCCTAGGTACAAGAGAAAAGGGTGTATTGTTAAGGATACTATCTTGATCAATCCCCTATTTAGAAATTTCAACCTCCACATAAGCACACCTTTAGAAAATTATTTACATGTGTGGACCTAGTATTTTTATAGTAATGTGTACAAAAATGGTGATTGTGCAAACAAACTTTGGGGGTAGATCTACAAGTGGTGTGTGCTTGTGATGGAATCAATATGGAAATAGAAAAGATAATCACTAGAGTATGTGCAAGAGGATAAAATGGTTCAAATCTAAGGATGATGATAACATAGTATATATGCAAATTTTAGAGTGTTTGTTGAAGATGATAGGTTCCCTAATGGCTTCAAAAATGGGAGGACAAGAGAAGTAGATATGGAGAATGAAGAGTGTAAGGGAAACTATAGGAAATAATTGGCTCTAATGTTGAAAGGAATTTCACAATATTTGATCTTGAGATCTTAATATTTTACCTTTGGACTATAATGGCGTCCATCTAGATTACCTTGGTTGGAGGAATGGAGAGAATAATAAGTTTTTAAAAGTAAAATTATCATTGAATGAAGGGGAAATAAGGTTTAATACAAACTCTTACTAATTTTTTAGATGAATAACCATTAAAAATACAGTAAGAATAGGGCACCAATGGGAAGGAACTCTCACCTTTTATAATTTTAAGGGCAATAGCATTGGCCAATGCTAGCGACCTTGAGAGATTTGCACATGAAAGTTTTTGGAGTGTATAGGGATGAATCTCTATGATCTGGGGTGCTTACTGAATCTTGTTGTGATAATTAAAATGGTCAAAAACAAACAAGAGTGGACCTAGAATATATTTGAAAAATGGACAATAAAATTAGTAAAAATTACAATATGAAAATTACAAAGTAAATCATTTCCAGCATTAAAACTAGCAATGATATGTTTAATTCTTCTATATTGAAGAAAGATAAAAGATAATTACATTACTAATTTTTTGAGATGAATAACCATTAAAAACGTAGTAAGAATAGGGCACCAATGGGAAGGAACTCTCACCTTTTACAATTTTAATCAAGGGCGATAGTGTTGGCCAATGCTAGCGACCTTGGGAGATTTGTGCATTAAAGTTTTTGGGTGTATAAGAATGAATCTCTATGATCTATGGTGCTTACAAGATCTTGTTGTGATCATTAAAATGGTCAAAAACAAACAAGAGTGGACCTAAAACATATTTGAAGAATGAACAATAAAATTAATGAAAATGTAAATTAAAAATTACAAAATAAATCATTTCCAACATTAAAACTAACAATGATATATTTCAATATTCAATACTAAAAAAAAGATAAAAGAAAATATGAAAGAGATAATTCCATTAGTAATGAAAAAAAAAATGTTATATAAATCCAACTTTTATCATACCATACATTATTTGCATCTCTTGCTAAGGCCATTCTAGAAATATGTTCTTAGCTAAAAGTGATGATTGTGAGGAGGGAAAAATATATTGAATTTTTCCACTTTATTAGGTTATTCTATTGACCCACGTAGAGATTCTAGTGAAGTAAGGTTTTCTATAGTTGTGAGAATTGTTGTCTAACCCTATACTACTAAAAAGCCTCCCATAATGTGTCAACACCTCACTACACCTTGGACTATCCTAAATTCTCATTTCTCCCAAACTTTAACCTTTGGAGGGGCTCGAGGCACTTCCAAACTTAGGCAATAACTTTTTAGAAAACGTGGGTTAGCCTTAAGCTAGGTCACTACTCATCCAAAAATACAAAACTTAATTTTAGATGATCATTTGTACTCTCTTAGATAATGACATTTTCCATAACACTCATTATCTTCACTCTTCTACTATCATAATAGATTCTCAAATCACACCATCATCATTATTTATCTCTCCTTTTGGATAGTGTTCCTTGGTGAAGTTAACATCATTACTCTTTCAAGTCAACTTCCACATTTTCAAAAAGAACTTTATGGCAATGGATCTAAATGGCTTTTTGGAGTGCTTATTTCATCCATTAGATCCCCTTTTTCCATGCATTAGGTAAGGATTCTTTTTCTTTAGACCATGGTAGGTATGATAGGTCCTTGTGGCACTTCTTTCTTTGGTAGCGTAGATATAATGGGCATTCCTTCATGGAAAGGATGAACACTATTTTTATCTATCATAAAGTTAAATTTTTGTGGGTTTTACATTTTTTAAAGTAAAATCTTACTCATTGTTTAAAGTCATTTATTTTTTTAGTTTTTTTATAATTAGATTAGATTTAAATTTTATTGTGAAAATATATTTGTTTAAAAAGGTAATTTTGATTAGTAGGGATGTATGTCAAAAATTTAGATTTGTCCCTTTTTGTTAAAGTGAATCTTTTATTTATTTATTTTTTGGGTATAAGTAGTAAGGCTATTATATCATTGTATTCAAAATTGAAAAAAAAAATCACATCATAGAACTCAAACGAGCTAATACAAAATGCTTCAGAGAGTAGATACAAAATGCTTTAGAGAGCATATGCAACATGAGATGAGAACCTTTTATTACTTATAGGTGTTTATTCAATCTCTTTCAAATTATAGAAAAAAAATCCTTATTCTAAAATAACTTAAATTATAGATAATATTTATTAGATCCACAAATATTAAATAGGTTTGTTCATGTAACATAAATTAAAACATGCAATGTAAGATTTTTTATTCTTTGCAAGATCTAAGATGAATTAGTATTCATGTCCACATATAAAGAATTATATGATTTTATAGAAATGATAGTAAATTATATTTATTTATAATTATATTTTAAATGTTAGAAATTGAATTTATACAAAAATTGATTTTTTAAAGCAAAACATAACAAATTCCACAAGATTTCATAAATTAAAAAATAAATGGAAGAGTAAAGAGTAGGTATCATTCAAGAAATGAATGAATATAAGACAAAATCCAAATTTACCACTAAGTTCTATTTAAATTGGAGAGCCTTCACATAAAATTATTAAAAATAAATTTAAGTGATATAAAATTGCATATAGTATTACAATCATTCACCACTTCATAAACTTCTCAAATCATCACAACCATATAACAACTACACACATAGTCAATCAAGGTGAATAGTATCATTGCAACCAAAAAGTATAGTTAAATATTCATAAGTTTCTTAAGACAAAATATATAGGCTTAAGGAATCACATTCTCCTTCACGTAGGTGCATATGCTATAAAATAATACAAAACATCGATTCAAAGAGATCTTTCTTAAGGAATGCCATTATTTCCTTAGTGTAACATATTTCAAACCTTGACATAGTTATTTTTATATGCATGAGTCGAATCACAAGGACCATATATCACAATTACACACAAAACACTTTTTCTAAATTTTCTAATAAGAAATGGAACCTTGCATATTCACCTCTTCTCTAAAAAAAAATCCTTGTTTGAAATAGAATTTGTGTGAAAAAGGCTCAATGAATCTCCTTCCAAGCTAAAAACGATATTTATTTGAAAACATTTTTTTTAAAACCTTAAAAATATTTACTTCTTCTACATGGTCTTTAAATATATGTAGAAATAGTCATTATTTTGATTGTTATGATCATTGTTTGGGTCCTAAATTGTAACATCTTTATCAACTATTTTCTATGTCTTAAAATTTTGCTATACTTTTATTGATACTTTAAGTTCTTCTAGATTAAGTAGACTTATTCTACTTTCATGTACGCTGTGAATATTTTTATTTACAATTACTTTATTTTCTTACTTTCTCTACTTTTGCTCCAAAATTCTTATGATCTTCGTCAACACAATCTTATCATTGTTTTAATCAATATTAAATCTAGTGTCATTGACTAGACCTTCCTTTATTTATTTCCATTTGAATTCTTTCTCCAAGCAAACAACTTTGTTTTGTTTATTATATCACTAAAAGAGGACAATAAATCAATTCCAAAAATGAAGTGATCTCATATTTAATTTCATGAATTTAGATCTTGATATCACAAAGGTAATTTTAACTTCACGTAGATCTATAAAAAAAAAAAAATACTTTCATTCTTTCAAAAAAAATGTTAGTTTCTTGAGTTTAAAAAATAATAAAATTGGCTATTAAAGCTTATGAAAATGTTTTCCATTTTCTATGTCACATATCTTTTAAGTCTGGAAGGATTGTTTTCCATCATTCTTTGTCACCTAACATTGATCAATCAAAATCTTAAATGCCACAACATATAAAAAGCCCAATACTAATAGGTGTCATGAGGATTTGAGGCTATGGTGCTTAAGTGGAAAAATACTTTGTCAGTAAGATATAGGGTCCAAAAGCATATTTTTACCAAATTTCAAAAGGTATCCTTGGGTGGAAAAGTCCAATAACCTTAAGGGAAATGTGTTTTTAGGGATAGAAATTACCTTAAGGGAAATGTGTTTTTAGGGATAGAAATTGCATAAGGACATAAATAAAAAGGTCCAAGGAGGCACACAAAATCTAATCAATTAGGTCAATGTGGACTTTTTGGAGATGACAAGAACATTTTGAAAATTTGATAAAGGCCCCTAAGGGGTAGAAAATCATAGACTTATAATGAGTCAAAATTTTGGAGAAGTTGAGTACATTTACACAAAATGGTGGTTGTTCTTTTCTAAAGGAAAAGCATGACTATTTATAATTAAGTGGGTTTTTTTTTTTTTGGATAAAAGAGGAACTTGAGGACCAAAGGTGAATTGTACAAATGTGTCCAAAAAATTTAGCTTCCCACAAATTGATAAATGGACAACTCCTATTGATCAATTTTACACATAAATTAGAAAGTAAGAGATCAAATTAGGTATTTACGAAGGAAGGTGTGAAATTGGATTTGGATGGTGCCTCTAAGTGGAAACTAGGTATTACAAGTGCAAGTTACTTCATAAGGTATGGTTTAAGTATATTTTTTTATTATTGGCTCTAAGCTTTTGGGTTAAAATCCAATATTAAAGAAAAATAAGATGCACTTATAGATAATCTTATCTAAGATACAAATGGAAGGCAACTTACAATTTGTCATCACTAATATTAAGAGAGAAAGAAGTACCAATTGGAGGATGAATTTATGCTTGGAAGAAGCATACATCTAGTTAGATAAGTTCAAATAGGTCAAGTTTTCCATTATTTTTTAGAATAGAACTTTTTGACTGATCTCTTAGCCAACAAAGGTATTGATAATACCCTTATATCAATTAGTGAGACCAAGTTTGTTCATGATTGGGATGGTTTACAAAATTTACTAATGAGTAAAGGGATGAGTCTTGATTAATTCTCAATATCTCCTCTCTTTTTTGGTAGTGAAAGGGTTGGTCATCATTAATGATGTAGGATGATACATGATTTTTTGTATTACTTCAAAGTGTGATGTATTTAATTTAATTTTTTTATGGGTATATAAATAATCATGAGGATGTTTTCTAGTGTCTTCATGGTTTTTTATCACTCTATTATTTTGTAGTGTTTTGTAAATCAATTATTAAGCATTGGTTGGCATTTTTAAAATATGATTTAGGTATATTTTATGGTTGTTCATGGAGTTATGTATTCTCAAGACCCACTTTGGTGTGTGCCATTATTAAGGTTTAGGCTAAAAAATATATTTCACTACCCATATATGCAAGTCCTCAATATAGTGAGATTCATATTAGGGTTGAACGGGTTGGTGGAACTTATCTTTTGAGGTTCTTAGCTATAATATTGGTATATTTTTATAATAAATTAGAAGAGGTGGTCAAAGATGTGAAGGTTCATAGGTGTATTAAGGATATTGTCACATCTAATCATGCACAAAAGAGGATTTTTTTATCTTGGAACATGAAATATTTCCTTCAAATCCTTTCCATTTGGTGTAGCTGAGTATGAAAATTTCTATGGAGGATTTCAATTCTCTTTGTAAATATGTTAGAATTGTAATGGATATGCTTCAAGATTTCCATAAATTCATTAAATACCTTCTTATATCACATTATGGATGGGTGCTAGAGGTTATGAATAGGTTTTCTTTACTATATTTATGAATGATAATTTGTCCCATCCTATTCAACGTGCAAAGATTACTATGGGTGTTTGCATTCCCTATTTAGTGGTTGAATCTAGTTCTCCATATGTGATTTAAATGTTTTATTGGATTTAGGTGATGATTTTGTGATTACAAGTGGTGAGTAGTGGAAGTCAGTATCTCATGGTACTTATATTTCTCATTGGAGGGATCTAAGTCATAAGTATTACTTTTTATTTCTTTTGTGGTTGGTTATGATGGTTTCTCTTATCTATGCTACTTGTATTATAGTTTTTTGGTGTATGACTTCATAATTATTTTATTTATTTTTTGTTTGTCTTATGTTGGTTGTTTCTTTATAAGGTAGAACTACCCCATTTTCAGGTAATGTAATATTTTTTTTCCTTTTACTGTAATCCATATATTTTTTACATGGAGATGTATCACCAAAAAATGTATAGTTGACATTTTTATGCTCACTTGAGTCTTTCTAGTGGACTTTGGCTTGATTTTGCCTTGGTTTAATGTTGTAATGTGGTCAACACATTCACATTAGGTCTTGGACCCTTGTTAATCATTAAAACTTCTAGGATGTCTTGTAAAGGTGTTGTGAAGTGTTGTAACCCACTTTCACACTTTTCTAGGACCCTTTCATCATAATTCACTTAAATAACCTCTTTTTATCAGTTACCAAGTCTTATTTTAAACTGTTGTGAAGTGTTGTAACTCACTTTCATGATTTTCTAGACTTGTCTTCACTAATTCAACCCTTTCTCATGTCTAAATGACCTCTTAATGCACTTTCCGACCATTTTCAAGTGTGTTTTTGAGGATATCCCCGTTGGAAAACTTTTAATGCCCCAAAATTCTTGACACCCACTTTATTTTCTTAAGTGGGACTAAGTCGCCAATAGGGGCGACTTAGTCCTTTTTGGCACAAAACTCAAAATAATTTTAAATTTCTAGCAGGATTTTGTCCTCTAACCCTTGACGTCAGCCTATGATGTGTTACTTTCGGGAAATTTAGTAAAATCATGTATAAATAAGGGTTTTTCCCCTCACTTTACATCTCCTCCTACACTCTCCTAGTTTACAAGCATCCAAGCATTCATCAAGTCACTCACAAGCCTTCAAGCAAATCGAGCATTATCAAGTCAATCTATTGGAGCACTTCATTCCATATCTTCAGATTTTGAACATCAAAGGTGTGGTAAGTTTATGAAATTTGCATGTTATCTATTTATCATTCTCCTTTCATTCCATTTCATTGTTTAGGGTTTGATTACCAAAGTGGGGTTTGACCAAGGAAACCCCCTATTCTCTAACCCTCAACCATTTTTCCCCTTTTGCATGTGACTTTTGTATGCAGATTTGTCAAGCAATAGGTGTTGAAAAGTGATCAAGAAGTCTACAAAGTCAATCAAGTCAACACAACCCTAGTTCAAGCTTGGAGAGGCTTTCTACCCCATTTTTTGCATAATCAAGTGCGAACATCTATCAGAAAAGAAAGTATAGACCTGAGGCTACAAGATTTTGTTTCAAATTTCTCAAGATTTGCAAGAGGACTAAGTCGCCACTAGTGGTGGATTAGTCCTGCTTTCGGGCCTGAAAACTAATTTTGACATTTCTGGATACCCATTTGGCAGATTCCTATTCCGACAAAGTTTCCTGAAACTGGGACTAAGTCGCCTAGCTTGGCGTAAGTGTCCCAATCTGCATTTTCAGTCAATTTTTTAGGATTCCAGAATCTCCCAACATCAAGCTTCAGATTCCAGGTGCACCTCTTTCATTCTGTTCTATTATTTCATCATTTAGTTGCATTTTTAGGCATTTCTACATATCACACTGTGTTTTCCAGCACTTTACATTTTCAAAGTTTTGCATCATTATATCATTTCATTTTTAGATCAAAGCATTAGAACATCTTAATTAGACATAATATATCTCATTTACATTGACTTTGAGTGTAAACCCTTACATTTTGGACCCCATCCAATCCCCTTTCTCCTTTTAGGTGAAAAACCCTAGGAGGAGCAAAGCATTGTGAGGGAAACCCAAAATCATCGTATATAGGAGATAACCCCATTAATAGACCCTCAAACTTAAAACTAAAAAATCAACGCCTAAGTCACCTAATCGTTTATCAATATACTAGATGACAAATAAATATCTAGGGATTATTGCATATAGTAAAATGGTTTATCATAAAATATATTTTCTCAAGTAACAACATTATTTTAAATTTTTTATATGTAGTAACAACATAGTATATAATTTTTTTTGTGTACAAAATAATACCATTGTGAAGCTTACACATAGTGCATTAATATATAAGAAATCTTACTTTGTGAGAAAACAACCTAGTTTGTACACAACAAAAATTTATATGTCGAAGATATTATATTTATTGGTGAGATATTATGGGAGTAAAATTGCAATAATAAAATATCTAAAATAACATTGTGAGAGGTAATGATTGATAGGATAATGTGCAATATTATCCTTTTAAGCCTATGTATTTTGTATGTATCTCCAACACTCTTAGAATGGGTACTTGGACACCCATGAGGTGTTAAGGGATAATATTTTATTATTATTCTCTTGTGAATCTTGAACATTATTGTAATATAATTTACAAGGGGAAATATAGTTGGAAGATGTTACAATCATCATTGTCATAAGAGTTATTGAGCATCTCTCCTTCATGCAACACTTGGGAGTTACATTAAGAGCAATGGAGCATCTTGTTACATGAATGAGTGGGGTTATATTAGTTTAAAACACCATTGTAAAGTCCTAAACTTGGGAACATATTTCCAATTTCTTTATGGATCAAATATGTATTTATGGCATCTATCTTGACTGCATTGATCAATTTAGTCATGGGGGCATTGGATTTATTTATTTTTAAAAAGGATTTCTTAGTTATTTTTTAAGAAACTATTTGTGGTTTTCTCTCCTTAGTTCTCCATAAGTTTGATTCATTGAATAACTTTTTTATGGGTCTTTTGTAGGTAAGTATCTTTATTTTGGAATGTTGTCAAACCAAGGATATATTTGATGGTAGGGCTTTTATAAAAGGGTTCCTCCACATAAATTCAAGTTTTATGTTTTAAAAATGAGTTTGTTGATATTAATTTATTGGTATAATTTCTCACATGCTTATCCTTATCATTTTAATGGTTGAAAATATACTACTTTATTCATAATATTATATTTTTCACTATTTGTTCAAGTTTTCACTATAGTAGTCTACTATATTTCTTAAAATTTGGTGCCAAATCTTTAGTTTTGATTATCTATAGGGACATCTTTCTTACAATTGTTATAATTTTTTTTTGTATTGGGAGCTCTTTACAAGGTGATTTATAAATCTGTATTGTTTGAATCATGGATAGCACTTCCCATTTGGAGATTAAAAATTCAATGGCTTTGAGTACTAGTTGTTGAAGCTAAAAATGAAAGATATTAGAGATAAATCAATGGGGACTAGTTTCAATAGAAACAAAATGTGTGGATATGTCTAATGAAAATAAGAAAAATTTGGGAAAAAATCACAAGGAACTATTCAATTATGTCTTGTAGATTTATTCTCTTGAATATTTTAGAGGGGACTATCACATTCACCTATGGAAGAGAACATGTGATATTTACCAAACTAAGAGTATATGAAATAAACTTTACTTTACTTGAGGTTGTAATCCTTAGAAATGAAATAAAGAGACTTCGTTGTTGAGTATCTTAATTATTTTAATTTAATTTTGTGTTAGATGTGTTTTGTAGATGTTAAAATTGATAAGGATGATAAAGTACATTTTATTATTTTTTTCTTTACCTAAATCATGGAAAAGTATAGTTTTTGCTATCAATACTATTAATGCAAAGCCCAAGCTGGATATCCTTGTTGTAAATTTTCTTAGTGAAGATGAAAATATAAATTTATGGATAAGGATTCAAAAGGTGCACTACATGTTTGTGGAAGGGTGCAAGGATAAAAATAGTTCAAAATAGGAATGAAATAAATATAAGGGTGGGTTCAAACCAAAAGGATAGTCCAAAACCCTTTGGAATAGTACCTAGCGAAGTGTTGAAAATATGAAAGTGGGGTCATGTGAAGAAGGAATGCAAAAATGGAAGAAAATTTGATGATTCCTCCATTGAGAAATCCTCTAATCATGATACTATTGATGGATTGTTTATTCTTACTAACTTTGATAGTGATGACTCTAAACTTATTGGTTCATGTGTTGCATACAACATGAATCCTCGCAAGGAGTGGTTCTTGTATTACAGATAATAGTGATAAGGTGTTTCTTGGTGATAATAGTTTGTGTCGAATAGTTGGTAAAGGGGATGTAAAGCTATGTTTTAGTGACAATATAGTGAAACAACTCATTGATATTTTACATATTTAGAGTCTTATGGGATATTTATTTTCTATCTAAAATGAATGATTTTGGAGTGCATGTGACTTTTGATAAGAATAATTATAGGATGACGAGAGGAAATTTGATGTTGGTGAAGGGATATTAGTGTAAGACTTTGTTTAATCTTGGAGCTACTAATTTTTTAACTTTTCCAATGTAATTATAAATTTTGATCATTCTTATATGCTGTGGAATTAGAGATTGGTCCACATATTAACAAAAATATGGTTAATATGTTTTCTAATTAATCTATTAAATTTTATGTTTGTGACCACTATGTGTTTGGAAAACATAATCAATTAATTTTTCTACAAGAAGAACTAGAGCTAAGAGATGTTAAAAATATTCATTTATATATTTTTGGTTTGGTGGATGTTCACTCTATAATAAAATCTAGATGCTATGTTATATTTATTAATGATTACTCATGATTTACCTATATTTATTTTATAGATAAATATAACATTTCCTCTAAGTTTAAATATTTATAACTTTGGTTGACAAAATAAATAGATAGGAAGATAAAGGTATTGAGATATCATGGAGGTGAATATTTCTCTATAAAATTTGGAAATTTATGTAAGCATACATGTATTGTGTAATAGAATACTACCCCTTAAATGCCACAAAAAAATAGAGTAGCAAAATAGATGAACCTAATATTAGCAAACAAAGCCAAAAGTACATTGAGTGGTGTATAGTTGGATCATTTTTTTAAGTCAAGGCTATGAACACTACCTCTCACATGGTAAATAGATTTCATTTCCTAGCTCTGGTTGATAAGATACCATATGAGATGTAGATAGGTAAAAACCCCTCTATTTCACATCTAAGAGTTTTTAGTTATGAGTATTTTGTTCATGTTTCAAAAGATAAATGATCTAAGTTAGATTCTAAGACTAAAAAAGTTATTATTTTTTTGATATGGAGAATATGGTAAGGGTTACAAGATTTGAAATAAACTAATAATAAAATGTGTTATTCTTAGGATATGTTTTCAAGGAACTTAGAGTATTTTTATCTTAGATAGTCAAAAGAAAAAGGAAGAAAGATACTCCACTTTGAGATAAAGATTGAGAAGCAAGAATATGCATATGTTGAATAAATAATAGATTGGATTTGAGGATAGAGAGGAAGAAGAATATTTAAAATATATTTATAATGTGGATGAACATGTAAAGAATAAAAAAAAATTCTTACTCCACCCTTGAGGAGATCCATGAGACAATGGAACCCAGTAAACAAATATAGTCAACTAGATTTCTATTTTATATTTTGTTTATGTTGTACTGATGAAAAACTTAAATATATCGATGAAGCTCTTTCTTTGAAAGAGTGTGTTTTGCATGGATCCCATGTAGGATGATATGATGGCCTTGGATAGATGTGATACAAGATATCTTACTAGTTTTCCTTAGGGAAGGAATCCCATTACTTGCAAGTGGGTATTTAAGAATAAGTTTGGAATAGGGAGTTAGTTGGAATAGTATTAAATAATACTAGTAGAAGAAGGGTACTTCCAAAAAGAGATTTTATGAGATATTTTCTCCTATGGCTAAGCTAACTTCTATTAGATTTCGTCTTTCTATTGTTGTTACTTCTGATTTTGAAGTAGAGAAAATGTAAGTTAATACTACATTTTTGCATGAGGATCTTGAAGATGAAATTTATATGTCACAACCCAACAATTTTATGGTGAAGGGAAATATTAGTTAAGTTAAAACGGTCATTGTGTGGTTTTAAGTAATCTCCATGTATATGGGATTGGAAGTTCAAAATTCTTGCATTGAAGTTGAGTTTTGTTAGAAGCGAAGAAGATCAAGTTACATATATTTTAAAATTATTGACAGCCAATTTCTAATTATTGTCTTATATGTTGGTGAAATATTATTTATGTGAAACAAGGTAATAATTAGAGATCTTAAAACCTAAATTTCTAGTGTTCTTGATATAAATATTTAAGGGATGTAAAATTTTATGCTGGAAATAGAAATCAATAGCTCAATTGGGTTCATATAAAGCTTGGACTTACTTTTAGTAAGTCTATTGATACTATTTTGTATTTATTTCTTATCCAATACTATAAATCAATAGAGTACTCCTTTACATATAGGCACTATTCTTTCATTGAATTAACATCATAATTCAAATAATCATTTTAAAGATGTCTATAATGTTGTTGGTGGTGTAATGTATGTAATGATTTGTAGAATATTGGATATTGTTAAAGAAATGATAATTCTTAGAAAATTTATGCCTAACATTAGTAAACAATATTAAAATTATGTTAAGAGGATATTTTGATATTTTCAAGGAATTTATTATTAGTATTTATGTTATCGTGGGATTAATGTTGTGTGAAAGGTGTTGGACATATAAAGATTTGTTGATTTAAATAGGGCTAGTGATTTAGACAATAGGAGGTCCACTAATGGTTATTTGTTTTCTCTATTTAGGGGATTTATTAGTTACATGAGTAAGAGGAAACCTAAATTTTTTATCTAAGACAAAATAATAATACATAACTACTATTGATGCAGGAACATACTTGGTTGTAAAGCAATCCTATATCAACAAAAAACATTTATTTTCTTGCATTTCATTTAGTATAAGTTTAAAAATTTCATTCTACATTTCACCAAATTATTGTTTCTTAGCTTACAGAGAAGGATATAGCATCTAAACAAGGTCATTTGCAACATCCAAATTTTAGATCATTTGCATTTTGCTTTCAAAAAGTTATTGCTCTCATAATTTCAGTGTAATTTGCAGTCAGAGAATTTGGGCTAACCTGGTCCAAATTTCTTAGTGCAGACCTATTCCAGAACATGTAGAGCTTAATGTAACATCATATAATCATTATGGGTCCAATGGGATCTATCTTGGAGATTCGTAATTCATTTCAATTCACAAAGGAATATCTTTCATGTTTTAGGGTCGACCTTCACGTGTGATCATTCATTAGGTTTTGTAAACCCTTGTGGCTGACATGGACCTTTGTTGGAGCTAGAGAATAATATTTAAGAGAATTGGTAATTCATTGTAATCTATCATTAGTAGTTAGTTAGGATTCTCATGATTAGAGTTTAGATATTTTTTATTTTCCCTGTTAAATGACTGTAATAAGGCCTTTAGCTAGTTGTAATGTTGAATGCCCTTGCGGCAAGCCTATGAGCCCTAGTTATTTTCCCATGAGGCATATGTTGCATGTAAGATTGTTAATTCAATAAAGATTCATATTTGTAGAATACTTTCTTGTGTTATTTCTATTGTGTTAACTCTAAGCTACATGGTTTGGAGTGTTCTTTTTAAACCATCCATCCATGACTACACCAAGTGGTATCAAAGTGAGTTTGCAAGTCTTGAAGGCATTCCTTGTGGTGAAAAAATTGACAACTTGAGGCAGACTACATGTGTTTTCAACCAATCATCAACTATGAGGCAGTTAAA